>JAOWBP010001760.1:24267813-24279024 GCA_028571105.1 Tragopan temminckii
ACCTATGTGAAAACTGGAAGAAAAAACAACAACAACAAAACATTCCTTAACTTGTTCAAAGTGTGCAGTTTTGGACAAGATTGAAAGGGATTTTTCAGTCATACGCTGTTTTGTCAGTAAGACTTTATAACGTGTTTAGTTATTTTTAAAATTGTTGTTTTTTTTTTCAATAATAGGTGAGTTTATTTTCCTAATCTTTATTTTTGCTGTTTGATATCATTTAGTCATTTGATATATGTATACATATATATAAATAGGATACATATATACTTATAATAGGAAGCCTGGTATCATCAAAAGCATTTGGTTTTCATAAATCACCCCATGTCTGTTGAGAAGACAGTGGTGCATTTTTTCATCTTTCATATGCTTTGAAGCAGAACAAATTTTTTACATGAGATCATATTGATATTGCTCACTGATGCATTCTATTGCTAATTTTTTTTTATTATTATTTCAGTAACTAAAATGCCAGAGCATAATAATGGGTAATTTTTTCATGTTCTCCTTATTTAATGTAGATAGGTTTACTCTTAGAATGTGATTCTCATGTATTCCAGTATTCCAGTTCCAGGAATTGGAACTAGGATGGAAGAGTTGGCTTGAGTTTATCTCTAAATTATAAGCAGTGAAAGAAATGTTATTATTTTAAGTGACAAATGCATGACTTCCACCAAAGTTCTCAAAACGATGATGACTATGCATTTGTTAAATACTGAATAAAAGTTCAGCAATAATGAAGAAGATAGGGAAGAAGTACTGCCTAGAAGAAGACATGGTTTGCATAAATATAAAGGAGTGTTAAAAATTGGCAGTTGATGCTGATAACTACTGCTTTATGTAGGGAACGGGAGAGTTCATTAAAATTTAAAAACAAAACAAACCCCTAGAAACGAAAAGCTTTTAATTTTTAATTTCGATTTGCCACAAACCTCACTTCTGTTGTTTGATTTCTTATTGTAGCTTAAGTGTCATAGCTTTAAAAACACAAATAAAACAACGAGACTGCAAATAATATCTGGAATTCATTTGATTAAATTACCTAACATCCTGATTCATCTTCATTCGGTCTTGCCAAACACCTGACATTTCAATTGTGTCAAAGGATAAAATTATTGAGATATCTTTTAGTATTCACACACTAGTAATGAATTAAATATATAGCAGAATTCATTCATAATTGTCTCCACACTGCTTTAATTTGTTTATTCTGGGGTTTTGTAGTATTTTTGCACTATAAAATCCAGTGCTCGCTACAGAGTGGATATCCTGTTTCATTTTGGAGTGCTATTATGGATGTACTTATTTACAATCAAAGATGTTTGGTGTCCGTGCCAGTTGTGTCTAAAAGAGGCAACTTTCATGTCACTTAGGACCATCAGCATTTTGTTTTTGTCTGGAGTCTATTTTCTGTTCAAAATATGCCATTTATATTTGAAAGCAGTTTTCAGGCAGAATGTGCCCCACTGTATCAAGCTGTTCACTGTTCTGATATCTTGACTCTGCATTTCGTATTTCTCTGCTTTCAGCTTGTTTTCACTGACACTATGCAGAAGGGAGTAACAGGAATAAGCCAAATCCATTCCCAAGTATCAGTACCTAAAAAAGTCTGTCCTAAACTTCAAAGGCTGAATATATCATGGTGTTTGGGAACATACTTTTGGCCTCTGAAGTACTGCTTACATACCTTCTGCCTGTTTGAACAGTTGTTACTTTCATCTCAGACCTCTCCTGCTTGTGCTGCTTTTCTTTTTGATACCCTCTATTAGAATTTATCCTTCTGTAGTTCTGTTTTCATTTATGAAAACAAACTCTTGGGGAGACGTACTACTCAGGGAATCCCTTTGAATTTCATGGTGTCTTCCATTTTCTTCTCCCAGGGTTTCCCAAATTATTTTCCAGTCATGCACTTTGAAGATTATTATTTATTTTACTGTGTATTTAGATAAGGTGCAAAAAAATCTTTGCTGTTATAAGCAGACTTGTCTTAAAAACCATATTTTTCTGATTGTATACCGCAAGTGAAATGATGAGTCTGTTCACCCCACTTGGTATTAGAAACTGGATGGTAGGAGAGGGATATACAGACCAAAAAATAAGAATGATTTAAAATTTTTTAAATAACTGTAATGGCTCTGTTGTTATCTAAACTACGTTTTCTTATCCAGAATAGATTTCCAGGTGCTAACTTAATATATGAAAGATTTCTTTTAGAAATGCATTTGTAACATAAGCAAGTATTGATCATGCAAACATTCATCACAAAAATCAAGTCAGAAGACAGCTTAATAAAGATAGGGTCAATAGAATTGAAATTGCCTGGTCAGAATAATAGTCTTGAGTGGTTTATTTCTCATCTGTGCAGTACTCATAAAAGCAGAGGAAACACTATTTAGCAAAGACCTGATCTTAATTCTTTAAAAGAAGTTACTGGAACATTGTTATAATATTCCCCAGACACAGGAGTAATTTCTGACCTTAATATAGTTTAGCAAAATTAAAAGTCAATCAGTCTTTCAGTTCTGATTTTGTCTGTGGCTGCTCTCTGTGTCCAGGAAATTCTTCATTGTGTAAGTATTCTAGAGCTAGAATAGACAAGGCAATATGCTTATGTTGTCATTATCAGCATCATAATGTTTTTTAATTTTGAGTACTTTCAATTCCTTTGCTAGCTCTGTCCTCTCACCTTACCTCACTGTAACTTTTACTTCTTTTTGTGTTCTAACGTGAAAATTAGGCAGAAACTGGGAGCTGAAAGACAGAAAATAATCCATAAAAAATGAGTTTTTTAAAAAACTGTTGAAGGTGAAAATGAAAAATTAACCACATTTTTAAAAGTCTACCTCAAACCTGCAATACTCTGCAAGGCTGCTAACATTCTAGCCATATTCCCCTTCAGCAAACATCGGTCTCACATCAGAATATTTCTCTGGGAAACCTTATATCTGGCAGATGTACTCAAACTGAGCCAAGGTGTACTCACAGACTTGAGGTTGCACTCACATCCAGGTGAGTAGGTGCCTGCTGCCTTTATGGAGAGCACAAGAGCTGGGCAGTATGCTTTCCCTTGTATCTGCCCTTTCAGAAGGGTACTTTAATCGTTATATGAAGGGAAAAGGCCAGGGTAAGGCCTTTAAGGGTAGGTTTTGTGCTAGCTGACAACTGTTGGTCAGAAATAATGTGAGGCTCATAAGGCCGACAGAATGAGCAGGAGCCTAAAGGGAGACTGTGTCTTTATTTTGTTGTTGTTATTTTTTAATTTTTATTATTGAGGCATCAGGGGGGACTTGCAGTACATGTTAAGCATGCTTGAATGGGCTTCTTCCTACGCCGCTTTTGATCATCTATAACCATTTAAGCTAGTCTGTTTAAAAACTTGCAGTTTTTAGGTCTCACAAGTTAAAGCACTTGTGGTTCATCTACATACTGATTATTCTTTTTGTTATGTGCATAAACTCACGAGATACAAAAAACACTGTGCCAAAATTAACTAAAGTTGAGCATTAATGAGATCAAACAGACAGTTAATGGGTTTGAGAAGTGAACTACTGTAGAATCCCTTATGTATAGGCTTTTTGGAGGCTATTTAAAATGATTAAGCTACAGCTAAGTTCTGTTCCAACTGAACTGTTAGGAATTTTATTATTGACTTCAGGGAGGCTTGTGTTTAATTTGTTTTACTTCACCACAATCCACCATCTGCCTTCTCAGGCAAGGGACTCATGGGGATTCTTGGAAATGCAGTTTCCATAAAAAAAAAAAATGGGCATGCGAAGGGTAAGAAGAACATCATCAATTTTGTGAGGTGTCTTTGTCTGCCGGTGGATGAATATGAGAGGTGACCTGATACTTTATCTCCTTTCCCATTCCCATTGTCATTAATATAAAGCCCTTTGTAGACTTGCCCCTATTTCAGTAACTGTGGCTTTGTTTTGAAGATGCTGCACATTGCATTGTTCAAGTATTGTGTTTATTGGCAACCACTGGGGCCAAGGGCCAGAGTCACACTGGGCGATTTTTGTCCTGTCCCAGCATCTCTACTGATTGGCATGGTTTGCTTAAAGGGAAGTACAACATAAGAATTCTGCTTTCAGTAAAGTATGGCTTTTGGTTTTATGTTTTTTTTTTCTTTTGTTAGTTTTGCCAGACTTGGGGGGACAGATGGGGAGGCAGATGACACTTTGAAACATTTACACATCTATTGTCGATTATAACTGAGTACCACTACACAGAAGTAAAGTCCTCTGCGCCTTCTCATCCCTGAGGTTTCATTGCTGTTGGAAACAGGAGATCTGAAATCCTCATGTCTTTCTGTAACCTTAGGCAGGAAGAGGAGTTTTGAAAGGCTAAGTACTAGATTATAAAGTGAAAGAACTTAGTTTTAATGTAGTAAGTAAGTTAGCTGTAGTAACATTCATTAAATGTATAAAATAGTCATCACAGGAGATATGCTAGAGTGGGTGGAACTGCCGAGAAGATTGACAATTCCAACCTCAAAGTATTGCTGAATTTTTCATCAAATGTTTCTATCCTGCAGTGGGGAAGTAAAATTTTAGCCATCCGCACCTGTCAGATAATCCTTGCTTTTCTGTAAGCCTGGGTATATGTTATTTACCATTATTTGCTATCACACATAGTTTACGATAACTATTCTATACCAGAATAAGGAAAGAACGGTAGTTTAGCTGGTGTGGGTACTGCAGGCAGCTTAGACAAACCTACCTGTAGTTGTGTTAAGTCAAAACATACAAGGGCAGAAAATACTGGATATAGAAAACATGAAATCACTTGGAGATTTTTTGCAGGGAAAAAGAACTTGAGTAACTAAATTTTTCCCCTATTTTGGGGATCTTGATAAGATAGGTAGATATCCAATCACTTAGTATAAATTAAGCTAATAGTGTTTCCCTATATTTTAACCTGTGTTAATACAGAGAGCAAATTTGTGCAGCAGCAAATTTCCAAATCCTTTTATAAGCACAGTGGCTGAACTGGAGTTTATTAGGAAATATGTTTGCTTTACTAGTTGGTATTCCTACTGATTTTTCTTTGAAATAAGCTTTACTTTTGGTTTTATACATCCAACTTTCATGTTTTACAGGTATTGGTCTGCAATTGTTTAATTAACCATTTCCATATCTCTAATTTGCTGTAGTAAGCAACTTTTTACATCTGTATTGCTTTTTTTTTTTTTTTTTAATTTTACTCATTATAATGCATAATTAAGTCAAGTAAAATTCTTTTCATCTGTTGTGATGATGGCCTGGTCTCTTTGGGATAGGTTACTTGGAGTTTTATGCTTTGCTGAGTGGTGTTTGTAGGTCAACACATTCTCTATTTAAAAAGAAAATAAAGTCATTAGAGCCTGTAATTTTGACTTCAATGTTATATAATTCCTTAGCACACAGATGTTGGAAAGAGGGATAAAAATACCCCTTGATTTTGTAAAAGATTTTTTCAGATTAAAATATTGCCTATGATAATGCATCTGACTATTTTAACAAGGTGATGCAGAGAGTCTATTCTGTATCACTCTAAGCAAATCGTTTTGTGGATGTGAAACTATCACAAGCAAAGACAACAGTGAATACTGCAAAGTAATGACCAGGAAAAGTACCACAAGCGTTTTTCAGTAGTCTGTGATCCTCAAGATCAACACTATTTAATATTTTAACTAATGCATTTTGCTAAAAAAAAGAGTTTGACAACCATTGTCAGTATTAGAAAAGAACCTGGTAATTCTGCAAAGGAGTCAAGGAGTATTGGAGGAAAGAAAGAGATGATCCTTATGGGTTTGGAGTTCTAGAAAACTTAAAAAGCTTAGTATTCCAAAGTGCAAAATCGTTCATTTGCAGACAGAAAACAAGAATGAGTGCTATAAATGAAGAACTGCGGGAGCCTTGATAATAGAGTGGGATGTTTTATTTTCTCATTAGCATAGACTGTTTAATTTTCTTGGATTGTTGTTCATTTTAAATCAGTGAAAAATATCAGTAGACCTTATCATAGATTCTTTATTTCTAAGTTAGTAATTTCTTCTTTTTTTTTCTCTTTTTTTCATTTAGAATAGTTTTCCTATTGCATTTAAAGAGTGTAGTAGTGATTTAAGGAAATGGCTCTGAGTTTTTTGTCATCTATTTAGAGATATTGTGTTCTACCTGCAAATGTTTTCGTGGATTGCAGTTTTCAAATTTTACTTTTATAAATGTTAAAATAATCTTGAGAAGTTGTTGGACCACATTCAAGTAATCACAAACGCTTGTTTCAGTCATATAAATACATGACACATTTTGTGTTCGTGGCTTAGTAAGAAGCTGTTTCATCAGTTTTATTCAGCTGAAGCTCTGGTTAATGCCATTGTCATTCAGCAAGAGTGAGCAGAAACTAGATAGAATGTGAGCCGTACTTTTACCTTCAGAGTGTTATGATCATCTGTACAAATTCAACTGGCAGCCCATTAGTAGTGACATCCTGCAGGGTTTATCAATACTGGGGCCAGAATGTTTAATATGTTTATTTATGTCCTGTGCAGTAGGACAGTCATTCTCAGCAAGTCCTGTGAGGGAGTCTGACAGACTGGAGAAGTGGGAAAATGCAGTGTCCTGCACCTTGTTTGAAATAACCCTGTAGAACTGCCTTGAAGGCAATTTTACGGACAGAATCTGAGAGTCTTGGTAAGACAGCAAGCTAAATGTCAGCTACAAACTGGTTTTCATCAGCAAAAGTACTACCAGCAGTGGAAGAGGAACAATTCTTCCCATCTGTTAAGCACTCCTGGGGTATCACTCGAAGTCCTGTGTCCAGTCTGAAGTTCAGAAGAATGCTGACATGCTAGAGTGGTTAGAGTCAAGTGTGGTAGGCACAAGGAGAGGCTGAGAGAATGGCAGAAGAAGAGAGATCTTAGTGTTTTCTATGACTGTCATTTTGTTGATTGTAAGGACAAGAGCGCTGGGCTCTCCATGAGGGTGCCCAGTAATAGAATGAGATGCAATGGATACAAATTGAAGCATAGGAAACTCCGGTCAAGTACAGAGGTTGTGTTTGCTCACTGTGGGAGAGGTCAAATATCAAAAGAGGCACCCCGAAGGGGCTTTGGAATCTCCGTCCTTGGAGATATTTGATGCTTCAGCAGACAAGATGCTAAGCAAGCTGAGCTGGGTGGAACAGTGTTGAGCAGAAGGTTGGACTACATGACCTCCAAAGATTCCTTTAAGCCTGAATTGTTTGGTGATAGTGTTTGCTGTTTTGTTTAATGATATCCAGATCAAAAGCTCCTTATTTCCTGTGATGTTCTTCCTTACATTTGTGCTCACTTCTTGTAGGGGTGTCTGCCTTCCATAGAATTCAGTATGGCATAGGTGATTCTTTATTTTGGCAATTTTTAGCATTTTCGCTAAGGGTTAGTTCTGTGTCTTTCAGTAGAATTTTTTTTTTTTTTTTTCCCTGCAGATCCACATCATGATACAATTTTACAATTTCTTATCAGTGATTGGGTTAACTCCTCAAAATTGTTCTTCACAGACTTCATATACTTTGACCTTGTTTTTGTCCTCTCTGCTTCACAACATTTCTCATGTTTCATTTTTTTGTGGAGCTTATCACTGCTCAGGTTCTGTGGTAGTCTTGGATGAATTGAAAATAAGATAAAATATCATCAGAGGCAATATTCAGAGAAATACAGCTACCTTAGTTTTCTGCTGTTCTGCTAGAAAGTGTTTGCAGTTTCAGAAAAGAGTTGTTTAAAACATTTTCTTAAGTTTGTTTCATGTTTCAGCATTCATTTGGCATTTAATTTGTCTGTTTATTCTTAGCTTCTTTTTTCTTTGTTTCACTTATTAACTTTACGTAATCTAGCAGTCATGCAGAAACAGGGAATGACAGAGTTCTGTCTTAATCAGTTTTCTAACTAGGTATGTGAACTAAACACCAAATTATAGAGCCTCCTAAAGATACGTTTCCCTGTGGACATCATTAGAATTGACTTTGAACCTGAAGATATATGATCTGGAAGCAGAAAATAAATGTAGGTGATACAAACATACCCTTTCCTCTGACTGAAAATGGGAGAAGTCTTTCAAATTTGTGAGGTTATAAGGGATCTTAAATATCTTTTGATTTCTCATGGGGATATACATGCCATTTTGATCAACAGTTTGTTTGTAGTCACTTTTAGGCAATAGTCCAAATATAATTTGAGTTTTCCATTGTTATAATATCTTATGTGGGCAATTCCGTAGGAAACTGTAATGAAAGAAGACAGAATTGCTTAGAATTTCAATCTAGAAGTGCAAAGGAATTATTAATGTCAGTTTGAAAGGTATGGATAAATGTTAACCTGAATTACTATGTATAAGTGTTGTCATTGGTGTTCAGTAAGGCTGAACTCATGCTGAGTAGTTGCAAGCAAAAAAAAAAGGAGCTTCTGTGAATTAGAAGCATGTTTAATAAAAAGGCACTAAAGGCACTTGGCCATGTAAAGTGAAAGCTAAGAAGGAAAATGATTGTCATCCTTGAAGGTATCATAGGGGAGAGGAATTCCAGGGTGGAAGATGGGCTACTGAAGATACAGGATAGAGCAGTAAAGGATATAATGTGAGACAATTTCTGCTTATAGGATAAGCAAGATAATACATCAGTTTGAAAAGTGGAGGTAAAAACCCTTCCTGGTCCCAATATCTTTTCTTCATCTGAATAATTTAGGAATAAAAGTATATGAAAAAAATGCCTGAAGTAGCAGGGATGTGGATGCTTGATTTCCCATGAAACCTTATCCATTTCGGATAGGAACTTAATTCTGTAACATTGTCCATAGCTTGCTGTATTGCCATGTAAGCTGTGTATGCATATGGTAAACACGCTTCTAAATTAAGTTATCTGTTTTTCCTGTTTATTACAACTAAGTAACCTGTGCCAAACTTTCAAAGAATCACCATCACTAGAAATAATAATCAGAAATCTTAGTTGATAGAGCAGTGCTTGTTGTTACTGGGAAACTGCGAAGATAATCATAAACCCTCTTAAAAAAAAAAAAAAAAAAGAAAAAAAAAGCCAAATTAGATATTATTCTTCTAATAATATGAGGAGTGATGACATTTTAAGCATCAACACATAGAAGTCTGTCCCTGAATATCACATTTTATAGACCCATGTTACTTTTTTCTACTGCAGAGATTACTAGGATTTTTCTGCAGGCGGGTCCCACTGATGCTGGTATAACAAGGAACTCCACTACTGAAGAGCTTTCAGTCTGCACAGACAAATTGGAGGTAGTGGAGGTGCTGAACAGAGCACATACAGAATGGTCTTGTAGATTTCATATCAGCACTGATTTCTGCAAGGGAACTCATTTGGAAGAGATTTAATGAGCAGAAAGCTACAAGGAACAAACCAAAGAGTAATAAAGAGATAATTTAGCATGTAATACTCAGGAAAAAAAAAGAGTCAAGGCAAAGGAGAAAGCAGAGGAATGGAAATGGAGAAGAACTAAAGCAAAAGATGGTGAAAGAAAATTCGTCACATGGATGGAGAAAGCTGTTCTGTGTAAAGAACGCAGAGAGAGAAGCATGGAGGACTCAGCTAGCTATAGGAAGCCTAATGATCCCACACAAGGACTTTGACCCCACTCTCTGGTTGCTTCCTTATGTTTTCTCAAGAGCAGAGTAAGAAAATCTCCCAAGAGAGAATAATTCATTCAAAGTGATGCATTTTGAGCACTGACCAAAAGAGTTCATTTCATTGTGTGAAACATAGCTGTGAGAGAAATTCTTTGTTCTCTGTCACTTAATGCTTCACAATGCACTGGAACAAATGTTGGAGCATCTAGAAAAAGCTGAGGGGGGGGGGGGGAAATGATAAGAAACAAGGGGAATTAAAGGCAAGGTTCTGGTAGTCATAGAAAAAGCTTTGTGGGAGAAATTTGTTACTCTCCTGCGGTTTTATTGAGCAGATGTGAGCTTTTGAGTTGCTGTTGTGACCCCAGACAAATGTCAGTCATTTGCAAACATTGATTTGGCAACCTTCATCTGTTTTTTTGTTTTGTTTTGTTTTTAATTGTATGTAACATTACAATGGAAACTGTTCTTCCTGCGTTGTCTTTAAAACACTGTTGTGAAATCATGCTCTAAATAGAAGTTGTTCTGACATGGTAAGGTGCTGCAGAGTTTTGCAACATCTTTTAGACATGAAGAGGACAGGGGTATGTCAGAGCCAAATTTTAGTACCTCTTGTCACGGTTTAGCGCATACTGTTACAATAGCCTAATGAAAATGCTTTAAAGTCCAAATATATATGAGGAACAGATGGCAATTTCTACTCTTAGTCTGTGTCCACTAAATGAATTTTAGATGTATTCCCAAGGCTTATTTCTGTTATGCATGAAGAAAGCCATGAACAGAACATTTGACCTCTGTATTGATGCGCTTTCTCATATGTGAAATTCAGCTACAGTCTCTGATGAAATGAATGATGATTAGTGTCTAAACATAATATTGTTTTCTTTGACAAAAGTGTCACTGTTGCATTTGAGAACAGTTTTTGAGTATTTCAAACAAGCAATTGTTCAGTGAAGCAAAAGTCACTTGAGTCCTGAAAGATTCTCTCTTATCAGTAAGAATTATTCAATTGAAATGGGGTGCAAACCGAAATTATAACAATAAGCAAAGAATTACATGGCTAGATAATACAGAATATTATGCCCTTCCTATTGATTATTAATTTTGAAATGTCTCATCAGTATGTGGAAAGAGTCAGATGAATGTTCTACTGATATGGTTCAACTACTGTCTTTTTTATATGTTTACTGGCCTTTTCAGTCAATCCAAGCACATTTTTGTGTTATGTTGAATAGCAAATGTATTTTTCTGGGTTCTGAACCATAAGGTTAGTTTTTAATTTGTAGTACATTTCAATTCTGATTACTTCTGAGACAAAACAGAGGGTCTTCAAGAGCTGCTGACACAGGCTGGATTGATATTGATGATCCGGTGCTCATCAGTTCTTAAAGGATTCCCACTGAAGAGAAATAATTAAATAGGACACCAAAATATCACCTAAAATACATTTAATTAAAAGTTGTTCACATTTTTGAATCTTAGGTGATTTGTGTTCATGTATAACAGGACTGTCATTTGAAAATAACATCTGTGATGTGTTATATTTTGTGTCACTTAAGGGGGGCTGAAACAGTAGGATTTTTTTTTTGGGGGGTGGGGG
>JAOWBP010001760.1:24300872-24314412 GCA_028571105.1 Tragopan temminckii
AGGGCACACTGCTGGCTCATGGCCAACCTGTCGTCCACCAGGACACCCAGGTCCCTCTCCGCAGAGCTCCTCTCCAGAAAGTACTGCCTTCTGTTTATTTACATGGAAACTACAACAGATACAAAGATCACATGGCTCGTCTTTTGTGTTGCTTTCATCACTGCTGAAATGCACTACCCACTGCCTCACTACACTCACATCCATTGTTTGGTCTTCCGAAACATTTAGCAAGCCTCAGTGAATGTCAGTTTTCCGTAGGGAGGATTTCAATAACACATTTTTGTTTCATATGCACTTCTATGTCAGATGCCATTTTGCCAGACTGCCCTCTGCTGCTATCTGACACACAGCAACAGCATGCAATGGAATATTGGTGGGAAAATTCAACTGCCAACATCTGCCATACCACCAACATCTGCCTCTGACATCTAAGGCCAACATAATGAAACAGGAGACATTACTTTCAGAGCAGCCCTTGCACAGCATACATTGAGGCATTGCCTAAAATAAAATCATTCATCCAGTCCTAGGATGAACTAGATGCACTTAATTATGTGTGGAAGGATGCCAAAGAGTTTGTGGTCTATATTCTATTTTCAGATTGCTTTTGCTTGAACACAAATCCCTTGTCTGGTGGAGTTTCTCCTACCTTTCCTTTTTAGATGACACTGCAGGGACAGTCTAAACTGTCTTTAGGTTAATGTCAATTTTTTTCCCTTCTATGATTTTTTTTTGTTTGTTTGGGGTTATTCTGAAGTGGCATCCTAATCTGTATACAATATAAACAAATACCATGGAATTAAACCTTAATTTTTAAATGTACTTAGACATGTTTCTGACTCTTCAGAATAACTTATCAGAGTTTGTAATGCACAGATTATGACCACAAATAAATTCTTCCCATGAACATATTTATAATACCATCATAGAACTCAAGGAAAGACTGTACTAGATATACCAGAAGTAATTCTTGGAAATTAGCTAAAATGTTAGTTAAAATTCTGTTGACTCAAATCATAGCCATTCATCACATTATTTAAATTTTCTGTTAATAAAAAGAATCATTTAATTCCCTTTTCCATTTCATTTAATGTATGTCAAAATTCTGAATACACAGAATTTATGATTTCTGCACATAGCTGTTTATATCAGCCAAATCTAAAATCCCTTTCTGTTGTATTATCTTTCTGAGATTCTAATTCATTAAGATTTTAATTACATAAACATGGCACTCCAAAAATTATTGTGAAAATATATAATCTTTACTTAAATTTTAAGCCCAGAAGAAACAGTTATGTCACTATGTTTCGATAAGGTCATTAATACAGAAGACATAGCTTAATCATTGCCTTTTCAAATACCAAAGCAAAATTTGATGCACTGCTGAGCAGTATCTACTGAGAACATGAAGAAACAACTTTATAGAGTTGTCATAGAAACTCTTTTATGAAACTTTAATATAATATTGCAATTTTAATTTATTTTTGCTTTGAAAAGCAAGTATTTACGTAACTGTATTCCACCTGGAAACTTCAAAGCCTGCTTTTAGGTGAAGTAGCAAATAAGAGGCAAAAAGCTTTTCTTTCTGAGTATATGTTTTATTTGTTGATTTTTGTTTCATGTCTTCACTAATCTAAGATCAAATTTCTTACTGACCAAATGTGCTTGTTGCTTCTGGTTGCTTATGAAAATCATAGTAACGGACATAAGTAAAGTTAAAATAAAATCGAACTTTATTTCATAGATATGCCATTTAAAAGACTTGAACACCTTTCCTTTCACTAGCATTGGTGATTTTTGTATTCTTTCCTGTTCAGGTTGCTTTGATGAATTAAAAAAGCCTCTTTTTGCCACTTAATGAAAAATGATAGCCCTCTATACGTGATCGATATTATGTTAAAAAACTTTTGACACGACTGCATTGAATTGCCAGAAAAACTTAGTAGTTTACTGTAACTTTTAAAACCTTCTTTATTTTGTAAGAATTTTCTAATACTAAAAGGCGCATTCTTCTTGTTTTGTGCATGCAGGTATTTCCAATTTGACTAAAGGAAATCACTGAGAAAGTTTAGGAGCATGTAGGTTTTCAGTAAGTCTTGATAAGCCAGTGCTTCTAATTATTTATATTTTTTAAACAGAAAATGTAACTTCTATCAAGATGCCTAAATTTATAACTGAGTACTTACAATGTAATAACAGGCAAACCCAGAATTCTCCTCTGCATTGTATGAGTCACCTGAAGGGCAACTATGAAAATCCAGAAGTTAACTGCTTCCATCTGTAAAAAATAGTGGTAGGGAAAGCCTGTTCAGCAGGGAGCGTACGTGTTTAATATGTTCTGGTTTTATTTATTTATTTATTTATTTTTCCCCTTTAGAGTTGGATACAATGCCATATACTATTTGGATAAGTTAAAATTTTGTCTGAATGCAATCCTCATGTCTTTAATAGTGACACAGATACTGCTTTTGTACTGCTCCCTAACATAGCGTATCATAGTCCTGTAGATGTTAAATTTGTTTTTTATAATAACTTAAAGTGTTCTCTTTCAATTGGGAGGCTTATATATTTCTCTTCTTCAGAGCCATGTTCATCATATGCAAGGCTGAGATTGATTTTGATAGTTCCTGAACTGCTACTGGTTATCAGTTGAACATTCTGGCTGCTAGGAATAATCTAATCTGATACTTGTATTTACAAGACATTTCTTCCACCCAGTCCAAAAGCAGCTTAAAAAAAACCCACCTTTTTCAGGTATTACAGAGATCAATAAAGCTAATTGATATGATCACTGAATCATTCATGTTTGTGGAAACTTGATTATCTCCAAGTTAAAACTCAGCAGTTCATTGGTGTTGGATTTAGAGCTATTTGTTCCCATTTTTTTCCTCTTTATCTCTCTTGTACTTGGCTCAGAGAATTAAATTTAGATTAGGCATTACCTGTACACAGACAAAAAAAAGTTCCTCTTTGGTCAAACTTTCCTTTATTCTTCCCCTGTTCTTGGATCTACATAGGCAGTACTATGGAGTAGCTTCTTCAGTTTTCAAGCAGGCAGTTTTGGATTCAACGAAAGCACCATTTTATTTTACGAAACAAATTATACGGTTTGAGTCCAAAGGGCTAGTTAGGTATAGAGTTGCCATATGGTATTCTGTGAACAACTGCATCTATTGTATGTACAACTGTACCACAATTAGACTTTAATAGCAATTTGTATTCATGAACCATAGTAGCAGAAATGTAATAAGAACAAAAATAATTTCCTCCTGATTATGAGATGTACACAACTAAATGATAACAGACCCAAATGATCATTGATTTGTTTTGTTCTTTATGTTAATAGTTCAGACAGGTTAAAATGATTTTGTTTATTGTTTTTGAAACCTGAAGTCTACAGGAATTCTCACGTAAAACTACTTTCCAAATCCTGGCCAGAATGATCAAAATGCTACTTTCAACTTATAGTATATACCTGGGTACTCTGATAGATTTAGGCTTGCTTAAACTTTCCTAGAAGGAAAATAAGTAAATAAATAGATTAAGTAATACTTTTATATTGAGGTAAGTACCATCTGAATTCATTCAAGTCTATTCCTAGCAAAAAAAAAATGCATCTAGTTCTGATGAGATGCTGTGATTTCTTCCAGTTCTGTCTTTCTGTTATGCTAAAATGTGTTCTTTTTCTTTCCTCGTCTGACACTCTTTAGTTTTAGAAGATTGTTTCATCAATTATGTTTTTTGTAGCACAGGCACACTGAAATATTGTCATTTGTCATGGTATAAAATTTCCACTCTCCTTATTGTTCATTGATGATGTTTCATAAATGTGGATGAATTAAAGCCAAATATAGAGCCTCTGAGCTTGCCGGTTACTTCTTGTACTTGTAGACACATATCACCAACAGCAATATTTATTTTGTATGTCCACGTCTTTGCAGAGTTTAATTTAAAAAAAGTAACTGTACATGTTACTTATTTTAGCATATACTTAGTGATGCTGATTCCACCAGTGATGTCTCTCTTCCTATATGTATCCTTCATAACTTTGTTGTGTTCCTCATCATTGTGAACAGAATATTCTATAGCGAAATATTACTATTGTCCACCTTCTTCAGAAGTATGGGAAGACTCACTGGGGAATCAAAGAACTGGCTAAATGTTAGCACAAAAGACTCTCATTAATATGGGTCAATGGCCCCACATTCTACAAATTATTTTCTAAACAGTACTTCTTGATTGTGACCTATGTTTTCTGAGTGAAAAAGTAAATGTCTGCTAAAGTTCTCCAAGCATTATGTATTTTAGCTATTGGAAATATATCATTTTGTGTTTGATGTTGTCTAACTTTATCTTTCAGCCTTTGAATATTCTTTTGCTTTCATCTTCTGGACTAATTATGTTGTTTACAAAATATTTTTTAGAATGCTTATGCACTGTGTAATCAAGATATTTTTGAGCAAGCTGAAAAGATCAAATCCATAGAATCCCTTTGTAACTCTTCAGCTTTCTGGAGTAGGGTTTCTTGGCCTGTGATCAGAGAAGTGGGACTCAGAACAACCTACCAATCCTATTGATGACAACAAACCAAACTGGCTGTAAAACAGAATTTAAAGAATTAAAAGAGACATCCATGACATTTACTTCCAGACAGTGAAGCACTAATCTGTTCTTATTTCCATACTCAACAGTATGGACTTGTGAACACGAGGTTGAAACTGTGTTCTAGCCTTAGCTACCTATATGTAGAGGTGACTAAAGACTGTGTCCTGCTAACTAAATGATTGTCACTGTATCAAAAGTCTACCTTCATTTTCTATCATATTCTTTTCTTGTCATAAAAAAACAAGTCAAAAATAAAAATATGAAGTAGACTAGGGCCAGAATTTAATTCTGTTAGGGGAGAATCCAAATCAAAACAATTGATCTGATTTCAGTAGGGCCAGCTAGAATTGTGCTTGAAGATCTTTTTATCTAAGTTACCAATATATTTCAAAACCTGTAACTGAGCTTCAACCTTTTTAATATACGCAGTGTAAAAATTGCGTTGATGTATTGACTTTACTTTTAGTCAAATTGCACTACTTCAACAAATCTTGCTGATAATTCTATCTGCTAACCTTATGACCTGATCAGTAAAAAAGATGTGTATTTAGTTTGACAGAAGTTACTTCTTCTAACCTATGTCATAAGAATGACTTTGCTGTACTAATCACATAGGATTTTTTTTTCTTTACAATATTTGTAGACAGTGGGAATTTAAATTAATGAATGAATGTCTTACTTTTTTGTGAAGCCAGGAAATCAAGTTGCCACTTTTTTCTCCTGTCATCTGACGTTCATCACCTTAAAACAAGTCTTTAGTTGTGACCTAAAATAATTAAGAGTGCTAAATTCCTAATTAAAACACATTCTCTTTGAAGACTCTTAAGCATGCAGAGGAGTTGAAGATTACACTGTTCCATAGACCAGTTTCTCAGTTACGTTTAAAACATTTCGTATTTTCATGTTTCAGTTTTTATCGACGTGTAGCTATTCATCTATTGTTATGCAATCATTTTACATAGATTTTAAAATAACTAAGTCAGCATACTAACAGAAAAAATGTGTAGAAGTTCTTCAAATTTTACACGCTCTGAAACTACAAATTTTTCATTGTTCTCCTTACATGCACTGTACAAACATACATTTTTACGATATGAGGATGTTATCTTTGCTGAGTAAAATGATTATCTATGAAACAAAATAAGCATTAAAGGAACTGAGATCACATACATGTGAACTCTGGAGAGCATCATCTGTCACTGTTGTGACATTTTAATGAATTACTTAAGATAATTGATGCAATTAAAACATCCAAGCCTGATATTTTCTGTAAGGGTAATCTTCTGTTTAAAAATATCTAATGTAATTGTGTCATTTTTGATGAAGGACAAGTGTTAGATTATGCAAGTACTTTGAGGTCAAGCGACTGAGGTTTCCTCAAAAGATTTAATAATAGAACTCTTGATAATTTTCAAAGCAAAAAAATGCTAGACATACAGGTGTTACTAAGAAATCATAATTTAGATGATGCCATGTTTCTGTGTTTTGGCAGTTGGGTGTAGATAGGGTGCCTCTTATTCTTACATGAATTATAAGGCCCCACACTGAGTTCTTCACTTAGATCTTTTATTGAGATCAATTAAGCTCAAAGCCTGGTCTAATTCTTAGCTTTTGTGAAGATGTAAATACAGTCTGTTTCACATATTATACTGCAGTCTGTACAAAATGGTAGTATGAATGAGGGAGATAGACTTCATTTAGACTCTAAACTTGTGTGATTTTAGGCTTTTTTAAACATACTTCTCGTGTTTTCAGTGACAATGTTGAACAAGAGAGAAGATCTCATGCTGACTGAAGTCTATAGCAAATTCTGACTGATGCCAGCAAAGATATTGCAGTTTAATGGATTAAAGTGCTGGATCACATTTAGAAAGAAAAGCATTAATATTCTGGTAAGGTTATCCCTTCCTCCAAAATTTCTATTAGTTATTTTCCATCATGCAATTATGGATCAATTAATTCTTAACACTTTTTAATACATCAGTGCTTTGTAATGATTTTAATTTAGCAAAGAGGAGGTGCAGTCCATTACACGTAATTAGCATTGCTGCTATGAATACACCATGGCCAGTGCTGGGGAGGTCATTTAGATTACAGCAATAGCCTCTAATCATTGCTTGGCACTCAGCTCTCCTGGGCATGTATGAACTGCAATTGCATTTTTGAATCCCTTAGTGTACTTCTCAACAATTCTGCAAGCAGCGCTGGATTAGATTTTGGAAAAAGTACTCTTGTTCTACAGACACTACAGTTGTAGTTGTAATATTTGGCAATTTATACTTCCTTAATGTCAAACAAGAAGCATTATGTGAACAAGAAGATTTCCAGCTCTAAAGCAAAATCGTAAGCTCTGATTAACTTCTAATACATTTTCTACAAAAGTGGTGGACCAAATTCAGCTGTGTGTAGTCTAAACTTCACTAACATAAGAAGAATTCAGACTGCTTAGACTGGACCTGAATGTCATGCAACATGATATTTTCCCTATCTCAACTATGTCTCGCTCCAATTTATAGGAGAGAGAGGAGGTTCTTTGATATATTTATACCTGGCATGAGATTAAGAAACAACAGTTCAAATGTTGGTCTAACCAGTTTATTACAAATCTTAATCAGGGAGATGAGGAAGGGGAGAAGGGCGATAGAAAAGACAGGAAATAGAAGCAAGGAGTCTTTGTAGGAAGCAAGAGGGAGATAGTCACCACCATGGATCCAGCGTGGTTCATAGTTCAGTCACTGATCTTCAGTAGTGGCGGGTCATCGGGCATTGTTGTTCTGTTGACAATAACGACCCCAAAGTGGTTGAGTGACAGCTCAAATCCAAAGTGGTTGAGTCAGTTCTCCTTGGAGTAGCGGCTTCTGGCTCTGAGATCTCAGCAGAAACTCCTTTGTTCTCATCTTCTGGGCTTTGCCAGTAGATAAGAGGGAGCAGGGATACCCACCCACATTCTGTTTTTCACAGGACATGATGGTATCATTCCTCAAGTTATCCATATCAAGCTGGAGCTATTTAGTCACAGGCCAGATCTTCCACCAATAAACACCCCTGAGCACTCTCTTCTGGAAGCAAATAGCTCTGGAAGAAGGTGCTTTCAAATGCCCACGAAATGATGTCGATTGTCACACGGTAGCACCCATCACTTGCCTCCTCAATAAATCAGTTAGAGACTTATCACAAGAAATACCTCAGGAAGCAAGCTTTGAGCCCCCCAAAAAAGGATTCTATGCACTTCTATGTCAGATGCCATTTTGCCAGACTGCCCTCTGCTGCTATCTGACACACAGCAACAGCACGCAATGGAATATTGGTGGGAAAATTCAGCCGCCAACATCTTTCTCTGACATCAAGGCTAACATAATAAAACAGGAGGCATTACTTTTGGAGCAAACCTTCTACTTTGTTTTAGTGCATCTATATTTAGAAATGTTTCTATCCTCACTATTTGTTTTAGCATATTGTGCCAATATTTTGGCATGAAAATGTACTCATAAATACCACTTAAAATAAAAATGTCACATGCTTACAGCCAACAAAAATCAAAGTCACTGTCTCTCTCCATGTTTCTGTACTCTTTGATATTGTGTAGCTCAGGGATAAGAAACTGATTAAAAAACAAAGTCTCAAAATATCAGCTATCACACTGCAATGTGTAGTATTCATCATTACTGCTTTATACAAGAGATGTTGAGCAGTCTGCCTGGCTCATTAGCTCTGAGTTGTGCAACACTCAAGTACAGCGTTAGCTTCATTTTCATAGGTACTTACAGCTTATAATGATGTCCGTGTAGTCTTGCATTTGCTATACTGTTCTGTGAATCATGCGAGCAGCTTTCATAAGGTTAGCAATTAAAAGGAGAATGGTGATATGATGTTTAATTTATGTGATAAATGAACTTCAGTGTAAGTAGTAACATATTCCTGCCACCGCGTGATTTTAACAATTAATAACAAATTTAGTCAAAGAAAACAATATTCTACAGCAACAACAACAATAAAGAACAACAAAGAAACTCATCGACGTACATACATATAGACGAATATATATTTCCTCTAGCCCCAGTGTACACTCTGCTTGTTAATCCACCACCACAGCATACTATTCTCAACCATTTAACCATTTTCCTTCAAGGTCAGTGTTTCTAGTCCAGAGTCATAGACATTTGCCCTAGCTCCCAGTGTGCATTCCTGCTCTCTCTGCAAACTGAGACCTGCAGCTCAACTCCTTAAGCTTCTTGCAGAAGTAATCCTTTCAGCTTCTTAAAGGAGCTGTTCTGGATGTACAGCTTCAGTTATCACTGTAGTCATGAACAGTTTGAAAAATTCTGGTCTTTACAACGACTCTGATTCTCACATCAGCCTGAAAGTGTGTTTTGTAGGCAGGGAAAGAAGCCAATAGTTTGACTTACCCACATCAATGAGATTGCAGCCTTTCCTTCTCTGGGAAATTGGTTTGCTACTGTTTCTTCAAGAGTTCCAGTCACTGCTCCATAGAGCATGTTACTGACAGAAGGGGACTATGATACATACCTGTATTGCTCTCCCCTTTCTCAAGCAGCTCTGTTACAATGCCAACTGAAGCAATGGTAGTAGAATTCACATTCTCATTTTTCCCTTTTGCAGGTACACAAAGCAAGTGCTGGTCTTGCTTCCAAATATGCTACCAGGTGCTAAGGAAAACATTTCCTTCAAACACATGAAAAGCCTTTCAGAAATTGGCATTATTTTAGTTGTGGGTCACTTACTTATGTATAATTCTAACCAAACAAGAAATTCATATTATTACTAGAAGCATTAACTTCTGAAAGTCATACAGATATATTCTGGCTGCTGTCTTTTTTCTTTTTTAAGAGGTATTCTATAAGCAAGAAAAAAATATCGTAGTCTGTAAAGCGTTAAAAGACTGAAAAATATTTTTTAAATTTATGAAAAAAGTTGTTGATACATATTGCCAAGTGGGACCCTCCATAAATTGAGTGATAATTATCTTATTGATGATCTCTTATTCGTCAAAATTCTTTGACAGTATTAGAAGTATCTTATTATAAGAATAAAACAAAATTTATGGTTTAGACTTTGATTTTTATTTTTTTTTTTCAGAATGCTGGTATCCCAGTTGTACACTGGAATGCATTCAGGCCAAAATGTACAGATCCTGAGTTAAGACAGAACTCTGCTAGGAAAAAGATGACATATTTTCTCTTAATGTCCAGGTCAGACTTCTCTCTGCTTCTGTTTCTTCTGTGTTTGCCTTCTGTTTTACCACCACTACTGTCTAGGTGATGGTCCAATTTCATTGACTGCTATGAATTAATCTCTGGTGGCCATCTCACTTGTGTCTCCATGGATATTTCTTGTTTACAGACAAGAAAACAGTTCTAGTACTTTTACACCTTTTACCCACCAGTATTTTCCTGATGCATCCAAAAATTATTCCAGTTTCCTAGAAACCATCATCCGAAAGAATCAATTTGTGCTTCTGAGGGCTGTGATTACAAGGATTTCATGAAAGGTGTTGACTCTGCCCACATGACATTGAAGGTGAACTACACAGCCATGAGATCTTGTTGGTGCATTTTAGAAATCTGAAGCATGTGTGGAAAGCTGCTGGATCACTGGCTTTTCAGCCACATACTAGTCCAGCTTCAAGCTGTAGCATCTCTATATTTAAAGTGCCCACTGTTCCTTCTCAATCTCTAATTGAGATTATGTCTTTGTTTGGTCTTTGTTTCCCTACCTGGTTTCTGTTTTCCTGTTAATTTCCCCATGGAGCCCTGTTCAACGTCTCCCTGTTGGTCCCAGTCTAATTACTCCTAACATAACACAGATGGCTCTCTCCTTAATCTCCATCATACTTGTTACTAATCCAATGGCCTAGAATGGTGCTCTTGCAGCGGAAGGATATTGTGGTGGCCTGTGAACCTCGTTTCCAAACTGTCAGATGTGTGAGATTAAGATGATTGGCAGTAACTTTTGAACAAGAAGTGAGTTTTGAAGTGAAATGTATCTGCAAGATTGTTTTCACTGCCTGAAAACTAGACATGAAATGTGCTTTGAACACTGGAAGGTAACAAATAAAATAATACACTTGTCAATAATTGGTGGAAGAGAAAGATGAACTACCGAGTACCCTAGAGCTACGCATAAACTTACTGGCTAAATTTAATCATCCAGATTAGGAGGTTAGTGTGGAATTCATCTCACCCAACTTCAGACATTTTTAATGTATACTGTAGGCATATACAATTAAGCAAGTCCCTTGAGGCTTCTGTTTAAGGTCAATGGGAGAAACAAAGAGTGACTCATTAGACCTGTTTTAGACAGTCGTTTTAGAAAGAAATTTACTCCCTATTTCTCTCATTGTTTTGAAAGAGGAGCCTCAAGAGACCAGCTCTTCATATCTGGCTTTGTTCAGATAAATCCCACTTCCCTGTATAGTAACTATTTACTGTGCAAAAGGAGGTAGATCCTGTGAAGTGTCCTCTTGCTCACTACTGACCACACAAGAAAAGACTACATTAAGTACTTCAGTTGTATATTTGCAAATTATACATGGCTAATTCTTCTTTAATCATTTGATCATTTTCATGATATATATTGGTGACAATCCAAGAAGCAGAAATGTATTTTATGCTAATTAAGTTGGCCAACCATATAGATACTGTTTACATTACTTACAAATAGAAAAGACTTGCTTGAAAAAAAAACTATATATATATATACACATATATATACATGAATTGACAGTTTGGCAAGCAGAATTCAAGGAATAGAAACTTTGGCCACTTTAATGATTTTATCACAAGTATTAATAACTTTGAACAGTGCAGAACGGTGACTTAGATTTTTTCATAGATATTCTGTTTTTACTTTAAATAGACAAAATTAATTCCAGTCCCAGAGTGAAGGAATTGAAATGTGTTTCAATTCATGTTTTTGGATGCTCATCACAGATTTTCTTAAAATGGAAAAAAGAATTTCAGTGGTGCTACTAATAAGAAATTAAAGGCAACCTATTATTTGAAAGTACACCCCATCTGTATGGGAACTGTTGAGTCACAGCCTGAACCACTGATTGAGCACCTGGGGAAAGGACCGGTCAGCCCTGGGAGCACAGGTGAGAGCAATTCAGCTGTGCGACCAGAAGGGGTGGAGCCTGGCTGCACCTCTCCTAGACCTCATTTAAGGGCTGACTGCCAGTGGTGAAGGGTCTCTTTCTAGAGATCTCTTCTCTGTGAAGTCTTTTCTGTGAACCTAGATCTTTGGATACAGGTGAGCATTTCTTCCCTGTTTGCTTCCTTTCCTGTTTTTGCTGTGATAATCTTTCCAGCTGTAACACCACTGTAATGCTGAAAATTAGTAAATGAGATTTCAATTAAAGAGAAAAAAAAAATAGGTGTATTGCATGATCATTTATAGTATTAGACTCTTCAAACAGTAGAACAGAAAAAAAAAATTAAAAAGAAAAAACAACAGCAGAATAGAACAGGGAAAAAAATGGCAGTGCATTTGTTGTTAATAAGTGCTACAATGTCTAATTGAATTTCAAGTAGTTAGAGTTAGTAGGCTTGAAATTAGGTAACGTGTGCTTCTGGAACACAAGTTGCCTAGGAAGATAATGATCCAAAAGGAGAAGAAAGGTTTTAAGCTTGTGAAATAGCAATGTGCATTTAAAAATCAGATTTTCCCAATCTAAAGATTGCTCTACTTTAATAGTTTTATTCTAGTTATAGAGTGAGCTCCCTCTTCCAAGAGAGCCAAAACCAGGGTTCAATTTACTTATTTTCTTATGTGTACTTGCTCCTTCACGTGCTCCTGGATCTAATACAAAGCAAGCACAAAACCCCCTGAAACGACTCTGGAAATGGCATCTGAAAGTTATTTTGATGGCTTCTAGAGCTAATGAACATCCTAGATGAGTTCATATAAGTGGTAATGTCCTGCATTGACAGTCAGTGAATGCAGTGCCTTCATTGTGAAGGTAAGCAAAAAGGTGTCTGACTTATCATGTTGAAAAATAAGATGAATCTTGATGTAGAGATTTGAACTGATTCCTGTTTGCTCATTATTAAGTTATACTGCTCTCCCACTGTTTACAGTGGTTGTTTTTTTTTTTTTTAAATGAGGAGGTGAAATTATTGTGTTAATTTTTTTTTGAAGAAAAATGCATGAATTATTTCAGACATTGTCAGTCTTAAAAACTAATATATATATATACTTGCTTTTGACTACATATTCTTCTGGTAACTTTTCAAGCATTTTAAAGAAAAGAACATCATATGATATCAGTAGTCCCAGGAGTTTCAAAAAAACTTCTATATTTTGGGGAAGGTTAAGGTTGAAGGCAGATCACACAAAATCCATGTGTAGCTGGGCACATTTTTCTTATCTTTGAGGTCAGCCAAAGTTTTACACAGTCTTTTAGGAGGAAAGAAAATGTTTTTATTTTTTGTTTAAATGTAAGAATTATAATAGAAAGATATGAATGTAAAGTCATATTTGTATTTTAAAGAGGTAGAAAATTATTAAGAGTAGAAAATTATTAAGATGAAAAAAGTAGTAAATCCTCTATCTTTATATGAGATTCTAGGTGTGAAGAAAATACTCTAAGGACTACCACGAAAGAGTGAAATCTAAGCTTATGGTGAATATAGTTGCTCTGCAGCTACAAAAATGTGCCCACTATAAAAATCATCAACTCTCCCATTTTTGTGAATTTAAAGTGCTCTTGGAAGGTCGGAGTCATCATCCTGAACTTGAACTTGTAAAAGAAGATGAAAGCTGGCAAGTCCATAATGAGATTGAAACTTTGATGTTCTTCAGTGGAGTAGGAATCATGACTTTCTAATGCTATAGAGTGATTTTTTTTGTAGTTATTTATACAAAGGTGAAGGAACTGGGATTTGTTTATATTTAGTATCTTCCTTTGATGCTTTGA
>JAOWBP010001760.1:24328282-24345751 GCA_028571105.1 Tragopan temminckii
GGATTTCCTATATTGTCAACCAGTAGCTTTTTAGGAATCCTGCTCATGAGTGTGATTTTCACTTTCTATAGGTGTATATTGTGTAAACTGCTGTGACCTTTATTCTGCAGCTAATCACAAAACATGGGGAGGCAGAAGTGCAGACTCTCCTTCAAAGCAAGAGAGCACCATAGAGGTGTGGCAGTGCACCTGTGGACAGGCAGATGTAATGCTGAAGCACACAGTGGTATATTTACCACTTTCCACTTTTTTTTTTTTTTTTCCCCTGCTTACATGCAGATTGCCAGAGGTAGGCAATGTTCTCTGATGTTAAGTTTTTCATTAAAGGTGTAAAGTGTTTTACACTACTGTAAGACCCTATTTAAAATGATTATCAACTGATACGTTGTTGATCTTTCTAGCTTTTATATTCAGTCACTTTTCTAGTAACTTAGTTGGCTTTTATACTAGTAATGCAATTACAGCTTACAGGTTATCTTTTCACCAAATAAAAAAGGCATCTGAAGGAATATCTCAATTTTTAGTGTAAATTCAGAAGCTGACATTCTTTTCCAGCTCTGATGTGAAAGTGAAAACTGGCCATTTCCAGGGAAAAACAAACAGAAGAGAAAACAAAAAATCTGGACTAATTATTTTCAGCAATCAGATTGAAGAGCTTCTAGAAAGATCATGTGTCATTGTGAGGTTTTGTTATCTTCAAGCCATAGGGTTGGCAGACTTGGTTCCTTCTCAATAGAGCAAAGTGCTGGGCACCTTCCACTCCCTGTGTTAGGGGCTGAAAGAGCCTAAAATGGCTGAATGCTTTTTGTGGTCGTGTAGTTTGATGATTATGTTAGTCCAGAAATACAAATCTATATAATTAGTAATATTTCTACCAGCTTCAAAAATAATAGAAGATTGCATATTCTGTGATTAATTCTGTGTAGATATTTTAATACATATAAAACTGTAATTTAAATTGTGTCTGAATATCTTGCAGTAGCTAGCCCTTGTTTTCATGGTCACTAGTCTTTGTTCTCATGGGGGACTTCAACTTCCCAGATGTCTACTGGAAACACAGTACAGCGGTCTAGGAGATTCCAAGAGTGTGTGGAGGATAAATTTCCGTCAGTTTGTTGATCTGTTTATGAACTGGGAAGGACTTGTGGGTGATGGGATGGTTGGAGACTTCTTTGGGTGCAGTAATGACAAAATGACTTTTTGATCCTCGATGAAATAAAGAAGGCAGTTACTAGAACTACTATTTTGGATTTCTGCTGTGCAAACTTTGTCCTGTTTAGAGACCTGGGAGCCCTTGGGAGGTGGTTCTGAATGGCAAAGGTGTCCAGGAAGGCTAGGCCTTCTGAAGGAATGAAATCTTAAAGGCACAGGTGCAGGCTGTCCCAATGTGCCCAAAGCTGAGCTGGCACAGGGGGCAAGACCACCCTAGCTAAACAGAGAACATAATCGAATTTAGAAAGAAAAAAAGGATCTTAAGAACTCTGAAAGAAGGGACAGGCCACTCAGGAGGACTATAGAGCCATTGTCAAGCTGTGCAGGGGGAAAATTAACGGCAAAAGCCTAGCTGGAACTCAATTTGATTAATGCAATAGAAGACAAAAATATCTTTATAACTACATCATCAGCAACAATTAAAGAGAATTGCCATCCTTTATTTGATATCAGAATATGGAAAATATGAAAAAAGATAAGAAAGTTTCCCAGCAGGAAAGGGCCTGGGGATTCTGGTCAACAGCTGGCTGAACATGAACCAGCAGTGTGCCCAAGTGGTTCTCTATGACTACCTTGAAAGGAGATAACTGCAAGGAGAGTGTTGATCTCTTTTCTTAGACGAAAAGTGATTGGATGTGAGGAAATGTTTTTAAGTTGTTCCATGGGAGGTCTGGATTGGACATTAGGAAGAATTTCATCGTGGACAGTGTGGTTAAGAAATGGACTACTCAGAGAAGTAGTGGAGTCCCCATCTCTGGAGATAGTTAAGAGGTATGTGGATGTAGCATTAAGGGACAGAAATTAGTGATGGGATTCAGTAGGTCAGGGTGATGGTTGAACTTAATCATCCTGAAGGTGTTTTCCAACCCAGATGTTTCACTAATAGATTAGAATTACAAAGCTAGGGAGGAAGTGCAGTCAATAATACTCAGCAAAAACAGAAAATGCAGTTTATTTTTCTTTTGTCCTGAGTAATTTCAAGGACTGATTATCAAGTACCTACTTTTGCTTCTTGGAGGCTGTGTCAGAATACAAGCACACTGAGTAACATGCTCCCTGCTTAAGATTTGTTAAGATCTGTTATGTGTTAACCACTCAATACTACCATGAATCCAGACCACTGTAAAGCATTTGTCTGTCATAATGAGAATCTGGACTTTATTCTCAGCTTTAGCAGACATAATGTTGTCCATCATTCCTGGCTCAGGTGATCATTATCCCTTTAATGAAGGGGATATAACTTGCCATTTAAAATGAAGTTTCAGGATCAAGTTCAGTGATAGAAAACTTTTAACACTAAACATTGGAAGAGATGACAGAGGGAAAGAAAACATCTGTACGTACTTCAGTGGAAATGGAGTAGTGAGGGAGCTTAGCTGTATACACACAAAAAAGCAAAAATCACCGTATAGATGTGAATATTCTTTTTGTCTCATATCCCGCATTGGAAATAAATTCTAAAATTTGACCTGTTTCATCAGATGCTTAAGCATGTTAGTGGAGCAAAGTAAGCAGATTCATACGTTTGATAAATCCCATTCTGAGCTTTGATTTTTTGTAGTGTCACTCTTGAACACAGAAATCTTCTTGTCCAAGCCAGGTTCATTTTTAAAAAAATAGATGAAATTTCATTGTCTGACAGACTGAATCCCATTAGGATGTAGCAGTGTGCTGGGTTCTTACAGGTGGGATTTCAATAACAGATCTGAAAGAGCAGAGACAGTAAGCATCAGTGTGACCCTTTCAAGGACAGACCAATCTGAGGTACAACGGAGTTGTAGTTCTCTGTTCTACAGAATAAGGTAGAAACAGGCAGAATAGCATTTTGAATCATCAGAGCTATTGGCAATAAAACTGTAATATCATTTTCCTTTATAATAAAATTGATTTACTGGAAGAACTTTACAAATAAAGCAAATTTCTGCCTTATGATACTATTTTATATCATGGGCAGAATAACTACATTGGGATGCTCATTTGGACTTTAAACTTGTAAGAACATTTAGGCAATAAAATAAAAGCCCAAGGGAAACTGCTGAAATATCTCCATTTCAGAATACATATACATTCATTAAAAGTGAGTTAGGTTAAAAGAAATCTGTTCTGCGACAATAAAAATCTATGGTCTTTTCTTTCTCAATAATTCTGCACAAATGGCTCGCTGAAGATCATGTCATCTTATTTGTGTGGCATTAATTCTCTCTTACCTGGTAAAATACACAAATGATGTTTATGGTGTAAAGTGTTAGAATTTCCTAACATAACTAACCTATTGTGGGTATTCAGTAGTGTTTTGTTTAGTCTCTCATCAGGCTATGTGTGTGATCACATGTGACTCTCGGAATCTATCCCTTTCCTCAGCTGCGTATTTTCATATGAAGGAAATAATTTACTGTTTTCCAAATGTTAAAGTGAGTATCTATTTATTGGAGTGGGTAGAAGGAATGAGAAAGCTATAGTCTGATGTTCTTTGCTGTTAGCACCATCTGGAACTGCATGTGCTCCTCTTTGCACAAAGCGAGAGAAAATCTATGCAACCCTCATTCATAAATGTCTTGGTTGTATTCTCTCATTTTAAGTGGAGATATCCTTAACAGTAGCAAAGAAGCACAAGAAAACAGTAATGACGGGATAATGGAAGACACAAAAGGCTTTGATGAAGATAGAAAGGAGAGGCAGCTATCAGTACGGCTAAATATTTCTATTGTACTTTGCTTGACATAAACACCAATCTGGAGCTCTTTAACTAGATCCTACTGAAAGATACTTTGGTTTTGTATCTGTCTATGCATGTAGCACAGAGAAACTGTGACTCTGAAAGAATCTATGAATATAGAAGGAGAAAATAATTCTCTGTGAGCTCTCCCATGAGCTTTAGTGCCAAAACACCCATCTGAACATTGTTCAGATTAGCTAAGGAGACTGATTTTAGCTGTAGAACAAACTAACAGGAATGCACTGGATATTTATACTGTGCTAATATATTTAAGCTAAGACCAGCTGCCTTTGTAGTAAAAACTGCCTTTATCTGGTACAAGTTATTGATAACTGTATGAAATCATGTCTAATATGACACAGAAATTAGACTGAATATCCTAAATGATGATCTTTTATTTTTTATTTTTTAATCTTATAAAGCATACAACCCCAAAAGCAACTAATAAGCCAGGGAGGAAGAAACTTAGAAACTTACACTGAGTTTATAATACATTAAATTATATTCATGCAGATTTTTATTTATGCTTATCAGCTTGACTGTTTTTTTTTTGTTGTTTGTTTGTTTTTCCCCCTTGTTAGTCAAATAAGAGTTCTTCAGAATCCAGTGACTGAGTAGGAATTGTACAAGTCATGAGTAGGCAGAGTCTTAATTTCATTTCTCTTACAGCTAGCATAGTCTAATCTGTTTCATCTCCTCTGCTAGTAATTATCTTTTTGAATATTTAATTTAGCAAAGAAATTGTTGCCTTAGGCTCCTTTCTGCAAGGTGCTGGACTGCTTCTTTTCATTCAATTCAGAGAGGGCTGAGGTTATGAAGTATTTTGCAATATCTATCCCTAATTAATAATTTTGAAAATCATCATTAAAAAAGCTTATGGTATCACAGTATCACATGTCTACATGAAGAACATAATTAAATATTCTAATTAGTATTTCATACCTGCTGTTCTGTGAAATGTAGGAAATCACAAAGTGAATGATGGGTTTGCTGTTTGAACAGTACCTGTGAAGTGCACTTCTTCAACATCAAACTGGAGAATGATATTAATACTTTGTCTTAATTAGATATTTCTGGTATATTAAGTGTATGGTGTTTTTGTAGATCATAAAAGTGTATGTATGTGATTTCAGATATGGCATTTGTTTTGGTAGAGATATCCCGGAAACAGAGGCATGTTAAAAATTCAATTAAAGAAAAAAAAACCAAAAAACAGAGGTGGCTTACCTAATGACACTGACCCAATGACAGTGGAGTTTTTCAATGGCCTAACTGGTGCTTCAAAAATAAATAAATAAAGAATAGGACCAAACTCGATGACAGGGCAGTGTTCATTAGAGCTGTCGGAAGACAAACTAACCCTGCTTATTAGAGATTTTATTAGAATGGTTGTAGTATGAAAAAAACTGTACGTAGGAGGGGCAGAGAAAATAGATGTGAGAGAACTATAGATCTTTAACTGAGATGGAGGGACTTTTGTGACTTCTGTCTTTATGTGATTAGCTAATGGACTGTCAGTGAGGAAAATATGTACCGGAATCAGATTAAGTCAAAGTTAAAAAGAGGTCATACTGAATGATATTCCCATCAAGGAAAACTATGGGAAAGCGTGTGTAAAGGTGGTGCAGTGGAAGTGCTAAGTCAGGACTTGAACCAGTGATTGAGCATCTGGTAGGAAGGCAGGGCCAACCCAGGGGAGCTCAGGTGCATGCAGTGCATCTGAGTGACAGGAATGGGTGGAGCCAGGATCCACCCCTTCCTAGACTTCATTTAGGGGTTGGCAGTGGAAGCAAAGGCAACTCATTTGGAGATCCCTTTCTAGCTGGGAACCTTACAGGTCTTCTGGAGGTAAGCAGCTTTTTTCTCCTTTTTTCTGTTGTGCCACTCACTGTGGCCTGTGATCTTACTGCTCTGCTGTCTTGTTGTGCTTTCCAATGCATCACAGATGAAAATATTCACTATTCTGCAAAGCTTCTCATTGACTCTAGCGAATGTACTTACATTTTTGGTATTTATCTTGATTCTGCTCTATAACTAAGACTGATTTCTGGTATTTTTAGCATATTTTTCCTTCCTGTTGTGTTTTTCTTTTCCAAATGATTGATGAAACAGCCTTTGTAATTTTTCTTTCTCAGATTGATTACTGGTTTATTAGAAATAAATAATCTTTTAAATTAGTGAGAGGTAGTGGATGTAACAGATTCTGAGGCAGTACTTTGAAATCTGTTAGCTTTTGCAAGAGTTAAACTACGTGACAGGGAGCGTGCTTTTTTTGATGCATACCTCAGTCTTCTGCTTTCAGTGAAGTTAATTTTACTCTATAGTATAAAGAGGTGAAGGATGCATTTGTTTTCAGTTTTGTTGCCAAAAATTTTACAAATGACAACTCAAACAGAAGTGTAATAGTAGTTATGAATTCTGTTAAGCATAACTACTCAATTAGTAACTGGTAATACTTTTAAAATGTATCTCATCTTTGAACTTCATTAAACTGAGCTATAGTCAATTTTCAGTAGGGAATTATCTCAGATGTCTCTGTGTCTGAGACATATGTCTGAAGTATATCTTGTTTGTCAATATGCTGTGGTAATGTGCCATCTACTTGTAAGTGGAAATTACTGCTTTTGTTGGAACTTGACAGCCCCTGCAGACTGAAGAGAAATAGTTAAAGAATAGTTCATAAAAATTAGTTAACATGTTTTCTGAGAAGATCCACAATATCCATGTTTTGAAGAGATTAGTTGCTAGAAAAATGGAAGTGGCTTGTATGAAGGCTTCGCAGGGCATCTTATGTTGCTTCCAGAAGGCAGTTAATGTTGGTCCAGCTGTGTGGAGAAGTATTTGCAAGCTCTTAACTGTCTATATGCTCAGAAGCCCTTCTGCACTCGTCAGCTCTATGAATTTCAGGTTTACAAAATTTCCTTTATCTCAGTGAGAATTTAGCAAAGAAAGCTGGAGGTTTTATTTGCTAAGTTTCATTATTACAGAAAAAAAAAAATTGATGATGCTGCCATGCCACAAGAAGATGAAGAAGCTTTTATAGGTTGTAAGGAGGATTTTTTCATTTTATATCAGCAATTCAGATTATTTAAATTATTTTTTATTTTTTAAATTATTTAAATGTTTCTGTAATAAACGTTACTATAATAGATATGGAAATACAGACCTATTGACGTTGCCAACAGTGAAATATTAAGCTAATCCCCTAATATTGCTTCCTGTGAAAAGCATGCAACGAATATGGTTCTGACTTAGTCTGGTTAGACTGACATGTATGACCTGTGGATCCCTGAGGAGCACAACTGAGTTCACTGACCTAGCTTCTGCTATGATTGCTTCAGTCTGATTGTTAGGAGGAAGAAATAGTCATACTGCATATCATCGGAACACAGTCACAGCAAATCACTGAATACTGTTTTTTTCTTGAATACACAGACATGAACACCTGCTTTTTTTTTTGTTTGTTTTCATTTATTTTCTTATTTTGTTCATGTTCTTTTTTTTTTTTTTTTTTTTTTTTTTTTTTTGAAACTAGTTTCATAATGTAGTAAAAGATAAATTACAATGCTTTCCATCTGTCCAAACTTTTAGTCCTCGTTTTAGGTCTTTATTGAATAGAACAATGGTAGGCTCTACAAATGACACTCAATTTTGTTAGTATTTTAGTAGAATTGTGAATGTTGAAGGCCAGTAGATGCATTCAGGGTAGAAATAACTTCTGCATGAAGTCTTTACCTGGGCTTTATAAAAAATCCTCTTTGTGGGGAAAGGTTTCATGAATTCACTACTATACGGAAAATATTAAGTGGATCTCAAACCTTTTTAAACAGCAGATAGTGCGTCTGTGAGTGGTTGCTTCTCTTCCAGTCCCCTCAGACTTGATGTAATGCTATCCAGTATATGCCATCTTTTTTTTTTATTGTGGTACCTTTTGCATATTTATGTATTCTCTGTGAAAATACCTCATAAGTACTTTGTCACCTCCCAAAAATTACAATAACTCATTCATTATGTTATGAATTATCATAATTGCATCTCATTCAGGTATAGTAATTCATAGTATTGACTATAAATGAGCTCCGAATGCTGTTTTTTTTTTTTTTTCTGGGACTTCTAATAAGCAGGTTCAGAGAACCTTCAGGGGATCATTTTCTTACATGTGTAAAATCTAGAATAAGATCAGAACGTTCTGTTTCTGTGTAATAGTTAGAACTTAAAAGGTTGCATCTCAGAATACACAAAAGAATTTGCTTGTTTATTCTGTGAATCCAGCTTGAAATTTTGGCAAGTAATTAACGACTACAGGGCCTTACTGCTGGCAAATAGATTCCATTATTTGGTACATAACAATCAGCACGTTTTGTGTCTCATTTCATTTTCTACTGTCTTTTTGATGTTGTTGTGATTTGTTTTATTTAGCCGTCCTTTGAAATCTTAGTATAAACCTGGTACTGATATATCCACAGCTCACAAATTATTCCTTTTATCTTCATTGTAGTATTTTTTCCTTCCTTATGATGATTTACTTGATCTTTTGAGATCATCAGATACTGAATTCATTGTGTAATAATGTCAAGTTTTCAACAGTTTTTGTTTTGCGTTAGAATAGAAATTGTATCTTGAGAGCCATGTATTTGAAAGCAAGTCTGATGCATGTGCCTATGGTAACATTTATTTTGCCCTGACATAAGCAATTATATAAAATATTCAGTGTTCACGTGTAAGAGGGAGAAACATGTTGAAGTTTTACCTCTTTATTCAAGGCACATTCCATCATCTCACAGCTTTCTGAATCAGACAGTTGAGAGAGTGGAATGCACATTGTAGATATCCCATATGAACGTTAGGAATACAAAACTGAAAAATATGATTATGACCTTTAGCATATCTGTGACAATACTACACTCTATTCCCCTGGTTTCTTCAACCTGACCCTCTCTCTAGGTTCCATTCAGTAATATTTTGTTTATTCATGAAATGGATATACCTACAAATAGCTGTATACCCAGAAGAGGGCAGGAAGACAGATAGGCCTCTTTTTTTTTTTTTTTTTTTTTTTTTTTTTTCCAGCTGTGGAACTGTGTTCAACTTCAGTGGATTTGCTATTTGACTCTCATGAGGATGCTTTTTATAAAACTGCCTACTGCTCAGAACGGTGGTGGTTTTTCTGGTGCTGTTATCTGAGAAATTGCAGTGGAAAAAAAATATACTCTTGATCAGTATTGCTTGAAATATTGTCCTGAGTTGAAATCAAATGATACAATGAAACCAGGAAAAAAATCAGGAAAGTATGTCTGGGTGAGCATGAACCAGTGCAAGGAAGAATTGGTGAACCCTGTGGATGAAGAATTTAATTAACCATTCTCATTTCTATCCTCAAAATTTCTTTCCTTTTTTACATCAGAATTTAATTCCCATTTCCGTAACTGTTCTTTCACCTATTCTCTGTATTGGCTTCCTGACTCATTTACTGGCAACTCTTCCATCATCTTTGCCTGGGCCGATATTATATTTCTTTCTGTAGTTAGCTTTATTCTTAGAGACTGTGTCTGTGTGTGGCAAATAAGCTATTATGTGTCGCAGAGACTATTTATCCTATGTGTTAGCCAGAGAGGATGGCATTCCAATCCACTTTCTGATTCCCACCAGCTAATGTTGGTAACAAATCTAACAGAGATGCAGTTGGTAGTTCAGATATAGGGTGAAGAAACACACGTGTATCACTGCAGTGATGTCTTTTATTACCTGTAAGACACTGTCTTGGTTCTGATGTCTCTGTCAGGGCCTGAGTTTCACTGTACATAGGTTTTCTAGGTGAAAGAGCTGCAAGGAGAACACTGAGGAAAGTCATCTCAATGCTTCTCTGTGATGAGATGAATCTGACACTTTTTTACTCCAATCAGTTTAAATCTACTAATCTGATAGTGGAAGGAATTAAGATGAGGATGTCATGCTCTCTGAGGAAAATCTGAGAAACTGTGGAAGTTTTCCTTTATAGGAGTATTACAAGGTCATAATGAAACAAGTGCTAGATCTTATATGTGGTTCTTACCATAAGCCTGGTGATTTTGTGGAGATCCCTTAGCTTCCTTTTGCTTTACACTCCCACTGCTGAGGCTCCAACTTGCAGTGTAGACACTGCTGCAGATTGTGACATGGCCATGTGGTCCCGTGCAGAAGAGGGAAATGCTACGTTGGCAGTTGGGTACTCAGTATTTCAATCTTATCTTTAAAAATATTCACTAGAATTGACAATGAGTTGCCCTTGCAAGTGGCCTGACTCAGAATCTTATTTTGTTCTGACCTTTTCCTTTATTCTCCTTTGCTGTGACTGTATCTGTTAATCTTGCTGTCTTCCCTTGAATATATATCCTGCTGTCACCTCATCTTGCCAAATGGTACATTATGAAGGGTTATTTTATTGTCCCATTAACATTGCTATATTCACAACAAACTTCCTTCTTCAGGACTGACCTTTTTGTGTACTGTAGTTTTGATGTCTATACTTCACCTCTCTCTCTTTTTTTTTTTTTTATAATATTCTGTTGTAAATAGATTCTACATACATTTGCTGTGGGATATAAGAGTGCGTTTACTGGCTGTGATAAACACATAGCTCTAATAAACTTACTCTCTTCTTATGATAAGAGGATTATTGTCATTTAAGTAGCCATGTTGATGCGATCCAAATTCTAGCATCTACTGTCCATCATTATTTCTTTGTTGCATTTCATTCTGTACACTTGCAGATTTCTTGCTCAGTCAGGTGAATCCTCTTCTGAGGATGTTTGGTTGGTTTAGAGAAATCCAATAGCTAGCAAGCATATCCTTTGGGAGCATTTCGTTTATTATTGAGAAAATGCTTCAGAAAGATCTGTGAGAAATACTGTCCTTTGTACAGATGCTGACTGATGAATTCTAGTACAAACCATAACCTTAAATAAGGCATTAATTTAAAATGAATTTTTCTTTTGAAAATTTACATCACCTCAAAACCCAGTGCATTCTGTGACCTAATAGTTTGGGTTGCCTTCAAATCGATGCTCAGAATTTCTATTCAGTAACATATTTTGCAATTGAGAAGGAAAAGAAAATGGCTGAATACTTCACAATTATTTTTTTCTAATAATGAAATAGATGAGAATTAAGGCCAGTAAGGAAGTCATAGGAGGAATAGATGTCCAAGTGGCTCTCCACAACTCAGTTTGCAGTGTGAATGAGACAAGAAAAAATGATTTGCAGAGGCCTGTCATGCAAGTCTAATCATATAACCTTTGATCAGCTTGTTGTGATTTTTAAGTGTAAGCTCTCATGGTTCTTTATATTGTGCTTGTTTTGTGCGTGTTTGAAATCTAGATTTTGCAGGTTCATAAGTACAGATTAACATCTTCCAACACTTTCTAATTTTTAACCAGGCTTTCACAATTTTATATGCAATCTCTCTTTGTATCAGTAGATTTCAAAATTGCTTAGCAAAATTTGCTGTGTTTTTTTTGTGGTGAGATGGACAGCAAATGGAGCAGATCTTCATTTCTATTTCTCTTCTGTTTGGTTTTAGCTGTTTTCAAATAAAAATCCACAAATTGCAGGTGATTGTTATAGGCATCTCCTTATCCATGTGGATAGTCTCACTAAGCTTGTAAGTGACATCTGAAATTTTTTTCGGATATATGTTTATAGGATTAGGAAAGCAAATTACAGATAAGGAATTTATTTGTAGAATCAATTGGTTGCTTTCCATGAGAGAGTAAGAAGAGAAATCTACAGCAAGGGAAGTCATATCTCACCTATTTTCTTTTTAATAATTTTTTATAATATTTACTACACAGAGGAAGTATTCTGCAAAGCCTAAATCCCATTTCCACTGAGATGCTGACCTCATTTATTCCCCTGGGACAGGAACAAGATGAAAATTAGGTTGCTTCACCTTGAGAGAAAAAAGGTCAGTTGCCTCTGACATGAATATTCTAAGAATGGAGCTGAAAGAGCCGGTGCTCTCCCAAAAGGAAAAAGAAAGGGGAAAAGTGTGTACAAAATATAGAGCTGTAATATTTGTTTGACAGAGAACCTATCTCCTGCTCTGACAATATCTTTCTATTAAACTATGCTTTCAGCCTCCTTCTTTGGGAATGTCAGAACAAGACCAACCATGATAATGACATAGTTTTTCTTCTTCTAAGTTGTGCTGTGTTTCAGTGTCTTCAGCTGTCTTCTACAGCTTCTGTTCTCTTATATAAGGAGGAAGCAACCCTGTTAACTACAGATTTATCCGGCCACCTTGGGACCCACTTACTTGATCTGGAAGGTTTTTCTTCTTGTAGAGCTTTGACCTAATGACACATCTATGTCGGAGCTGAACTTTCCTGTTTCATACCTGCTCATACACAGAAGTCTGAATATCTGCAGCTCTGTTTAGGGAGGGTGAGAGATGGCACATTGTCAGAAAGGGGTCCCCCTTCCCCTGCCCTTCATTGTACGTTTATAAAAGAACATGAATAAGCTGAACATCACATACAGTTTGATTAAACCAAACACTTCAGGATACTGTCCTTAATAGATAGGGTTTGTGACATAATTCAGAAGATATTCATTGGCTTCATAATCCGTGATGTCAGGAAGAAGCATTAGATTGTTTTTAGAGATGAGAGCATGATTTAAGAATCCACATACCTTATTTTAGTAGAAATAACAGACTGAGAATACAGATATTTTGTTTAGAAATGCACTTCACATTAGTGACTGATAAGCTAGAAACCATTTACGGGTATGAATGCAGGTAGATACGTAGGCAGGTAGAAATATACAGACCTTTTAACATTATTTTTTATGAACTAAAGCATGTAAAAAAAAAAAAAAAGTAATTATTAGATGATAACTTAGGCTTTTTAAAGCAAAGGCTGACAGAGGATAGTATGTTTTGTTTTTAACCTTAGGTATACCCCTTTTAAGTTGGTAGAAAGCAGAGTCTCTAAATGAATTCTTGTGAGTATTGAGCTAGTTGGATGTTCAGCTTTGTTTACTATAATGGAAACAATCCCGGTACATTCTTGTAATAAAACTGGCTTCACTCTTATTTTTCTACATAAATGCTGTCAGACCATTTAATATTGATCTTTAAGACTAGAACTGTGAATGTTGAGAAAAATCTGTACTGCTCTAGGGACATGTGCTTTGTAGAGCATGAGTGAGAGATTTCTGTCCACATAAGCTCCAAACATATCTTTGTGAACACAATTAAAGATTAAGAGAATTAATGACTGAAAGTCAAAAGAAGCTTCCTCTGGACTGTGGTGAGATTTGATTCATGTCCAAAGGATAAAGTGGCCATGTATCTCACTTATAGTGAAATCTTTGTTTACGTTGACCAAACTGGGACCCCGAAAATATCTTTAGTAAACACATCTGTCTGCATATGCTTAATTTCAAAATATTTGTTAACAAATACAACCATGAATAAATATTTGTAACGTATTTATGCTGAGTAGGCAGCACAGTCAAATTCATTGCACAGAAAAAAACGTCCAAGTAAATGCATTGGAATAAAAGAAAGTTTCTCAGATATTGAAGAAGTTGGTAAGATTGTTGCTCAAAGCAAATTTTAGTGGTGCTTGTCTGATGTTTCATCATTAAACTTACTAAAGACTTGAAGCTACTGTGAGGAAGACAAGTCTTTAATATATGACTATCAATAATCTAAGGCACGGCATTCTAAAATTATTCCAGCTATTTACTTAAAACAATGACAGAAAGAAAACTATTAGTCTCTCACTTTAATGAGTCTCGTGTCTGAAGGAGTGCTAAGCATTCAAAAGCTAAATTAGAAAGAAGCTATATGGACATTAATAGACAAATTTGCCTGTAAACAATTCTTTAATGGTAAGTGAACCAAAACCAGGCTGGCAGGCTGAATAAACAAATGCAGACAAAATGCACAGTGTTATGTGCTTCATCCATTACATTAGACAGTTCAATTGTAATTTGAAAGATTTATAGGCTAGTTAGCACACTTCTTGTTTGTGGACTTTGTGTATTTATGGAAAATGCCTCCAATGATAGACACGTGTGGCAGAATTTCAAATATGGTGAAAAACATGGCAGTTCAATCTAGGTTCGCCAGGTCCACAAAAGTGACAACATGCACATGTGTGCACATTGGTTCTTTGTGTAATTATTCTTGAAGATCTCTTGGATATAAAATTTCTTCAGGTGCATTAATGTCTTTGTAACGTGGAAACCGCTGGGGTTTTTTAGCCCATATGCAGATGGGGAATGGGTTCCTTAGTTGTGAGTGTCCTTCTGTTCACTCAGTAGTTCTTGTATTTAAGATGCTTGTAGCTTACTCCTAAATCGATTATGATTTGTCCAGGAAAGATGTATCTATATTGAGTTGTGTCAAGATATCTGACTGATTTAATCAATTCGTAAATATTATCTCACTTTTAAGGTCTCTCTTGACATAATGTTGTACCAGAATTATTATTTTTACTGTTTTATATAAGGGCAAAAGAATGTTGGGGGAAAAAAAAAAAAGGTTTATTTTTGCAATGCTCTAATGGTTTGCCTTCATGATAACCTTGTTTCTGGTAAGATCTGAAATTATTACAGTTTAGGTCACTGAACCCTAAACAATGCTTCTCTTCATAAGAGTGCTCTTAATATTTTCATAAAGGGATAACAAAATAGCTATGATTAGAAGGGTTATTTAGTATAAGAGCTCAGTTTGCAGAGTGAATTCTGCTCATTAGAGTAAAGAATTGAGACTGCAAAAATTAGATAGCTATACAATATGACTGTTTCATTATGGATAGGCTGTAATGACTTGTAAATGGCTGACATGGATTTAAAAATGAAATTCTACCTCCTTAATCAGATTTTATTGAAGTCTCTCCAGAGTTTTCACCAGTCCAAAACACAACTGCAAATAAAATAGCTTGCAATTTCTTATACTTGATCTGTTTATACTATGCCTTAATAGCGTGCCTTTCATGTAAGTATAAGAGCCTTAAACCTGCCACCATAAGAATTTTTCATAGCTAAAAGTGTGCTCTGAGTACATAGAATTAAAAAAAAAAAAACAACAACAAAACAACAACAACCCAACAACAACAAAAACTAGGCTGACAGAGACCATAAGAGTTTATATAAAAAGTCTAGCATACTAAGGTGGAGCCCTATTTCTTTCCTGACAGATTTCTTACTTGTTCTTGAAAGTCTTGAGCATGGAAAGAGGCTCTACAGTATTTCCAACCAATCCGTTCTATTGATCCATTGTCTTCTACAGTAGAAATCAGAATTCTGCAGAAAAATAATTTCTCAGCTTGGTTTTCACTCTCAGAAGCTCTTAGGCGACAAACATATTAAAAGGAAGATGACAGTTCATGACTCTGTGCCTGCTTCAGAAACTTGGAAAACAAGTTAAGGAATAATTTTTCCCCAAAATTCTGCTTCTTTTGCAAGAGAAGAATTTTGAATCTCTACTCTACAGGGATGTCTTGCAAGAACTCCTTGAAGCAGTGGATTGAGAAAAAGGTCCTAGAAATGAAAAAAAAAAAAAAAAAAAAAAAAAATTCTTGAAGGAAATTCAATGTTTTCTTTCTAAAGTGAACCTTATTTACAAGAGCTTGTGGGTGCACCAGACAGTCATTATGTTCTGAAATATCAGAGCCTTCACAGATGTGATTAAAATGACTAACATTGTGTCCTGTAGTTACATAGTTCTAAATCCTGCCCTATAATTTGAAACAGACCTCTGAAACAGTAGATAACTTTTACTGCATAAGCATTCTGAAAAGTATTAACAAATCTACTTTTTCACCTTACCTATCTTCTCCAAGAGAGCCTATTTCACATGTTGAAACAAGTAGCTTACTGAAATATTTCTACATCAATATTGCATTTGTCTGTAGAAAGAATTTGATAGAAATAACTTATTTTGAGATTTTAATTCTGTCCTTTTGCTATGATGATAACCTGGAGCCATGTCTGCATATTAAGAATGTGGAGGGCCTATTTTACTGCTGTGAAGTGCCATGTTTTCTCTGCCTCTCGTGCCTTTTCACCTATTTAAGTTGCTAATTTGTTATCTTTTTGGATCTACTAACTAGAACAAGGAAGTGCCAAGATAAATACAAGAAATGTGTCTATGGTAATAAGACTTCATTTTGTAAATTTTATTGTAAATTTTTGAGTATTTTTGCAATACTTCTTTCTAAATTCACTAAAGAGGCTAGTGATTATTAAATACTTTGTGAAATGTATTTGACAGAGAAAATCCAGAGAAAATCTTATTAGTATTTGTGAGCTAAGCAACTTGGTGTTGATTTTACTATGAATTTACATTCAAAATCTAGAAAGCATTCTACTATTCACTAGGAAATTTTCTAGAAACAAATACTCCAAACCAAATAGACTAAACAAGCCATAATGAAGAATTATCACTAAAATATATTTTATACTGGAGAGTTTTAACTATATTATATGTGTTGAAGAACTTGATTGCTGGAGCAGAGTGACGAGCATTCAACCTGTGTGATTTCTTCTGTTTCTCATGTCTGTTTTCATAGGAAAGATCTTACAGTTATGTTAATATGCAGTTGTTTACATGAAGATTAAATGCCTGAAAAAGAGTAGACAGAGCTGAGATAATAACAGTCCAAATCCTGTACTTACACAGCCATCAGGGAGGTTCCAGAGAATGTTTAGCTATATGATCATAGCTGCTTTATATATGCAACAAATTACACAAAATAAAAACAAATATCTGTGCTAGACTCACATAATTCCTATCTGGCAACTACAATATCTACAGCTATAGTCACCTACCTGTCTTTATACTGGTTCATGATTTTCTAAATCAGTTAAGAATAATTGACAGGTTTACTAACAGAACTGTAAATTCTGTTCTCTGTATGTAGAGGGTATATTCACGTTCTCCACAGAAATTAATCTGGACTAGTTCATATGGTGCAAATCCCCAGAGTTAGCAATCCTACATGTGCTTATTATTTTTGTGTGATCTTGAAGGACCATAAAATCCTTAGTAAAGTAGCAGCTACCATTGTCAATTTGATTTCAAAGTAGAAGCCCCCCTCAAGACCACTAGACGATTGCATTCTATTTCAGTAGCAGGATTCAGCTTTTCTGTTAAAACCTTTTGCTAATTCTAGTATGTTAAAATAAATAAATAAAATTAATCTTCAAAGCAGTTTCTCATAGTATCTCTTTGATTGAATTCTTTGCCCTGATGGACATTAGTTCCATAGATGACCTTTTAAAAAGTGGAGGCAATATATTTTTTTAAAAGAAGCTTTTTCAGCTGTATGTCTCTGTCTACAGTATAAGCAAACAAGGCAAAGTTTTTCTCATCTAGTTTAATTTATGATGGCTATTATTTGCTAGCCCTCTAAAGTATGACTGATATTAAACTGCTTTCATAAGAGGTGTTCATTTTTCATGATTGATGTTTTGTCTACTTTGGGAAATCATAAGAAACAGAAGTAAGTAAAAATCCTATACAGGAAAAGACATATACAAACAAAAAC
>JAOWBP010001760.1:24345851-24367446 GCA_028571105.1 Tragopan temminckii
TTGTCTACTTTGGGAAATCATAAGAAACAGAAGTAAGTAAAAATCCTATACAGGAAAAGACATATACAAACAAAAACGGGGGAAAAAAAAAACAAAAAAAAACAAGTAACTCCTGGCTTTACTTTGATGTGTTCTTGCCTTAAACCAATTTCAAACAGTGTTTTTTTTTTTTCTCATAACATCACTGTGGGCAAGCAAGCAAACATTGACAATAAACTGAAAAAAAAATCTCTCAGTGATCACTGCAAGTGATGCCAATATTTCTGTGAAACTGGAAAAGCATTATCTTCTTCCATGAAATGTCCTGGATGGTACTCAGTAAGAATTCTAAGCCTGGGAGGACTTTGAGCCTTCAGTCAAGCATTTTTAAGGCCAAAGGCTTTATGATTCTTTTGAATCTTCTACTTTTTCTTACAAGAGATGCATTATAGATATTACATTGTAAAATACTTACCTTCAATCAGTATAGATTTTTCAAATATAGAATTGCACCAATGACTGTCCTTATCTATGTTAATATATTGATTGTGTTTCTGTTTAAGTATGGGGCTGAACTCCCTTAAACTTGGGTAAGGAACTTGAATACAAGCCAGCCTGCAGAACTCAGTGGCATGATGAATAATTTCTTCCTTTCAGTGTTCCATGGACAGATATCTACACTCATAAATCCTGAGGACTAGCAAATATTCAGCACTGACCATGAAATATCATTCTCTCATTTGAGATAAATGGGAGAAATCTAAGACTGTGTAGTTAAGTCTTCTGATTTATTCTGCAAAGAGAATTCTGGTAGAACAGTAATATGTAACAAGACTTTAGCTTGTGTTAGGAATCCTGGTTCCTTTAATCTTTTCCAAAAATCCTTGTATTCTTTAGTTAAATTGTTCAGATGATCAGGACTTAGGTGCTGGAAATGCTTCAGTGATGTTCGTTTCTCCCACCTTCACCTTCTGAATGATTAATTGATTGATCTGATGTTCTCAGACAGATCTGCTTTATGGTGAAGAAGAGTCGGATGAATTAAAGAAAAAATATTGAAAAATCTGAAGGCGCAGCTTAGTCATTTTTGTTTGAAGACACATAACTACAAATCAGTGCACAGATAAAGTGGACTTTGAGATCTTATTGGTACAACACTTACCACATAACTGCCTGTGTGAGACCATTTGGAGTCACTTCACTCCTTGCATGCCACTCTTTGTTGGTCAGCTGAGGCATCTAAGCTGTCTTCTCCTAGCTTGGCTAAGGGATCTAGTGCAAGCCTGTGGCTCCTTGTGCTGCTGCTATCCAGCAGTTTCCTACCAGTGATTTGTATTCTGGTTCTGAAATCAGGCTCCTAACAGTGAGTGAACTGCTTTCTTCTGAAGGCGCGTTGCAACACTAGTTTCTGTTGTCTCTGGCTTCCTGTGGAATTTCAAACTAAACTCTCTTGCTCCTTATTGTCAAGTTGGTACCTAGTTTAGGGATGGCAACTGCTACTGATTTTTTTTTTTTATTATTTTTTTAAATAATCCTTGACTATTTCAGCAGTGAGGCTAGAGTTGTGGGTGTAGAAATTCCCTCTGAGAGCTAGAATTTAATCAATGGCTGTGACTATGGAATGAAATCCCTTGTGGAACTGAGGTCATCAAAAATCTCATGGATGTCTGACTTAGGTGTATTACTTTGATTTTTGTTTTCTCTAAAACAAAGAAATAGAGTAGGTATGACCTCTGGAGGAAAACTACATTGGTTGCTCCGAAAGTAGTGCCTCCTGGTTATTTCTATGGAAAGTAAAGCAGATACAAAAAGCACAATAATACTATTTGATGGAGCACGTTCTCAGCTACGAAACACTTTTTTAACACAGTCACCACCATTAATTATACATTTTTGAGAGCAATGAACTAAAGCCTGCATTCTACAATTGTGAAAATCTGTACCAGCAGAGGTGACCCACTGTTTCACAGCTGCTGTGATGGTATTGTTGATAGGAAAATGTTGCCCATGCAGTCCTTTCATTTGCCCAAGCAGACGGATGTCAGAAGGCTCCAGATCCAGACTATAGAATACATGTGGTAGAACAGACCAGCCAAGATTGGCAAGGTGCTCCCTAGTCTTCAGACTGGTATGGGGTGTGGCATTAATATGATGCAGTATCTTCCTTTTTGGCCTGGCTCTAGAAGTTTGACCTGTGAGTTTAGTCAGCATCAGCATAGCAGTCAGAGTTGATTCTTTGTCCAAGTTCCAGGAAATCCAGAAAGATCACACATCTCCTGTCCCAAAATACAATGCACATCACTCTGCCCACTGAGGTCTGTCTTGAACTATTTATTCTATGGGGAATTCACATCACTACTCTGTGGACTGCCATTTTGATTTTTGGCTCTTAGTGGTGATACCATGCGTTGTCAGTGGTAATGGTGCAATCCAAGAAACTGTCACCTTCTGCCTTGTCAGGAGTATTTCAAAAAATACAAACTCATATACAGTGCCCTTTTTATTTTAATGTGAGCATTTGTGGGCCCCATCTGATGTAAGCTTTGTAATATTCCAGTGTTGCCACCATCACTTTCAGCACACTGGAGGCAACATTCAGCTCTATACAAAGTTCTCTGGTTGTAATCTGATGATTCACTCAGATAAGTTGATCAAGACACTCTTCATTTTGCGTTGTGACAGTTGTGCATGACTGTTTGGAGCGTGGCTTGTCTTTCACATCAGCACTGCTGAAATGCACCACCAACCACTGTACTGTGCAAACATCCACTGTTTGGTCTCCAGAAATGTTCAGCAAGCATTCATGAATGCCGATGTGTGCAATTTTTTATGCATGGAGGTGTTGAATTACTCACTTTTGCTTCATCTGTGCTTCAATGTCAGACGTTATTTTGTCAGACTGCCCCTCTGCTGCTATCTGTTACACGACAAAACAGAATGGAATATTGGCAGGAGGGTTCAACTTCTACTGCCGTACTACCAACATCTGCCTCTGATGTTGTGGGCCAAAGTAATAAAGCAAGAGGTGCATTACCTTTGAAGCAGCCTTTGTGAATGCAACCATTATCAGCCTGCCCATAGAATTTACTTCCAGAATAGTGCAAGACTATTGTAACACTTTGTCATACGTATCTTCCTTAGAAAAGAGATGCCAGTTGTATTAAAAGGGAATGCAGAACTAGAACACACGTGAATGTACATAAACAGAATTTTAATGGAGTAACATCCCTTTTTTCACCTCTTCCTTTTCTTCTGAAACTTTCTTACCATCAGCAGATGAATTTGCCATGAAACTTAACCTGACATGATGTTTGTTATTCTTGCCAATCATAGGCTCCTTCAGGAATTTGTAGGAATCCTATTTCTTTATTTGAAGTCAAGGATGTGAATGAAACTTTTTGGCTTGATTCACCAAAAACATCATTATAAATTATTAGCTATGTGCCCATTTTGAGAATGTGGAATAAGCTTTATTCATTTTCTCAGTAGGAGCTGATACTTAATTTGAAATAAATAGGCAGTTAAATTTGAAATCAATATAAGTAGAGGGTATAAATGTCCTCAAATCATAAATCTATGCTGTTTTATTTTTATGTAAGGATAATTCAGTATTGATATTCATATAGACTTTTTAACTCTTTTCCATTGTATTACTAGTTATATTTTAGAATAAGCTGATTTATGATGGAGTTTCAAATGGGAGATAAAGAGCTACATCTACAGAGCAAAAGAATTTCTGATCTCCTAAGCTGTTGTCAGAACTTTTAGCTTTGCACTGAATGTTGTGAATTTTGGCATAGATGATGGCCTTACATGATTTTGAAAGCAGTGCTATGCTGGATTTTCACAATTTATGGCTGCCAAAGTCTAAGATTAGATGAGTCTTAAGGTAGACTGAATCCAAGCACTTTAAAACTGAAGTAGTACTTGGATTTGAGTATCCATTAGACTAATTTGGGATGTGTGCATATTTAAATATTTCTTGTACAAAAAATCTTATAATCTAAACAAATCTTACAAACTAGAAGTGAGGGTATGGTATTGCTCCATTCTAGAAGTGGGGAAACTGTAGTGAGGCTGTGATCTAAACTAGTCCTCTCTGAGCTGCAGTCTGTTGCAGACCTGATAATGAAGTTCTGAGCTCTGGTCTAGTACTTTTACTACATAAGGCCATGATTTGCCATTATTATGTAAAGGGAAGGAAAATTTTATCTTTCTGAAAAGCTTTCCTAGAGGATATGCAGCACAGAAACCTTTTGCCTTTTACTTTAGCAACATTTCCATAGTTCGTATTACTGTTGTAGGCCACGGAGATAAAAAGGAGGAGATTAAAATGCAAAGTTCATCACATGACAAAATTGTTGACTGCTTTTAACTGTTTTTCATTTGAAATGCAATTTGATTTTTTGGGGTTGGAAAATTATTAGAGGTGAGTTAATGGTAAGAAAATTTATTTTTATAATCTACTTTAAGTTTTGACCTCATTTTTTCATTATTTTTAATGGAAATTCATGACATTTTTTTCCTGTTATATTAGCCCTTTGCCTAGATCTGGTTAATCGCTAAATGAAATTTCTTTGACTTACGTTTAAATCATGTGTGTGGAAGGGTCATGAAGCAATTTCCTATTCAGAATACAGAAACATATTTTAACACATGATTAGGTAGTTTGATTTTCAAGCACCATGTTTATGAGAGTATGTAGAGCAACCTGTGTATTGCAAACTATTCATTTACATAATTCATTTTCAAAAGCAAGCAGTTGGCAGAAGTTACTTCATTAAAGGAATCTTCAAACAAGGAAAAATAACATTTTCTGATTGTATTGTTTGAAAATACTTGTCCATCTCCGTAAGGTAGAGATTTTCTCTTAGCTGTGGCATTGATGAATTCGGCATTTTTCTCAGGAATAGCAATACATCGCTTTCTAATGGCTTGATCCTTTTGTTATTTTATATTTAATTTTAAAAAATAAAGAAACATTTCACTAGGAATCTTGGTCCTTTGGAGTGCTGGGAACTGTTTCATTTTTTTTTTTTTTTTTTTGAACCTGAAGCTACAGAGGATCCCTGGCACAGTATTTCCTTTTGATTACATGGCTGATAGGAAGCTAGCTATACATCTGTGTCTTATTCTTGCATAGTGAGGGGAAAGACATAGTATAGACTTTTGCTGGACTTAATTCTAGAATTATTACATAGACTTTAGTAACTGTGATAACAGTGGAAGCTATTGATTCCTATACTATAGGATAACTATATGGTTGTCTTTAGAAGTAATACACTCCTTGCCTTACATCCAGCAGAATTCAGGAACTTGATTAACTGCCAGACAGAGCCAGCTGTAGGGACTGTTGTGCTTTTGTTCTGTATTACAAGAAAACACTCCACAGGTTATACTTGTGACTTATCTGAGGAGCTGCTTTAAGTAAGGTGTGAAAATATAAATCTAGCATCCTCCTAAAGATATACGTTTTAGACAGGTAGTTTTATTCTCTAGGAACCTATCTGAACACTGCAAGTGTGGAACATATCAGACGAGATTTTACTTGCATTCTGAGCACCTGTGAATATACATGTCTTTAAATCTAAGTACGTGCTAGGATCGTTTTTTTTTTTTTTTCCTTTATAGAAGAGGGTTATTATCTATATCATACTTTCTGAAGCAAAATATGAAGTAGTCTTAGTTTGTATGATTCTTTCTGTAATATTTAGAACTTGTTTCTTTTTTTTTTTAATTTGTGGAGAAAACCAAACTGATCTGCAGAGGAACACCAGTGTTAATTGTGGCTCACAGAGTTGAAAAATTACAGTTTTTAATATATTCATCTCGCATCTGAGCATTTGAGGCATTATATCACAATCTCAGTAATGTTTGTGTCTTGTGGGTGATATTTTATTGCTGGAACAAGACATTACATATACACAGTAATATTATTTATTGTTCAGTATGCCATAGAAGTTAGGAATAGAAAATGACCTATTAGATCATCCAGTCTATCTCCCCACAAAGGAAAGAACATCTCTGCAAGTGCAACTTGATGACAGCTAGATATATAATCATGGCAACAGTGTCATTATTTTAAAAGGGCAAATGTGAGGTGTTATTGTCCCAAAACATGCAACTTTTTTGCAAGTTAGAATATTAAAAAAAAAAATTAAATGATATTGAATTTAACTTTACTTGTGTTTGTATTACGCATAAGTATAGAATTACATTTCATATTTAAATGCTAACCAGCTGGAGAAAAATTGACAAAACCATCATCTAGAATTTGATTTTTTTTTTTCTGGGAAAATCTTGGTGCAAATAAGCAGATTTTTTTTTTTTTTTCCCTCTGAGTTCTGAAATAGGATCTGACTGCTGTCCCATATCAGTGAAATTTATTACCAGCCATGAAGACTACACAAAGTATTAATCTATAAATTCACTATAAGATGCAACCAGTATGTAGTTCATGACAATCATGTGCTTCTGCTAATTTTTCCTTGAACATCTATGCTGCAGTAGGCAAAACTGAAATATTAATGCAATAGTGTTGACATAAGGCGGGTGGATGCCAGTCTTGAGGATATCTGAGAAGTCTCTCTCTATAGTTATCAACTGAATGGTAACAATAATAAAATTTTAAAAAAACAGAAAGGAATTTTCAAATAATGGGAATAGACACTCTATCCTTCAGAAATATCTCTCCTTCCCTGCCCCCAATTGTAGGCACAGCAAATCAGAGAAGAGCAACATTTATCCTACTTTGAAAGAGCAGTAGTCAAGAAAAGTTATTAATTAAAGTTTCCTTGACAGACTTTGTCATAAAGGAAAAAAAAAAAATCAAAGAAAATTTTAAAAGTGAAAACTTTCAAAGTCTTCTTGGAGTAATGACACATCACTTTAAGTGGGTGAGAATATTCTACTGTTACAAAACTGCAAGAGTTCGTGACTTCCTGTCAGTAAGTAAATTCTGACATGAACAATAAGCTTCTTGGTCTGAACAGACAAATTCTGAATTGTTAGTAAAATAAGTTTTTCATGGCATTGTTATTTAAGAATGAGTTGAGATATGTTGAATAGGTTGTTCTGTTTATTTGGAGAATGACTAAAAAATCTCACTCACTACTTTCTTTGAGTAGTACATTAAACTATAAAATGATCTGTTGTTACCAGGAGAGTATACAGATAAATCTATCACTCAAAATACGTGAGGCTGGCAGAATCATGCCCTTATAAATAATAATGGGTAATTGTTGCAGCACTTATTGTGCTATTATTTTATTGCAAACTAACTAGAAATAGGTGCTAATAACAGTGATTTCAAAAATAAGGTTTTCAGATAATTACTTTTGATAACAAATAGTTCTCTGCATTGTTTTCTTTAGTTCAGCCTAATATGAAAAGAAAAATTCACACATTGATTACTGATACAGAGGATCAAAGAAAGTTTATGTAATGGGAACTGTTTACAATACATTATGTTTTCAGTGTATGTTCTCTGCTAATTCTGATTGCAGTAAAATGTTTGTTGTCTGATAAGTAGTCATGGAGGAGTCAATTTGCTTCCTAAGACACTTAAATTTACTTATTTCCATAGACGTGTCCACAGTTGTGCTGAAAATTCAGTTCTACTGTATAAAGTGTTTGGTGTCCGGATCTTGCAAATTTTGCAGAGATCTTCAGCTCCTCTAAACTGATCTCACCTACTTTCTAGCCAGCAACTTGATCTCCAGCTCTACTGGCTGGATTGACTTGATCTCCATTCACTGGAGTGGAGCTTAAACAGATCCGTAAAGACACGTGAATACATATTAATCCAATTCTGAGTCAGGCATGTTGGGATGAAATAAAGGAACTCCTCACATGGCATTTCATCTGCTATGACAATCCTTGGAAAAATCACGTTGAGAAAATTTGGTATTAAATTTCATAGTTTCCATACCAAAATACATTTGAGGATGAAATCTCCACCTCTATCTTTTTACTTTAAATATTTTATTTTTCTCTGTCAAAACAGTTTTTGTAGATATTATATTTCAAATGATGTCACCTGTCAAAAAAGAAGCACTTGATTGAAACTGAGTAATCCTTGTCTCTCAGTTTTGTTTTGTTATTGCAGTCGCTAATATGTGAGCGTCTCATGGAGACATCGTGGTGACACAGAAAGCATAAGTTAGACCTTGTAGGAAAGCTGGAGTGTGTGTGGCTTTAGCACCTCAAATGTTAAATTATGGTGGTAAGAATGTGTGCATTTCATTCATAGTGAGAGCTGAAAAAATTTAGTGACTTGGGAGTGGAGGATAAATCAGAGGAGAAAAAAATTAAATAGCCTTATCCTGCTCCACAGATTCAGACATCTGACATAGTGATCTTTCTGCTTGTCCATGTTTACTGTCCCATTCTACATCTGGTATTTTTTTCTTATTTTAAAATGGAATATGCACCATATTAAAAGTTGGTATTATGTAAAACGCAAGCAAATCAAGCTTGCAACTTCAGCTATGTTTTCTACTGAGTGGTTCTTCCAGAAGTGCAAGTGAAAATATAATTGGAATTTTGTATGCGTGATAACTGGTAGCTCGTACCTTAGTTTGAGTTTCTTCCATCAAGCTTAATGAATAGAATCTTAAAATCAATTTTAAAAATCCCCTGATTCTCATCTATCTCCTTGAAAAATATGTCAGCTCAGTCTAGGAGGTTGCCAGCATTCTTGTCTACAGCCATTACTTTTGAACGGGTAAGGAAACCTGGGTAAATATTAAAAAGTAAATCCTCTAAATTTTAGTTGAAAAGTTTGACTTCTAGCTCTTCTCTCTCTCTTTCTCTCATATATATCCATATTTGAGGAACAGTGCTAAATATTAAATAATTTATGTGAAGGATCTGGAATTTTTAGAAAAGCTGAACCATTTCTAATTTGACATGCTTTTTTTTTTTTTTTTTTTTTTTTTTGCAGTGTCTACTACATACATAGATTTCATTTAAGTTAGTGACAGCAGAAACAATCTAATTCAGTGCAATTATTCTCCAGTAGAACTTGTAGAATGTGTACATGTCATGAAAAATGAATGTGACTTTTTTCCATTTTACTTTAGTGAAATGGACTACAGCTCATTAGGATTTATAGGATACCACTCACAAAAATACCAGGTAGCAAGATGTGGAATGTAAAGATATCCAACAAACAGCAGTGGTTGATAAATAATCCTGAATTTTTGTCTAGGAGAGATTGTGGCATCTGGCATATGTGCATGAAATTATTGAGGTGGAGGATTGGTGGAAGTTATTTGGTGGTATTTATTGTCCAAATCCTGTTTTCTCCAGTTTGTCCAGGCACCTAAATATTCACTGGAAACCTGTAGTTTTTTTTTTTTGCGTGTGCCCAATAGGGCTGCTAATCATGTCTGAATTGCTCAGCAATAAGGTTCTTTGTAATTCTGGCATTATTCTCTCTGAGAATTTTCAGCGTTAACTCCTTTGTTCTAATGTCAGCATTCAGGCATCTAATTTTCAGTCTTAACAAACAAATATGCAAAACTTACGTGAACATCATTTTATCATCTACCATCAGCAGGGCAGGAACCTTGTCAGGATGATAGTTGATACTTTCGTGAATAAAATAGTAAGAGCAGCAGCTGAGCTTTTTTCTTTCAAGATCAGAAAGTGGTATGTGCCATGTGCTTGGCATGATATTTCACAGGTCTTTGCAGGTCAGAAACAGAAATCTTAATTTCACATAATCATTGTACTGTAGTTGCTTTTTCTATCATTTATTCAGATTTTTGACTTGTCCCTTGAATTCTTGAGTTCACGTTGGTTGTTCCAATCCTAATAAGTTGAAAAAGGATCAGTGCAAAGACAGTAAACTTGGTTAATGCAAACTAAAAGTACTGGAGGCAGGCTTTTAAGCCTTAGATTACAAATCGTGATCAAGGTAGCAGCCACAGCTGGATAGGTAAGGTTTCCGTTATACCACGAATGAAAATGGACTGCTTCTTCAGCTTAATAAACCAATAGAGATGAGATAATGATCTCTTAAAAAAAAAAAAAATAATAATAATCATTGAAAATTCTGCACTAAAATCACCTCAGCATATATACTGAGCATTATGTAAATCTGGTTGCCTAATTGCACCATTTTCTGTGTGACTGAAAACTTGTATGAAGCTTGGTTTAAATGTGCACATCAATTTTTATTATGTTTGTCAGTGACAAAAGCTTATGCAAGACCATAGAAGGAGATAAATACACTACTGTATTAGTTTTCCCAGTGCATATACCCATACATCACCCAAGGATGTGACCATGGCATGTCCTTCGTGATTTTTACTGCTGTCTGATGTCATAAATATTCTTGCTGCGTGCTAACAGTGGAGAAGGCTGAGCAGGATTCATTGCATCTTCACAGTCACATAGGCATTTCCAAATTGCAGCAGATCCAATTAGCATCTTCAAACCTCTCTTGTATTTACTGCAGATACTGTAATCTCTGTACAGCTTAGAATTCCAGCTGTGTACTGTCAGCAGCGAGCCTGTTGTCTGCAGGCTAAAATGCTGTGACCGCTTTCTCAAGGTATCTTTTGATCTACAGAGAGTGAACAATGGTCTGCTATTTTTCAAATCATGGAGAAAAATTATTTGCCTTCTTGATTTGTGATTTTTAAGGAGGAATCTTCTTGCAAAATACTCTGTTTAAGCTGCAAATGGCAGAGTCAAATCCTGAAAGTCTGAGTTCCTTGAGCACTCACTTCCTAAATTACCCACTGTACTGATGTGACTGACTTGGGGTTTTATGACACTTATTGTCACACAAATGAAAAGGAAATGGATTTTACAAATCTGTAAGAACACTGACGTGAAAGTTTTGGCTGCAACTGCAAATCTTGAGCTAGATTCATGGAAGACTGAACTCATAAGGTTGCAAATTCCGAAAATAGAGTCTGCATGCTGAAATCATCAAGCCTTCAGTCACTGATAAAATGCCTTCCAGATGCCAGCCATTGCAATGAGACAGGAAGTCTGACAGAAATCATGAACATACTGTCCCTTCTAATGTCACATAGAGGAAAAAAAAAAACCAACAGAACACTCAGCTAAAATTGGCTACTGGTTTATGGGGAAAATAGGTACTCCTTAACCTATGGGAAGAGGTATCAAAGCAGGAACAAGAGGATTAAGATATATCACCTGATAACATTTCTACATAATTGACTCATCCCACTTATCTCAAGATCTGCTAAACCCATGTGCTTAATTAAATCATCTGTAGTTCCTAGGCTATATTTCTACAGGAACTGGAATTTGATATCAGGATCTTTGTTTCTCTGTGTTCTGCATTTGAACAAAAGCAGTCCTATACCCACATACACAAATATGGACTTGTGCCTGTTGCATTTTGGTCAGTAAAAATACTAAGTTACTCTTTCAGCTTGATTGTCTATGATTGACTATGATGACATGATGACTGCCTTACTGGAAATGACTTCATAGGACTATAGGATGGAATTATGGAAGTTGAACAAGATTTGCTTGGTTTTTAGTTTTTGGAGATCTGTTTAATAAATACTAAGGAGAGAGAAACATTGACATTGAGACCCTACTTTATACATATGAGAAATAAATATAACTGTGTTGACAAACCAAGCAGAGGATGCGCATTTTGTATTTTAATGGAGGCCAGAATGTATAACAACTGCATGTTTTTAAATTTTAATATTGCAAAACTGTTGTTGACAAGCTATACCTTCTGTATCACTGAAGCTGGGAGCTTATCAGTTAGACTTCTCTTTCCTTACCCAAACAACAATTCCATGAACTTCAACACTTTTACAGCTATGGTAAAAATCTTGGGTTTTACCAAACCGCAGTTGGGATTTTACCATTGTGCTTATACTGAAGGCAAAAGGACCTGAGTCCTATTGGACAATGCTACGTTAATCTTTGCAGCGGAAAACAGCATTCATTTTGAGCAATGAGAAATCTAATACAATATGAAAAATAAGGAGAAAAAATCTTAAAGTCTTTACAGATCTATGCTGAGAGTATGCTTCAAGAATTTGGTTATAATTCTGCCTCTGAAACTGTAACAAATTTAGTTGAAAATTCCTAAGACATTTCAACTGCAGATTTGTAGTGTGTATTGGGAAAGGATACAATAGATTAATCACAGAAAATAAAATGATTTTTTTTTTTTTTAAGTAAAACCCAAATATGTTTTTAAAATAGAGGAAGTGCTGCTCCACCTGTATGATTAATGAGGGGAAAAACACTTGACAAGTATGATCCTTTGAATCTGAATGCATTCATTAAAATCAATATCAATAAAAATACTTGGCCTCGGGATCCCAAGTCAACTTACTGTTGATGTTCATTAAGGAAGAAACGAGGTAAATGAAGTACTTCATGTAAGCTTGTGTAATTATGAAAAGGCTACATGTGATTCTTACTTTATCTCCCTATAGGCATTCAGTAGCTTTTAGAAAAAATGAGCATCTATTTCATATTCAAAAGATAAAACACTGGAAGCTGATTTTTTTAAATTATCTTACTGCTTTCTTTGAGCAATTAATGCCTGAAGTACTTCTGTCTCTGAAGTCCTTATATTTCTATAATTATTTTATTTTAGTTTAGTTTAGTTTTTTGCTATAGTAGTAGAGTGAATAAATCTGCCATTTGTTAGATTGTCAAGCCTCCTCTTAGGCATTTCTCTGCATTTTTTATTTGGTAACATCCCTTTTAATTATGATGCTTAGTCACTATCTCCATTATATAGTTTCTGGTTTTATTATGTTATATTTTAAAGCATTTGCTTGGTTAGAAGTCTTGTTAAATATCGTTCATGCCACCAGTGAATGGTTAGGTTGTAAAGTGTTGCAATAGCTCCAGTACTTAAATTTCAGTTTTCTAAAGTTTCATGTGAAGTTACTTGTCAAACTCAGAACTGATACAGTGTCACTGAATTCAATAGCATTGCAGCTAGTACACAGATGATTTTTCATCATTCATTAATGACATAGGTATCTTCTAATAATCGTGTGCCTTCTCACCTTCTTTTAGGTCACGGATATGGGTTATCTAAATTGTTTGTATACTCTTCTCAAGATACATTCACTCTAATTCTCTGAAGTCATTGGAGTGTCTAGTTCCAGTCAAAATTAGTGAGATTTTGGCCTATAAGAGTCTTATAGAGCTGGTTACTATAAGAGCTGGTTACTCCTAACTGCAGCAGTGATGATATTGTTCCAGTTATTTGAGAATTTGGTTCCCAAATTTGTTTTCTATTTGTGGTGCAGGTTTGTTGCAAGGTGATAGGCATACAGAGTATAAGCAGTGTAAGGAGTGAGGTCAGGCAACTTGAAAAAAGTGAACTATTAAATTATGGTAGCTCTGCTTGGAGGAAGAAATAACTGCTTTCATGCTAAACACGCTCTTGCTCTGTTTCACAAATTAAACTGATGCATCACATGCAAAGGAAAGAAGCTATTTATGTTGCTTAGCAGGTTTTTTTAATTATTTTTGTTTTTTGCCTATAGTTGTAACTTCTTTAGAATGCTGGGAGCTCTAGGCGAAGTTTATTAAGTTCATCTATTATACCAATTTGTCCTGAAGATAACAAAAGACCTTAAAAATAGCAGTTGACATTTGTTTAGCCAATTGCCCTGCTGCACCACTTGAGAAAGTCTTTGTTGTAGCATTTTCATTGCAACATTTCATTACAACAAAATCAGTGAATGAAAATGATGGTACCACAGCATGAATAAAAGAATAGAAATTACCAATGGAGGATCTAGAGCTGTTAATAGGCAACTGTGGTTCCTCACAGTGATCGAAGTAAACAATTAGATGTTCTAGTATTATTATCTTTCCAGCGCCTGAAACTGTACTTAAGCATTGAATATTTTTTCCATATTTCATTGGGACAAGTTTCTGATCAGTGACTGCTGTTGTAACAGATTTATTCGATTTGAGTATGAGAGCAGCCATTGTTCTCTCTTCAGCGGTCAGCAGGATTGCCCAGGAAGTTCTGACAGCTCTTCATTTCCCTCAGTCTGAACAAAAGTAGTGACACTTAAACAGAAGGTATTTATTATGAAGGACAACAGCTTTCAGTTTCTGATACAATGAATCTGTGTCCCTAATATGAAAATGCATTTCAGTGCTCCAGTAAATAGAAAAATACTTTCATTGCAATGAAAAGTCTTGGGAAGATGGAAAGAATACTTCTAACTTTGAGTATGGACAGAAGCAGGCCATCTTCTATTCTGTAATTCTTTTCCCCATACTTCTCTGGTAATACAAATCATTGCAGAAACACTTCATACCTCTCAAAATAATTAATTTTGCCTCTAGGAAAAATGCAGCAGAAGGCTAGAATAGCTAATTCTTATGGTACTCCTTTCCATAACCTCATCACTGGGAACGTCTCGAGTCTGCACTGGTATAGCTACTTCACTCCATCAATCTTCCAGTGTGATGACATCTATAGCTGTTCCATGACTGCTTTAAACTAGAATCAGAAAAGTACCAGGGCTTTGGTCAATACAAAATCTACCTGTTTAGAAGAAGCAGAATATTCCTTTATCATTCAGTCCAGTAAATACAGAATTGTTTTCAGGGAAAAAAAAGTAGGCAAATAGCAAGATACAAATGTACTAATTTTAAAGAATATCTTTCTCATATTTGTAGATATACATAAGGAGTGAACCATATGAAGTTCTGGTTAAGTGCATAACTGATGGGGGGGAAAAGACCTCCAGATATCTGTTTGACAGATATCTGCAGTTTCTTGAAGATCCTCTGAATACCATTAAATGCTTTTGAAAGAGAAAGCACTTTCATTTACTTTGGTGTCATATCCATCAGAACAACATAGTAAAGATAAATAAAGTATGATTTTTTTTTTTTAAAGTCTTTTCTAGAAATAAGAAAAGAAGAGTTGGAATTCTTTCTTACGAATTTGCTGGAACTTCCCATTAGAAGAAACTTTGGAAAGATAACAGCCTGACTAGATCCTACAAAGCAGAAGATATTCAGTAAATAATTATTTCCCTGTAAGCTGGCCCCTGACTATCTAATCCAGCCTTACTTCAGCTTGGTTTTAGACAGCCACCAATGTGAGACAGATTCCTATCAGATCTGACCTTCCAGTGGTGCATTTGAAATTGGTATGCATTACTTCTACTCCTGAACTGAGTTATGATAATTTAATGGGTCTTTCTACCCTTGGTACAGTGTTCTATGATTCTTCATATTTTACAAGGCATCATAGACTGTTTTTCCTTGTGATCTAAATTGTTTTTTGTAACTTGCTGGGAAACAACACGTATGGTTTTATATATTTCAATGCAGGTGTTCAGGGGAGGTGGGCATCCTGAAGGACGAAATCACATACTCATCAAAGACTGCAAGTCTCTGCAGTGCGCTGGGGTACAAGGGTACTGAGAGTGTAGAGGGATGAGGAAGCTACGGATGCAAGGATGAATATCATCTTCATTTTGTATACCTGCTTTGCCAATTTAGAATTCTGTAAACATGCCTACAGAACACAGAAGACTTCACTGAATATCTGAATGTAATGCATTGCTGATGCTTTAATGTTGGCTCAGTGGTAGAGTAATTGCTGTGCAAGAAAAATGCTGCCCAAAGCATTTCTTCTGTTCTTAAAAACAGGTGATTGATACTGCAAAGACTCTGGGTGGGGTGACAGGGGGTACGTGGCAGTTCCTCTGTGGCTCGTCTGCTACTGTTCCAGTCACATCAGGTGGTCTGGAAATGCTGTACCAGGCATGGGGAGGGGCTCAGAGTGACTTATTAGAGAAAAACAGGAGTTCAGAAAGTTCCTAAACCTTCTACTATTCTACTTCTACTACAATTCTGGATTCATAGTCTCTTTTTCTTAGAAAGATAACTAACATTAATTTTAGCAGAACTTTTGTAGAATCTGATGTATAAGGAAACATTGCTTCATACTGCAATTTTACTGATGCCATAAATTTAGCTTTTATCGGAGTGATTTTTAAATGAGATTTTGGCATGAATTACTAGAATACAACAGAATTTACTTGAGAAATATTAACAAAAATAATAAAAATAACAACTGTAGACATTTAGTCTGAGGAATATTTGAGGAATGTTTAGCTGCTTTTTGGATGTTATTTACTAGAGAATGGTAAACTCTTTGTAACCAAATTATACAGGCAATATAGTTGTACTACATTATGTAAGTTAGGTGCATGCCAAAAGATGTATCTCTCTTCAACTGTACTATACTTTTTCTGAATATACATTATGAATGTAATACTGCTTTTCTAACTTGTAAGTCTTATCTCCAGCCAAACACTGTACACCAATTGGAATGTTATCCTGGTTGCTTACATGTTAACTTCTTGAATCAAACTATGTGCTTGATTCTGATGTTGAATCAAACTAAAACATAAGATTGTTTGGAATTTGAAAGCAAGGTGACAAATTGTTTTATTCTAAGTTACTGAAAATATTTTAAGTATCAAAATTTACAGTTAATACTATTGTTGTCTATCAGGAGGGTACAGGTAGAAACAGGAACCTTTCGTGTAAATGTTACCTGCTTTCAGAAAATCATTTTTTTCCTCTTTAGAAATACTGAGTTTGAGGTGAGTGTTTTGCTTGGGTTTAAATTGAATGAAAGACGATGAAAAGTCTTAGGTACCACTTAAGTCTTATGCAGGTCTTACTTGTGGTATGTAGGTCCAGGTGCTAGATCAGCTTACAACCAGAATTTCACACCTAAATGTGAATTTCTGAAAAGATGAAGAATTATATAAGCAGGCATCCAGTCAATGCAGAGAATTTTTGGTTAAGTAGCTGATAAGCCATCGATGGGGTATGACTTCTGCTTGAAAGACTGAATAAAAGCTTCTTGTTAATTACATACTATTAGAAATAGAAGGTCTGGTCTTTGCCCTTGGCATACTGAGTCTCTTTTAATATGTGCAATTTTAGTGGGGTTTTGTTTTGTTTTAGAGAAAAAAATAACCTATAGTATTGAATGTAACATTTCGGTAAGAGTTATGAGAGTTCTGCATCATGATAGACCTCAAATTGTGTGTCTTATTAATTGACACTCAGGAACATAAACTGCTGATTTGTGCTTACAGACCAATATTCTATTGTGCACATCCTATAGAGACATATATAGACAGTGTGGTTAACAAGAGTGAAAGAAATACTCATTTCTTAGGGAGCTAGACTTATGATCAGAGAAGAATAATTATCATATTCTAACTCTAAACATTTTGTTAAGAAAACGCGAATTGCTACTTTGCCATAATTTTAGAGGAATTATGATGTATTATTTCAATTGTAATTGGAATTATTTCAAATGTAATAGTTCCAGGGAGGAAAATGTAATATTGAATTTACAAGTCATTCTTAGTAGTAGAAAAACTGAATATAAAATGGTCACAACTACATTTCACCAAGTAACAGAGCAGTGTGAGTTGGAAACAGCTTCCCAATAAGAATTGAAATAGTGATGGAAAGCCCTAGCTATTTTCAAGTTTTATGTCACTGCCTCACAAAAAACACTAGATGATGTAATGGCCTCTGAAAGCAGACTCTGACTGTCCTCTCCAGTCCCCAAGCCATTTTTATGTAAAAAGAATACATTTTCAGTGAAAAGGAAATTAGTCAAGATAGAGGACTGACTGTATGGAAGATGCTTCTGTTCCTGATGTCCTTTGTCCCATCTGACTGGGAAACAGCATTTTAATAGTCATTCTTGTAGTCATTACAGTTTCAAAATCTGTTGGACAGGACTTTATCTAAGAAGGATATAGGTCATTTATTTCAACTTAAAATACCCTTTGTGTACTTTAGATGTCATAAAATCTAAAAATCTGTATTCCTTGCATCATACAGTTGCTGCTCAAACAGTCAGTTTTAACATACATATTCTCTTGCTTTGATCAGCACTGAAAAATACATTATTTCTGTTTGACATGTCTTTCTCTGTTCTTACTGAAAATGTATTGCTTCCACCCATTACTTCCATGTTGTTACATATCCTGAAGTATGTTCTTCTCTTGGCATGTGTATTTAAATCTCACTATTGGTAACAAAAGCAACAGACCAAGTTGCTTTTTCTTCTTTCTTTTCTTTTTTTTAATTCTCCATAGATTTCACTGAAGTGTTTATGGCAAACTGGTTTCTGCTGAAATTGCACCTTTTTTTTGTGCTTCATTTATACCAGCATTTGAAGAATAGAGTTTTGCTAGCAGAGACATTCACAGAAAGTGAATGTTAATGCTAAATGGAGGAATATTTGCAGAACATTGCATTTTATAAAAGCTGATATTTCAGCCGCCTTAAACTTTCATTCAGCTGAGAAATAGGGAACTACTGACATATTGTGTTTGTGCAGTATATTACAGTTTCTGAATATTTGTGATGAGTAATAAAATAATTGTGATGAGTAGTCAAATACAAAGTAAAAATGAAAAAAGTGATCTGAAGAATCTAGAAATGGGCAAATGTCAAACAATATCTGCAAACCAGTCTCTCAAATTGCAAAGTAGAAGAAAAAAATCCTCTCCAATGGCAATTTTGTTTTGTAAACATCTGTGGATCACAAGGATTAAGAAAAAGAAGGGATTGAAGTTTTCTGGTGGAACAAAGACTGAGTATGAACTGATCAGCAAGGTGCTGCAGTACAGCCAGGCTCCTTGTTATTCCCATCTTGTTTCAGTCCTCTGTTGCGCTGCTCTCTTCAACATTGCAGAGCAAAATTGTTTGACAGTTTGGCTAAGAATAAGAAAGAAACCACTTTGCATAATCTGTAGTTTCACTTAAACTACAACTTACTCTAGAGGTGAACCCTCTACAAAGCTGATTCTCCTTTCTTTCACAATGCATGTTCATATTAAAGATTCCGCAGCACTGATGATGAAAATGTGCTATGTAATTACTGATGTTGATGACTACTTAAAAATAATGTGCTTTCTTTTATATTATACAGAGCTCTGAGAAGCCTTTTTGATCAGTTTACCCAGCACTAACTTATCTGCTTCTGTGACAAAAATAATATTTATTTGCTAGTTTTTTCAGTCTTGGAGGACAATTATTGCATTATTCCATTCTTGTGTATTGCAAAAACAAAAACAAAAAACCAAAACAAAAAAAATGCACAAAAAAAGGCTCCATAGAATAACAAAAATATTTCTACCTGCTAAATACTTTTCTGTTCTTTATCACAAGTCTTCCAGTAATGACAATAATGGGATTTACGGCATGCTAGGAAATAATAAGATTTTTTCATTAATATTTCAGTGTTTCATTATATTATGTAGGTTCTTATCTGCAGTCAGCCATGTTAATGGAAGGAACTGAGATTTGTATGTGTACATTTGCAGGTGAATTTGGTAAAGATTTAATCCTTTCTGAAATGCCCTTCAGAAACATAAATCCCTTTGTTTTTTGTAAAAGTTGCTACCCCATCACTAGTGTGACAGATAAATATGTCAGTAAGCCATCTGTGCTCCTTCTCAGTGTGAATGGCTCAGTGAGCCCTCTTTTGCCTTCTGAATAAAACAAACTAGTCTCCCACTGTTGCTGCAAAATAATCAGTTTCACTGTTTCACTTTCTCCACTGACTGAGTTCACAAATTTTAACAGTAGCCCCATCCTCTCCTACATGTGGCACTCATTATCCTGCTCCATTGATCTTTATGTTTCCTATACAGCCCTGGAGCTAAGCATTTTTTCCACACTGTCAAAAAAATAAAAAAATAATGTCAGATAAGTCACCCATCAGGCACCTATTCTATGTTTATTTCTTCTTTTAGCTTCCAGATACCTCAAAAGGATATATAGCACTTACCTGAAACACACTTGTAAGTTGAATGGATGACATAGTTGATACTACTTTTTCATCTTTTTGAGTATTATAGTAGTGGACTATGTGGTATCAATCATTCAGGGTTATGTACAGTGTATGCCATTTTCTTTTACATGCTTGCAAGTTGATGAAACTGAAGGTTTGTATTAATAACTCAGTGGATTGTTTTATGTGCAATACCTTATGGGAGTAGCTGCTAACAAATCACAGTTTTAATTAGCTATCTCTTAATATCCTGACAATGTCTACCCTGGCAGATACTGATTTAGTCTAAATTACATCATTTCTAAAAGTTATGTAAGTTTCTACAGCTGTACTGATTACATTTTTCATTTGCATAACAAGGTCAGGTACTTCTTTGTAAAATAGCATTTTGAATTATGCAAGCGGTGAAAGAAACATCTCTTCTGTAGGTTTTTATTAAGCTAGAGTCTTTGGATGGATATCTGCATTCATCTTAGAGATAAATAATTATGTCGTATGCTGAAATATATTAAAATCCACTAAAATGCTGATAATCTCACAGTGCTATTTCAATCTGGCATACATTGGTCAAATCCTAGTGTCTGTATATATCACTAATGAATTTTGCTTCCTCTGTGAACCAGCTGGAGAGAAATAGTTGTCTTCAAATGTAGTCTATGTAATTTCTGGAAGACCAGCTGCCTACTTTGTGTAGCTTATTGCACAATTACTACCTCTGCATAAATGTGGAATCCATGAAAGAAGACAATGTGATCTGAAAAAGTGATTTCTGCAAGCGGACACTCCCTGTGATGCAGTTTAAGCAATGATCCATGTGGATCAGTGCTGACTCTGTATGTGGTCGTCAGGACCTCTGCATGGCTCACTTCCCACAGGGCAGAGGTACCAGAATGACCCTGGACCTCGAACACAGTTAGCTGTATCTCAATTGTTCTGGTTTCAACACCATTGTGGCCACAACTAAGAGCAGAGAAAAGAAGAAAGAAGTGAGATCCATGTAAAGGCAAGGGGAGGGAAGAACCATAATTGAGGTAATTTTAACAGAAATGCATAGAGTTGGGTAGATTCAGGACAGATTGTGGCATATGTCAGAGGTGGGTCTGGGATTAAGCAGACCTAGATTCATAGAATCATGGGGCATAGACTTGGCTTCCAAAAGGATGAGAGCCACTGAGCCTGCATATCTAGGAATGTAAAGAGATAGATCATGTACAGGCCTACTAACCCTTCCCAATTTCTCCAAATATAAAACGACGACATAAACTTTTACTGACCTTAAACGCATCTTGAAAATTGTACATCAAATATTTTTGTGTTAGATTTTTCCATAAGATCATGCTTATCAAGTATTCTTAATTTTCTCAGTGGCTTTCCTTTCTTATTTGGAATCAGAACTGGATAATGGAATGTGCACAGCTAGTTTAGACTTCAGATATCCCAGTTGTCTCTTCAAGACTCTAGTATATAAGATGATATGCCACACATGAGCTTTTGGAAGTGTCCTTTCCCTCCTGAATTGCTTAAAGTATCCACTGAGATTTCCTGTACATTACTCAGTGACATGAGGATTATGGACTACTGATATTGAAGAGGAGAATTGGTTAGAAATGGATTGCTCTAAAATGGATATTACAGAATATTTCTCTGTGTGTATATGTGGGCCAGAACCTATACCTGAGAAAAAATAATAATAAAATAAATCTTTACTTGCACTAAAAACTGAAGAAATTGCTTTCAGACCAAGTTAGTTTAGTATTTGTTCAGGCACAC
>JAOWBP010001760.1:24381592-24401348 GCA_028571105.1 Tragopan temminckii
TCTTTTCTTTGCTCCGGTATAATAACAGCTTAGCCAAGCTCTTTGGTATTTATAATATCTATATATCCATTGATTGTACACATGCCCTGTGGTATTTCACAATCCACAGAATTGTACCAGCATTTGCAATTGATTACACATTACAACCACCATGTGTAGCATAGACATTAACTTGTATGGTGCCTTAATTTTCCTTGACCTTAGTCCCATATTGCTTGGGAGAGGGCACTTTTCATTTGTGTGAAATAGTGAAAGAATCTTTCTGCAACAGAGAAATTTAGCTTCCAAAATGATTCTCTCTAGTTTTGTTGATGTTGTGTCCCAGTGTGAACTTTGTAGTCCCATACAATGTTGTTGGTAACAATTGTGTCTATGTGCTTCTGAATCAACTGCTGCTTTTCCTTCAGCTTTGTGAACAGGCACAGTCACACAATTGTTGAAAGTATATTTGAATTTCTTTGCAGTGGTGGGGTTTGTAAGCAGGGCTTAGCCTTCAATGAAGAAAGAAAAGACAGAATCCCTCAAAATACAAGTTATCCAAAGCATCTTGGTCACTGGCAAAGTTAAAGAATATGAATATCGAATATTGTAAGATTTCTGTGCTACAATTCATAACTGCTTTGCAGGAATGCTTGTGCTGTTCCCCAAATCCACGATACAATACCCTTCTTAATATGCCTCTTTGCTTTTGTGTGAGCACAGTCTATATGCATCAGAGTTCAGGTGATGCAGTTGGAAATCTACTTTATCTGGAAACAACATTTCATTTCAGCTGCATTCCTGAAATCAAGTTTTTAATCGGCGAAAGCATTGTAACTTTTCATCACCAGTAGCACCTGTAGCAATATTGGGACATTCTACCTTAGACAGTAATGTAAAGCTAAGTCCATAGGACCATGGCTTTCTTGACTTGTGTGCAGTGGTGAAAAAAAAAAAGGTCTTTGTCCAGCCTTAGTTATGTCTAGGCTGCAAAACTGGGTTAAGACATGAGAATGCACTTCCACACTGCTTAGCTCTCGATGCCATTTTTGTCTGTGCCAACTAATGCTCTCTGAGACAATGCCCAAGGACAGTCCAGGGGAAAGTATGTGCCAGACACCATTTTCAGTACATTGTGTGAAAGTACTGCACTAGGCTTACTTCCTTCTGCCCTTTACCATCCTTCAGCACCATCCTGTAAGCTTTGTTCCTATGTGCCCTCATTTCAAGTTTAGAGACAAGAAAAAAGACTTCTTTTTCCCTCATCCTACAAGAGCATCTCTCTGGTGTACAGCAGCCCAGCTTCTGAGAACAGGAAATCAAACTCTACATAGAACCCAGAGGAGAATGTGAGTCAGGTGCTATGCAGTGTGGAGGTAGCTCATGCCACTTGGCTACAAGGTCAGTAAACCGCTCACTGGCTTTGTTTTATTTAACAGTATAGGAGTTAACTTCCACATCTGCTTTCTCAGAAAAAGTATTGGAGCTATTCTTAGCCAAGTTGTGTCTGCAAATGTGCTCAATTCCATTTATGCAGTATATCATCAGCAATACCCATGAACAGGGTGATGGAACAAGGAGCAGTACTTGTCATGTTTTTCAGTTCCATTTTGCAAAGTATTTTAATGAACTCTGTGTCTATTTTCTTTCTATTTTGTAGAACAAATGAGTCCTCTCTTACCTGTATGAACGACTATCTACAAACTGAAATTTTAAGACTATAGATAAGAGGAGTAATACCAAAAGATACCTAGTTCTAGCCAGGGAATACCTTCAGTGTGCTAAACCAAACAGACTCTGTGCAACTGACAGTGGACAAAAATAAAGCTATCCTGTGGGAGTTTCCAGAAAGCATATATACCAATTTCATGACAGGCATTTTACTGACTTTTCCTGGAATGGAAACAATCATCTTCACTGTAGCCATATGGTGATGTGTTCTAGAGGGCTGACCCAATCAGTGTTGATAACATGCCAATGTTTTAGCTACTGTTTTTCTCACTCTGCTGTCCCAGTGCATAGGCTGATGGTGGGCAGGGTCCTGGGAGAGGACCCTGCTGGGACAGCTGATGTGAACTGGCCAAAAGGATGTTCCATACTACATAATACTGTGCTAAACTAAAAGGAGATTTTTCCAAAGTAGCTGTTGCACAAGCAACACTGGTCTACTGGTAGCAAGTAATTGCCTTTGCATAATGTTTTCTTTCTCCCCTTTCACTTATCAAACTGTCTTTATTTTGTCCCATGAATTTTTTTTTTGCCCTTTGATTCTCTCCCCCATCCCACTGTGGGAGAGTGAGAAGCTGGATGGGAACTTATCTGCCAGCAGAGGTAAATCCACCATGGGTATCCAATCTCTTTCTGTCTGTATTTCTATCTCTTAGGAATGCTATAGTTTAGAATCCTAACACTGTTCAGAGAATGGACACAAGCACAAAATGGAAAAGCGTGAATGTGGCTTGGCTGCACTGGACAAAACAGTGACAACAAAGGAAGTGTAATTTGCCACCTCTGAGTGTGCAGACCACATGTGAATATCTACATACTCATGAATTTATCATTTCTAAAGCATGCAATTTCATTTTGCTTCTGAGTTTAGGGATCTACCTGGAAAAAAAGAAAATATTGTGACTATAACTGAAAAGAACACAAGTGTTACAAAGTAATTCATATGGGGCAATAATAGACTGTTGACTTAGATTCTAGGAGAACTCTGAACTCTGCAGAGATCAGTCAACAAACTCTGTGGTTTGGTTGAGCATTGTAACTGCAACAGTGCTGGGGATTGGAATTTTTATAAGATGCCCTGTGGCTGTCTGCCAGGCTGAACAGGCATTATCTTTTGAAAAATTACACATATCCAAGTGAAGAACAGCCAGATCTACCTCTATACTTACTTATATTGGCCAGTGGAATTCAAAATGATGAATTGCTCAAATTTGGTTTCAGTCATTCTTAACCATACTTAATAGTGCTTTTAATCAAATAGACTTGTTATAAAAACTATGTAAATTCAAGGCAGAAAAAAATCTTTAGAGAGCAGGATAATTATTTATTAAAGATAATTCTGGGCATAGTGTCAAAAGCTGTTAACTGATCAATATCATTTTGGGGTAAGTATCTGGGGATATAATTTTGGTGTCCATACGAATCTGGGGAAGGCTCTCATATTGATGACATTAGAAAATGTGAAATTATATAAATACTGGAGCTCTCTAGGTCCCCAATCTGAAATCAGTGAAGTTACTGTGACTGAGATCTTAACAGTGACAAAAGAATTTGACCTAATTTTATAGGAAGTATGTTCAGAGGAAATCTTTAATTTTCAGAGATAACAAATACATCAAAATGTAGAGTTAAACTGTCTTCCCCAGGTTGAAAGACTCCTGTTCATTGTACCTCCATCTGAGATTTAAAAAGAGGCTATAACTTCATATGGGAAGTATTAAATCACCAAATCATAATGAGACATTAAAATGCAAAATATTCAACATCCATCTATTTCTTTTTTTATCTATATTTTTCAAAACTGTACAGCTTACAGAGAGATGAAAATGAAAAAAAAAAAAACATTTTAGAGCCATGACTTATTTGAGAGTAGAATAATTCATCACTTTTTCCCCAGGTTTTCAGATCAATACTGAGTTTCCAAGTTGCTGACATCTCTAATGCCAATAATACTTTTTAGTCACTGAATATGCCATGAATTACTTCTCTCACATGGTGCTCTACAAACAGTTTTGAATGCAAAGAAGAAGTGAGAATAACAATGTGTAACAGTATTGGTCTGCAAGAAGCACTGTTAACGTACTAAACTAAATGAAACTAGACTTTGATTCAGATTCAGCACAGCTCAGATTTACTGGGAGGGCTTTGAAGGCAGGCAACCACCTAGTTTTGCCTATTGTCAGGACAGTGTGTGGGATGGCTGCTCTCTGTGTGCCAGGGAGCCTGGTGCTGTGAGGACTTCCTGAGCATTGTCAGCCAGGATGTGTCCCACCAGTCCCAACCAATGGAGCAGGGCAGGGGGCAGGATAGCTGGAGAGACAGGCTAAGATCAGGCTGGGTCATCAGCCCTAAGATAAAGGTAGCCAGGGTTAGACCCAGCCCCAAGATGATGACAGGGCCATGCTGAGGCCAGGGCAGAGCAGTAGTCTGTCTGGTACAGAGTCCAAATCAATGGGATCCATGGCCAGTCATGCTGAATATAAATCGTTGAGCTGCTTGTATGAAAAGTAAGCAGATGGACTGGCATTATTGTCAGGAGTGGAAATGAGCAATGTGGAGATTCATCTTTCTGTTACTCAAATGGGAAATCAAGCTCCCTTTTGAGGGAACTTTCCCAAGTGGTGAAGGAGAAGGAATCAGCAGGGAGAAGGAACAGAATTTCCCTCAGCATTTTGAAAGCACAAGAGTGGAATAAAATTTATTTGCTAAATATAAAAGAAAGCATGGATGGATGATGCAGGAGTGGAAAGAATGTCTCGGAGATTATATAAAACAAGACCTATTACAGTTTTAGGTGTGACCTAACTAAAAACTCTGAAATGAAGGGCCACAGCGTAGCTCATTATGGAGTTGTGGCTGAACTGAGTGACAGTGACAGTGTCGCTGGTGTTCTTCATTCCTGCTAAAGAAAATTTTGCAAGCCTACAGAACATTGAATAAGTGTAGAGTTTTAAAACAATGACTGCAAATGATCATACCATTAACAGAATTTAATATCACTTAGATGCAGGCTGGCATTTTTCTGTTATTTGTACGTGCAAAGACAGCTTAGTTTCAGACATCATGGGTTTAAGTTTAATGCAAGAGAAAAGAACAGCCTGAGATCAATGACTGTCACCCTATGGAAAGTGATTAACATATTTCCTTTCCAAGATGATGTGTCTAAACAATGTTCTTATATTTCTACAGAAAATAGATGCAACTCATGGCTAATCTGAAAATGCAGTTGACTCCTACACTAGGGACTGACATTAATTTGGTGGTGTTTACAAGTTTAGAATTTGTTTCTGATATGCTGCAATGCTAGGAAGAAACTGGATGCATAAACAGCTTGAGTCACATGCAAATGACATGTTTCTCTTTACAGTATAGTAGTAAACAAACATATAAATAAGAAATCATACTAATTAATTCTCTAAAGAGAAGTGATTATACCAATAAGGTCACATCTTCATTTGTAAGCATGCCACCTCAATTATTTCTGTAGTAGATGGAATCATTAGAGTTGGGAGGGACATCTGAAGGCCACCTGCAATGAACAGGGACACCACAGCTAGATAAGGTTGCCCAGGGCCTGATCCAGCCTTGCCTTGAAAATCTCCAGGGACAGGGCATCAATCACATCACTGGGCAATCTGTTCCAGTGCCTCACCACCCTCTCTGTAAAATATTTTTCCCTTACATCTAACCTAAATCTCCTCTCTTTAAGCTGGAAATTGTTTTCCCTTGTTCAGTCACAACAGACCCTGCTAAAAAGTCTGTCTCCTTCTTTCCTGTAGCTCCCCTCTAGATATTGAAAGGCCACTATCCTGTCAGCTCAGAGCCGTCTCTTCTCCAGGCATCCTATTCCTCTGGTGTGTTGACCACACATCGCAGCTTGCTGTCATCAGCAAACTTGCTGAGGCTGCACTCAACCCCTCTGCTAGTATCATTGATGATATTAAAGTGAATCAACCCCAGCACCGATCCCTGGGGAACAACACTCATCACCGACCCCCATCCAGACATTGAGCCATTGGCCACCACTCTCTGGACTTGATCCTACAGCCAGTTTTTCATCCATCAAAGAGTCCACCCATCAAATCCATATTTTTCTAATTTGGAGAGAAGGATGTTGTGAGGTACCATGTCAAAGGCCTTACTGAAGTTGAGATAGATAACATCAGTGGCTTTTCTCTTGTCCACTGTTGCAGTTACACCACCATAGAAGGCCACTAGGTTGGTCAAGCAGGATCTGCCCTTGGTGTAGCCATGCTGGTTCTCTCATACCACCTCCCTGCCTTCCACATGCCGTAGCATAGCTTCTAGGAGGATCTGTTCCATGATCTTCCCTGGCGCAGAGGTAAGACTGACAGGTCAGTAGTTCCCGGGGTCATCCTTTTAACCCTTTTTAAAAATGGATGTGATGTTACTTTTTATTCCAGTCACTAGGTCTTTCACTTGATTGCCATGACTTTTCAAATATCATTGAGAGTGACTTGGCAACTCAACATCAACTATTTCCCTCAGGACTCTGAAAAACTTCTCATCAGGACCCATAGATTTGTGGATGCTCAGGTTCCTGAGGTGGTCATGAACCTGATCTTCACTTACAGTGAGAGGGACGTTGCTTCCCCAATCCCCTATTGCCAAACTGAATGTTTGAGGGCTTTGTGGTGAGCATTATCAGGGAAGTCTGAAGAAAAATGTTAAGTACTTCAGCCTTCTTCTTGTCAGATATTACCAGTATGCAAGTTTAAAAGTGTTACTCAATCAGTACATTATCATCTAATTCGCTTTGCATTGGAGTAGGTAAGTTTAGCTAACATAAGATTTTAATGAATTAAGTTAGTGCATTTATCACAAACCTGTCTGTCAGAATCAGCCATGTAAGACCATTTCTGAAGGAAGCAAATGAGCTGACAAAATGGCAAGAATTTGGAGGAACTGTCATCACAGTGTCTGGTTCTGTTAAAAAAACATTAGTCAGGGGAAAATGAAGTTTGTAATTAAAGCTTTTTGTCAAGTGACTATGGATTCAAACTCCTGGATTGTGTGTTTTGTGGGGTTATAGTTTCGGAGCTCCTGGCTTTAAAAGATTTTTCCTGGCTTCACTGAATCAAGGAAGTGTTTACATTGAGTTTTTGAGCTACAATGCTTTCCTTTTAACTTTCTGGCTTCACTCAGACATAGAGTCAAAGGCTATATCAGGAATCTGATTTTTACTTACACCCTCGGTATTAGGTGGATTTAACTGCAATGCTGTAGATCAGAGTGATAGTTGCTTCTCTCATCTTTCTTTTTTCTATCATATGTAGATTTTGGCTAATCATTTAATCTTGGCAGCTGATTCTTTTGTTAACTTCAAAGATGTATTGCTGTATGACAATAATACGGTTACTGGGGCTTTTCACAGCATTCTCCCCAAAATAGCTCATTACTGTTTGCTCGTGTCATTTACAGTTTGAATGCCTGATGCTTAAAGAAACACTACAAAACATATAAACTAGAATAGTTCTCCTGCAGTGTCATTCCTGATTATCTATACATCTTTCCACATTCATTATTACTAAAGAAATTTGCTTTGTAATCATCTTATTAGCATTCACCAAATCCTCATGCATACTTTTTTTCCTGAAACTGTGACCATGGCTACAACTGGAATAGAAACGCAGAAAATAAAAATGAGCAGAAGTTTAATACGAATTCATGAAAGGTTGGTGGACTTCAACATTATGAACAATTTAGAGAGGTTAAATGTCAGGACTTCAATTGTATAATTAGTAATATTTTCATTCTGAAGGGAAAAAATTAGAATTCACAGCACACTGTTTCAAACGTGTATATTGAATTAGCAAGATGAGGCAAAAGGTCTCACTGAGGTAACTGAAAAAGCCATTTGCATATATTATGTTTCTGCTACACAGAGTTTTTTTACTGTGTGAATCATCAAGCACTGGGAGGTCTAAAGAAGATCTTTAACAGTAATTTTCTTGAAAGAGTGGGCTGGAGAATTAGAGAAACTCAAATCTGATTAAATGTAGCTGATGTTATGCTTAAAAGTGTTCCAACATTCAGCAGTAAGACTTTACTAGATGTTATTGGATTGAAGATACTGTTGTCTCAGAGATATGATGATGTTGCCACCACTATGTAACGCAGAGGCAATTTTAAAATAAGTTAATCTATTTTTTTTATAACAGTCAAAAGTTTTCCATTGCAAGGAACAGTTTCCACATCTTATCTATCCTTGTGATTTATTTTCTCTAAATACTATAATATTTATTTGCTTCCCATCTTGAGATTTAGATGCATGACTTCAGTGGCATTAGCACGAACGTGAACAGCATTGATGTTTTAACCTACACAGTATGTGTTCCAAAATACACAAGCATCATTTCCCTACTGCTTTTGATTACTGTTTTCTCAAAAGCGTGCTTATAGTGTGAAAGAAAGCACAGTGCAGGACATAGTTTTACTAAGACATGCACTTCTCAACATATAGTCTTGTTCTATAAGCAGAATATGCCACATACATTGCATAGAGTGACTATGGGCCACTAGTTTTATTGCCGTTTTTCCCCCTCTTCTTGTGGACAGCTTACCCAGCAATCTCCTTTGACTTTTGTCAATAGTCTGTTGTTTTAATTACATCATGGCTCTCCAATCCCATCCATAAATCTCATTAGTGATTTTATATTGTTTTGGTTAAAAATTCTTCAGAGTGAGGGGGAAAAACCTCAAGAAATTCATTATGAATGTAACTGTTTTATCCTGCCTTAAATGGGAAGATTAATCAGGCATTCACTTTTTTAAAAGTGTGTAAAAATGTGTAATCTTAATTCCATAAAAGATTTTTTTTTTAAATGTCAAATCAATGTATTACATCAACAGCTTCAACTGTTTTGAGGAAGTGCATTTGCACCCCAAACTGTAATGCCATTCAAGTTAATGAAAATATCCATTGTTTGTAGCCACGCTTCTTAGCTTTATTAGTTTTGTCTAATTCCCCACTAACACATCTTGTCTATTCTAGTCTCTTGACCAGGACTGATGTCAGACTGATGGTCTTCAGTTACTGTTTTTAATACTATCTGTATGGTAACTGCTGAGTCACGTGTTGAACCACTGATTGAGCACCTGGGGAAAGGACCCGGTCTGCCCTGGGAGCACAGGTGAAGGCAATTCAGCTGTGTGACTAAAAGGGGTGGAGCCTGGCTGCACCTCTCTTAGATCTCTTTTAAAGGCTGACCTCCCCTAGGAAAAGATATCTTTCTGGAGATTCCTTTTTGGTGACGTTTTCTTCTGTGAGACTAGAGTCTTCTGATGGGGGTGAGCAGAGTGAGAGAGTTTTCTTCCCTTCCTTTATAGCACCTTTCTATCCTGCTGGTCCTTCCACCATCACATCTTTGTTGTAATGCCTTTCCCATCCTACTGATCTTTTCAATTGCTACGCTGTTGTAGTACCTGCTTTTTTTTTTTTTTTTTTTTTTCTCCCCTCTCCCCCTACAATCTGTAACTTCAACAGGAATTACCAAGAGTCAGTATTGATGACTCAGTTCAGAGTACTCACAGAGTCATAACATGGTTGAGGGTGGCAGGGACCTCTGGAGGTCATCTAATCTAATCCCTGCACAAGCAGGGACATCCTGTGCTGCCCCAGACTATGTCCAGGTGGCTTTTGAAAATCTCCAAGAAGACTCCACAAACTCTCTGGGTGTCCTGTGCCATTTGCTCAGTAACCTGCGGAGAAAAAGTGTTTCCTGAGGTTCAGATAGCATTCAAACTAAAACTGTATTTCATTTTGTGTCCAATGTTACTTGTTCCCTTTCTGAGCACCACTGAAAAGAGCCTGTCTTCACCCTCTTTGCCACCCTTCCTTCAGGTATTTATACATATTGATGAGATCCCTCTGGGTCTTTGTTTTCTAGATTGAATTGTCCTAGCCTTTCTTCACATGTGAGATGTTCCAATTACTGTAGTAGAATGCAGATTAAAAAAGTTCGATGACACGATCAATAGGCAACTGTTTCATTGTTACACTTACTGTTTAAAAAACATATTAACGTGCTGCTTTCTGGGGCAGTTCTGTGTTTGAAAGAAGTCTGCCTTTAGAGGATATTAACCTTAATGCAAATCTGATCAAAAGAGGCGATGACGAAGCTCATAGGAATCCATCTTGGAGAAGTCACAATGCCGTCTCCTTTGGTGAAAGGTTCATACCCCCATTTGAACAATTAATCTTCAACCTATGAGAGTCTCTGCAGTCAACCAGAATCCTGAGCACTGGTGACTAACAATTCTTGGGGACTTCTGTGGGTAAGGAGACTTTTCTCACCCTGAAGTAATGAGCTGTCTTCAGTTAGTCTTGTCTTTGTTGCATCATCTGACATATAATGAAATACTAAAATTGAGCAAGTACCCTCAATTACTCAGGAAAATCCAGTTAATGCATTATTTCTCTTCTGCAATACAGCTTACTGCAAATACTTCAGATCTCTTTTCCTTGCACTGACTTCCCCTCCAAGCATAAAAATGCACCCAAGGCCGCACTCTTATCTCCAAGTTCTTGCAAACTAGAGACAAGAAAATCTGAGAGTCAAATTAGCAACGAGGAAAAACAAGACTAAGAATTTTAATCCTTCGAAGCAGTGAAGTTGTCTTCAGAAAAGTTAAAGCCTTAATTGCGTGGTGTGAAAAGTTGTCTAATCTATTAGAGTCCTCTTTAAAACAAAAGGACGATAAGTTTAAGAGGAGGAGTAGCAGTTAATAACTCCTGTAACAGCTGTATCTCACGTGGCCTCAGTTTTCATCTTTCACTAATATAATTCTATCAACTTCACTGGGAACTTTCACTCATGTAAAAGAACAATTATGTGCATTGTTATTCAAACCTCTTTCAAACCTTGTAACATATAATTATCAAAGGGATGGTTGTGACTCTTCAATTTAAGAGTAATTGCTACAACAGATTCAATTATGTTTTGCAAGGCAGAAATTTGTCTTACAAATATCCTGAACTTGCCCTCTAACTAAAATCTTCATAGTGGTATCAGTAGCAATAGTCAAAATTATGCTATGTGATTCTACTTGGTGTAACATTTAACACTTGAATAGTGTCAAATGCAAACAGTTAATTCTCTTTTATTATACTGTTGGGTACAATCTCATTGGCTGGTTATTTTTTTCTGGACTCACTCATGTTTATTTATCATACCCAGAGACTTTAATTTAAGTCCTGCCATTGTTGCAATGTGTGCTGTACAAACTTTGTCTCACAGGGATTGAAGTCCAACTGTGTACAACTGGAAAAATGTTCTTAAGGGAATGAAAGATAATGGTGTATGTTGTCCAAACTTGTACGGAAGCTTTGAATTGAATTCAGGTCTGCATGGCCCTGTTTTTTTTCTCTCTTTGGTGCATATGCCTCCCAACACAAATGTTTTCTTCAGCTTGATCTCAGTGGATTTTACTTTGAATGAAAGGCACGATTTCTGCAGAATTCTGTTTGCACTGCTGACACAGAATATCCATTATTTTTTCCTTAATGTTAATAATGGAAATAACTAGAAATCTTCAGTAGGACTGAAACCTTTTTTAAGTTCTGTATACAGATTAACCTACAGAATCCTGCTTGCTTAGGATATCATTTTTTTTTTGCATTGCCTGTAGATTATTTTTACTCCTTATGTGATTTAGTTGTGACGTCTTATTATCACTTTGATGAAATGTGTTTTGACTAAGCACAACTTTTGAAAACTATCTTCTAGATTCAAAACCAGTGTGAATTATTAATCTTTCACAGTACACACCTCTGAATTTTTTTTAATACAGTACTCTAAAATTAGACAAATTCTTCATTCTTTCAGTTCTAAAGTAAGAGAAATCCTTACTGAGAGTAATGCATTTTTGTTCACTCAAAGCCTGTTTTGGTTACTTTCAGCCTGATGTCAGGGGCCCAACATATTTTGCTTTTGAATGTTTGTGTTAGCAACATGGAACTTCCATAATTCTTTCAGCTAATTCATTTGCTAAGGCTGGAAAGCCTCTTTTCCTACATTAAATTCTAATCTGTTCTGTATGTTTTCCTTTTCTTTGCTGGAGAAGAAGCAAAAGTATGAAAACAAATGGCCTTCCCTTATTTTGGTTTTGTAGTCATTTGGTCCCTTACACAGTACAGAAACAACTCAAACAAAATTTTATTTTCTTTAGCATGAGTAATGTGCATAAAACTAAGTCTGAGTATAATGTTTATCATACCTAGAGCACAAATTCCAGAGCTACTATCAATGGATGAGAAATGGAGGTATGCAGGCAGTCATGGTTTTTCTTTTCACTTTCTTTTCACTTTGATTCTTACAGTATTCTGACTAATCTGGCTCCTTTAAAAAAAAAAAAAAAAAAGATCATAACTCATGAAAATACTTGCATATGGTACCTGCTTTTAGCATGAGATTCCAAACTATTGATTTCAGTTGTTCCATTAGAATGAAAAAGCACCACTTAAAATAAGGCATAGTTCTTGGTCTAATCTTGTTTGCTTGTGTAATGTCATGTTTCTTTAAACAGTGGGCAACTGTTTTATTTCAAAATCCATGTATTTGTGATACCCTGAACTCTACAATTCATGTCTATGCTCTTGATTAATTATGCTTGCAATTCTTGCCACTACTTTCCTCCTTCAAGCTGTAGAGGCTGCAATCAGACCTAGAACCCCTGTACTTAAAATCACTGTACTCAGCATTAACCTATTCTTTGATTATTTTCTATGCCAGTTATACAGCCCTTGAATTCTAGCTCCATTTTGATGTTCTTATTGCTAGAAGTGCTCCAGCTAAGCCAGTTATATGTTTGTGATAGGACAGTTGTTTTCCATTACTAGTAATTCTGTAGCTAGATGAGACCAGTGCGTTATAGTAGGTTATGTCCAAGGCTAAGACTTGAGGCTTAGAACAGTGAGCACTGAAAAACTGACTGAACACTGCAAGACATACAGAAACTAAGCCAGCAAGCTGTTTATTTCCTGATAAATCCTGAAGAAAAGGTTAAGGCTAGCTGTGAAATCTTGCAAGATGCATGTGGAAACAATGAGGAGAAATGCTTTTGCATGGACAAAAGCTTTCTGTTCTGAGGTAATAATGTCATTTATTATTTGTGTTACGTCTAAGACAGGCTTGGATAAAATAAGGGTCAGACTCCCTACCCAGGCAGGGAAAACATACCTGATCTTCCAGATCAAAATTATGCCTGTATGCATCTGAGAATCTAGTCAGTAGTTATCACTCAGACGGGCATAGAAATCCATGCTACTTGTACAGCCACACAACTGGTAAAAGTTTCATATTTCTTTAATGCCCACTGAGCTGCCATCAGCTATGTACCAATACCCTGTCATGGTTTCACTTTGGTTAAAGGAAGAATTTTTCCTGAACTTTGTACTAAGTGATGCATTTTCTGCCAAACTGTGGGTTCCAGAATGACCAGAATGGCTACATTTGGGAGCAGAGATAGAATGAGTAGATTCCCTACCAGTATTGTAATAAGATACAAACGAAATCTGAGCACTATTATTTAGATTTGGATCTTGTGTTACAATTCAGCTGTGTATGGAAGAGTGAATGAAGTTTTAGGTTAATTGACAGGTCATGTAAAATCTACATCAACAGGATAAGGATTAGTAAAGCGTGTTCAATGGCTTTTATGTTTAGTTGCAAAGTGAACATATATTACTGTACCTACATACAGGCTTATCTGTGGCACAGGATTTGAGTTTATGTTCATGACAGCCTGGACCAAAAGGATTGTTCTGCTGTTCCAAGTATGTACTGGGGTTGACTAGGCTGTAGAATATGCAAATCTCAATGCTCTCTTAATGCATACGGTCATGGATTCACTCATGGAAATTGAGACTATATGAACTCAGTCTGGATTTTAACAAGTCATGAGCAACGTTACATTTTTGCAATCTGCACATGACCCCACAGGTACTGCAAGGTGCAAAAATAGTTTTGCCCTTTGTTTCCTATTACTCAAATTCTAGCTGCTAACCTATCATCAACTGTATTTATCTCATATGTACTCCAGGAATACCCATGAAAAATTGCCCAGGCAGGCAAGAGCCCTAATCTTTGTTGTCTTTATTGACCTAATAATAAATTGAATCTCAAATTGAAGCTGTCACAGAACAAACTGCCCATGTTGAAACTGAGGAGAACAAATACCATGATGATTTAAAAAAAAAAAAAAAAAATTAAAAAAAAAAATGTGCTAAAAAGGAGATAGGTCTGGATCAAATGTATTACGAACTTATTGCAAAGAACTAGGGAGAAAAGCTAGAATACGAAAATACTAAGTATTTCATATGTGCAAACTCCCTTAAATTCCTCAGTAAATGTACTGATATTTATTTCTGCCATAACAGCTCTAAGCAACAAAACACAGGATATAGAAAACTCAGAATTCGCATTTCTTTTGTAGTTTGTAATTAATTTTGTTTTTTATTTGTAACCCATCAAAAACTGCACTATCCAATTACAGGCTTTTGTTTCTCATACACTCTCTGGCTCAACAAGTTTAGTGAATATAGGCCAACAAAAGAATTATGGTTTAATTTGCATTCAAATAAATTGAAAGTACGTAAAATTTTTGTTTCTATTTTTATGTTCTGCTGATAGCATGTGCTGTTATTAAAAAAAATTCCCCAGGCTCCAAGTATAAGAACAGTATTTGCTGTTCCATGAGGAAAGTCTCATGTTTTACCTGGAATTCATACGTGGCATAACTTTTCCTGTCAGTGGAGATAAGTTAACTCAGGAAACCAGTGTCAGTCAAGAAACTGCATATCACTTTTGTGTCAGGAAGAATAGTTAGCTTAGACAAACCATTTCAGCGATAGTTACTGCTTTTGAAATGCAAAACCTAAATGAACGCTTCAGATCTAAGAGAAAATGACACCACCATTTTCACTGCTACTGACACAAATGGTTTTTATATTAACTTAGTTATCTTGGTTTCAGAACTATGTTGCTAGAAGGCACATCAGAGGAAATTCAATGGAAACAAATGTAAATTCACAGGAAAAGTTCTGAAGTTCACATATGATGTGACAAGCTCTGAGCTAAGTGTTACCTATTAGAAGCAAGATGTAGAGGTTCTGATAGAGGGTTGCAAGTCAATATCTTATCAGTGCTCTTAATCAAAAGAACAAAGGAAATAATAGGAATTTTTAGTAATGTAACTATGACATTGTATCCATCTATGGTATGCTTGTATCTTTAATATTAGGTATTTTTCTCCCATGTTAGAGAATATGCTCTTATAGAGGGCAGAAGGAAGGAATGAAATATAGAAGAACTGTGTATTAGAAATGAGTAAACAATAAGATTTTAACATCAGAAGCAGAAACTAAGGACTCAAAGAAATAAAGGGATCAGTTTTCAAACAGAAATAAGGTGATGTTTGTGCACAGAGTGTCTGAGCTGCGGAGTCAGTGTTAGAGGTTATTTTGGTGCTAAAAGTCTACGTGGATTTATAGGGAGACTGGTCAAGTTCGTGGATGAGAAATGTCCTCTCTGAGCTGGAAAGTGCTGGAGTGGAAAAGCGCTGTTCAGAAATAGAATATTGGCTTGCCTTGTTCTGCTGCTGCTCCTCAGGCATCTGCTTTTGGCATCTGTTAGAACTTGTTTTTGTGTAGTTATGCTATTCACACTAAGTACCAGCTCAAAAAATATCTATTAGTAGTACTCTTACCTAAGTGGAATGTTAATTGCTTGCTCATCCTGAGGAAAATGCATGAAAGCAGTGAGACTAGTCTGTAGAATTATGCCTTAACTATCTGTCTAATTTAAACATATCAGTTCTGTCAGATTAGTAATAGTGTGACTCATAATATAATTAATGAACTTAACCTGACAACAATGTTCTGAGGTGAGTATGACTGTGTGATATCTGCACATCTCTGAGATACAGCTTTACCCTGCCTTAGCTCTAAGTACAGGCGTAGATTGACAAGTGAAAATATAGATTCATATTCACGGAGGAAAGGGCATAAACCATAATGCTTGTTTTGTGGCTCTTGCAGATGAGTTTGGCTTCCCTTGGTTGCATAGACCTGAGACTGGAAAAAATTATCCCAATTTCAAAGTGATCTGTATGGCACAGCATGCTGCCCCTTAAGACTTGGGCACTTATTTAAATAACAGATTAGAAAGCGCAAGGAAGTTTCAAGGCAGAGTGGTACAGCAAGATGTATGTATATTAATTTATATATTTTTGGCATTGTCCTGTTACTGACTTTCATTCAGTCTTTCTTTGGGGCCCTTACCATGGGAACCTGATTATCTTTAATCCCCCTTATACATACTCAGAATTAACCAGAGAAGACTATTGGACCTACGTGGTAGATAAGTCAGTCTATAACAGCAAATGTCTAAGACATCTAAGCATAACACTTCGAGGTAAAGACAGGGGGTTCAACAATGCTGGGGTGTTGCAGCTTCCTTCATCTCAGAGAAGGAGTGTGGTGGCTGACAAAGTCATGACTCCAGTGCAAGGGGACTGCTGCTCACCCTGCCTCCCTCCCCATCCCTTGCAGTCAACAGCCAGTGTGTAACAGCCAATGGCCCCCAAACCTCTGGGCTCCACTGTCTCACCCCAACTCTCTCCATTTTCTGTGTTCTTGCCATGCTGAGGGGATTACTACAGTTGCAGCTGCTGCCTTTTTTTGTTCATCCTTCACCTTCTGATCACTGCCTTGTGCATACTCTTTATTCATTTGGAATTCTTGTGGGAAGGAAGGAGAAGGTGAGAGCTGTGGAGACAAATGACTCCACAAAAGTATTTCCTTGGCATATAGTAAATACGCAACATAAGGAGAGCTGCTTCTCCTGTTAAAATACATAGGGGTCAATGCAAGGAGCAGGCGAGGTGCAGTTGTGATCTGAATGCAGCAGTGTAAAGGAGGGTTGTTTTGGTCTGACCTCTGCTGATACTGCATGACAGCAAAGTAGGCTGTCTTCTGAGGAGGATGCAGCTGTCTTCCAATTACATTTTTTTCCACAGAAATATTTCTTAGTATGTGAAAGCAAACTTAGATTTCATTATATAGAGTTTCCATCTCATATATCAAGGTCTCCATACAGAGAATACCCCCAGGACCTGGAGAGAGTAATAAAAATGGTCAATAACAATGTACTTTTGAGTTTTAAAATATTTTGGTCTTTTAGGTCCAAATTGTGCACAAAATACAAAATCAAACAACTAAATGAGGATTTAGAAGCAAAATGTTTGCTAAGTTTTGACTTTATTGATCTGAAACTACAGACTTTGACTTCAGTGTTTAAAAAATTTCTGCTTAGCGAGGTGAGAAAAGAAAATGTGTTTGTACTGGGAATAAATCTCAGTATGTAGAGTTAAGGTTTACTGATTATAGAAAAGCAATTAAAAAAAAAAATCATTATTTTTGCTAGTGCAAGCAATGCATAAATCAGAACTGACCTAAAAACCAGAGAAGCATCCATTGAAGATCCATTCTCTATTTACCTAAAAATAAAAAAGAATGGGAAAGAAAAACGTGTGCAAACAGATGAAGATTACTGCAAATAAAATATTGCACTGGATAACAGTTAAAATAGATTAGTAAATTAAACTGGTTGAAGTTTGAAGAAGGCTCGACCTTGATTAGCTGTCAAAGGTTACTTTCTAGCATAAGTGTGTGATTGTGTTTGTTATAAAAAGAGGACCTGAATGTAGAAAATACTGCAGTGATTATTTCCAACTTCTTTAAAAATAGTGATAGTGAATCATTTAAGCTGGACTGCTCTTATGTTAGTGTTCCCTTGTTTATTTTTTTTCTCCTTGAACAACTAAAAGATAACTTATATTGATGTTTGGTAGAGCTTGGTCAAGAATTGAATGAGCAGAGATTTTTATTTACTTGACCCTTTCAGCTTGCCACAGTCAAAAAGTGAAGCACATGTGGGGTGTCATAAAGGACTTTTCCTGTTTCTTTATCTCCACTGTTCTTTTATGCATTCCATTTTTATTATGCTTTTGTAATTTGAATGAGGCACAGTCCATGGGCCTGGATGATTGGAACATCTGTTAAAGAAAGGTGTGGCTCCTTTTTTGGTTGTGCATCCAGACTTTTTAGTGACAATAAAAATGCATAAGGGAAAAGGGAGGAAATTGAAAGGAACATTTAATCTGATAAGGCATCTGTAGTTGTGAGACAGTACATATAGCTTTCAGCAGACTTCAGATATGAGGTGCTCTGGTTCTGCAAATGGGGCACAATGCCAGATTATTAGATGGATTCTATCAGAGTATCAAATACTAGAAGAATGCGCACTCCACAAAATGCAAATATATATACCTGTCACGATCCATTATTTTGATGTATAAAGTAATCTCACTGCTTTTATCTGCTTTTCTACTCTGTTTCTCATTTTTCCTTTGCTGCTTCACCTATTTCTGCCTTCTATTTTCTGTCATCTTTTTCTCTGGAGGCCTAATGTCCCACATCACCTTGTGCTCAGTATACGAGGATTAGGAATGACTTCTGTCCAGCATTCACGCTTTTCCCTATTCATAGCTATATAATAATCATTGCTATTGCTCATGTTTAATCTAGAGCACCTTACATTAACACCATACTGGAAGAACTGCTCCCCTGCTAATGTACCTATTCACGAGGCAAAAATACAGCAGGTACAGTGACTCAGTCAGAATTTGATACGTGCCTAAGTCAACTAATAAGGGGGAAGTTTTATGCTGCCAAGATGTTGAGAAAAGCTGCTTTACTCCCCTTTTCACTCACAAAGTTGCTTTCTAATCAGTCATTTTGCCTTCACTCAATTACCAAATTTTCTGTAACCTGTTAGAGCTTTCATTCTTTAACCATTTAGTGAAAATATTGTCGTTAGTTCATAGACTTAAATGTTACCTTGGGGAGCAAAACCAACAAGTTCTGTAAATCTCACATCATGAAGGAGTAGACTAAAGCCAGACTCAGATCCTTGTTTCAGGAAAAAAAAAAAAGATTTATTTTCAAATACGGACATCGATAGATTAGTTTGTTAATATCAACATGCATATAAAGATCCATGAAAAATAAAGTATTTGAAGTACCTCTGGTTCCTAAGAGCTCTCTATTTGTAAGAGCATTTGCAAATAAGTGGCATTATGTGGTGCAGAATGAAGCTGTTTTCTGCTGCTAAAAGGACTTAGGAAATTTAATTAATTTACACGTGCACATTTCCTTTTTTTGGTGCACATTAACAGTGAGGTCTAAAAATGTACTATAAATGTACTGTCCAATGTTTAATTTTGCAGTGATATCTTGCTTCTAAAGAACATAGATAACTGAAGAAAATTTTAATTGAATCAATGAAGTCAATGCAAATTATAGTAAGACTGTCCTCTTATTTATTCTCATATTTCTTAATTTCTTTTTCTCTTTTTTATTGTAGAGGGAACATACAAAATTGATATGTGTTAACATTTTCATGATGTTAGGATGCTTCTTTGTTGTAGACAAGAAGCTCCACAAAAATATATCATATTAATTTGGGCACAGTGTCAACAGAGTCTGCACCTGTCTGCAACATCACAGTATTTAGAGAAATAAATCACATAACCAATCTTGCTTAGCGAGCTGCTCTAACATGTATTTATTGAGATGAAATTCTTGGTGTGAGGCTGAACTAGTGTTTGTGGTACTTCGCTCTTCTCTCCTTTGCCTCTGATTCATCAGTATGGTTTGGAAGAATGAAAAAAAAAAACAACTGTTCTCTTACCTAATTTCTGAAGAGGCTAATAAGATGTTAATAAAGAGTAGTTTAAAGAGTACTACAGCATAATGTTCAACAGCTAAGATATAGGAAATCTGCTCAGCAACAAATAATTCCAATTTAGTCATTAAGCCTCCAAATTTCTGCAACTTTTTTTCTCTGATAGATTATTTAAAAACAGATGTTCAATAAGTAACTCATTTTTGCAGTGTAGGGAATCCCCAGGCTCCCCTGGGATGTGTTTGAACTTTCTACTTTTCTCTACCTTGCTTTTATGCACA
>JAOWBP010001760.1:24401448-24417668 GCA_028571105.1 Tragopan temminckii
GGGATTATTATGAGACATCATAGGGAAAAAATGAAAATTGTTTTGTATGTAAAGGAGAGCAAACCATGTAGATGTAGCACAAATTAGTGCAGTAAGAGATGAGGACAAATGACAATTGGAGAAAAGCTTACCAGAGAAACAACAGAGTATGTCAGTACATGTATGGAAGAAAAAGAGAAGTTAATTCAGAAAAAGGGAGGTGCCTTTTGTAGTGTCACAACAGGGAGACATCGGGAGCATAACTGTTGGTTCAGCTAGAGAGAAGACTGCAATATGTAAAGTCTTTTACCAAAACAGATTTTGTTATTTTTGGGAAAGGGAGAGGCAAATGTGTTTGATTTGCAAAGTACGTGAGCACCATATTCATAGATGACCTTTTCTGCTTGTTCTTTTTGGAAAACTTACTGCGTTACTGAGCTGCAGATCATAAATGAATAAACCTTATTGAATGTCTTGACTAAACAGTCAGATGACATGGGGGTAGCTCACTGTTCCAGGCTTGTTTCGTTTGCCCATCATGGTGGTACCTATAGATATTTAGAAGAAACAGATGAAATCTGAAGATGTTTGACATAGAAAAAGAGATTTCAATTTTGGAAGTTGGAAATGATGTCTTGGGAAATTAATAATGTTTTATAAAAGCATTTAGGGGTTGAGAGATTGTTCTGAGCTTAGATATGTTAACTTTACAGGGCAGGTTATAAATAGCTTGCTTTGAAGAGCGTAGAATTCTCTTCTCTTACAAAGAAGGTCTCACTTTTGATGTGACAGGCTTTGATATTTTAAAGTGGAGTATGTCAGGAGACTAAATAAAATGCAGAGTGGATGTCTTAACACAATTGCATTGAGCCTGCATGCGCTTGCCTTTTCAACGATTACAGATCAGACAGTAAAAGCACTGAATCCATTTATCTAAAATATTTAAATGTTTTTATTTTCTATATTATAAGCTGCCACTTGCCAACCCAGGTAAGTGAGATTTAAGAACGAAAGTTAAATGATAGAGAACAAAGAGAATAATTTTTGCTGTTGATATGTGTTCTGATTATATGAGCACGTTTAATAAAAATACTGCAGTCTTTTGGGCTGTGATATATTCACCCGGCTTCCATTTAATTTTCAGTGACCAGTTACTGTAGTCTAACCACCGTTCTTAAATTGTGGACGCGATTTATCAACATTATTTTTGATGTGCTTGTTAAGGATGTACTTTTTTAATTTTTCTATTTACAGTGTCATCAGTGCTGTTGGCTATGGTGTTCCTTGTTTTGAACACCCATTTCACGTCTTTGCCATTGAAAATAAATAATAGTGTTGTCATTGCGAACACAAAATAACTTCATGTAAATATTTGCTGTATTGCTCCTCAAAGCTGGAGAACAGCCGTGTCTATTCAGAGGCTTTATGTCCTTTTGTTTGTCTATTCTAATTACACTAATTTCATATCCTTCTGTAGAGAAACTATTGAGTATGGAGTTTGATATTGGCTTTTTGTTTGAAATTAGAAGCTATGATTAAACATAGGATGATTATGTTAGCAGTCTCCTGTGGCTGTGAAAAGGCAAGCACTGGGCAATGCATTAGCAGCAGAAATGGGAAGTCTTGGCACCATGTTGGGAGGTGGCAGTGAATCTCCAGAACACTGGCAAGAGATTTGTTACCATTCTTGTTTAGGAAAGGAGAATTCAAAACTGGAGAAGGAGCCAAAGAGATTCTCACATTATTAAGGGAATAGAGATTTACATTACAAGGACAGATTGATACAATTCGTTTACTTCAGATATGTGGTAGCTCACATGGATGTGATTGCTGGAGTTTGCTGCATAAGTAGAATTAATGCAACAGTAGGAAAAAAGAAATATTTGGGATGTGTGTCAGTGTTGTTCCATGAAGAAATGTGAAAAAATTGTCTATAAATGAAGTATAGAAACTTGGGGGGAAAAAAATCAGCGCTCATAGAGGAGTATGGTTCAGAAAAAGGAGAGGGGAGAGGGACTAACAGACTTTGAAGATGGCTCTTAAATGTATGAAAAGATGGCACAGTCAGATAGTTAGAACTTGAAGTGACTGGAATATGTATCTAAAAAAACTAATTTGGGTTCTATTTACTGAAAATTTTTTGAAATTATTATAATGCTCTGGAATGCCAAGTAATGGGGATGCTTCTAGGCATCATATGCTGTGCTGTGTCTTTTTTCAGATACACAGATGGAAGCTCTGAATCTTCAGGCTGAATAATACATCTTCATAAATCCATGGGTATTTTTCCTGTGCATGTATCACTCAGATTTAGTTTGAATATGTAATAAGGGAAAGCAGATTCAACACAAAGTTATAATGCTGGGTCCTCTGATGTCAGCCTGGCTTTTCTGAAAGGCTGGGAAATTCCTCTTGGTCTCCAAGGGAAGACTTAAAGGACTGCTTATTGAAAGCCTGTAAGATGCATGGATTATATGGAGAAAATTTGGATAACTGGATGTGAATTTTTAATGCTATATGAACCTTTCACATCTGGATATGTTGGATTCTATTACTGAGCTATGTTTTGCGTTTAATAACCTTCTAGTTAAGTATTAAAATATCCATTTTTTAAACTACTGGTAAAAGGAACTTCATAGCTTTGTTGTTTATGCTTGTGTATATAGAAAATTGACAAAACAACACATTTGCATCCACTCCTATTTAAGAATTTTTTTAACAGTGTAATTACCACTAATTTGCAAAATCTTCATACTTTATTACGAAGTGATTATTTATTGGCAATCATATCAATGGAATTGCTTAGGTGATATACAAACAATTAGGGTTTTCTGTAGCAAAGATAAGTAGAACTACCATCATATCTGATTTAGGCTGTAATTAATTGCTTTGGTAGGGACAGAGAAACAAAGCAAAAAAAAAAAGTATCAGCAGTAGGAATGCTTTTTGTTGTCAGTGCCTAAATGCTGCTTGTTTTTGCACGTTTTTTGTTAAATTATTCTTTCTGGCACTCTTCCTTACATCATGTTCAGAAATGCCCATAAATAACTGAAACATTGAATTGCATTACTTCAGTGTTGTAAGATTTGAATTTTGTAACATTTTGATTCTAAGAAATGAATTGAGAATGTGGACATTTCTATAGTAGTTCATAGGAGTGATTTGATGCATCTCTGGCATAATACATTTATAACAATCTGAAATAGATTCACAGTGCTTTTGTTTGCATTAATTAAAGTCATCCATATGATTAAGAGACATTCAGCAACACAAATTCAGATCTTCTTAATTAGCTAAGTAACTTTTAATTTAAAAGAGGTTCTTGTACATTAGATGGCACCTTTTCAGCTTTTCATTTTTGCTGAATAAATTTCATAAAATCTGATCAAAGATTGGAATCCCAGGATGCCCAATAAATTAAACAGAAATCTACATTTTGAATGTTAGTGCCAAGCAGAGCTTCAGGTAACCTCTGAAATAGTTGCTTCACATTCTCTTTAGAAGCAAGGTATGCATATCTGCATGTCCTTCCCATCTCTTCTGTTCATCTTGAATTGCAATTTCTGATTTGACTTGCCTTATAGTTATGTAACTCCCTTAGTGCTGCAGACAGTGACTTTTTCATTTGCAGCAATTTGGTTTTTGAGTCCCATAGATTAGACTATCTAAACTAGAAAATGTTTCAAGCCTTCAGTAGCATTCCGCCGTGTATGCATGTATACGTATATCCATAGTTGTCTGCTGTCTTTGGAGGACAGTATAGAGGGTAAAACAATAATCTTGTGTTATATTTAGAAATCTGTTTTTGGAAAATAAATGTTTATCATACTGTAAGAATACAGAGTAGGAAGGTGGTTTGAGTTTTATTTTTACTTTTATTCATTTAAAAACTTGTCAAAGTTTCAAAAGGCTTTTCTATTGGGAAAGCAAGTCAATTTTCTTTTCAGGTCAGCTGAAAAAAATAAAATAAAATCAGATAGTGCTTGCACTGACTACCCTGTTAGCCAGTACAATGGTATAAAACAATCTTTCCTTCTGTTGTCATTTAGACTGGACAAATTATTCATCTTGCTCTTCTTTCTATCACAGATTTTTTATTCTTTCAGTTCTTAAGGGGTTCTTTCCATGTTGAACTAAATACAATGTATCTGGACAAGAGTCCTTTTAAACTGGTAAAATGTAACCCAAGTATCTTCTTGAAGCTTATTCTTAATTCTTGCCCACACCCCTACCTGCACCGTTTCTTCCCTGCTCTTCTGTTTTGAAGCAGGCGCACATTCTAATGTATTTTCTATAGATTCTGATTTTTAAAATTTCATAGCATGAAGAAATGCTGTTTGTTCTATACTGATTTTGCAGCTGTATGTAGAGTTATTTATGTTGCTGTTCTAGAAACGGTAAATCTAAAATATATTCAAGTAAACTCCTTTTTCAGTTTCCTCCAGGTAGATAGTGTCTGACATTTCTATTCCAGGAAAACTTGAAACGAGAACATGATTTTATCAAACAATTGTCATTTTTCTTCTACTGTTTTTCTTCCTTAGGAAGGCTCTACTGCCCCTGGAAGTAAACGTTGGGTATCACAGTGGGCTAGTTTGGCTGCCAATCACACACGTCACGACCCAGATGATATCAGATTGGAGTCACCTGTTCCTGCTCCATTAGAGAACGGTAATAAAACAGTTCTTGTTGATATAATTTCTGATGAAGAAACCTCTGAAAGGGGGAGAAGAATGATCACATACATAAATAAGCAACTTTCATACTGTTAAGACCTTACCTTCATTTGAAATTTTTACATGTCTTTGAGAAGACGCAACATAAAAACTAGCTCTGTGATAGTGTTTTCTGACACAGCAGAAGAATACCAGAATTAAACAATGCTACTAAAGCAAACAAAAAAGCGTAACATAAAAGAAACTTTCACTTGAATGCAGTTTGGGTTCATCTGCCTAGTATGTTTCTGGGATACTGGGGATTGACTGTTAAACCGTCTGACCTGAAGTTTGTTATTCAGCTGTTCTTCAGCTGAAAAGTAGTGTATTTCTGACACTGGAAACAAAGAAAACATACTTTATCTCCAGTGATAAACAACTGTCTGTCCTTAACTAAACTATTTGCATCTGTGTTTTTAAGTAGTTTGTTCATTGAGGTCTATACTCTTGACTATGAAGGAGTGCTTACCTTACCTATCCTTGGTTGTTTTCTTCCTCTCAGTTTCAACCTAGAAATGTTGATGCAACAGAACAATCTAGTGTACTTCTAATGCTGATTTTTACATGCTGAGGTAGAAGTTACTATATCTGGCAAAGTAGTTCCATAGTTTTCTTCTGTAAATCATGAGTTAATATAGCTCTTTGTTGCCAAATTGATTACAAAAGGATGTTGTTTCCATGCTTTCCACATCCTGAATGTGATATGCTGTTTAGAAATCAAGAAGTAACCAACTGTCAGCCTACTGCAAGTTAAGTTTCTGTCCTGCAATTCCAGCATTTCCTCTTATTCCGGTTGACTTTGAAATTCACAAAGTTTAAAGTATTTTTTAAAATGGGAAAAAAGTGTGTTTTTAAAGTAGAAATGCCTTTCTGTGTACATCACTTCAGAAGACACAGTACCACCTACAGAACTTGTCCAGTAACCTCTTGTTAGATATCGGTGAGTAAAATTAATTACTTGTCTTTCTAATATCTTTTTTTTTTTCATGAAGTTACATTCAGAAGAGTAATTTGTGGTCTCTACTTTTTTTGTTACAGCTGCTGATTTTCTTCAGATTCTCAAGATTCCATATGTCTATTACAAATTCAGAGCAAACTACATCTTTGACCTTTAAGTTAGTCTCTCAGAAGAATGTATTTTCAAAATGATAAAACTAAGTCTTCACTCCTCTCAGAATGAAATCCTGTAATTCTCCCCTTGCTAAGTCTGGAAACTTGGTCTCAGCACTCTGTACTGCTAGCAGGCAGGCCTTCTGCAGAGCAAGCTTAAGCTTGCCTATTCCTCAGTTTCCTGGGTTTTTTGGTTGTTGAGTTTTTTTTGGAGGAAGGAGGGAACAGGGGGAGGGGGACAATTTGGTTGGTTTGTTCCTCACCGTGCACACTCCTTCTTGAGTCCTCAAACAAGTGTAAAAGCATAGCAGCAGAAATTTTTCCAAAATAGTTATCAAGTTTGCATTACAAAAGTAGTAAATAATAACTTCTTTAAAAGGAAAAAAAAAAAAAAAAAAAGAACAAAACAATACCATGTCCGTATTTTACTATACAAGTTATAGGTTTCTTGATATCAGACCTGGGTGATGTGAGCTGAAGCATTGTTTGAGTTGCTTGATCTTGAATCCCAAGTGGTTTTGTTGCAGATTTATTTTGCTGCCCTCAGATTTAAGATAACACTGATAAATGGATTTGCATACTTTGTGTTTATAGAGACCTTATCTGTACCATTTATTCTACATTAGAAAAAAGCTAGTTAGCTTCTTCACAAAAGAGTTAGCTTTTCATTCTGTGTATTGTTTTAACACAAAGTATGGAAGACAAAGGAAATGAATTTTAATCCTAAAGTTGGGTTAATATCTTTAATATTTTATTTAAAATTTTAAAAAGTGAAACTGAAATATTATTGGGAATTACAACAAAACTAAGCAGGTGTTCTGTATTGTTTACTAAGTGAAGCTCTATTCAGGCTTATATTCAGCAGATGATAATGTATATGTAAATATGTTTAATTAAATGAGTTTTAATGAATTTAATCAATTGTAGTTATTTTTCTTATTACTTTTTTTAAGTAAATTGCATTGTTTGAAAATATGACGGGTGAGGCCATATATTAAAGTAAGCAATAAAAGAACTTCAAATTTCAGAGCCTCACTGTATTGTCTTCAAAGAAATTTTGCCTTTGATGTTGTGCAGTTTAAACATCTGGGTCAATGCATGAAAGAATTCTTACCACTGACCACTTCTTCTCTAGGAGCTTTTCCACCCCTCACAGAGTTTGAACTTTGAATATGTTGTTCTTTAGGATATCAAATATCTAAGGAGATGGAAAGGGGGAAAATTAAATAATTTGATGTATCATGTACGCAGAATGGGAATTGAGTAAATTCTATACTACTTGGAAGCATCAGAGTGGGATATCTATCTGTCTGTCTATCTATCTATCTATCTATCTATCTATAAAGTACTTAAAACAATAGCCCATGATGTGATGAGACTGATCCTTTGGATGGTTAACTTGCAGGCTGGGGGATATTTTGTGGTTTTTGGATTCATTTAAATTCTGTGTTTCAGATGGAACACTATCCAGAATCTTTGAAGGGATGAATACTTCTTTTGCCAGCATAAGAACTTTGATTTAAGTGAACTAACAACTGTGTAATATGCACCTATACTGCAAGAATTCTAAAATGCTTAAGATCCAGAAAGCACCTTTCAAGCACCTAACTTGTGATGAAAATTGTATTTGATATGTATGTCCATAGAACAATTCACAAAGTTTGCTTTGTTGGCTTAGATGCCTGCATTTTCTTCAGAAATGTTGGTAGTTAAACTTTCAATGGTACGTATATTGCCGTCAACAGTGCTGAGTCACTCTACACCTCTACTACTAAAGACTTTTAAATGTCTAGATATCTGAAAAAATAAGTAAGTAAATTGAGCTTATAGGTATGTCTTTTCACAAATATCCGTTATGCTGATTTCTGTTGAACCTTCAATATATATATTTTTTTAATTTATAAAAGTGACAATTCCCGAGAAAAATGATCCAGAAATGTTTAGATTTCAGTGATATCTCCTGCTTTTCCAAATGAGTGTCCTTACACAGGTGATAAAAGAAAAATGTGCAAGTTGTTTTGCCACCTTCATCTAAGACTGTGCAAAGCAAAAATAAAAATTAAGAACGCAGAAGATAACTAAGTATTTGATTTATTGTAGTAGTTTTATACATACAACTACACACATACAGTGTAACTGATAATATTCAATTAAGGGATTAGAGAGTTCTTGCTGCGAGGGACACCTTATGCTCCTGGAACAACCAATATATGTTTATATATATATTTTTCAACATAGATGCCACCATTACCTCTGCATTTTCACCGGTGATGAACAAGACCGTGCATGTCATGCTCATAAAAATCTTCACCAGCGGAGTTGAACTGCTGTTGCCATTGCTGAAATGCACACCCACCACCTCCCTGTGCTCACATCCACTGTTTGGTCTTCAGAAATGTTCAGCAAGCATCAATAAATGTCAATGGGTGCCATTTTTTCTGCATGGAGGAGTTCAATTCCACACTTTGGCTTCATCCACTTCTATGTCAGATGCCTTTGTGTCAGACTGCCCCTCTGTTGCCATCTGTCAGACAACAACAAAATATAATGAGATATTGGCAGAAGGGTTCACCCTCTACTGCCACGCCACCATCATCTGCCTCTGACGTCGTGGGCCAACATATTAAAGCAGGAGGCATTACTTTCAGAGCTGCCCTCAGCTGTTCCAGTGACATTTCACAGTTTATGTTGTTTGATTAGTATTATGCTGTCTTAATTTAATGTTTGTGTTTAGCTTGCTACTGAATTACTTCTTAGCTATGCTTTCTTTTTTGTTTTTAGACACAGATATCAGTGAATCTGGTATTTCCATCAGAAGCACCGGTTCAGCTACTTCTGTGACCAGCCAAGGTGAGCGGAAGAGAAGGACACTTCCACAGCTTCCCAAGGAGGAGAAAATGAGTGAAAGCTCGAGAACAAAAACTGCATCTCATCAGAGATCAGAAATAGGTGAAAAGCAGGACACTGAACTTCAAGAGAAAGAAACTCCAGCTCGTGCCTCAGATACTGACAGCAGAAGTATAGCTAAGTCAAGCAGAGCAGTGAACGGTCTTTCACCCAAAGCAACAGGAGAAAAGGTTTTCTCTTTCCCTAGTTCTTCCAGTAAAGAGAGAGCTGAAACTGGCAGAGAAACTTCTGTGGTGAAACAAGCTCTAGCGAAAATTCAACAAGAACGAAAGGAGCAAGGACACTGGACACCCACAAAATCTGCTACAAACCTAGTTGAGAAAGATAAGGAGGAGATTGCTGTGTCACGCAAAACTTTGGATAATCAGGACAAAGCTCCTGGACATGATAAAGCAGCAATGAAGTTAGCACAGAGTGAGGGAAAAAGAAGAAGAAATGAGGAAAGTATTAAAGGACAAAGTCCTAAAGCATCAGGAGAAAAAAAGGAATCTTCAAAACCGTTGGTGAGGCAAGGCAGCTTTACTATAGATAAGCCTAGCACAAATATACCCATAGAGCTTATTCCTCACATTAATAAGCAAAGTGGATCTGCTGCCCCCTTAGCATCTGCGAACAGAATACGTGACAGAAGTGATTCAATGGACACTGATTCCAGTCTAGATACAACACTCATTTTAAAAGACACTGAAGCTGTAATGGCTTTCCTTGAAGCTAAGCTGCGTGAAGAAAATAAAACTGATGAAGGTCCTGAGACTCCTAGCTATAACAGAGATAATTCCATATCACCAGAATCAGATGTAGATACAGCCAGCACAATCAGTCTTGTTACTGGTGACAGTGAAAGGAAATCCACACAGAAACGAAAGAGCTTTACAACCTTATACAAAGATAGATGTTCCTCTGGTTCCCCTTCTAAGGATGTTGTAAAATCCTCTGCAGCAAGTGCCAGAGAAAAGATGGAAAAGAAAACTAAAAGTCGATCCTCAGATGGTGGATCTAGAGCTGATGCTCGCAAATCTGTGCAATCCAGTGGAAGAATGAGACAGCCATCAGTAGACTTGACAGATGATGACCAAACATCTAGTGTACCTCATTCTGCCATTTCTGATATCTTATCATCTGATCAGGAAACCTATTCTGGCAAATCACATGGAAGAGTTCCTTTTGCCTCAGCAGATGAACTTTTGCATTCTAAAATGGAAGGAAAGTCAGCTAAATCAAAAAGCTCTCCTGTCGTACTTGGACAATCTAGTAAATCTACCACTCTTCCAAGACCTCGTCCTACAAGGACTTCTCTCCTGCGCAGAGCACGACTTGGTGAAGCCTCAGACAGCGAGCTTGCTGATGCCGATAAAGCTTCAGTCGCTTCTGAAGTGTCCACTACAAGTTCTACGTCAAAACCTCCATCAGGGAGGAGGAGTATTTCCAGAATAGACTTACTTGCTCAACCCCGCAGAACTCGACTTGGCTCTTTATCAGCACGTAGTGATTCTGAAGCGACAATAACCAGAAGCACTGCTTCATCTCGTACTCCAGAAGCTATTATCAGAAGTGCAAGGTTGACATTAGCAGGAGAAAGTAAAGTTTCTGCTAGAACTCGAGCCAATAGCATTTCTCGACTTTCAGATTCAAAATCCAAATCTTTGGCTTCAGCTCACAATTCTCCCTCAGGTATGTCTGATTATTTGAACTATTTTTCTACAATACTATATATATATATATATATTTAATATGTGGATAATTTATTTACTTCTTTTTAAGGTACTGTTCTTACCAAACAGTTCATTGAGTTTTAGTTGACTTGATCTTTCTCTTTCAAGTAGGAGGCTTTCTTGGTGATGCTTGTGGACATTTCTCACTTAAAGTCGCAAAGACAAGAAATTTTAATCTTTTAACTTCTTGGATGGAGATGTGTGTGTATATTGTCTAACTGGAAGTCAGTATCAAAGAATTACATGAGGTATTCAAGTGTGGCAGCACTGATTTGCATGAGAGTGGAATCTCTCAGCTCAAGCCATAGTAGTGAATATTTAGAAGGTCAGCAGCATTTTTACTACGTAGAATATATGGCATTAGTTTGTTAAGTATATTTGCCAGCCTGGCATACAGTAAGTGTTCCCTAAGGGAACACCCTGAGAAGTTTTAGGATATTCTTATTCATAATTTAAGATTAGCTTCTAAAACCACAAAAGTGAGATTTGTTTACTATGGATAATAACAAAGAAGTAACAAAGGAAAAAATTAAACACAAACACTAGCTGACTAAGCACTCAACACTAAAGTTGAGCAATTCATTTTACATTTGCCTTGCCTTAGAGTGGTTTCTATTCTCTCATCTAAGTCATGACAATTTCTGATTTCGTCATGATTTCCAAATCATGCTTCTTTTGTATAGTAGCTCGTTTACTGTAATTTATCTTACATGTGGATGAAAAAAATCCATAGAGCTGATTAATTTTAACCTGCTATATATTATATCTCCTGCAGTCCTTCTGTTGCTTGCGTATCGTGAATGTACCATTAGAATTCTTAGCAGTTTCTCCTAGACAGCTGTATTTTTGTTGTGTCCTTTATTAGCTGAATAGAAGTTTCAGAAGAGATACAAATAAAGTAGAAAACAAAAAAGATTATTCTGTTATAATATGATCTCTATAAGGAAACAAACAAACAAAAAATTAAACCTTTGATAAAAACAGAGTATTTCCCTCTAAGACGTCATTGGAAAAGTAACGTACTTTCACATTTAATCAGTTTTGAATGGACTTGTGCAGCTTGAAAGCTGGCAGCATTCGTCCGAAGAGTGTCCATTAATACTGCTTGTACTTTTAATAACCAACACTAATTCTCATCCACCTACCTCTGATTTTTTTAAAAGGCAAACCTTTTACTTGTCACTTTGCTTCACCTCCCTCCCCCCCACAAAACTGTATATGGATGTTGAGGTTTGTGTACGTTTATACAGCTCTATGCTTTCTAAACTTCTCCCAGGTTGCTGCATTGAGGTGATATGTTACCTCTGTTCAGTGGAGTCCTTTCAACTTTCACTTCCCAGTCTATTAGTCTGTCCTGGCTGTCTGTTCTTAATGTTCATTTCAGTTACCTGCATTATAGAGCTAACTCTGCCTTGTATAAAGCGTACTCCTTTCCAAAGGGAAAAGATGCCATCTTCTCATGAGCTACCCAACTTATATAATAAGCTAGCTATTAAAAAACACTCCTGTTTTGAAAGATTTGCAGTAGAACTAGCTTATGCCATTAAAACTAAATTATCAGTGTACATACCCAAATCAGGAGTAGCATGTTGGCCATTTAGAATTTACTTTAGGTATATTGGAATTGCTGTAAAACTGGTGTAAAATTTACTGCTGCAGGCCACTTGCACATGCCACTACTCAGTGCATCTCCATTTTCTCACTGGCATTTTTAAAATGATGATAACATCTCAAGTTATTAATAACACTACCATTTTCCCCATATTACACATATTTAAAATGTTTAATTTGAATGTATTATTTGCATAAAATATATAAAATGTAAAGCAGCAACGTATTTTAGATCCAAAGAATATAATTTTGTTTCTAGGAATGTCAACAATTCACTTAAATGTTTTGTTGTGCTCTTAAAAATTACTAATGAAATGCCTGACAGAAGTGCATCAAAGTGTTTGAATATATTTGCCTTCAGGCAGATTTAATTCAAGCATTATTATTGCTTATTTTCTTGTCTACCTGGACCTAGAAAGACTGGAAAATGCATTATCATTACCAGGAAGTTAGTTGGTTTGTTGTTGTTGTTGTTTTTACCAGTGCATTAGTTGTGATTGAAGTGTTAAGATTGTTCCATGGGCCTTCTCATCAGAGCAGTTAATATTACAGCATTGTAGATCATGAAAATATTGGCATTGGAATCATGCTGCTTAGAGTCAGTCTACCAAAGAGAAAATTGTTCTCACATTTTGCAAATCTCTTTGAATGTTCAGACATACGTGCCCGCAAAAGTGGGGGGAAAAGGACTGCATTGATTGGATTTTTTAACTACCATGTATCTATGTGGATTGATTGCAACATAACAGCATTAAAATTGTCAGAGCTGTGAGCAAGTCCTTAGTTTCCAGAAACTTTTTTAAGCCTTCATGCAGATAAGTATTGCTTGTTTTTAAATGAAAGGGCAAGCAGATAAATGGAATGTCTTGGATGAGAATTATCAGTATTGAAGTATTTGCCAGGGTGTTCCCATGGCAGGAGGCATGATAACTGAGAGCACTGGGAAAAATCAAACCAAATTAGTCATTCTGTGTGTAGCACAAGCAATGAAAGATTTAATCAAGGCACTAAATAATAAAAAAACAGGGTGATCAATAAAAACAGAAGACAGAATTTTGGAGGAAAATTGCAGATGGTGTTATGAGAAGAGCCACATGTTGCGGAGAAAAAGCTGTGAGGACAGACTTAGTGCAAGAGTGCCAACTGCAGCTGTAAAATTCTGCATTATTTTAAAGCAGAGAGACCTTGGTGAGTGACTAGTGTTGGCAGCACTGCCAACTTGCTGACCTAGCTGTCATTGCAAATAATTAGCAGACAAGTTCATCAAAGCTGCTGAGGTATCCCTGTAAGAAAAAGCAAGGGGTTGAAGCATAGAGAGAAAACAACCTTTATCTGACCTTGAGCATTTTTGCAATGCTGAGCACCAGATGTGAGGATTTTTGAAACAGGCAATCTCTGAGAAGGCAGTGCATCAATGAGGATATTTTGTAAGGGATATGTTGAGTAAATCTGTTCCCAAATCTTAAAAGTAAGATCATGGTGTCATTTGCCAAATTAAAATGTTGTCAACACACTGTGCTTTCACACAGTAGCTACCGATAAGATTTGTCAACTGTTAAGTATACAGTAACGTTTTTCCCACATTAAAACAATCATAATAATGAATTTTCAAAATTGGTTTTGTGGTACTGGGTAGACAGTTGCTATTGATGTTATTTCAATTGCATAGTATCTCTGGAATGTTTAAGCTTTTGCAAAGTTCTTTATTTTTGATTTAATGTATAATTTAAGAACTTTTTTTAAAAAGTGTGAGTCAATGCTGTGTGGAAAAAGAGGAATTAATACTGATCTCATCAATGGACTTTATTTAAGCAAATGATTCTTATCTGAATGTTTTAATGCAAATTAACATGATAAAACACTATTTTGTACACAGAGAAACCCAAGCTTCTCCCAGACCCAGATCCTGATGTTGAAACTTACAGTGGTAGAGTACTAGAAATCAAATCTGTTTCTGATATTTCACTTCTCATTCAATCTTTAGTTTTTAAATATATGCTCGTTGTACAGTGCTGAGTTACTGGACTAGCTCACTTGAGAGATTTTATGATCAATTTTATATTTATTTTGATGCATTTCATTTGAACTCGGACAAAATATGTAAGCAAAAGTTGATAATGAAATGTGGGCCCAACTCATAAATCTCTTTGGACTTCAGTCACAAGTTGCTTGCATGCTATTGGTGGGAAAATGTGCTTTTTCTGCTTATGTTCTATTTCCCTAATCAAAACAAACTTGAAACCCCTAAAAGGAATGCAGTAAGTGACTGGAAAGATCTTTTTCTTTCCTTCAGTAAAGTTAGAATAATGATAATTTAAAAAAAAATAAAAAAATTAGTAGAGCTGGACACAATTTGAAGCCCACATTTAAACCTGAAAAAATTGCACAGGAATGTTTTTGGTTTTGTTTTTAGCAATTAAAAATGGATTATTTACATGAGGGAAGGGGTGTAAGCTTATGACGTCGATGTCATATTATAAGCATTATAATCATTTGAGGCATTGCACAGATTGTTTCACAATTAAAAATGACTTTCGACATTTGTTACCTAAATTCATATTGATACATTATTTCTAATGTGTTAGCTCTTTTAGTGGTTTGGGAGTAGTCATTATTACAAGTTGCATTTTTCTTTTTCCTATCCTAAAGCCACTATGAATAAATTGAATACTTTAAATTACCAAGATATGATCACACACTGTACAAAATGTCTGTGGTTATTATAGAGCCTCATGAATGTCAGTGAGTTTAGGGGATTAAATCCCCTGCAAGACTTCAGCAGGTCACAGTGATGAGCACTCCTTTACACTTGGGTGATATCTCTTCCTGCTGGGAATGTTTGAGGACAGAATATCTGAAACAGACTTTGGACTTGACTAATTCCTAGGGGGAAGAAAGCTTCCTACTTAATTCCAGTTCTCTTCTATTTCAGTCTGTCCACAGCAACATGGCCATATATACTTTGTGCTATGTGTGAGGAAACATGCATTTTGCTCTAAGGTTTCTGGAGATCTGCTGCTGATTTTTATGGCACAGTATTAGAAGTATTTTTTTCTATGCTAAATTGTATCTTCCTGCCTTTTAATGCTTTCCTTATGTAAGCTTGCATTCTAGGCTTGCTGCCAGCTCAGTCCTTCCTTCATGTCTTTTCATTTTTTTATTTTTATTTTTTTGCACTAAGTAGCGCAACCTTAAATGAAACTTATGGGAAAAAAATCTGCAGAAAAAGTGCAAGCTGATTGTATACTTTAATGTTAATGAATTGGGCCCCTGATTTTTAATACAGTTTGCTTGAGCTCATATACAGTTACTGGCTTTTACATCTTATTTCACTCATCATTATACAAAGAGCATCCAATTTATGTTTTATTAATATTATTTAACACAACTTCTGTAGCTTTCTTTTTAAGATGTAGTAGAAAAGCTTTTTGTAAGGTATCTGGGGATTGGCTATTAATAGTTGTGTACTTTTATGATAATACTGAAATAATTTTGTTTTTTTCCTTATAAAAGATACAATAATAATTCTTTTTTGATGATTAAACTAATTTAGTAAGTGCAAGATGGAGGCGCTTTCCTACAGATTATGCTTCCACCTCAGAAGATGAATTTGGATCAAACCGTAATTCTCCTAAACATACCCGTCTACGTACCTCTCCAGCCCTGAAAACCACACGACTGCAGAGCACGGGGACAGCAACTCAAAGTAGCAATGCTTTCAAGCACAGAATAAAAGAACAGGAAGATTACATACGTGATTGGACTGCTCACCGAGAAGAAATAGCAAGGTTGGTTTCCAAGGAGCACCACCAAAATAACAAAGATTTGTACCCAGACAGTTGTATGGTGCTTATGTAGGAGAAAGTAAGCTGGTAGATTATCTGTATCAATCTGCATAGTTTTCGTTTGCTAACTGAACGGGTGATTTTAAATTCCTCTTGTGAGACGCTGGCAGAACACTTGTATTACCTGCACATATTCTAATGGAATATGATGATCATTGCTGAGTTATGATAGCTAGATCCCAGAATGCAACTTCTGGTTGCGTTAGTAGGACTTGCAGAGGAACTTTGTGTGGAACTGTTGGTTGCTAGTGGTTTATTTCTTGAGGTATATTTGAATTATATCTGATTTCGTATTACTCTTGCATTGATAGTGAGGTAGAATTTCAGATGAGTGCATACGT
>JAOWBP010001760.1:24417768-24442259 GCA_028571105.1 Tragopan temminckii
GGTATATTTGAATTATATCTGATTTCGTATTACTCTTGCATTGATAGTGAGGTAGAATTTCAGATGAGTGCATACGTGTCAAAGAGGAAGAAAATTCTGAGAGACCATTAGGTCATATTAGATATCATGTGATTTAAAATCACATGTATTCATCAAAAAGTAATTTCTTGTGAGTCCCCGAGATTAGCGTCGCAATTTGTGCACTATTGCTATTAGCACTGTGCTCCAAGTGAGCCATGGAAAAGGCAGTCACTTCTACACTCTAGTAACTAATTATTCCCATATCATGCAATACCCAGGCAATGAAAGTAGCTTGTTCAAAGTAAATTAAACCGTGTATATCCTATCTAAAACTTAGGTGTGAGTGTTCAAGTTCTGAACATTTTCACAGAACTTAGTTTGGAAGCCTAATCAAGAAAAGTGTTGTTTGTTTGATTTATCTTACACTGTGGTCTCACAGCTGTGAAGCACTGTGTTGCTTAGTTTAAGTAACTATTTCTTTTTTTCCCATCTTCTTGATAATATTTTTCAACACTTTCTTCTAGTGTAGTCTGTGCAAAGGGAAAATACTTAAGGCAGCCTTGGTAAGTTGTGAGAAGCACCTTGAACTAACAGGTTATGAATTTAATTATAATTTAATAGCAAGAATATGAAGAAGGTGTGATTAAAATCAGAAATGTATAAGGCTTAGAAACTTCAAAGGTGTAATTTCCATATTGTAGCTTAGGTGATATTGTGCCCTTCTGAGCACAAATGAAGACAAATACTTCAAAATCAGAGATGTATATTTATATATTTATGTGTATATATGTGTATTTATACACACGTGCACGTCTATGGAATTATTCAACTCTTACAGAATTCTGTGTTAAGATTTATTTATTTTTATTTGAATTTGCATCCACTCTACTAAAATAGGTTGCTTTTAAGTGTGGAAGTGAATGGATGACCAGGGTAATTGGTACATTATGGGAGAATGCATACCAGTCTGTCAACTGAAGAGAAGTGGAATACTTCACTAATTTTGTTAGCTTCCTTCGCTTCTGCAGTTGCATTTCTTTATTATTGTTTTTATTTATTTTTCTTCTTTATTGATTTATACTTGCCAGTCGTCGGTTACATGTTTAACAATGTCTTTGCAAAAGATTTGAGGGGACAGGAGAGAGAGCGTTGATTTTTGTTAAGATCAATTGAATGACTGATCAGATTAGGGAGGTTTTAAGTTGAGTTAAAAGTTGAGATTGTATGACAAGCGTGTTGTTTTTTCCATGTTACCATCATGTTCTTTAAACTGGTCTTCAAAGAATGATCCAGCTTACACTTTTCACAGACTCTACAATTAACACACGTTAATAAACTTGGAAAATGTATTTTAAAAAATGTCTTTTGGAGCCTCCTGGGGAAAGAGAGATGCAAAAAAAGCTAGGGAAGCTCCCTTCATATGATTCTGTTCTGTTGAGCAAAATGCAGAGCAGAGCTATGTTGTGATGGAAGAAAGAAAAAGGCAAGTGCAGAGAGAGACAGCAGTACTTCAGAGCTCTTCAAATAGTAATTACTCAAAGGAACCTTCAGCTGAGAAGTTGAATGTATTTGTATAATGCTGTCATACATTTGTTTTTCCAAATGGCAAGCTTTTCTTGTTTAAATTCGGGGATTTAAGGTATTGGTCATGAATTTTAGATGTGTAAGCAGTTCGATCTGAGCAAGCTGCAAGGCTGCTGGATAATAAGAGGTCTTGCAGAAGTTCTTTGCAAGTAGATAAGCTGAAATATAAATTAAAGGTGTCTTCATGGGACATCTGTGCAGTATTTTCACAGTATTTCCAGTGTATCCTACGTTGAACTTAAATGTGTTGCACGCGTCTGCCTGGGAATCCTAGGAAGAAAACAAGGATACTCTCTTGAGATTGCTTTCTACCATCTTCTTCTATAAAGATATATTATTAGGAGCTTCAGTTAAGGATTTCCTGTTGTATTTCTATGCATACGCTTTCTGTTCTGAAGAGCATACTCCTCATAACACAGCTACGTCAAAAACTGGAACATATCTGAAAGGCTGTAGGCTGGGCTCTACTGCTCTGTTTGTATTTGTAGACAAGAGTGTAACGCTGTCTTTATTACTAGGATCAGTCAAGATCTGGCTCTCATCGCACGGGAAATCAACGATGTAGCAGGAGAAATAGATTCAGTGACTTCATCAGGCACTGCCCCCAGTACCACAGTAAGCACTGCTGCCACCACCCCTGGCTCTGCCATAGACACTAGAGAAGAGGTAGGAGATCTTCATGGAGAAATGCATAAGGTTCTTTCTTTTCTTTATTTCTTTTGCTTTTAGCATTTTGCATAGCCTTTTTTAGTTATTTCCACCCAACCTGTATGCATAATCTCTACCTTCATTTTTAATTTAAAGTTCTTTTACGTTCTGATAAACTACGCAGAAATGATTCTGTTAATGCAGATTGTAAAAAAATACCACACAAATGCATACTATCTGTCTGTCTCTTTTTTTCCACAAAGCATGGGACAGGATGGTTATTTGTTTCCTTCTTGTCCTTAGCCTTAGATACTGTTGGGTAGTATCTAAGTGCATTTAAAAGTACTAGTGACGTATGCAGGAATATATATGTATACATTTAATACTTTATGTAGTTATTAAAAAAAGCCCCTCTTTTCACAGGTAATATTGAAGTTTCTTCTTCTGAAAACTGAAATGCTTAGGCACCATCAGCTAACAATAACTTCACATTTTCTTTCCTAAAATGTTGTAAAAGCTGCCTTGAAATAAGTTTGCGCTGTGCTTGTATTAATTATTTTCTTTGACTATATCTGGTGTGCTGTTGCTTGAATATACTGACTAACTTCTTTTAGTACCCATCGCAGTTCTAATGCTGGTATACGTGTTAATCTGAACTTAAATCATCACTTTCTTCCATATTACAATTCACCCTAATGTTTACTGCATTTTTAAATTCATATTAGTCCTTTCAAAATGTGTTTATTCATTTTTGTGTACATAAAGTTTGGTTAATAGATTAGTTGACCATGTTTAGTATAATACTGTCTTTTTCTGTGGAAAAAAAGATATAAACAGTGACAAGAAATTTGTGAGTTGTGTACTCAGAAAAAAAATTATAACCATATTCACACAGAATTTATCTTTAACTCTTATAGATTGGTAGCTAAACTTCAGCAAGTAGTGCTCATTTTCTCAGATGTAGTCAGATTGCTCTGATTTTTATACTACAGTTTGTTTTCTTTAAAAAATGCTGTACAGTTGTACATGCTACTGCAGGTGGCAGTCTTTCCTTTAAGTAGACATAGGTGTTTCTGTAACTCTATGACTAAATTGGAAAAATCTAAATTAGATTGCACTGTACCTAATCTCACAGATATATATTCCTTTAATTAAAGGAATAAATTTCCAGTACCAGTTTGTAGGCAGTTATCCATGTTACTTGCATGTAAGCGAAGTTTCTATGGGGTAACCTTATTTCTGCTGCCATGTAGATCTGCTGTTTGAAAAAAAGACATTCATTTTAACAAAGTATTGCTATATTTGAATGTGGCATCACGCTATACAACAGAAGACAACAGAGTGACTTTTATTTGATAAGATTCTTCAAAAAAAAAAAAAAAGGAGAAAAGATTAGTCTCATTTTATACATATCCAGTTGGTTTACTAAACTGCATTTTTCTTTCACTCTCCAGTTGGTTGACCGGGTATTTGATGAAAGTCTCAATTTTAGAAAAATCCCTCCACTAGTGCATGCCAAACCACCAGAGGGGAACGGTCAGCCTAATGATGCTAGACCTCAGCTACCAGATGCTATGGATCCCCCAACAATTACCCGAAGAAGGACTTGGAGCAGAGATGAAGTAAGTACAAAAGAAATTTCTCTATGGTAATGTTTCTATTTCAGTTTTTCATAATCGTCTCTCTGCTTAGCATTCTACACTATCCTTTCATTCCTACCTGTACCGGCTAGCATAAATACTGGCGAAAATTATTTGTTATTTAATTTGCAAAATTTTTTAGTATGATTGTTTGTGTAGGATACTAATTAGAACACAAGTAATATTTTTTAAGGTTAAAAAAATGGAAAGTGTATGGAATTATTTGTTTAATTCTATTTAAAACTTATTCCAGGTTATGGGGGATAGTTTGCTGTTGTCCTCAGTCTTCCAGTTTTCTCGCAAAATAAGACAATCCATAGACAAAACAGCTGGCAAAATCAGGTGGGTTTTCTTTTTAAAGTTATTGTTATTTCTGAAAATGTTCTGCTCACATTGACTTTCCTGCTAGTAGATGTATGTAATTCAAATAGAGCAAATGCCTTTAGTAGCAGCTTGTGTTTTGAAAAAACAATGTTGGTTATGGTGGGTTGTTGGTTTTTTTTTTTTTACTACTCAAGGAGATTTCAAATTAATTGTTTTTCTGTTATTATTCGTGCATGTTTCCTATTGTATGAAGATAAATATCAGCAAAATTTGCATGGGCAGGATAATATCCAACATATTTTCAGCAGAAGAGCTGTTCCAAAGCATGGAAATGTTGTACAAAATCTGCATTACTTCTGCACAAACATCATAAAGCTCCCTTAATTTAAAAATAAGGTTAAAACATTGCAGAATTATGTATTTGCCAAGCTGTTGTAGAGATCATTTTAGGAAGAAAAACAATTGGAGAGAAGAGAAGAGTTTCATTAAATCCTTCTGAAAAAGAACTTACTCTGGAGACAGTAACTGAAATAACAGATGATGACATCTGTTGTTTTTAATTACAAAGTCCAGCTTAGATAGCTCGATTCCTGCCACAAATGTCATGGTAGCTAACAGGAAGTCCAGAGCTATCAAAAATGGTAACTTGTTTCTCTATCAACAACTGCATTTAACTTCAGTAACATTTGGTGACCATTTTAGTCGACAAGAGGAAATGAAAATTCTAAATGAAAAGTTCAGTGTTGTTTAATTTACATGTCCTTCCTTCATGTCTTATTGTAGCTAATAATTTAAAAATAGTGTATACTAAAAAGAAAAGACACTTGGCTGAACTTAATGCAACTTTTTTTTAAGTGTGAGGACATACTAGGTCTGTAATTGATCGGTTTGGCTAGGAAGTTCCCCGTATTGAAATCTTGGATACTTGTAAGTCTGTTCTATTTTTAGCAGTGGTTACCAGTAACATTTGTAAGCATGGTATTTCCACCATCTCAGTATGTGTTTCCAGACTGACGTTCATCTTGCTTGTCTTTCCAAGTTTCCCTTTTGAGGCTGCAGGATTATAATACTGGAAAACACTCCTTGGTTTTCTCAAGACACATAACTTTATGTATGATGTTATTTGTTTAGATATCTTTAAGGAAAGTACATAAATATCTTTTACTATGTCAATTTCATTTGTAAATGAATTTTTGAAACATAGGTTTAAAATGTAGTTGCTCTCAAAAACTCTGTATCCTGGTTCTGTCCCCTCCCAGGTTCTCATGTAGCTGTAGCCCTAGTTCTCTCACTGGCAGGATAGCGTAAGAAGCTGATATTCTCCTGGTTTCAGCTGGCACAAAATTGATTTTCCTCACAGTTTCTGCTATGATGCTACGTATTAGCTTTAGGAGAAAAACAGTGGTGATAAGACATCAATGCTGTAGTTGTTGCTGAGCAGTGCTGTGCAGATCCAAGGCTGTTTCAGCTTCCCATGTTGTCTTGCTAGTAATGGGACTGCGGGAGATGTGCACAAGAAGCAGGGAGGAGACGGAACCAGGACAGCTGACCAAACTGATACTCCATACCATATGACACCATGTGGAACAGTGAAACAGAGGGTGGGTGGAGTTGGCTGAGGGGAGACGTCGCTGCTTGGGGACTGGTTGGGCATTGATCAGCAGGCAGTGAGCAATTGTTGCGTATCTCTTGTTTTGTAAATATGTGTATTATATATATTATTGTCATTGCTATTATTTCTCTTTTCCTATTTTTGTCTTGGTAAGTAGTTTTTATCTCAACCTGAGATTTGATATTTAAAAAAATATATGTTCTACTTTTCCCCCCCACCCCTCCAGTTCTCTCCCTCATCGCACTGGGAGTGGAGACTGATGGAATGGCTGTGTGGCTGAGCCGCCTGCCTGGATAAACCCAGAGCACTGTGTCAAATTAAGAATTTGACTTTATTGTGCAGAACTTAATATAAATTACATAGAAATTCACAACTTATTCAATATTAATCTACCTTTGAGTTCACTGTAGCATTTACTTGAATAGCTCATCTCGAAAAATGAGCAAATAAACACTTGCAAAGAGATAACTAAGTCTGATCATTATTTGGAATTCTTTCTAAAAGACATTAAACATACTGCAAATAGAAGCATTAGAAAAATATTACATAGATTTTTGTCTTCAGCGTAATTCTTTGGGAAAATTCAGTGACGTCCACAAGGAGCCCTGCTTACCAGTATATTTTTTTTTCCTTTTAAAGCTGCATCACCGGAACAAGAATCTTACTTATTGACTTTTTTATGGTAGGCTTGTGGGATGATATGTATCTTAAAATGCTGTAAAAGCAGTAGATAATAGATGCTCTACTCTTTTTTGTAGATTTTTCTTGATGTTTAGAAGTTCTGTAAATATTTTGCCAGTACAGTTGTAGTTTATTTAACACAAAAACAGTATAATGAATTTAAACAAATCTACGTATGCAAATGCATTCTGAGAAACAGTAATATCGTCTTAATATTTTTTTGCTAAACTTTCTGAGCTTAATGTCTATGTAATATTACATTGTAATTAATGCAATAATGCTATGGTTATTTATGATAAGATACATATGAGGATATGGATAAACATTATGTGTACATTTAAAGAGAACAGCATTACATATTTCCGTAAAAATATGTTCATTGGAGAACTTTCTTTAGCATATTCCTCGGAGCTGTGATCAAAACTTCCTTTACCTGCTACTCAGAATGGATTTGAATAATATGGCATTTTTTGTAATGTCATTGGTATTTTGAATCAGAAAAACACAATAGTTGTAGAATTGTTTTTTAGTGAGCATGTAAGGGAGCAGTGAGTTATGTACATCAAAACAAAGCTAAGATAAATTCTGTAGTAAGGTCAATAGACTGCTATGCTTCTATTTATTTCCCTGAAGCTAAGCTGTTTAAAATTTCTGCCCGGAATAGATATGATGAGAATCAATCAGGATTTGTCAAGCTAACATTTGTGTACAATTCCACAGTATTTGACCCTGAAAGGAGATGAGGAAGTTTTAGAGGTGCCAGTGTACCTGACTGTGTTGTTCTCCCTCAAGTTTCTTTTTCACCAATATAACCTCATCTCACAAGAGTGGAGACAGTATGGGACAGTTACAGCAATTACAGATTCCATCACGTATACTGAAAAATGACATCCATTCTGTCTGAGACCAAATGGACAAATAAATGTTTTCTGTAGATGTGAATGCTTCTTCTTGTAATATTTTAGTTGCAATAGCTAGTTTTAGTGAAAATACCAGTTTTGCTTTGGCTAAAGTATTAAGAACATAAATATTTTCAGTCATTCTTGACAACAAGATGTGTCGGAAATTATAATGAGCAGAACTCAGTCATGAAAATAAATGTGTGTGAGGAAAAGAAGGGGAAATCCATGTCTTTCTGCTTGACTAATTTCTTCCCCATTTCATTGGAGCTGCCATTTCTGTTTTCCGATTTGAACGTAGTGTTCTGACTTATACAGAGTTCTGTCAGCACAGGGGCACCCACTGTGCAGCCACAGCTGCAGGCACCATGGCAGCCGAGGGAAGAGGCGTCGTGCTGCCACCAGCCTGCCCAGGGCCAGGGTTTGTGGCATCACCTGCTGCCTGGAGCTGGATGGCAGGTCTGCGAGCACTAAGGTTACAGGCCTAGGACTCACGTGTGTGATCTGAGAGCAGAGTGACCTCTCAGATAGCAACGCATGCCATGCCAGCTCTGTGAGAGAAGTACCCTTCGACTGATGGAAAAACTGTGATAAAAAAGAGAATGCAGCTTGTCAGCGTTCTGGTGGGCTGCCTTAGGCAAAAGGAAGATGAGAAAAAGGAGTTGTGGGCAACCACTCTTTCAAAGCTAATTCTGTGGGACTGCGCTCAATTTCTGTGAGCCTGCTTCTGCAGAAAGGAGATGAGATTAGGAAGTGAGGCTTTGGAAGAGACTTGTTCTTCATCAGAGGGAGGGAGGGAAACATTCTTCATGTGGTGAATTCGTGAGGACACAGCTGGTCCTGTGTAAAGCCAGGAGAGTCCATGCTGATAGTCTCTGATTCCATGATCATTCCTACCTTATATTAAGATGTAGGATTGAGAGAAGCTTTTGGAGCATTATTCTTTGGCTAAATTCTCTCAGAACTGGTGAAGCTGTTTTTATTTTTTTCCAGGTCCTAGTATACTGAGTTCAACTTGAAACAGATTCAAGCGCCCAATTCTTTCCTTTCACGAAACCCCGTCTATAGATCTGTTTTTCTTCAGGATAAGGTCATAGCTAGGCTGTGGCTAAGCTCCTTTTTATAATTTACTTTTATTCATTGCTGTGTTTAATCAGTTTTGTTTTTACCCACTAGTATACACAAAATGACATTGTAATGGAAAATTGTGTGGCATTCTTGCCATGTATCTTGCATCCAGTTCTTTGCTAATGAATTACTCTGGTGACTTCTCGGGAAGCAGATATGCAGGTTTTTTTGCTTTTCTATCTTTATATAACGTATGAGTTTGCAGGAATTTTTGGAGATTATGAAGTGATGTAAGTATGAATTTCAATGACAAGACCTTCAGAGTTTTACCTGTACTGTATAGTGCAAATGCTGTATTACTGGCTTTCCTTACAGCAAGCAGGTGAGAACCTGTGCAGTCAAGCAAAATCTAGGCAAGGCAGTCTGCTCAGTGCAAGCACCATTCATCTGTCTCTGCAGTTGTCTGTGTATCCTGCAATATGTAGCAAAAGAGAAACAGGGACAGAGCACAACCAAATAAGAATGGTTAGGCAGATTTGCCACAGAAAATAAGGCTGGGAAAGGCAAGAGCAGAAGCAGGCAGTAATTTATAAAATATGTTCTTTGAGTGTGGTTAAAAGAAGGAGGAGGAAAGGAGACAGAGATGCTACTCAAAAGAGGTTAACATGTATTAAATGCAGAATTGGAAAAAAAAAATGTTGAAAAAATAAAGTAGGCTTCCTAAAATTATAGGAAAAACAAATTGACCAGTCTACTTTATAGTGAGAATAATAACATTTTAAATAAATTTTAAGGATTTTTGCTATTTTTTTTTAAATAACTTCTGAAATGTGAAGTATTTAGATTGTTAGAGAACTAATATCATCTCTGAAAGACAGGAAGGTTGAAAGCACCACATACATAAAGGCATAAGGGCAAATAAATGAATATATGGAGAGTTTTAGTCTAATATGAACAAGGTAAATGGAAAAGCAAGCAATGTCACCATAATTTCTATATTTTTCTACTCATGGTGTTTACCGCTAAATGAAAGCCTCTGAGATGCAAAATACTGTGAATTTCCCCCATAAAAAGTTATTTTCTATGAGTCCTACCAATAGCAGTAGTGCCTTTAAAGTGTACTACTGTTATGTTATGGTGTTAAAATGGTTTTCTTGTTTGCTTGGCAGTCTTTGTTTGCTTAGCAGTTTTAGTATAGCTGTCTTTATTCTTCTAAGTCTAAAATACCGTTAATGTTTGCTTGTCACATTTCCAACTGGAGTTAACACCAATTATTGCAATTAAAGAAGAAATTGATTTAGAATATAAACCTCTAATATTATTATGGCATTACTTAAAATAAGGGAAAAAAAATACCCTTAAATATCCACCGATTCTATGTTTTCAACAGTGTAATTATGCACAATTTAAATGATTTTTATGATACTGCGATTTCACAAAAAAATATTTATCGCAGCAGGGAAGCAAGGCAGAAGCAAGCAAGCAAAAAACTTCCTCGGAATCTTATAATATGCTTTGGAATTTTACATATACTAGAAGTGACTTCTTTAAACATGTAATACGAGTGGTACTCCATCGTTTGAAAAAAATTATATCCTGTGGGATGTATTTCCAAAAATGTTTTATCTGTCACCAAATTAATATAAAATGCAAATATAGAAGCTGAATTTACGAGTGTTAACCTCTCGTGTGTTTTGCTGTTGTTGCAAAATACAACATTAACAGGGAATTTTGCTATTAAATAGTTGGATTATGAAATAAATAAATCTTGGTGCTGAAGGAAGGAATGAACTGTAACTTTTCAACGCCATAAACAAGTATTTAGCTACACAGCTGGCATTTTATTGTAAATATGGATATTGCTGAACCTTTGTATGCTACCCAGAAGATTAAAACTTGGGTTTCTGCCTGTTTTCACTATTTTAGATTTCAGTTTTATTTAGAGCTCACTATATTGCTTTCTTATATCTTGTGTCTAATCTTTATGTTTTAGTTTGTTTACTTCTAAACATACTATCCTTGTATTTCCTTCTTTTAGAATATTATTTAAGGACAAAGACAGAAATTGGGATGAAATTGAAAACAAGTTACGAGCAGAAAGTGAAGTTCCTATTGTGAAAACATCAAGTATGGTATGAATAGTTATCTTTTCTGGGGTAGAATGAGCCTTTTTCTCATCTAATTTCTAAATAATAAGTAGAAGAAAATGCTATTTTCACTGATGATGCTAACATCTGTAAAAGGTTTCACTTTGACAGTATCTATTTCAATGAAAAACTTAATCTTTTTAAATGATTACTAGGACTTGCTATCTTAGAAAGAACCTCTCCTAAGTAACTGTTCTGAGGGATTTCTCAGGTAAAGAATAACGTAAAAGGATACAAACTATATACAGACTCCTTTGGGCACTATTATTTAAAAGAAGGTAATAACCATCAGCTTGATTACTGGTTTCTTTCAAATAAAGTTGTTTTACAATTTTAATGCTATTTTACCTACTGTTTTCTCATATTTAAAGAAATATTTGTATTTTAATATATGGGAATGAAACAAATTAATAAAATCACTTTTTTAATCTGTGTTAATATTGTTTTGAAGTAATAACTGTAGGGTGCCAACTACAGGTAGAGTTCATGTAGCATTCTGGCTGCACCTAATTAGAGCTGCTTTGTGACCAGACTGTGTGGCAGAGTGAGGGAATGGAGCACGTGTTATTTCCCAGTACATTTTGGCATTTGAGGCTTTTGTGAGGATTTGCTTTTTGCTTTTTTTTTTTCCTACAATGCATTAAAGCATCTCATGTTGTTTAAAATTGCTTGATCTATGCACTCATTTTCAAGTTTCTGCTTAGTTTTCAGAGTAGTGTATCATTCAAATCCATACTAAAGCAGTGTTTGGATTTTTTTTTTTTTTTAACCACAAAATCTTATGAGGAATTACCAGAGAACAATCGCAGTTGATGCTTGCTTTGACCTTGGTACATTTATTTCCAGCTCAGATGAGGAATCTGCTTTAAGATAATGGCTTTGTAAAATCCAGTATAATCTATTTCTTTGCCACCCACAAAAATTCTCTACTCTCCTCAGCAGTCAGATTAACAGTATTCTCAGGCAGGATCTTTCAGCTGTAGGATTTACATACTTATTCACTGCACTACATTTTAGATTGTATTGTAGCCTTTCTGACTGCAGTTGCTGTGACTATGTCTGTGTTAGCAAGCAGCGCAGCTCAGAGGGCACTCCAAGGCAAACGAGTGCTGAGGACCCAGTGCTGGCACAGTGCAGGCTCTCCCAGTGGCCCAGTGATTGAAGACAAAATCTCAGTGCAGTCGTCTTGCTGACTATTCACTTCTAAACACGGTTATGAATCAGCTTGTCTACCCCATTAATGTTGGGTTTACACTGTAACTTTTCTTTGTAAATTTGCTTTCAGTTTGCCTCATTTCTCCACTGCTGTGATGTCTGTTGGTCAGTGCTTGAGAAAAAGTAGCATAGGCAAATAAGTAAGGGGTAAAATGGGCCATTGTTGATTTGGGAAATTGAACAGTCAGGAAGAACTCTTTATTTCCAAGAGGGCCATCCTAAGCGCTGAGACCCATGGTGCAAATGGCCTGGTCCCACCCAACAAGGGTGTTTTCAATGCAAGGAGGGATAACACAAATATATCAGAATTTGAGGAGGAAGCTTATTTGCTACTGATACACAGCTTGAATGTCTTTTTCCTTAATGAAGTAAGTACTTGAGCTTTGGAATATCTATTTCTTTCCTAGGAAATATCATCAATCTTACAGGAACTGAAACGAGTTGAGAAACAGCTCCAAGGTACAGATCCTTTTTTTAATCTTTCCTGTCATTGCTGTCTGTTTCCAGTTTCTTTTATTTATATGTATATAGCATGAAACAAGTACAAATGTCACATCTTATTAAAATATGATCACAGTATCAGTTGCGCGCATTACACCATATAATTACTAACACACCTGGTTAAGAAACATCACTGAATTAATTACATTAAAACAGAATACTGATATATTTTTATGAGTGAGAAAAGGCTTAAATTAAAATGAAATAGTCCAGAGAATCCCCAAATAATTATTTGTGAAACTTCCTTAGTAGACACGTTTGTGTGGGTAAATTTTGAAGAGTGCGTGCTAGCAAATCCTCATGACATTAGTGCATCAGTAATAACCTTATGTGTAGAACAGTTCAACATAAGGAATGCACTGGGGCCGTAGTCTATAGGAAACCTTTTTTAAAAATTTTATTGGACACCATAAAATGAAAATTTCGGATTATTTCTTGGCATCTTCCCTTCACATTACTGGATCTGTTCTCCGTAATTGGGGAATCCACAGACTTTGAAATAGAACAGTTTTTTCTTTGTTCTTCATTTTTCAAAGGCTTTTATCTGAAAAAAAAAAAAAAAAAAAAAAAGTGTTATGTTGACAAAGTCTGCTGTTTAGACATACATTGCATTTATCAAAATCAATTTAAAAATTGAGAATATTTTAAAACGGGGGCACTGATCTCTTCTTCCTGGAAACTGATGACAGGACACACAGGAGAGGCACCAAGCTATTCCAGAGGAGGTTCAGACTGGGCATTAGGAAAAATTTGTCTACTTTGAGAGTGGTACAACACTGGAACAAAATTCTTAACAAGGTGGTTGATGACACATGCCTGTCAGTATGTGAGGGGCTGTCTTACTGGCCTGTGATCCTACTCCAGGCCCAAGGCATCCATTACTTTTGTCAGCCTCAAAGCACAGTTTGAGGATTTGAGGATCCTCACCCCTGGCAACTCTAGTTTAAAGCCCTCCTTCTTAAATTGGAAAGCTTGCTGCCAATGATGGTCTTCCCCTTGTCTGACAGATGAACCCTATTCTCCTCCAGAAGACCAGATTTCTCTAAATTAGTTCCATGACATAAATAACCAAAGCCCTGTTCACAATACCACTCTCTTAGCCATTTATTGATTTTCTTAATTCTGTTGGTCCTTTCCCTCCCCATTCCCCTAACCTGGAGGATTGATGAGAAAACTACCTGTGCTCCCAAGTTCTTCACTGCTGCTCCCAGCTTCTTGTAGTCCCTCTGGATATTCTTCAGGTTGCTGACAGCTGTGTTCCTGGTGCCTATGTGAAACAGCAGCAGGAGGTAGTCTGTGGGACGTAAAAGGTCTGGCAGCTTCTCTGTCACATCCTTGATGCGGGCCCCTGGCAAACAGCAGACCTCTCTAGATAGCATGTCAGGGCAGTAAATGTGTGCCTCTGTGCCCTAGTGAGATTGTCTGTAGGCTTTTACTCTAGACAGAGGTGCTAATATGTGAAAAGAATAAACATTTTTTATCAGTGCATAAAATAATATTTTTTATGGTTTCTACCCCATCCCTTTCATCTTCTCTTAATTGCTTAGCTATTAATGCTATGATTGACCCCGATGGCACCTTGGATGCTCTGAGCAACTTGGGATTTGCTGGCCCCATCGTGCCAGCTCAACCGAAGCAGAAGTCCAGTCCTGTTTCCCAGAGCGCCCGTCCCCAGGTGCAGCCAAACTGCCAGCCCGAGGCGCGGGCTCCCCGCCCTGCTGCCGGCCCTGCTGCAGCTGAACTGGGGACTGCTGAATCTGAGCCAGATTTCAGCATACATTTCAATAGGTTTAACCCAGACGGCGAAGAGGAAGATGCCACTCTGCGTGAATGACATCTCACTGTTGGTAATAACACCCTTCGTGTGGAATGTCTAGAAATGGAAAGATTACAATATCGGTTTTATAATTAAAAAAAAAAAAAAGGCTTGGTCAAACAGCAGTTGTTTTATTAAACCAGTTTTCTTTAACTGTGATTCTTTGCTTGTCACACAAATCCTTTTCAAATCATAAAGACATGCATAGATACAAGTGTAGGAAAGCAGATTGTGGCAGATTTGCCCTTTGTGGTTGTGCGCTTTGCAAAGAAATTATTATATCGGCAGTTTTCCCTTAACAGATTAATTTCTTTTTAAAAGCCATGTGAGCAGTCTAACATTTAATGTTACTGAAACCCCAAATCTCTTTGCCAAGCTACTCTATTTAATGGATCTCCTCCTCTAAAGTTTGTACAGAACTGTTGAACAGTTACATTCGATTCTGATTTAGATGATTTATATAGGAAACGTTATCTTTGGCTACAGTGACACATTACTGCAAAAGGTAAGACGGATTTCAGAAAGCATTTGTTCCTGTGTGCTGAGAATCTCAAACAGTTCTGTGTTTTGTATAACCTTGTTGCTGCGTAAATTGTCTTGGGGTTTACAACCTTCACGTATTATGTTTGCACTAAGATTTGCTGGGAGTGGTAGGTGAACATATCGATATCATTGAACAGCAAACGGTGTTTTGGTGTACGTAGAAAACTGGTAATACCATACTTGTATTAACACTGCAGTGTTTTAATCCACTTTCTGAAAGGATTATTTGGCACTTTTTGATCTTCAAATGTCTTTTTGATGTTCATAAAAGTAGAAGTATCTCATATCTCATTTCTGCCCAAACGTTAGTTGAAACTAAAAAACAAATTTAATCATACAGAGACATGGGACATTTTAAAGCATATTCAGGCAAATGGGCTCTCAGATACAACATAAGCTTCTGAAAAAAAAAAAAAGACTATTCCTTGAAATGATGATGAGATGTAAAATTTCCTTTGGGGATTCGGACATAGAATTGTCATAATTTCCTTCATCAATAGATGCACTCCCAAGCAAATGATTTTAATTTGCTTCTGTATATTTTCCTGTAGTCTTGCTAGTAAAACTGTCTCTGTCTTACATATTTAAAAGGATTCTGGAAGATGACTGCTAACATAGACATTTTGCTTATACCACTGAAAAGCAAGTCTATTTAAAGTTTCCTATATAAGCCTATTTTCCTTATAAGTTGTCCCAGTAACTTAACATTTGGAAATAATAATAAAAATAAAAGTAAATTACTTTGTATTTCCAGAACACTGTAATTTGGAGGAATGTTATTTCTGTTAAATGTAACTAATAGACTGGAATTTTCCTATGTTTGCATCGGTCTCTATATATTAAGGTTGAAGATACAGTTTTGCAGCTTTTATGAAATGGTCTTTAATATTTCAGCAATAATCCTATATGACGTTTGTTTAAAAAAAAAAAACTACTTTCTGTACACTTTTAAATTGTACAGGCTTTCAGAAGTCAGTAAAAGTTGGACCAGTTAATAAAAACGCAAAAACTTTTTTTGTAGAGATGTAAAAACAAAACCACTAATCTGTTGTATAATGGATTTCATATTTTCTTTAAAAAAGAATTAAAAGCAAACAGCCTTCACGTATGACTCAATATGCTCTACTCCAGCTAACTGTGGAAGCCTGAACTACGCTAGTTTACAGAGGCTACAAGAAAAATTTTAGAAGGTGCAGAAGGGCAAAAACAAATAGAAACTAGAGCTAGGTATTGAAAGAGAGTGTACCAAACCATCACCATAATTCCTTCTTTTGTTTAATGCTTGGGAACATAATTTTTCTGCAGACTCAAGTGGGAAGTAGGAGATGGCAAGGATGACTTGGAGGTGCAGGCTCTTCATGCAAGATTCTGTTTGTGTTCTTTCAGGCGTTTATATCTTTCTGTTCTGTAATAAGCATTTTGCATTACTATGTTCTTATTTTATATGAACATGTTCTCCTTATTTATTTTTGTTACATTTATTATGTATGTTATTTTGTTATATGCATTTACAACTCCATTTTTAAATAAATAAAGTGTTTCTGGAACTTTAAAAATGTGTAAATACGTAATTCGGAGCTGAGAAGTTCACACGGTCTTCCTGCATTCTGTTCTACCTTTACTGAAATAGGAAATGACATTTTTCATAAACATCTCTTCTTCTGGAAAGGCTGTGTTATTGCCACTGCTGCTTCGTTTAATCTGTGCTGACAGTGCCGGCTCACTTTCCTCTATTTGGGTTCATTTCCACATTTGAATTCATAGTTGTATGCAAAACTAGAAATGAAAATAATCCTGAGTTTTAGTCACCAAATAGTGATCGTTTCCCCTTTGTGGAATGAAAATAAGTGAGTTTTAATGTACCTGCCAGGTGCAGTATTTGATGTTTTCCAGACTGCTTTCCCATTGCTTCATATGTTGGAAAACTTCACCGCACATTCTGATTTGGCTTCAGATTGATGCCTTTTTTTCCCCTCTTCTCCCAGCTTGGACTTTTTATGAACTTTTCTTCAGGTCGCTGCATTTTCTTTTCTGTAGTTAGCTTTGTGCAAGAACAAAACTAAGAGATTAGTGTTAAGTTCCCAGAATTCATTGCCAGCTTGCACATCTCAGAGTTATTGAGCTTTGCTTTGACTTGGCAGTGGTGAACTGTGATCTGCTTACCTCTTACTCCTTTTAGCCCTGAATTTGATGCCACCATGCCTGTACTGGTGGCACACAGTAGCACTCAATAGCACTCAGCTGTACAGGAGTAGGAGAGTTTTACTGATGTTGATGGATGCCCAATTGGTTTAATGAGACTTGAGCAACTGAGAAAGGCTTTCCAGATGCTCATGATTTTTTCATATTCCCCCACTTCATCTGCTGCTATTCACATTTCCTCAGTTGTTGCCAGCCTCCCTTTATATTTGCAAAAGTAAAAGAAATGCACTTCTGGGTTAATATACTCTAGCACAAATCCTCATTTGTTCAAGCATTAGTGGTTTGTTATTTATTTTCCTTGCAGCATTTTCATCTATCTGGCATGCTCTAGGCAAAGGTTATGCCTTTGATGAGTGTTCAAAACGCTTTGGGCAGTCAGCTAGCTTGCTCCAGTCCTCTGCTTCCTTTTGTCATCAGCTAGGCTGACTGACATGTAGCACACAGAGAAAGGGGACACCACACCATTCTGGTCAGCATGCCAGCTACCTCCCTTACAGGCCTGCACTGATACAACCAATGAATACTTCTGAGGACTATCACATCTAATTGTGGAATACAGAAATGAAGCTGAGTGCAAGTTGTGTACCTGGTCTGGTAGTAGTAAGATGATGTTTCACTAGAAGCATGTACTTCATACCAAAATTACCTGTTCCTTCAGAATGTTGCTTCGTATCAAAGACTGAATTTCAGGTGGGTAATGCCTGTCTAAAAGCCTTTGCAGTTTTAACCAAAAAGATTTCTAGCATAGAAAAGATCTGAAATTGCTGTTTTGAGGAATCAAGAATAAAAAGTGTGCAGGAACACATGAAGCATTCTGTGACACAGAATGTAAAGCTAATGGGTGCCACTGCCTGGCAAGAAGTATTTTGTACTGGAAGGGAGCAGCAAGGAAGAAACTTACGCTCTCACCAGCCAAGTTGTTAAGCCTCATCCTGATAAATAATCAGATTTTAAGCAGCACAAAGATGTTATCTTCATTTAGACCACATCTGTTGACGCTGACAAGGTTATAGTTCTGATAATTCAGCTGTGCTTGTTGGTTACTAAATATATCAGACAACACTGGCCTTGGCAGTAGTGCCCAAGTGCAGTTGCCCAACACTAAGGAACAGCATTTCAAGCTGCTCCAGCTCCTTGAGAGAATAATTTTTTTTCTCCACTTGGTAAACCTTACCCAGCCCTGCTCTTGCAAGTGGCGACCAACAGTGGTTGGGATCAAGGCATTTCCTTTTCAGATTCTTTTCTCAACGTTCATTTAGCTTTATAGGAGAGGATATACTTAAGAAGCAAGTGGAATTATGCAGCCCTGAAAATATTTTAAAGTAGGATAAGAAAACCATAAATCTATGTTCACATTCACAGATCTTGATCTTTAGCTGTTCCAACAAGGCCAGAGGGAACAGTGAATGAGAAGCCAGAAAAAAATAAACTCACTGCCCACCTCCCTTGGCTGACAACTGCACAGAAGGTTGCTGTTTTATGAGATATGTTGACGTTCTTACCAAGAAGCGCTCTTAAAATTTTAGACAGTATTGCAAAATGCCCTTTTTCAGGAGGCTATATTAAAAGTGGAGTTCCTACTTACTGAATATCCACATGGGGCCATAAGGCAGTATTTGCAAATGTTACACTTTTAAAAATGATGCCACGTGTGAGGACATGTATCTCACAGCAAGCTGCCTGTGTGAAGGGATTCGGGGCCCTTGGTCACCTGAGTGGTATTTTCAGTGCTCTTTCTCTCACATCTAGAGAACCAGCGTATCCACAGAGATCATCGCTGAAATGAAAGCTGAACAACGCACAGCTTTAGAGGTGAGGTGGTGAGGTAGATAGGTGTTCATTTCGGGGATCAAACTGTACGCTCTCACTTCACGGTAATGTGTAATCTGGTGAAGTTTTGGCAGTCTATCCCATCAATTCCTTAGGGCTAGCATTTTTAGACCAGTTTTAAAAATTAATACATGTTTTTATGATTTATAGGTCTTTCTGTTCCTGCTGTGTAGCTAAAAGCACTGTCAGGACTACAGAGATCTTTTCTTATATTAAAAAATAACAGATTAGTGGCAGCATGACACCTTTCACGAAAACTATTTTTTCTTAACAGAAAAAGATAATAATAAAGATTTAAACAAAAGTGCAAATAGATATACATTCTGTATGTCTATTCATACAACGCATGGGCTTGTATGGAACTAGACATGGAGGACAAGATTATATATGAATTTCTGAAATGCTGGTGGCTGGAAGTGCCTAGGAGCTGTTCTGCCTGCAGTAAGAAGATGGTTCTCATCAGGCTTTTCCCTACAGGGACACGGTGAGAACTGGAAGCTGTGTGAGCGCTGTGGAGCCACTGCGGATCAAGGCGGCTGTTTCCCGCCTGCTGGAGCCTCCAGGCAGCGGGGCTGGGGCTGGGCACAGCTCATCTCACAGGCCGGCACTGCCTGCAGGCCTGCGGGTCACTTCTAAAGCCAAAGAACTAGAGATCGATCCTACTGTGGGGCTTCTGTCTGAGCTCTTCCAATCGCTTCACAACCATATTTTCTGTTATTAAATTCCTGTGAGGAAAGAGTTTCATCCCAGTCTTACAGATGAGAAAACAGACTAAGAAAAATGTTAGTGCACTTGCTGTCTTGTGAGTGCTGAGGCGAGGTGTTGCCAGGGCTGACATCTCAGTGAGTGACACATGGCAGCACTGGGTCAGGCAGGGATCATTTATACATTTCTGCATGATCTGTGCTTCCCAGTGGATGTGACAGAGCTGGTGCCTGTGTCTCCATCTGGGTCACTTTGCTCGCACTCCTCACTGGGCTGCAAGACACCTCTGGGGGCTGCCTTGGCTGGATGCAGGCCGCACACAGCCAACTGAAGGCCGTGTGGTGTGCAGCTGTGAGCACCACAGCGGCTGAGGGGAGAGGCATCGCCTGCTGCCCACAGCAGTGTGGTGGGTCCCTGGACACTAAAGTTACAGTCCTAGGATGCACATATGTGATCTGAGAGCAGAGTGACAGGCAGCACCACATACCATGCCAGCTCTGTGTGGGATGTGCCCTTTGACTGATGGAAAAACTGACAAAAATGGAATACAGCTTGTCAGCGTTCTGGTGGGCTGCCTTAGGCAAAAGGAAGATGAGAAAAAGGAGTTGGGGGACAACCACTCTTTCAAAGCTAATTCTGTGGGACTGCACTCAATTTCTGTGAGCCTGCTTCTGCAGAAAGGAGATGAGATTAGGAAGTGAGGCTTTGGAAGAGACTTGTTCTTCATCAGAGGGAGGGAGGGAAACATTCTTCATGTGGTGAATTCGTGAGGACACGGCTGGTCCTGTGTGAAGCCAGGAGATGGCCTCAATGATCCTTGTGGATCCCTTCCAACTCTGCATAGTCTGTAATTCTATGGTATGTATCAGTTTAATTTGAATTTATATGGTCTGCATGCAAGAGAAGTACTGTAATTCTCCATGCAAATTATGCATGTTTATGTGCATATATTAAAAGATGTTCTTTTTTTTTAATCTCAAGATTTAATGGACTAGTGGAGATCATATCATAGAAATTTTCAGCCATTGATAACTGGGTCTTGAGATTTGCTGCCAGCAAAGCACTATCAGTGAGATCTGCAGAGCTGCAGCAGCACTGAGATAGTCATTAGTTTCAGTTTTCTAACATAAGGACTCTGTTCCAAAATGAAGGATGAATTAGAGAATGAAAGACCTCCAAGCAACTTTTTTGTTCAAGTGCCTCAAAAATATCAGCAATATATGAAAGACAACATTTTGTACACCCACAGAGTGGGGCACAAATGAGTCTTCCTGTAGGGCAGAATGCAGCAGGAGGGCTCTGTAGAAGTGCTCCAGTCCTGAGTCTCAGTAATCGGTCATGGTTTCATTGTCCCTGTATGTTACAGATCTACAGGAGCACAGGACCAGAAAAAGGATTGCAGTGTATACTGCTCAGAAAAAAAATCTTAAGACAGTCACCTTCCCATCAACTTTTCAAGAAAAGGGGAAAATGCAGTGATGTACTGCATTGTACTGCATTGAGCACATGACCACTTTTGGAACAAAAATATATCTGAAGCATCTAAGATTTTGTAGTTCGACTGCTATTGATCAGGACTTCAACTGCTGAAGTTGTCTTGAGAGAGGTCACATCCCCCATTAAATCTGATAAAAAAAACAACCAAGTTTCCTAATTTCTTCTGGATGGCTACCACCAAATTATATGAAGTTAATGGCCAACTGGAAAGGATTGTGACTGAGGTTTTCATTTTATTCAAGAGTCTGGAAGGACAGAGCTAAGTGGTTGATCCCATGTTCTGTATGATGTTTATTAGCATCTCTTTCAAATGAGAAATGAGAGGCAGAAGGACCCATGACCATTTCAAGGTGGCCAAGTTATGCCGGGCTCTAGCTGTGCCCACACTCTGGCTCTCTGCTTCTCTCCTGTGATGACAATTTCAGCAAAAAATGCACAAGATTTTTCCCACTGATAGAAACCTTGGTGCTGAGCTCTGAAAAGCAGAGGATAAAGACAAAGTAGTGCTGCTACTTTTAGCAACAGAGCTTCTGAGGAACAAGGTTGGGATCTGGTACTGCTGAACCAAGGTGGACTCAACTGAATGTAAAAAAAGGTTGCATTACAATCAGGGTCAGAAATTCCTCAAGTAAATCAAATGAGAAGGAAAAAAAAAAAAGAAAAGAAACTTCCCAGAAAGCAATTTTAGAAGATTTCTGTATCCTGAAAATATCTGAGGTAACTAAAATGTTGATTGGACCAATCTCTACCAAATGTTCATATAAACCTGTGAAACCAGCTACTGCTTTCCCAGTCTGAACTTTAATAACTAATGAGTCACGTTGCAAAGAAATTTGAAGTGTAGAAATTTTCTGTGGAAGCTGATTGCCTGGGTGGAAAGTCAGGCTGTGCTGCGGAGGCTCTCCTTCTGCAGGAGAAGATGGGCAAGGGGGCATTTGGCACATTTCTCACATGTTAATTCTCTAATCAGGAGCAGTGAGGACTGCAGGAGCTGATGGTTGGCAGAGGCAGCCTCACGGCTGTGGGTACAGCACTGTGGGGCAGGGACACAAGTCCAGGACACACAGAAGAGTGGAATGCCAGCAGGACTCTGGAAATGAGTGAGTCCTCCTCTATGCCTCATTTGCAGGATAAAAACAGATGCAGGTCTTCCTCAATACATTTTGAACACTTTTGAAAGCTTTGGTAAACGAGTACATCTGTTTCCTAGAATGAGTGAAATTCAGCAATGCACAAATGAGGGCAGATGTTCAGCTCAATGATGGAACTGTGAAGTGATGGTTCTTAAACAGGGTTGCTTGAAGCAACTAAAGAAAATGCCTCAGGGTCTTTGTGCAATCCCTGGAGCACATTCAAAAACATGGAAGGGGGAGGGAAGGGCCATTGCTACGCTGAGATGCCAGAAGCAGTCCTGTGCTGTTGCTTAGTTTTGAGTATTATAAAATAAAGGCATTTGACAGCTGAATAGGATAAAGAAAAACAGGGAGTTGATTCAGGCACAGAAGTTTCTTGCCCAGATATACAAATAATGCTGAAGGATAGAGAAGCCAAGGTGCTATTTCTTGGAGTCAAACAGGAGAAAAAAATGGGAAATCGGGATAGTAAAAGTCAGATAGCTGCACTTCGGGTAAGACATTTTACAGACTGAGTTGACAGAGTGCTAAAACTGTGCAAGATTTATTTACAGGGAATGACTGGAGAAAAACTAGTTGAAATAAATCTTGAATATTCCCTGCATTGTAATCACTCTGTATATGTGTAGTCCAGGCAAAACTCATTTTAATCCTCAAATTTAATATCCTTCTATGTTTCAAAGTTTCTTAAGATTAAAAGAAAAATATTATCATGTCAGAGCTATAATTTGAATAATTCTGGCTTAGAGACCCATGTAAAGGTGCAGGTAGGAGATGGGTCATTTTTGCACTTAAGCATATGCCCCCTGAGCGTTCAAAGGTTAGCACTGTAGCTCTGCGCAGTATCTTCCCTGTTCTCCTGATACATTTAAGTATTTAAACATCACGCATGAAGTGTTTTGAAGCACCTACCAACACAGCAGCCCTGGGCTTTGGCCACCAAGCAGTACTGCCTTTCGGACTCACCATTCAGAGACATCATGCTTGGTTTTCCTTTGACAGCTTTCATTGCTGTGCTGCTTGGGGACACTGAGCTGCAGCCTCTGGAGGGCATCAGCAAAGAAACCACTGAGGAGTGTAGAGAAAGCCATTGGCTTTCTGGAAACACAGAATCAGCTGTATTTCCAGAAGTGCTGATGTGAGTGATGGCTGCTTGTCAGTCTCCTCACACATTTGTCCAGTTTGGCCTGGCCAGCGAGGCACAACACAGCAGGAACAAGCCAGACGTGATCTTTCCACCAGAAAATGGGATTACAGCGTTTATTACTGTAAAGAACTGGTGAGCAAGAGAGAAAGAGAGATTTTTATATTTCACAGTTTCTTTTTCATTTCTCTCTGGGCTGCTCCTTCTGAATTTTTTTTCCCATTTTTAATAGAGAAAGTTTTCCTTGATGAAAAAAATCCTAATATTCTTTACAGAGAATGTGAGTCCAAATAAAGCTGATAATCTGGTTATCAACTCCCTAATACTAACATAATGACTGAACAAATGTTTAAAATGTTTTCCAGAGCCAACACAAACTGGGTTAGACTGAGTTCTCTGCTCCTTAGCCATTGTAAGATTGTTCCAAATTTCGCTTCTTGTGCCTCATTAACCATGAGATTCCAGACTGAACACCCATGAGTTCAAATAAATGTCATCATCTTTGAATCTGATTGAAGACCACTTTACGGGCCCTGCAGTACCTTCACAGACTTCCTGTGTTCTGCACTGTTTTTTCCAAAACACTATAGCACTAATTTTTTCTCTCTCCATTTCAAACCAGTGATCAGACACTGGCCAAATAATGCTACACATACAGGCAGCAAAGAGGGAGTGCAGTCAGTGTGCTTGGTTGCTGCAGTGCAGCACCATGCACTGCTTTACGGCTTCTTCATAGGATAATGCTTTCACAAAAGATATTTAGTGGAAAGAGAGAATCTAGCAGCTGCTCTCTAGTGCTGAAGCACAGTAACTGCAGGGTTGCTGCCCACTGTTCACTGCATTGCACTGTAAGTCAGTAAAACTTCTATTCTCATTGCACTGCAGCTAAAGGAGCTGGACCAGATTTTCACAAATAATTGATTTTGTCTCTTTCTCAAAATATTCTTTTTTTTCTTTTTGTACCTGGGTCTATGTTAATTAATAATTACTTCTTTTGTAACGAGAGGAGACTAAAAACAAAACCTATCTTAAAAGACTCATGAGAGTTTTCTGTCTGTGTTATTTTACATCTTAATGTAATACCAATTATTCATTTATTTTTCTTTCATTATCAAGTGGCTTTTTGGAGAGTAAAACAGGATCATATATTTCTACTTTGGTTTCAAAGAGCTCTTTCTAAATGCAGAATTCAAGAAAAATCAATTCTTCTCCACAGGAGAGAGATGAATGTAACTTAATTCTTCAGCACTTAAATCCTGGATGCATCTGCCAAAAGCAGGG
>JAOWBP010001760.1:24442359-24454716 GCA_028571105.1 Tragopan temminckii
TCTTAGTGCCCAGGCTGAGTAATCAAGATGACAACATATCAAGAGGAACAACCTATTAATTTTGTCTCTTTCCACATAAAAACAGAGAGGAAAAGCTGTAGAGGAACCTACCTCAGAGAGGCAGGCAGCCTTCAGGATTTAACCTTTGTAACAAGGGTCAGAAAAAGCTGCTTGAGCAAGAAGGGCACCAGGCACATTGGGCTTCCTTTCCTACATCTGCAATCACTCAACATAATCAAAAATCTTCATTTACTGTTTTGTTGAGAATCTGAGATAACTCATGAGATTCTAAGGCTTTCCCAACTTCACTATCCACTGTGTGAAGCAAATCTTATGGAACTGATCAGTAATAGAAGCAGGATAAAACAGAGGTGGGTAACTAGGAGCCTCTCTCACCCGACTCCTCTCTTTGCTAGCTGTCTCTATTTGATGCATTTGATGGCATCTCAGGCTCTGTCTTTTCCTGGAATTTCCCATCCTGGTTTCCAGCTGCCTCTAGTCAGTTACTTCTAAGAAAGTACCCACCAGAACACTTCAGGATATCTTCTCCCTCATGTTCAAATAATTTCCTCTGTCATTGCATGCATCACACAGGTACAGATATTTTCTCACTGGTACCATACAGGCCAGATACATACTATTTCAGCTTTTGTGCCTGTGCTTATTTGCTGCTTGTCTGTAATGCTTTCCAGGGGAACATCAATAAGGATTGATACATGTCAGCTGTGCTGAGCAGTGTAATTACGTGCTCGCATTGAGAAGCTAACACCTTGCTGCAGAATGCTAGAGGGTACTTACCTTAGTTTCCAGATTTGTTATGCTGTCAGCCACATACACGATTATTTACATCAAGAGGTGAGTCAGTGACCTAAAACTGAGCTTTCAAAAGTTAATGCAAATGAAGAAGGTAGGCTATCACATTTGACTGTTTCTGGAGTGTGAGTCACCCAGACAGTGATGAACAACAACCATAAGATGGGGAATGACCAAGCAGAATTAATTTAAATTAGCTTGAGCCAGGTTTAATAAACTTCTATATATATGCAGTTTGTGCTCCGTGATCTCAGTACTGGAATGCTTGAGGAGATTGTGCATTAGGTGCTTAAGTAGTGATGTTATTATTGCTACAGCCTGATTGCTTATGGGATTGAACAACTCTTCTTGATTTCAGGAATCTGTGAGGAGTCAAGTCCTGTAAACCGGGCATCATCAGCAACATCGTGTAATGAAGTCCTAGAACTGCAGGCTTCTCTGCTTCAGTGCATCTGGGAAAGGTGAAGGGAAAACACTTGAAAGAAACCTGCTGCAAGCACTGAGGGCATTTGTCATACACAGAATGAAAAGGTAAAAGACATAAAACAGTTTCTTCAGCCTTGAGACTAAAAGAAACATTAGCTTTTTATCTGTTTTTATTTTGCTCTCCACTATTTCCTTTTAGCTCCCCATTGAACCTCAAGTCTTGGTGTTTGTTTTCCATTTCATTGTGCCTGGAACAGTCCTGGATATGTTGGGATTTGCTTGTCTGTCTGTCTGGTCTGAGAATGAGGGATGATGTTTTATACAAGAAGGTGAGAGTGGAGGATCAGTCTCCTAGTCTGATTTTCCTTCCACTAAAAGGGCCTCCTTTGCTGTCAGAGAAATACAGAAGACTCATCCATTTCCTGTTTGATACTAGAATCATAGAATCAGAGTTAGAAAGAGCCTTTAACGGTCATCTAGTCCAACTCCCCTGCAATGAACAGGAATATCCACAGCTAGATCAGGTTGCCCAGGGCCTGATCCAGACTTGATTTGTGAGCCCCCAGGGGTGGGGCACCCACCACTTCTCTGGGCAACCTGTTCACATGTTCAGCCACCCTCACTCTTTGAGCTTGAAACTGTATTCCCTTGCTCTATCACCACTGATCATGCTAAAGAGTCTGTCCCTTTCTTTCCTGTAGCTCCCCTTTAGATATTGAAAGGCTGCTGTCAGGTCACCTCAAAGCCTTTTCTTCTTCATGGAGAACAATCCCAGCTCTTTCTGTCTGTCCTAGTGGAAGAGGTGTTCTAAACCTTGTACCAATGGCCTTTGATTCCTGCCGCTCACATTTCTGCCCCAGAGGAGTGTGACACAAGTAAGCACACCATCTAACTCTGGGTGTTGTGCTTTGATCACCTGCAGAGTACTTTATTCTGTCTCATCTGTCCCATGAGACCTCACTGAACTTGAAGAAAAAGTCCTGACAAAGTGTTTTTTAAGAAAGCTGCAGGGCTTTTCATCGTGATTCCACAGAATTTCAGACAGACTAAAGCTGCTGTTGTAATTTCTGCATTTTTCACGCACATCTGAGAAAATGCAGGGAGGATAATATGATAGTTTATCATTAGCGAATTAAGCTTGAGGCCATAAGTAACAGCCCATAGGATTTCAGCATTAGTCATGAACTACAGTTAATGATACCAAATTAGAGCTCAAACTACAACACAGCTTTTTTCAAATGGCATTTAAACCACCTCCTGGCTCACAGTGCAATATGTAGTAGCTCATTCTAAATTTCAAGTGTCATGCCTCAACTGAACAACCAAATATAGCAATTCAGAGACAGATAATTAATGGTGAGGCTACATAAATGTCTGACATAAAAAATAACTGCTGCATGTGACTACAAATGTTGGCTATGCTTTGCCTTTGGACATGCAAGGTAAGCTTTTTGAAAATTGCATTAATCTGCTTTGTTTTAAATTCAGTCTTGTTTCCCATATTCATTGTGAATTTCTGCCAAATTTGTGTAAATAAAGATCAATTTCTTGAGGACTAGAGCACCTCTCTGATCTTTAATCCAATTTTTTTTTTTTAGCATTATGTATAGCCACTTGCCTTGTTTCATGTACGTTTTTTAGTAATGGGAGCGGTTTGCAGTGAAACACTTAACCACATAACATCTTGCAAGCAAACTTCTGAAATTCTGCCAGTGAACTTTGGTGATAACTTGTGATATAAGCTAGGATTACAGACCATTTACAGATATGTTTTTCTGATACTATGGAAGGAACCAAGACTTCAGCTAGCTGTGAGAAGTAGTTGAGCATATCAAACTCATTTCACATGTGAATGGCATCTGAAGATGAAATTAGTTCATTGTACTTTGTACATTGTATAAATTTGTGACTTCAAGCTGTTTTTGTTCTGTTGGCATCTGGAATATGACATCTATTAACTATGTGGTTAAGAGAAAACATGAAATAATGTCTGAAATCATGATTTTAACTACAAAACAAAATCATCATTTTTGATTATTTTTTTTCTTTAGGATGAAAGAAACTTACAGTTTTTCCTTTTTTTTGATATTTTTTTTTCCCTATCTCTTTAACTTCTGCTCATCTCTGGAGACTGATGATGAGACTTAAAACTGAAGTACAGAAGGAGTGATCAGAAAGATTTGTCTTATGTCCCTTTGCCTTTAAGTACTTAACCCAGTGGTTCACACTACCGCCATTTCATTTCATTACTCTCCACTGACATTCACACCTTTACAGTGAATACGGGTAATTAGAACTGCTTAATCAGGTTGATTATTCTAGACTGTGAATGCCTGCACTCTACAAACTCAAACTGATATCCATGCCACTCTACGCTCTCACTGAGTTCTTTCTAAACATTTGCAAGGTTATTCTGGCTATTTGCCCTATACAGCCGTTGAGACAACTGCTGTCTCGAGCCCTGGAGCAGACACTTGGCTGTCTCATGCCTCTTGATCATTCCCAGCACAAAAAGATGGAAAGCCTTGGGAAAGAGCAGATGCTCAGGTTTTCTGTTCTTCTTGCCAACTATTTCTGCTTTTTGGCAGCTATTACTTCTACAGACTTTTCTTTCTCAGCTCTGTACAAGTAACTCTTCTGCTTACCTTCTAGATATGACCAGATGGCAAAGTAAGGTCCTATTGCTTTGGGAAAGAAAAAACAAATCAGACTAGATTCTTTAATACGAGTATATTGGTGGAACTGTTTCTACACTTAGATATCTTTGCAGTGCGAATATATCCAGAATTCAAATGTTCATTGCAACTAAAATGAAGGAGTCAGCAGACCGTGGTGGCAGCTGGACGGTTTCCATTCCCTCTAGGATATATATCTCACCGGCAGTGCCTTTCATTTCTAGCCAGAGAGATCAAAAAGCCAGCACAGGTCTTACAGTAAAATACTAGTTATGCCATGGAATAAGCACATGGAGGCTCCAAAATAGGATATGACTGAGGAAAATAGAAAACAAACTATAAAAGACTGTGGAGATTCTATGCCTCTGCACTGGTACTCATTCCATACTCTGTCTCCCTGTCTCTTTTAGGCAAGTTACACCCATCCACCATCACATCCTCCAGCATGTAACATTCAGCTGGGTGGCAGATGGCTGATTTGTGCTTTGTCCTATATACATCCACAAGGAATTATTTAGAAATATTAAACCTGATACAGCAATCGACTCAGCACAGTTTTGCAACTGGATTGTACTGAGCTTTTAGAAACTGTGAAATTGTCTTGCGTGACTCAAAGAGCACAGCTCTTCAAAAAACAGTCCTGGATTTCAGGACCACTGAAGCTGCAGTTTATGTAGTAATACGCAGCAAAACTCAAGTGCTCAGCCGCCTGAGTACCTTGTAGGATGATGTCCTACTCACAGCAGTCTTGGGGAAAAGGGACAGAAATGTCCTTTGAGCCTGTAGTTGATATGTGATAGTGGGTACTGGACTGAAGGAGAAGCATATGTAATATAGAAAGCTCCTTGCACTACTATTCCCCCTTAAAGTAGGCTATACAGGAGGAACAGGAGAGTGAGCTAAACCAGAGGGAAGTAAAAGAAGAGGAAACTTGATGGTAAGAAGCTCGATCTGCTTCTTCTCAACAGTTCCCCAATCTCTTTGCCCCCAAAGCTTGTGAGCCTATCTCTGGCTGCTCTTCTTGGCTTTGAGTTGTGTGGGCAGAAGAATTAGGAAGAAAATTTTCCAGGTTTATGGCATCTGTTGGGTGCCTACAGTCTCTGCCCTCTGGATTGCCACCGGTCAGAAAAGACAAAGTACCCATTATGGATGCTCTAATTCCATGTGATACGGGGACACTGCAGACCTAAACAGTGTGACATCTTTACTCATTCTCATTGATATGCTCTGGCTCAATCTGTAGACTATTGTGACTATTACACTTTCTGTACTATCAGGGAGATATCAGAAACATGAAAATGGCTCCAAATTCCCCCATTAAATTCAGCTGAACTCAGCAGGAGCTTTGCTCTTCTTTCTGTACATTGGTAATTTCATAGTTTTGGGTAGGTGAAGTCATGGGGTCAACCTAAGAGGAGTCTGACCAACATCCTAGGCACTCAGGATGCCCTTGATGTCTCAAGGAGTTTTTGCTTGATTCTGGAAGAAGTGAATTTCAATGGGCCTGGCTGTAAAGTGGCATATCTTGTGACTGAAGCAGGCAGCTAGTGAGAGACTGAATCAATACAATGCCTTTTTAGGCTTCCAGGTCATCCTGGAGGGAATACTCTTTGTAGACCACAGATATCTTACTGTATCTTCAGTATTAAATGTCTTCTGTTTAGAAGCTTGAACTCGGAAGATAAAAATATTTCTTCTGCTTTTTGGACATTCTACCTATGATAGCTTGTGGGAGAGCAGATTTTCTTCTGATCTGCTGCTGGTATAGACACATGCTGTTTGGCGGGTGACACAATTCCAAGCATCCTGCACCTTTATCTGTTTAAAGTTTGATAGCACTGACTCTGAAATGATAGCAAAAGGCAGCAGATGAACCAGGCTAGTCTGACCCGTGGAGTTTGCAATCGAGACTCATCAATTTATCAGGACAGTTTCTGTAAGTACACTGAGTTTTTTAGAATGACGTGGAGATTTGCAAAATGTCTTTCTGATTCTACTGGCAACATGACTAAAAGAACAGTGGATTTACAGGGATGGGATGGTTTAGCATATGCAAGGCTAAATTTTGATTGTGGGGAAAGCTGCACAGAGCTGACAAGTGCTCCGAAATCAATACACTCAGTCTGCTGACTGTTTAGGACTGGCCTAACTTTTGTGCCTGAAATCAATAACCGAGACTTAGTGGGAACTGCATCTAGTTAAAAATAAATAAACAAACAAACAAATAAATAAAACCCAAAAGTAGCTATGTAGTACTATGGTTAAATTGTCAAAGATGACAAGGATAAGATAGGTTCTTGTAATGGCTAAATAGTGCATGCTGTGAACTGGAGAACTGGAGCCTTTGAAAATATATCATGCTGAATACCAATCTCACAAGTAACCAAACTCATTCTTCACATTTAAAGATTGTATCAATCAAAATAGTTTAAATGGTCACTGCTGTTCATATCTTAGCTCTAGAATATGACATGGACATCAGCCCAAATGAAAGATTTTATTCTTTAGACAGAAAAAACAAAACCAACAACAACAAAACCCAGCATTTAGAATGACTACTACATGTTGTGATAGTGGCCACTTCTTCTATTACTGGAGCTGACCACATATTTTCCTCTCTTAACTGCTGATGGACTGTTTCTCCTGGAGTTCCTCAAGTACTTTCCCAATTGAGACCTCTTCTGATCTTGTTCTACTTTTGTAGCAGCTGAGTAATTTCAATGGGGGAAAAAAAAGAAAAGTTGAATAATGATTATTTTCTTCTCATTAAATGATTGAGAACAGTTGATTCTTTTTCGTGACTTTATTCATGCCTAAGTGTATTTTATGAATGACGTAGTTAAAGCAGGCTTTCTGGTTTTTACCACCCCAGTTCTGACATGTTAGTTATCTTGCATGCTGCATGTATTCTCCTCTTGAGTTCACCATTAAGAAGCTCAATTTAAGACTTCTTCCAAGTAATTCAACTTTATTTACTCAAAGCCTTCTGTTTGCTTCAGCTATGGTTGCAATGCAGATGATACTACTCTGCTGAATGATCACCTCTTCCTAACGTGTACATTAAGTAGATTTTTTGAGACCAAAACCTCCAGTATAGCTTCTTGAATACTTCAGGGTTTCTTGGATTGCTATAAAAAAGGATTTTCTGAGAATATGGATAGTAAACATAATCTGACATGCTGACAATGAGAATGTCTACAGAGCTTTCCACTGTAGGCTAAACATTTGTTCAAAACAAGCACGAGCACAGGTTTTTATGGAAACTCCTGATTCCAGAGTGTGTTTTCCTGCACTACAAAGCAAAAACCTGAAAATACATATCTCTTCCAAACTGAAGCAAGTCCGTGTAGCAAGTCAGTGATTTCCATTTCAGATAAAATGGAAGAAATAATCAGTTTGGTTTTCAGGCTCATCTGCGTTGTCACTAGATGGCACATTGGTCTAAAGTTTCAGAACCATCACTATGGTGTTGATCACAGTTATAGCAGCTGCGTGGAAGAGCTATAAGTTACATATGGGAAACAGCCAGGACATCACTATGCAGTGTGTGTACGGTAGTACAATTGTGTAGATGACTTTGTGAGACTGTTGTTCTGTATATAACTGTGATGTTAAATAGAGATGGCTGATGTTTAGGTACTAACATCCAAGGTAGGTGTGAGGAGAGAAAGGATGAAGGTGCCTGCCTGACTGCCACATTTACACGCTGATCTGCTTTGTACTCACAGCAGCTGGAAGTCACGTCTGGCTGTACGCATCAATGCTTCCTCAGAGCAGCTTTTATTATGCAGAAGCTCATAATTAGCAGGAAGATCTTAGGAGCTCTATCTGTAAATGAGTAAAATAAGTGGTAATATGGGGGACAAATAGTAAGGATTTTTGTGTTAGTCTGCAGAGAGAGGTGTAGGTTGCCTCCAGAATCTCAACCAGGTTCTTTCAGGTGGTATTTTAGATGCTGTTCTGAAAATGTTGAAAAGGGCAAGATAGAAGCACATTGCACTATGTGTTGTCTTTATTTTATGTCAGAATCAAGTGTGTTATATCCTAAACCACTGCCCTTTTCGCTCTGCTGTCCTTCCCATTCCTTATGGAGAATCCATTTGCCAACATCAAGAAGCCCATTGCAGCTTAGTAAAATGAATAGCTTGATCATGAATTTCAGCAATGCATTTGCAGGTCTGTGTTCTCATTTGTAAGAACAGCTTTCAAGAGTGCGGTCACCTTCATTTCTAAAAATGTTATGCCTTTTTGAGGAATATGCATGTTTTTTTGTCAGTTTTGTTGTTTAAAACTGTTAATCTGTTTTCTGCTGTGCTTTATCCTATGAGGGTGGTATTCATATATGGAGAAAAATGTATGCTTTGGGGATTTGATACTACTGGGAGATTTCACTATCAGAAATAATTTCAAGTTCTGGATTCTCAAAAGCAAAGGAGAAGGCTAATGAATAGCAAGAGCATGGGACTGAGGTCCATCTCTGGACAATGTGCCATTGCTTTTATTTATTTCAGTAACTTTCATTTTACCTTGACTTTTACCCTGACTTTTTTCAGATCACAAGACAAAACAATGTAGGTTTGAAAACTTATACAAATACAGTAATGAATTCCAGCTTTGGTAAGGCTGTCCTGCAGAGGAGCAGAAAATCTATGGGAGAATAAGTGCATCAGGTGCATTTTGAGTTCTAATGCATAGTATGACCAATCCTGAATTTTACATTAATAAAATGGCTTTTCTCACATTATTTTTTTCCTTTATGTATTATTATACATTCAGTATTTTGTCCTGAGATTGGGTCTTAGGTCAGTTCACACACTCATCTGATCCTTTCTCAAGAATCTGAGAAATAACACACTTACTATTGTTTTCCTTTGATTACTTGTAGTTGATAGATATTCCTAACACCAATCACATATAACTAAAATCCACACCTTCACCAGTAAAGAAAAGTCAGAAGAGACAAAGAGAGCATGCAAACAGACAAAAAGCATAGTGAAGGCATTAAGGTTAAAGGATTGGGGCTTTTTGTAGCTTCTGTTGACACTTCAAAGTATTTTAAATGTGAACACCAATGAATGATAAATAATGTTAGCTCCCATATTTTCCAAAACTGTTATTTGGGAAATAGATACTGAATATATCAAGTGTTTCACTCCAGTATCCTTTCATTCTTGAAGAGTTAATGGAAGAAATATTGATTGGTAGTTCAAGCCAGACAAATTAACTTTGCTGAGTAGTAGCATGCAGTGTAACTATTCATGAGGCAGTGTTTCCCTGCTATGGATGTTCCTGTTACAAGTAACTTAGCCACTGCAATACCTTTGACAAAATGTGTTGCACTACAGTGCAGGCAAAGACACGTTATTTAATTTGTGAACTGTGAAATGGTTTATTATGTGCATTCCTTGATGCTAGATTTTGTATAAATTAAGAGCTCTGGAAACAAACTTAGATTTCTTTCTCTTTAAAAATGACTTTCTAAAACCCTAGCATCAGTCACATCTCCCACATTATTGGCAGCTTCCCTTCTGTGCCTGTGAAAATGACCTTTGATGTCTCACGACCACAAAAATGAACTACAGTATGTTAGTTGAGGTTTACAGAAGTAGGAAAGTGAAATAGTGTCAAACAAAGAATTTCTGGCCTTGCATGTTCTTCATTTGCATCACCTTCTTTCTCTAGACTTTTTCGGAGTCTTGTGAATAATGAATATAATGAAGTCTTGTGAAATTTAATTTCCTGCTCTCTGTTTTCTTGGGAAAAGCACAGCGATATTTTGCATCTGAAAATGTACCCTATTTAAGCTGTCATATCTATTAAAAAAAAAAAAAAAAAGGTAAAATAAGGAGGAGTCTACACCCTAAGTGTTTTCTTGTCTTTCAGAAGTGCTGTGTCTGAACTGCCATGCAAGGGGGAAAAAAAAGGGGGGGTGAGGGGGGAGAATATTTCAGCGCTGGTTCACCAGGAGGCCAGCTGCTTGTCAGCATGAGAAAAAAGTCCTTGTAGGTAAAGCCTGATTCCAGTTTAACAATATACCTTAGTTACCCATCGTTTCTCTTTTGAGAAAAATATCTACTTCATAATATGATATGCATTATAAGACATTTTATATGATAGTAGATTTAGAAACACAACTGCTCAGCCAAATTTTACCTGCTGATGTTTGGCTAGAACATTAATTTTATCTTTGCTTTCAGCTGTTTACTACCAGTCATTAATCACAGATAATGACTGATTTCCTGGGGGCTAAAGCTTGAGTGCATTCTTCTGAAACTGAAAAATACTTCTGTTTTCAAGTATATTGCTTTGCCATGCAACATAGGAGTGCAATATTTGTTTGCTCCTGTTATAAGGGTACTGCTGATCTATGTCTAATTCATATACTCCAGATGTCAGTGCTGTTAAGATTTGTCACTCATCTGTATAACTGCTAAATACATTATAATGTGTAAAACATCTGTTTTTTGGATAGCAAGTTTTAAAAAACACAACAGTTACATTTTCATCCCAGAGCATGATGAATGTGAGCAGAAGAATTGTACTGTCAGTAAGATTCATTCCACCAGGGAAAATTAGTGGTAGGTTATCTGTTTGCTTTAGGAAATGCAATTTGTGTTTCAGTACTACAGTGCCAGACATAAACTCTTCCTCTTGTTACCTCGAATCCTCCATTTACTAACACGTATCACTATCCATAAAGTATTCATGCTTCACAACAGCATTAGTTCTTTAATTGTAACAAAAAAATACAGTTAATCAGTTAAAGGCATTCTTGCCCATTGACCAATTTAAGTTTAAGTCAATGGTATATACACAGTGCTATTTGTTGACACTGTGTCTACCTTTCAAGTGCTTAATGAGGCAGTTTGGACCAGGAAAGTGAGGTGGAGGGATTATAATGCTGCCTCATAAGTGGTTGTGTTCTAGCCTATTTGCAGACTCTGCATGTTCTGTGATGCAGCAGTGCTCCACCTTCCTTCTACTTACAGAAGTACAACCCCCAGTACTTCTGAAGAATCTAGCTGATTGTCTTACAGCTATGATAATCTAAAAATACAGTGAAAAACAGTTTTAAGAACTGTTCTCATTCCATAGATCTGCAAAACAAAACTGAATTAGCAGCGTGTTTCAAAGCTTGTCACAGACTTACTCAACAAGGAGTAAACAAGGAACTTCAAAGGTAAGCAGGAATATCTTTAAGTAACTGAACGGTGGATGAAGTAAACAGTTGCTGATTAAATATCTGGGTCATAAACAAAGGAAAGTGCTTGAATTTGTTATCCCCTTTATGTCTGTGAGGTGTTATAACATTTGCAATACTGCACTAAGTATGGAAGCAGAGCAGCTGAGAATCAGTTCTGATTTGAGATTCCTATCAACAGCAGGAGATAAAAGCAACCTGTCCTGTGTCTGTCCTTGTTGTTTTACAGGGGTGTGGTTCTATTAAATTTTACTTTACTTTGGCTCTGAAACATCAAGTTACTGTCACAAGTTCAAATTAGGGGTCTAGGCACACCAAAGTCCCTCGCTGCATTGAAGCTTATTCTGTACATAGCTGACTACGGACAACAGGCTGGAATGTATGATGGAGAGATGGCCTTAGCTTATCTAAAGTGATCTTGATCTGATTTTACATCACAGAATTGTTGATAAAATGAGATTCACCAAATCTGGTCTTAAAAAAAAAAAAAAAAAAAAAAAAAAAAAAAAATTAATTTTTTTTTTACCACTAAGAGAGTAATAAATATTTGCAATAAAATACAATCTATAGGGGATGCTATAGTTACTACTCTACAAAGCTCATATGTAAGGTTTAATTAGGTCATTTTTTTTTTCCTCCTCCAAGTCAGTTCTTGCAGGAACAACCTGGATTCCATCTAAAATATGCCAACAATGTAGCAATGCTGCAGGCTCAGTCCTGAGTTTTTCTCCTCAGGTCACAAGTACGTATCAGTTTCTTACTTTTGACCTCTTTACATGCCCAGTTTGCAATAAGATCATCATGAAGATACAAGGGAGCTGCCTTGAGTACAGATGTGTTCTGCCCTAGCCTTCATTATTCCTAAGCTCCTTGATGTGTGTCTTCTCACCAGCTTCTTCCAATCAGTAAGTTCCACTTCCTGGAAGATGTGTAACATTTCATGTAGCCTTATTCAGCATTTAGCAACACCTTTTTTCCTCATGGTACCAGTGGAGACCTAATGATTCCTAATGGCTGGCTAACATCTGTTATGTCCAGGAAGTTAAGGATGTGTTCTTATGCAGCTAATCTGTTTACGAGGGTGGATAGTGATAGGACAAGGGGGAATGGTTTCACACTGAGACAGGGGAGGTTTAGGTTAGATATTAGGAAGAGTTTTTTCACTCAGAGGGTGGTGACGCACTGGAACAGGTTGCCCAAGGAGGCTGTGGATGCCCCATCCCTGAAGGCATTCAAGGCCAG
>JAOWBP010001760.1:24462465-24485444 GCA_028571105.1 Tragopan temminckii
AGGCGTGGGGCAGCGGCGGGGCGGGCTGCGGTGCCGCCCCTCTGGCCCGCGCCGCCGGCACACCCCTGCACCGTTGCCGCGCCTCCCTCGGGGTCCGAACGCGCCCTCGGCGGCGGTCATTCGACGGACGGCGTTGCCCGGCGAGACGGTGCGACCGACGGAGAACGGCCGCCTGCGCCCTGTCCCCATTGTGCGCGCCCGCCCGCCCGCCGAGGAGGGCCCTCCGCTGTGCGCCGTCCTCCCGCTCCTCCTCCCTTCTCCCCGCGGAGAAGCGCGGCACGGCCGCCCCCTCGCTCCGTCTGTGTGCGGGCGGTTACGGCCCTCGCGGGGGCCCTGCGCGGCTGACAAAGCGCCCCGCAGCGCCGTGCCGCCCGTTGCGGCGTCACGCGGGGAGCGGGCTGTGGGTGCGATGCTGCCGGATGGGAGACAAAAAGAGCGGCCCCCTTGTGACAGCCTGGGGAACACGGGTAGCATCCCCGGCTCGGCGGTTTAGAAGGTGTTCTCTTCGCTGCGAATTTAAATATCTAAGGGGTTTGCAGGACGAAGGCGTGCTGCTGGCGCCGTGGCGGGCATGGCCTTCCGAGTGCCGCTCGAGGCTCTGACGGCGCTCCCGGCCCAGCGCTCTCCTGTGTGGGATGGGGCGCCTTGTGCTACTGAGCTGAGGCGTGAGCGCATGTGCCGCGATTTCCTGTGATTGATTTCCTCCGGGAATTGCTGTCCAGATGCTGAGGAGCCCATCCTGCAGGGAACTGAGCTGTCACCATGGGAGCTGCTCAACTTCAGATTTTATTTAACACAATTTTTGTCTGAAAGGGGTCACAAAGCCTGACTGGGTGGGGAGAAGAGTATGGCTGAAGATGCATAGAAATCTATCAAAAGCAAAGCCATGAGGTATTAGTGTGGTTTTTTTCCCTCTCATTTCTCATCTACCTAAAAGTTGTTTGTAAGGGATCAGACACAAATATTTTCTCACTCTCCTTTTTAAGAGAAATATTGTGGCATGTAAGTAGTTACCAAGCTTCCTTTCTCGTGGCAGTGCAGGGATTTCTTTGACGTCTGTTTGAGATGTTTTGCAGGTGCTGCCTGCCTCCCTTATCTGGTCATGCTGGGCTTTGCAAATCAGAATAGTTTCTCACTATCTTGTGCCTCCAGACTGTGAGAGACGTGGCAAAAAAGATTTTAGCAGTTCTTTTCTAACATACAAGCTGGAAAAGGACCAAGTTATGAAAGTGAACTGCGAAAGTTGATGTACTCTTGCGGATGGAAACTGGGAGCTTCCCTGAGTGACAAGAGCCCAACTTAAAACATGAGTAGCTGCAGAAACTGATTTTGAAGTTCCATTTCTAGTTTTTTGCAAACACAGGCAGAAAGGGCTTAATGTGAGTGGATACCACAGTGTCTCCTTGGGTCCCCAAAGAGAACTATTGCAGTGTCAGCACCATTGGCTCTGCAAGCAGGATGACACTGGAGTAAAACAGACTAGTTTTACTTAAACCAGAAGGCCAGTAGAATCTGAAATTCTGCTTTCCCAGTAGAAGATGTTGGACAGGAGAGCCAGACATTGAGTCTCTTTGGATAGCACAATGGCACAGATTCTGTCTGCATATAACGTCTATGAGCTGCTCTCTGTAGAACACGCTGCTTGTTGTGGTAAATATTGGCGTGGCTGGGACCAGGAAACTGCAGATGAGGGAAGAAAGTCCTTTGTCTCTGAGGGATGGAGCTTCTGTCTGTTGAAGTTAGGTGTGTGTCTGTTCTACAGCGTCCTGTGGCTGTGCCAAGTGAGCCTGGGAGGTGTCTCTCTCTGCCTGCCAAGTTTATAATGCTCTTACAGAGCACCTGCGTTCCTTCTGGCTCTGTGTTTGTTGTTGTATCTTGCATTGTCATGTTCCTTGAACATCTTTGATGGAGTGGTGTACAGATAGCATCTTCCTTCTGTGTGCAGTGCTCGTGCTGCTCTGGGTCAGAGTCCATGCAGCGTGCTGAATGAGGCGGTTGTCCTAGGAAAAATAGAGCATGATCACATGGCTTGAATGGTAAGGTATAATGTATGCAAACAAGGCTGAGAGGAAAGCACAAACTACTTAATTAATCAGCTCTGTGTATGTCTGTTGTGTAGACACAACAAAATATTAAAATGACAAATGTTTGGTTCACTTTTATAATTTAGTTTCTTTCACTCTGTCCTCTTAAAGCTGGGAGGCTGTTTTTATTTTAGAGATGCATTTATAGTTAGAGGCCTTAAGACACTTTTATTTCAAATTTTGTTTGATCTTCAAAAAAAAAACACAAAACAACCCATATATTTTAAATTAATGTAGTTATTTTTTTTTAAATCACGCATTATGTCAGAAGCAGTTTGTCCTAGAAACTTCAAATAAAACCATCAAAGATGTTTTAGTGGATTGCCCGTGATTCTGAAGTGCTTTGTTCAGGCTCTTAGATGGTTGAGTCTTTAAGATGAGGCAGACTGGCACTCGCCCATCTCACAGTGACTGTGAATGGAGCAGTCGCACTCACCTCTTTCACCTCTTACACTGTGAAAAGTTGATTCACACGACTAATGCAGCCAGCTTCTTTTCTTTTTGTTCTGTTTGACCTTTTTTTTTTTTTTTTTCTTTTTCCCCTGGGTTAGCAAATTGAATTATTTTATGGTGTGGTCAGATGAGTGCTGGAGCAAGTACGCAGAATGGGGACAGCAATGTCAGGTCTGGAAGAAGACAATATTCCTTTTTCTGGTAGCAGAGATCCATTTGGACTGCTTGGCTGTGCTCTCTGACAGTTTCCTGGTTGCTGCAGAATACTGCAGACAGAAAGGGAAATGTATATATCCAAGAAAACCATCAGGAGACTGGTTTTAGTTTTATCATTAGTCTTTGCTCTTCATTATCTGTGGAAGGTTCACATAGCAATGTTCAGAACATGTAACTGGGTGAAAAATAATGTTTCTCTGAGTGTAGGTATGCAAAGAGAATTGGAATGAGAAGTGGTCCTGCTAAGTGATTTTGGCCTTTGCATAAGAAAGTGTGTGAAGAAGTGTGTGGTTTTCTTTTCTTTAAAATCGTATTAAAATGCTATATGTGAAGAATTTGCTTTTACTAATTCAAAACAGAAACATCTTTCATTTCATCCTCTGAATAGAATACCCAGTAAAATAGGGTATCTTTTTCCTGTGTGCATCTGATATGTCAACTTTTTCTTCTCTTTTTGTCTCTGTAGAAATGGCTATTGAAAAACAGGCTTCCCATTAGCTAGGTGATTTTCAGAGCTCCATCCCCACCCACTGGTGGGCCTCACAAGCTGACTCACCGCCAACAGCTGCAGTCCTCTTACAGTCTAGCTTCTTCAATTTGTTCTGCTGTATTTGTTGTAAGAATTGGTGTTCTTGTAACAGGTTCCTGTGTCTACTTCTTTCCAACTTGTGAACTAAAATCTTATATTCCATACTTCTCCGTGAAACTAAGACGGTTGATATAAGAAGAATCTGCTGAAGCCTATGTGATGAACTTTCCAGATTTGGTATTACTTCGTACATCATTCCTGAGATTCTGGTTCTGTTCCTTTTGTTTCTTTCAGAAAGTACAACAATAATCTTTTCAGAGAAATAGAAAGAGAAGTGATACCATTCCCTGGCGTTTCCGAGATACTTCTTTGTGCACAGGGTATTTTGCTGGTCTTCAGCTGTGGTTCTGCATGAAGAAAGAACTGAACTTGCAATCAATCCATTAGCTACCCATTGTGGTCTGGAAGAAGCAATACAGTGAATGCATTAAATCAGATGTACTTAGGACTCATCCCTCAAAATGACACGCTTAAATAATTTTCTTAATGATCATACTGTTCAACTGCAAATACTTGGCTATCTAAGTAGGCATTCTCAGTAGGCCTTTTCAGCTATCTTTTATTTATTGTCTCGTTACATTTCAAGAATTGGAATAAAAATCCAAGAAGTAAACATGTCATCTCTCTTCTGTTTTCTCACGAACACACATTTTTCTTCCTTTCATTAATCTCACTTCTCACCCTCATCAACCACCAATGACATAACTGATAATTTAGCCTTAGGCCGCTATCAGTGCAGGAATCTTGATGTCAGGAATTATTATACTTAATTTTTATATTTTAGTTTACTAAGTGAAAGATACAATAAATAGTATTGCTGTTTAACTTAATTTTTTTTTATTTTATAATTTCCCTAAGAACACAAGAATGGCCATGTTGGGTCACAATAGAGATCAATCTAATGAGGCCTCCATGAAGAACTATAACCCAGTGCCTAGGGGGAGACAAGGAAGGTGTAGGCACGTATGATATCTTCTTCTAAAACAGTGCTAGTCTCTATCCGTTTTCTACTTGAGACTTTAGAGTCAGATGTGGTTTCTATTAATTGTTACTCTTTCTACTTGATCTGCTTTTCTTCAGCATTGTCTTTTCAGGCAACTGTTAAAATTGTCCCTTTTGTTTTTCAGACCTTTATTTTTCATAAACATTCAGCCTTATACTAGCTTAATTTAATAACTAAAATCTTTCTTACCTCTTTTCATTATTAAAGATAGACAAATGCATTTTTTTGAAGCTAATGAAGATTATGCTCACCCATTTCCTCTATATATGATATATATATATATTTATACATATTTAATCGAACTTTGTTTCAAAAAGGAATAATCATATAATACAAGGGTCAGACACTTCCTATAAGAATTGCTCTTTTGGATGATTGTCAAAACACAGCTCAAATTTTAGCTTTTAAATTGGCTCTAAAACTGACTACTACAAATCTGTTTTGAATTGCAAGCAGAAAATGTTGAGAACCCAGATCTTCTTTGTTTGTTTAGCTTTTGGGTCCACAGAATCTTGAAAAACAAACAAATGAACAAAAAAACACACCAGAACTCGTTAATATAAGAATTATGGAATCACTTGAGTATTTTCTTGGTATAGATAATACCACCCTCTCTGATCCTTCCTTTTTTGTTGTTGTTGTTGTTACTCTTACAGTTCCTGCTGATAAACATAAGAAAACTCCTTTATTTTGGCTCAGTCTGCACCAACGTCAATCATTAGCAACTTCAGTAGAAGTTGGCTCAAAATCTGTCAGAATTTACACCTGCTCGTTAAAATCAATGTGCTGACTTTTAACCACTTAGATCACAAATCCGGTAGCATGTTCCCATATTCAGTATTTGGGTGGGTTTTTTAAACTTCCTTTGCCAAGGGAGAGTTGTTTGCCCACAGTCTTGGTGAAGTTGAAATGTCAGGAACTGCAGCAGCTCTGTGTAAAAGATGGTCCTGCCATATACAGAAGAGCAAGGCCCCTTTATTATACTAATAAAGCTATTGCGTTATATTATTTTGCTCTCTGTAGAAAATGTATTGCTTTGCATTTATGAATAGTGTCATCTTTTTTCCAAAAGAGAATATTTGCTTCCTCAGTATTTGCATCTTCTAAATTGCCACCTATAATTATCTTGCATATTGCGTGTGCTATTTTCTTTTTAATGCCTTTCCTTATGCAAACACCTTTGCTTTTACCTCGTTTGTGGCCTGATGGAATTTTCTTTACCACACTGCATTAGCAACTTCAACACTCAAAATTAAACATGCTGTTGGTGTGGCGTTGCTAAACCTGCAAATGGCAACGGTCAGTGTCCTTCCCTATGACTGACAGTCCAGAACCTGGTTTGCATTGTTCTCTTGCAGGCTTCTCATTGCAAGTGTATCTAAATGTTGCCTGGTTACTTGCTTTGAGGAGTTTGATGTTTGCTGGGGAACTGAGGGCTGAGTTACTTAACAGCTTCAGTTCTGCATGACTGAATTACATTTTAGTATCCACTCACCAAAGGAATGTTTTCAAGTTTTCAGGTTTTTGTTTGTCGTTCTTTGAGCTCAGTATTATTAAGAAGCAAGATTGGTTTTTCTACTACAGCTTCAGACACTGCTTTCATGATCTTCACTTCTATTTGCCTTCTTTATGTATCCTAAACAGTAGGTTTTCAGTTGCTCCAGTTAATATTATTGGGTTGTTTATTTATATCTCTGATAAGGTGAATTCATTTCTATTTTTAATTTTCGTCTGGGCAGCATATAGCATGTGGAGAAATCTTGTTAAACATGGCAGTTTCAAAAAAGCATATAGAGACATAACAATGAACCAGGGTGTCCTGAGTCATTCCTTGCCCAGTTGAGGGAAATTGAAGCCTTTGATTGATTAAAAATAACTAAATGATCTGTTATTTCAGTGCAATTCATAAATTAACTTTAAGCAGTAGTTCAGGAGAAGGCTTGCTTTAGTAGAATTGGATCCTTGAGTTGCCACGTGTTGTGGGTCTTTCTGTTGTTGCAATTTCATTCCAAAACCAAGAAAAGCTTTAGGCAGAGCTGTTTTTATCTAGAGGGCTTTGAGGGTGGCAGTGCTTCAGAGCGTCTATGGGTTGCTTTATTTGTATAGCTATTTCCCATGGGAATTCTTCTGTTCTTTCTTCTCAAGGTATTTATTTGCACTTTGCAGCCTAATCTAATGCAGCTTTAGAAGAAAGACTGTTAGGTTGTTGTGAGATGGGAGACAGTAAAGATTTCATGACTGGATTGTGATGTTTTAAGCAACCGCTAAGGCAAGTGCAAAGAAAATAAGAACATGGACTAAATATTTTAAAAGTACGTAGTTTTCTTAATTATTCATAACAGATTTTAAAACTGTCAGTGGATATTATTATACTAATATTTCTTATGGCTATTATTTAAAGTAACCATATTTTTTTTATATATGGAAGAAGTCAGGTGAGGTGCAAGTGGGTTTGATGTAAGCAGCCTGAGTTCTCATAGCAGCCTAAGCAGAGCTGACAGCAGACTGTCTTGGTCCTGCCTTTTTCTCCCAGCCCTGACTGAACACCCCCATTCCTTTTGCTGTGGTGCTAGGCTTGTGTGCTCGCTTCTGGGAACACTTCATCTGTTTGTGGGAGCTGAGGAGTGAGGAGGAGTTGGTTTGTCACCAGCTGAACACGTTGCAGTAGCTCAGCTGCACGGCCACAGCCATCTTGCAGCCAAGGCAGAGGGAGCAGGCAGGGCTGGGATCCTGACAGCAGCGAGCCTGGTTTGGGCTGACGCGGAACCACAGCGTCTTCAGTATATCATTAGCGTGATGAGAGTTACAATTGTTAATTTCCTATTGGTTGAATCTTCTTCACTAAGGTTGAAAATAAATAGCAGAGTGAAGCTGTGGGCACAGAAACAACTTATGGTGGGGGAAACTAAATATGAGCTGTGTCGGCTTCCCATTGTAACTTCTGCTGAGTTATATGAGATTTGCTGCAGTGGAAGTATGGATGCATGCATGAGCAGCTAATGAGGAGGAGATGCCATGCTATAAATTTATATCCTATTCTGCTTTCCAGAAGACTTACTATAATTAGATCCTTAACTATGTAAGTGTAATTGAGCTGCTAAAAATAACTTCTCTGTTTCAGACAGTAAAATTTTGGGCACAGACTGCTCCAATCTCATGAAAAATTCTGAACATAGCACATACTTTGGAATTTTTAATCTTTTCAGATATCAAAACTTGTGTAAGAGTTTGAAAATAAAATACATTTTCTCTAAGCATGGGAAAACATCTAAATGAAAACCACTTTGACCTTGGCTAAGGAGGGAAGAAATTTGGTCTTTGGCACTACGTTGTTTATACTTTTTCTTAGTATTTACAGTTCAGTATTAAAAGAGAATTGTTTTCTTGTGGTGGTTTAGTTATTTAATTTCAACTGCTTTTTTGTCTGTGGAAGCCTGTAGATCAGTACCGACAGGTATGATCTAGAGCATCCATTTCTAACTATAAAGATTGACTTTTATGGATGCTTTCAGTAGTATGGTGGAACCACCTTCAGTTTGAGCTTGTGTGTTTATATTTGCAATACTGTGCATTCATTCTGTTAAATGACTGGTTGCTCACAACCAGTCTGTGTCGTGGACCAGGTAGAGGGAAAATTTCTGTTTCTTCCACTTGTGTCTTCCTCCTTCCAGTTGTAAGCACATGGCAAGTACTTCCAGGATTGAAGGGAAAAAAAGCATTTCTGAATTTCTGGCAACACTATGAAAGCTCTTTGCTTGTGATTCAAAGCAAAGCAATCCTATTACATTAAGATGGAGAGAAAAAAATACGTAGAAGCAGCGTCTACTTTTGTAGGGATGTGTCCTGTATCTCAAACTGTGCTGGACTTTAATGTGAACGTGTGCTCTCCCTTGCCCACTCGGTTGAGAACCATCACTGTTCTATGGAGAACATAACCTGAATGGCAAATACCCCCAAAGGCCGAGAAGAGAGGAGCCACGTAGGCACAAGGTGGCCGGCAGACTGCAAGGAGCAGTGCCCGTCAGTCCCATAGCAGTGATTCTGCCAGTGGGATGATGAACTTATTCTTTTGATCAGTACTGAATCCTCCATTCCCCCAAAGCTGGTAGGAGCCTTGCATCTTTGCAATCTCCAGCTCTTGAAAGCTTGCTGGGAGGAGAAGCGATCGACAAAAAGAGTGGCTGCTTAGGTCAGCTAATGATTTTGATAAGAATTTTAATTAATAACCATGGCAGAAGGAGAAGATAGTTAAAAAACATAAATCCTTGTTTGTTTTAAAAATATTCTTTCTTGAAGAGAGAAATATGCCACTTAATATTTTTAGGGACAAATCAAAATGAAGGCTCCATCTGTGCTATTTTTAGATTAAACATCAGAAAATAGTAGTCTTGCATATGAAAGATATGCTAAATAAATATTTACCATCTTCTAAATGGGAAATACAGAAGTGGTGAAGTCTGGGAAGAGCCAAGGCAAAATAAACAGAAATGCAAGACTAATGTGCTCCAATATTTTAAATGTTGTAATGTATTAATGCTATCAGGAGTGGTGTTCTCTGGACGCCAGTGGTAATGCTGTGACTTTTATACCATGGAAACCTGGAAGAATTTAAACAGAGGATGTGAATTTTTCCAGCCTTAAAAAAAGGGGAAGTGGGATGATCAGTCTTAATCAACTTTTGGTGCTTTTATCCGCTATTAGTTTGATGATAAATGATTTAAAATATGTTTGGTAAACCAGAAGACTGTATCTCTATTGCAGTAATGTGGTCACTGTTGCGTAATATACCTCTTTTTTTTAATGCAGCTGAATGCAACCAAGTTCCCCGTTAATCTTTTTTGTTCTTGTTGGAGACATAAAATGAGACTTTTGTAGTAACTGTGGATATTTAAAACAAAGAACTAAAACAACACTGGAACTCTTCAGTGAGATACTGGTAGAAGGGATGACTCAATCCCTTTTTGTGGATGGGGTTAGAGTGCTGCTTCCTCTTGGTTCTGTGCCTGGGGTAGTGTGTGTAGTTCCGAGCTCTTCCCATTTAGCCTTTCCTTTCGCATCTCTTCCTTCCAGCCCTTTATTTTGAGGCAATAAAAGTAAAGTTGCCAATTATTGAACTTACAAAGGTAAATCTCTGTCGGTTTCCTTCCATAGAACTATTTCAATTCCAGATTTCTGTCTATTGAAAGACATGCTTGTGTTCATTTAATAGCTGTTACAATTATTTATTTTAGCATACTTCTGAAAATATTTTCTAGTAGTCTCCAAAGGAGAGATGGCAATGTGCCTGCTCAGTGAAGTCCTTGCATAGAAATGTCAAGCTGTATGTACTCACTGCATTTGTTTACAGTGAGAATCTCACATATAATTGTTTGACTGTATTTAGTAAATAAGAGGCAGTGTAAGAAAGAATTGAGATTTATGCTGTAGTCTAGTTGCTGTATTCCTGTTTGTTGGCTGCATATGACAAAGGAGTGAGCAGCCACTGCAAGCAAAATATGGAATAGCTCCTCTCCAGGGAAGCCATTTCCTAGCTACTAATTACAGACTGCTTTAAAATCTGAAGTGTAATTTATGCTGCTTTAAAATCTTTGTAATAGGTTATATTTATCATTAGGCCCTCAGTATTCTTATTTGTTGTGCAAATGTCTTACTCTATGGGTTTTTGGGGGGCAGTTGTTTCCACGTGTTTATACGTTGGGAAAGTGTTTGTGTTGTATGTATCACTTTAAAGTTTTGTTTTGTGGGAAAGGAGAGAGGTGGGAAAGGCACGTGCATTAAAGAAATGCTGTAGCCCAAAATGCAAGGCTAGGTTCCTGCTGCGCGATCTAAGACGTGACTAAGGAACTTCAACAAATAATTAAAATATATAAGACATTTTAACCCCTTTTCAGCTTTATTTTTTCCATGAGTCTCCAGGAAGAGTACTACTCATCTGGAGATCCTAAACATTGAGTGCGTAGCATGGTTCTGTATTATTGTCTGAGACTGCAGTACATTGAGTGGATGTGGAGATCAGTTACGTTGATGCCAATAGTTGTCCTCCATGACTACTGTTTTCACATTCTGTGTGCTTTTGTATCGAGTCAGGAGGTAAAATGGAACTGAAAGTAAATGAAATGAAAGGTAGATATTAAAATTACTTAATATGTTTGTTTTCATTTTGCTTTTTTATTCCCTTTGGAAAATATGCTTATCTTCATACCCACAAAATAAATAATTTCCTGTATTATAGAAGAAAAATTTTGAATTGTTTTGAACGTAATTTAATCTTACTCAGTATCTTGGGATGTGGAATAAACTCCATATATTTCACAATTTTGGGGAAAGTGAAATCACCACCCTTGGGAGGTTAAAAAGTCCAATTTTCTTTGTAAAGTGGTATTTGTTTTCTCAGTACTGGTCAGCACTACGGTCTGTACTTAGCCAATGCAAATAAAATCTCCTCTTTTTACACAGCGTGCAAAACAACTTGGAGTATGCCATATGATGGAGGCAGTGAGAATGGGAAACGGGGGAGGAAGACTTGACTACATCTTGATTACATTCTGCCTGAATGCAGTGTACAATTATTTATTTTCTCGTTCGCTTATCTTGGCAATAATATAATCTGATAGTATAGTCTGATTTGGGGGGTGGGGAGAAGGAGAGATTTCTGTAGCTTTGTTAGAAGAATCTTTCTTAAAGGCAATTTGGTTATGGCCAGCTTGTTTCATTAGCATGCTGGCTGTGCTGCTCTCTATGTGGCTGGCCTCGTTTAGTCATGGTGATGTAAGAAAATTTCAGAACACTTCTATGTGCATTTCCTTAACTGAAATGAGAATGATGGGCAAAAGGCGAACATTTGATTGTTTTATTATAAATTAAGCTACTTTTAGAAGCAGTCTTTAATTTATGCTTTATTTTAACTGTTTATTGGAAACAATGCTTGTGAGAAGCATTGCATTTCAGTGTGGGAATGCTGCAAAGAAGAAAATTCATGAGATCTCATTTCTTACTTATGCCTGTAAGGATTAGAAATGCAAATTAGCCAGCAGTTGGCTTTAATAAATGCAAAATATCCTTATTATCCAGCTCAAAGGTTAGAATAAGATAGCATTTTTGAAGTCTGAGACTGCCTTTATTCTGGTGGCTAACGCCAAGTATGCTTTTAACAATTTGAAATCTAATGTTTCAACAATACCTTCGTATTCTACAATGTAAATATTTTTCTCCTTCAAGTACTCCTGATTATTTTAACAGTATGCATAAGAGACTGAAGTTGGTTGTGAAAGACCAACCATGTACAGTAGCAGCCTTGTGCAAAATTTTAAAGTGGTCTTTTAAGAACATGCATGTTGACCAATATTGTCGGTAAAGGTTCTCAGTTTTTTTGTTTGTTTTTTTTGCAAGCTGCTGAATTCTTTATTTCAACTGCTGCCTTTACCTTTGTTTCATTAAATTGCTCTTAATAAAATTCTATCTGCTAGCATTACTAGGATTTGCTGTCACTTCAGTTTGGTTTTGCCCTTGGTATCTTCTGAATCTCCCAGGCTTTCTTCCCCCTACTCCCCTGAAAAAGGGACTTCTCTAGAGGAAAAGGCATGACTGTCTGCGTAGTTCCTCTAATGTTTATCTTCCCTTTCTAAGGGTGCTTTACATGGGAATGGAGATTATTTTTAAAAACTTTGCACAAAGTCTTAATGTTAGACTTTATGTTTGTTACAGACATCCTGATTGTTTATTCATACAAATAATGTTATTTTGTGTACTATGACATTCAAACGATTGATAGCTGTCAAATAGGCCTTCTGTAAAATTTTTACAGTACCTGTATGTTGATAGAACAACAAAAGAAAGATTTTGTTAGTTTTTTTTTCTTTTTTCTTTATCACATCAAAAATAGGATACAGTCTTCCAAGTCATTACCATGGAATCACCATGGTTGGAAAAGATCTCCAAGATCATCCAGTCCAACCGTCCACATTCCACCAATATTTCCCTACTAAACCATGTCCCTGAGTACCACTTGTAGATGTTTCTTGAACACTTCCAGAGACAGTGGCTCCACCACCTCCCTGGGCAGTCCCTTCTAGCACTGGACTGCTCTTTCACAGAAAAAAAATTTCCAAATATCCAGCCTGAATGTCCCCTGGTGCAACTTACAGCCATTCCTTCTAGTCCTGTCACTAGTTATGTGGGACAAGAGGCTGGCCCCCACCTCCACACAACCTCCTTTCAGGTATTCGTAGGGAGTGATAAGGTCACCCCTGGGCCTTCTCTTCTCCAAACTAAACAATCCCAGCTCCATCAGCCACTCCCTATAGAACTTGTGCTCCAGAGCCCTTACAGCTTTGTTGCTCTTTTCTGGATGTGTTCCAGGGCCTTGGTGTCTTTCTTGTAGAGAGAGGCCCAAAACTGAACACAGTACTTGAGGTGTGGCTTCTTTTTGTCCCTCAGATTTGTCTCGTCTCTCACTCTCTTGTCCCTCAGAATCAAAAACCTGAGCAACTTCTAGTTCAGCCACGCTGTCAGCAGAAAGAAAGGCCTTATTTCAGTTGCTGTTCTGACAGCTATTTCTGTGTGTAAGATCAATAAAATTGGTGGATATAATTCTGATCTGAGTGGGAGGGAGAAGATGTTCATGCAGCCCCATGGCTGTAGCCACATCACAAGACAGAGGTGCGCCTCTGTCAGATGGTGAGACAGAAAGAGGGGGGGGGTCTGACTGCCTTTGTAGAGATCTCAAACTCTTTGAATGCAGGAGGAAAGTCTCGGTCTATCCTTAGTAGCATATGCAGCCAGAAGGCTTGTGTCTTTTTGTAATTAAAATATGAGGGAAGAAATATTTCTTCCCACAAATGCTGCTGCGGAATTTCCTGTGATAATCTGGCTCTAGGGCACCAGACTGGACCCTCCTGGGAGGCTGGGGTTTTATCACAGAAAGCACTTCATCACCGCAGGCCAGAGACACAGAAGAATGCAGCGCTGAGGCTTTATTGATTTGGTGAAATTCTAACTCTTTTAGATAGACTTAGACAATGGGTAATATGTAATGTGCTGGGTGTGTATTAATAAAAGTTTATAAAAATAAAAGGGAAAAGGGGTGACTCTGACCTCCAATGCACTGTAAATGCATACGCTTGCTCAGATTTTAATTTCTGTTCTATTGTATGTATTAAAAAAGAATTGTCCTTAAAATTATTTTCAGAAGTATCTTCTTGTATATCAGATCTTGCAGATGTTACAAGTAAACTTCATCTGTTTAAAAAAAAACAACAACAACAAAAAAGGCTCAAATGGTTTTGTAGATTTGAATTCAAAGAGGCTTAGGCTTATTTTGTTTTTTCTTCCTCCTTTTCTGCTCGGGGTTGGGGGAGAGAAGAAGACAGAAGGGAGGAGGAGACAAAAAGAGGAAAAGAGCATTTTGCAGGGTAGTGGCTAACGGAGGTTCTTTACTCTCTGTGGTTCCCTTACTGTGTAGAATTTAGTCATGATCACCTCTCTAGATGGATGCTGGCAGAGATTTTAGAAAAAACGAGGCTTCAGTATGATTTTCTGTTCGTTCTTCAGGGAATTATAGCCTCTTTCAGAGCTTTGAGCAAGGATGAAATGTGTTACCTCAAAAACAGAATGAAAACCTGAGGCTGTTATTCAGTTGTCTTATGTCTTAAATTTATTAAAGTTTATCTGACAAGCCAACAGACCAAGGTCTGTGATTTATTCATTTATTTATTTATATTCAGTGAAGCATTACAGATAGAGGCAGTCGTACTGTACATAGTCCTGTTCCCTATTTTAGCAGGGTAAGTAAACTGAATGGATGCTTCACTTCCTGCAAGTTTCCTGTATTCTTCCACATTACTGATTTTCATGCTTGCCATCTAGTTCCACCCTGTTACATCAGTGTAACCCCACCATAATTGTGTAAAAACTTTAATGAAACTAAAGATTTTTTTAAACAAATATCATTAGCTATGATCTTAACAGCAGTTTCCTGTTCAGGACTATAGATACCATTTGAATGGTTCTGGAGGGATCTGTTCAGGTGAATTTTCCCATCGGCAAAATATTTGGTAACATAGCAATTGCAGCTTGTTGGACAGATGTTGAAATTCTGGAGTCCTTTTGGTCAGTTTTTGTGAGCATGTGAGCTCATCTTTGCTGTGGGACGTTGCAGAAGAGTTTTCTTAGTTTTAAGCCTAAGCTACTTTGTTTATATTTCCATCCATTTGTTTGTTTTAAATTTTGTTACAGCCTTGTTTAACTGTAGTTTTATTAACCTCTATGAATATTGTCAAGACAGAGTGAAAAGCCTGTTAACTTTATGCACTGGTCCAAGCATTACTTGGGCTGTGTCTTTTAATTGTGCTACACTTCTTTGGAAGTGTCTTGTGCTGCTTCGCAAGTAAGGATCAAGGCTGAAAATCTTATTTCCCCTTTTGAAGTATGCTGTCTGTGACCTCAGAAAGTTCACAGATGATTTTTTTTTTCCTTGAATTTAACCTAAAATACTTTAATTTTAGATGGCTTTAACAGTATTGAGGAGCAACCCTACAAAGTACTGTTATGTAAGGGATTGCTTTTTTTTCTTTATTAGCAGGTTTGCTTAATGGATTAACTGCAGAAATTAGAATAGTTTCAGCCAAGAGACTCTTACTTGTGGAGCTCTCAATCTCCCTTTCTGATGTGACAGAAATGTGAGTAATGAAAGCAAGCGATTATGAAAACACCAAGGATAACTTAATGACTAAAACATCTAGAAGCTACCTTACAGTATGAATTTTTAGTTATAGTTCATGTGATGGGAGACAAGCTGTTTACCTTTAGTTTGGAAAGGTGGTCTTAATTTTCTACAGTCCTACACCCATACCCTTCAACCTTACTTTTACAAGAATTGTTCTGTGTTACAACCTTACTTTTAAAAGAATTGTTCAGTGTTACAACAGAAATCGTTGAGACCATTTGAACACCTGTAGTGGTGTGTCAAACTAGGTATTTTAAGATGAAGTGCTGTTGGCTTTAGAACTCAGTCCAAAATTAAGATACTATAGTGTTAAATGGGGAACAATAGAGAGACTGTCTTTTTATTATCTACCCTTTGCAGAGATGTTCTGGAGCTTTTGCCATAAGCGTTAATGAATTTCTCGTGCTGTGATGATGAGCATGGTAGGTAAAGTCAGTGGGAAGTTAATAATTCATGAAAGGTTTTAGTGATGTGCAATAAATAAGGCACAGGACAATCAAGTGATGAGAAGAGGGGGAAAAAACCGTCATGAACTGATTGTCAAGCTTCTTGCTTTAACACAAATACGGTAGAGATCCTGGTTAAACTGTTATGCGGTGATGTAGTTAAAGGTTATTTTCTAATAATGTATGTAAGTAGGTTAATTGTGATACTGCATCAAACACCACTTGTGATCTTGCCCCACAGCAGTGTTTTACAGAGTAGGTTTAATATTATAATGGTGTTTTCCACTCGTCTTCCTAGAGTTCAATTGGTTACCTTTATAGGTTACTTTTTAATATCAATTATATTGATGCAGAAATTTTCTCAGGGTTGGAATTAGATCCACTTTTTTTCTTCGTACAGCATGGATTTCACTGTTTCAGTCAAAAACAGAACTGTTGGCAATAGCGTTCTTAATTCCCTCAGACAGTTGGTTCAGCAGTCATGGTAGGCACTTTCTGATGGGCATTGTTTGCTGACAGCACTTTTTTGTGAACTTGGAAACGACTTCAATTTCAGGCCACTTCCAGTCATTGCTGATGCTATCAGTGCTCTCTTAAGTCTGTTTTCTCCCTTGTCATGACTTGCACCTGATGTCTTTCTTTCTGGAGTCCTCACAGCAGTCTGCCTAGCTCCTGTTCAGGTGTCTTCTTTGGCATTCTCTTTCTGCCACCAGCAGGGGATGAGCTGAGAGTAATGGGGAAGGGGCATTGGCTTTGGCTCTAACTGGCCCTACAACATTACAAAGCAGTATTTAAGGCTCTGTGTAGACAGATGGCAAGCAAGTTCATCTGTGTACTTGCTTAACTAACATACACATGGACAGTTTTCAAAAGCCTTTTTCTTGCCTGCATTTGGATAGATTTGCACAAGAGCAGTAGTAGAAGCTAAGAACTGATACTGAGGCCTCCTGTCACATTTCAATTACCAATTTATGAGCATTACCAATTCATTTCAATTACCAATGTATGAGGTACTGCTTCCAATTATTATTTTTTTTAATGCCAGTAAGACAGAATATTTTCCTTTTACCTTTTTTCAAAAACATTTGAGCCATTTTTTCCTGAAACTTCCCCATATATGCTGTACTGTGCTTCTTTGTCAGTTATATGGCAAAGACTACTTAATATTAGCATAATTTTAGCAGGTGGAACAGGAACTTAAAAGTTCAAGTACTGGGCATTGTAGGGATTGCAGTTCTGTCAATATTGTGTATCAGCTTGATGCAGAGGTTTTTGCATTTTGTTTAAATAAAATATACATTGTACAGTAATAGGATAATTATGCACTATTAAGGCTATATGATTTTCAGTTATTCTATGGAAGACTGTGATGCTTAAAGTCTGAATTTCAGCATATATTAGCTTTAGTTTTAATTTTAAACATAGCTTTTTGTTCCTCTGTAGGGCTGACATCTCACTTCTGGAAAAAACTGTCGGCTGTTCTCAATGACATGCAAATACAAAAATGTAGTCTGTAGGTTGCTCAAATGAGAGATTATTCAAGATTTTTTGCTGAATCAAAACTATAAGCTTGGCAATGTTTTTCTAGACATATTAAAATTGGTTACACCCATCTCTTGGCTACGTAATGTAGGGCTTTATTTGTTATGACTGAATTATATTTACAGTCTTATGTAGCCAATTTTCCTTTGCTGCTGCATCTGTTTCAAATGACTTATGACCTGTGTGTATTTCCTTACACGCTGATTATTGCTTTTTGAAATTGCTAGTCCTTGACAATAAAGTGCTGTTTCTTCTGCAAACGAGGAAACATTTGAAAGTGTGAGAAACAGACATCCATGGTACAAAGAATGAAGCACTGCTTTGGGTGATCGAGTCTCAGTAATTATGTTTCCTGTATTAAAGATTACAATCCAGTGCCACCCAGGTATCAAAGTCTAGGAAAGTGTTTAAAATTCATTTTGCTAGGGAGGAAATCTTAATGTGTTTGCTGAGTACCTAAGCTAAAAGGGTTACCTGTCCAGTAGCAGTGCAGGTCCATCCAAGCCACCATCCTGTTCCTCATGAGCACAGGCTTCACAAGGAAAGGAGAGTGTTAGCTATGGTGATATCAAGTGACAACTCCCTAGAGCCCTATTCCTGACTCAGGCAGCTCCTGAGCTAGAAATGGGATTGTTGCATTTAAATGGCATAATTATTTTTCTCTTCCTTGAATGCTTATTGCATATTGACCCAGTGTAACCTTTTAGTATCCATAATGCCTCATTGCAAGAATTATCGTGACCTAAAATTGCCTTGAGTAAAGAGCTGCTTCTGATAACGATTTTGCACCTGTCCTCTAATAATTCAGTTTGGTATCTCCCAGACAGTCAGCAATCATTCATCCTCTTATTGTTCAGAATCTTTCCACTACAGTCAGAATACTTAATACAGCACTGTATATAAAACATTAAGCTTTCATGAACTTTTCAGACCTCAATGTAATTGTCCATATATTGTCTATGTTGGTTGCTCCGAAAGTAATGCCTCCTACAACACGTACAAGGAGCTCAGTAACACTATTGGATAGCGTAAATTCTCAGCTACAAAAGTATTTTTCAATATAGTCACCATCATTAGCTACACATTTTCACCATCAGTGAACAAGAACCTGCATGCTGCAATTCGTTCAGCGGAGGTGACCCACGTTTGCTGTCTCCACTGCTGAAACGCATCACGCTCTGCCTCACTGTACTCCCATTCATTGTTTGGACTTCAGAAACGTGCAGCAAGTGTTAGTGAATGTCAGCGCGTGCCATTTTTCCCCTTTGCAGGGTGGAATTAAATCCCAAACCTTTGCTTCAGATGCCATTGTATCAGAGTACCCCTATGCTGCCATCTGTCACACGGCAACAGCGTGTAATGGAATGTTGGCAGGAAGGTTCAACCTCTACTGCCGTACCACCAGCATCCACCCCTGCTGTCGTAGGCCAGTGTACTACAGTAGGAGGCATTGCTTTCAGAGCAGCTCTTGTAACTAATGAGAAGCACCGTTTCATATAAAAATTTCAGTGCACTTACTTTGCTCTCATATTAAATAACTGTTGCTACTGTAGCTTATAATTTCAGTCACTTTTGCCGTGTGCAATTTCAGCCAAGCTTTTTTGATCAAAGGCATTGATTTATTCTAATGAATACTTGAAACTTAAATATGTATCTGGGTTGATGATTTGTCACAGTGGCAGCAAGCACTGTTGGAAAAGAACAACAGTATTAGCTTTGATAGAAATGTGATGGACTTTTAACTACAAATGTGCTGCCAAGCTGTGTGGCAATGATTACTCTGTATAATTTCTTTTTTATTCACTTATTTTCAGATAGCTTAGTTTAATGTGCTTGTTGTCAGGCTTTACCATTTGTGGGAGGTTTGAGGTTCTTGTATTCCTCTCTAGCTCAGTAGTTGTTGTTGACCTACTTGTCTGTTTTAAAAGTAAAAGTAGTTCTTTTCTTGACAGTCTGTGTAAACAAATGTATAACGTGATTATGAACTTCAAAATAGCATATATGTTCATACATATACACATAAAGAGCATAATATTTGAGGTTTGATATGAATTTGCAGTTAGTGTTGGATGACTCCATGGTGTAAATGATATTGTGATAAACAGATGGGAGACTTAACAGGTAGTAAAATATGAACTGAATGAGAAACTTTGACATTGACCAGTATGCTTGCTTTCAGATACCTGTATAATTTGCTTGTTAAAGGTGGAAACTTGGACTAGCAATCTTCAGTACTTTTTTTTCTTTCTACAAATAAATGGAAAGATATAATTTAATTAAACTTTTTATTTTCTAGTTTTAAATTATATTAAAAATAAATTATATTAAAAAAATTATATTAAAAATAAAAAGTTTAATTTCCTTGAGGGCTATTGAATACACTACTGTAATTATTAATATACTTACAAGGGGTCTAGATGTGTTTAAATATGCTTTGGGGATGTTATTCTTGTGGATGCAATTTGTTATTGAAAAGTACAGTGTAGATGGTTCACCATTTCTTCCGTTGAGCTGGAGAGCATGAATTGGGCATTAGCTTCATTTGAAGAATCTGTTGTGATAAAGCTGTGAGAAGGTAATCCCACCACTATTGTGTATATGAGAACACACTCCTGCAAATACCAGTGTATCATTTTAATGAAATAAATCTTTTAACACATTCTATCCTCTAATTTCTTTCATTTGAATTCCATTTTTTTAATTAGTTACACAGTTTTGCTGGTTCATTTCAGCACTTCTGTTGCAAGTTTAGACTTAACTGAGGTCTTTTAGATGCAGTTTTGACTTTTGTTGTTCTTCTTTATGTGCGTTCATGATTTACAGTCTCTCCTTGATGATAGTTTGCCTAATGGGGCAGTGGTGGTGACTTATTCAGTGCTTACACATTAGCCTGGTTTTGAGAACCTTGTTAGAATGAAGATTATGCTGAAATCTGCTACAAGCTTATGTCTGTTTGGAGTACTGTTGCTCAGCTCAATTTCACTAAATGATACAAATAAAAGAAGTACCAGCTATTTGGTACTGAGGAGGAGTGTAGACTGGTTGCTTTCTATATTCTTCAGCTTCTCTTAACAAATAGAGAGCAGTAATGAATGAATGATACGATTACCTTGGCTTACTTTTTCTTAAAGAGAGATTTGGAACACTTAAGTTCTGTCCCAAGTTTCACCCATTGAATTACTCTAGAGAGTGCTTTTAATTGTGTTTTTGTCCAGTGTTAAGTGGGCCATATTATGTGAAGGACTTTTCCATAGAGTAGTATATTTGTCAAGTTTTCAAACTTTTGTTTCGTCTTGTGTTTTTATGGCTTTTAAAATGATTGTATTTTTATTTCTGTTTATCACTATCTGTTATTTCGTCAATTGGTAAGTTAAGCCAGAGCTCTGTGCAGAATAGATTGCACCCACTGATGTTCGTCAATACTTACTAAGCATTTCTGGAGACCGAACAGTGGATGTGAGCACAGGGAGGTGCTGCTGCAGATTGTTACAAGCACAGCATGCAGGCTCTTGTTCATCACTGGTGCAAATGCACAACTAGTGGTGGTGACTGTTGAAAAATGTTTTGTTGCTGAGAGTTTGCTCTACCAAGTAGTGTTATCGTGCTCTTTGTATCGGTTGTAGTTTCCATGAAAGTAAATAGGAGGCAGTACTTTTGGAGTAACTATGTATTATAGGAACGCTGCTTTCTGATTTGTTGCTAACAATTCACTTTTTAATTGTTCATCTTGTTCCATATTGTTTACAATTCAAAATGTATTCTGCTGAATTTCCAAGATAACATTTTTTCTCAAGAACATCTAGCAGTAAATAGGATGAAAAATCGGGTGCCGAGAACTTAAGCTTAAAATAGAATAAATTTGTAGTAGTTCTTTTTCACTGGAAAATATGCACTCCACACATGCACGTTGCTGTCTCTTGTGAGTGTTTGCCATGCTATTTATTGATTGTGATAGCAAACCATTTTTGTAGCAATTATCTCAATAATAAGTGGTTAAATGTTAAAAGCTTTCTGACAGCTTGATGTATGACTGGCATTAGCCCAATGCTCATTTATTTTGAAGAAGCTTACCTCTGATTGAGTTTGCCTCATTGCATGAAGCAGAGCATCAGGACTATGAAAGTCAGGAGCCTGTCATTTCCTCCAGTTGCTGGCATCAGTGCCTGCTACTGAGAGATGCTGTATTTTCGGAGGCTTTATATTCTGCTTGCAATGTTTGCTGAGTAGGAACTGTAGCTAAAAATAATCAAAATGACTTTCTGTGTTCCTCTTTCTTTCTGTCTCGCTGCAGGATGACGTAGCTTTGCCAAGGATTTATCAGCTAAGCAGAAAATGAGCTTAACATCCTGGTTTTTGGTGAGCAGTGGAGGCACCCGCCATCGGCTGCCACGAGAAATGATTTTTGTTGGAAGAGATGACTGTGAGCTGATGTTACAGGTAATTGCATCAGCCTTCCATGTGCAGCTGCTCAAATCTTGAATCAGTTTAATACTGTGCATGAAAATGAGATTTGCCAGATGTTGGGTGGGGTGATAGTTTTGATTTATCTGTTGTGTTCATACGAAAAGTTAGAGTATATTGCCATCAATCATACACTTACTGTCGAAGTGTAGAGGATCACATTTCCTTTATAGAAATGTGATACTGAATGCAAGAATAGAAGGCTGAAGAAATTTTGCAATGTGATGAGTAAAAAATCAACTGTACCCTTAATATGTGATAATGCTATGTGCACCGGATGCTTTTGAAAAGAGCTTTCTTTTTTCTTGTAATCTAATTTAGTCGCACGATTTGATGTAACTCTATCTCCATATCCTGATCTCCTTGTACAAAGGCAATGAAATCAGTAGAAAAGCTATTTCCTGTATCTCTAAGGAATTTGAATGACTCAATCTCAGTAACGATTCCGGTTCAACTGTAAAAATACAAGTCTGTAAGTTGAATACTTCAGTAGCTTCCTCAACTTGTGAGTCACTGTGGGGAACTCTTAGAGGAGGTGTGCAACTGTACTGCTGTGCAGCCGTACAGCAGGCACACTGCCTTATCAAAGCTGTAGTCCTCTGAGCTGCTTTCCAGTGTATGTAGTTTTTAATGGTGAACGCTGATATTTTGGGGAATTCTTGTCTTTGATTACTGTAGAACTCTTATGATGATTAAACTTTCATATTCTCAGTGATTTCTACCATTCAGTAACATATTTACTTTTGAATTCTTTGTTGTCAGGAATTGTATATGTAGCCATTAATAGCCAAGTTGGAATCCTGTTTGCAAATGAAGTGCCTAGAAACCTATTTTTTATGGGTATTACTGAGAGTGTAATTTCAGTACAAAGCCATGTCAACCTCAGAAGATATCCAAGGGGTTTATTGGTGGTAGAAATACTTTGTCTCTTATAAAGTTGAAAATACTCTCAATTTCTCTTAAAAACAAAACAAGAACAGGCAGTATGAGGTCTTGGGGATTTGTGCATGAAGTATTTGTTTTCAGTAGAAAAAAAAATAAAGGGAAAAAAGTAAAAATAAGGTGGCAAAAAAAAAAAAAAAATTGCAATTGATTCCTACATCCTACATTGTTATAATAAAAAAATATTCTGGTTTAGGTCATTAAACTGAGAGCAAAGTTGGCTTTTTTGAGATGGGAAGTGAGATGGTATTTTTACACCTTATGTAACCACGCTTTTTTTTGCTGTTGTTCACAAGTTGGAAAAATGTAAAAGTTTTAACAGTTTAAAGGTAGTAATATGCTTCAAATAATTTATGTTAGTAAGGCAGTTACGGAAACTGGTTCTCACCTTCCCTTTCCAACAGTAAATGTTATTTCCAGTTTAATCTATACAGTTTTTCATGCCAGGTAAAATAACAGAGTTGCAACTTCTTAGAATGTGACTGGTTAGCTACAAACTTTGTATTAAAATATATGTGTG
>JAOWBP010001760.1:24487187-24512968 GCA_028571105.1 Tragopan temminckii
CACATGTCTTCCCTACAGACCATTCAGCATCTTCATAGCCCTCCTCTGGACGCCCTTTAATAATTTTCTCTTTAAGGATAACTTCCAACAGACAGCAATGACTTAAACAAAAAACTGCTTACTGCTTAACAATGGCTCACTGTCCGCAGTTTAGGTTTTAATTTCTATTCACCTTGCCAACAGATTTGTGAAGACCTCTTACAACAGCTTACTTTTAAAAATATCATTCAATCCTCATTACTGTACTTAATTCTTGCTTTTATATCTGGAATTGGAGTCAAAGACTTTAAATTCCTACGACAGTTTCAGAATATTATCTCACAATACCAGAAATACAACCATATTTCTCTTAGTTCTATGCTATATATGATCATATTACTATATGGGTTATTTCCAAAAAGAGCCAATAAATACAGAAAAAACCTACAGTCAGAAGAGAAATCCACTGTATTATTCCCAAAATTCCACCACAAAATGGTTGAAGAGGCTCTAAATCAAATGTCCCATAGGTTTACTGATGTTAGGATGAAGTTTTCTGTATGTCTGTGACTGGGCAGAGAACTCTTGTGCTTTATACTCACATTACACTTGGATCTAGAAGCCTAAAGCAAGATTATGCTACAACGGTCAGTCAGTCTCAATATAAATAATGAGAGAGATTCTGTCTGAAAATTCCATAAACATAAGGTTGTTTTATTTTGCTTTAAACAAGATGCCTGCGCATTTCTGCAGATGGGCAAATTAAGCGTTGATAAGATCTCTCTAAAAATACCATTGCATACAATGCAATTACAATACTGTAGCTTTGATATATAATGTAAGTATTATGTAGCACAAGGCCTTAACCTTCACACGTACAAAATTTTGAACATTCAACTTGACAACCTAAATAATGTTCCTTATAAGAAGCTAGGAACAAATCATGCTTTAAAGTAGTGTTAGAATAGATTTACTGAGCTCGAAAATCCAAAATAAAAACAAAAGAAAGGATGCCCAAACAGAAAGTTTATAGAAATTTTATACTCCTTGTATATACAAATAGGAAAAATCATATGCGTACCATTGCTGCCAAGTTCTCCCTTTCTTTCTTCATTCCTTCCCGCAGCGCTTCTTTTTCCTCAGTCCTTTTATTGAGCTGGACAGCTAACTCCTTTTCAAGACGATTCTTCTGACGTTCCATCTCACTTTTCAGTTGCTCACACTGAACTAGAGCCTAAATAAAGAAAAACACAAAAACAATTAGGTTTCTCTTACTTAAAAAATGTTAAATTACTGCAATATGTATCTAATGTGTTCAGAGAAACCAATTCACTATTAGGATGTTTTTTGGTTTTTTTTTGTTTGTTTTTTTACTTTTTAACATAGTTATGATGTTTATGCAATCCTACCATATTAACATCTAGAATAGGACTAACAAACTGAAAACAGATGTATGTTTCTTTGTATAAACATGCCCTACTGTGATTTGTAATTCTAAATGCATCTCTAAATGCATTTAGAAGTCAGGGCAAAGAAGAAAGCAATTGCAGGCTATATTTTCCAAATAAGAAGTTGTTCTTCTGCAGCTTCTACAGATTATTTGCCTTTCATTTAAAACTCCTGAATGCACATCTGTAGAACCAGTATCCTATACCTGACTCTTTGCAAACTCTGGTGTTTTTGCTACATGAGTGGTTCAAAAAGTTATTCTATGAAATCTACGTGGAAAACACTCCTGGATTTATTGCAGCTAAGCAAATTTAGCCTTTCCAGATCTCCTCCTGGCTCTAAGCAACAGAAACAACTAAAAAAAACAGAAAAAAATGATGCTTTTTAAAAAATAAGTACCTGAGTTCAGATAGTCTGACAGGATAATGAAACTATAGTACAGTGGGCTTCTAAATGCTACCCCTTCACATTTCTCAGATGGACTTTTCTAAGTGATTCTTTGATACTTACAGAAACAAACAGCCAATTTGTGCTTCCCAAGATAAATATTAGTATTTGTAAAAAAGAAAAAAAAGAAAAAGAAATAAAAACACCAGCCAAACAAAAAACCACCATACAGAGCTGCTTTTCTCATATGAAAGACTTAAAACATTACTAACGTGAGCTAAACTGACTCATCACCTCTCTGTTGAGTAAAAACTTGAAGCTGCAATAATCACACCTAACAAGTATGTAGGATTTCAAGCTCTTACTATATTTTCTGTTACAAATCACAGACTCCATACACACATCCCTACAGCACTGGATAAATAATATCAACCACTACTGCTTATTTGGTCATTAGAACAATTATATCAATCTTACCCAGTATTAAAAACAAAGGTACTTCATTAAAAACAAGTACACTTAAAAATCAAATAATTTAATAATGATTAATATATATATATATATATATCCCACAACCACTCAATTCCATAGTAATTCACTAATAATACAGTAGATGTCACTAAATCTCAAAGAAATAATTCAGATCAATATTAGTTTTTATAGTAACTAGGGCTAGCATAAGCATTAGATCAAAACTGGTTTTGCCATTATTATTTACCCCGTGCCAAAAGCTTCATAAAGGTAGCATTTATAATTCTGAAGATGAGAGTATATAACAACTAATCTGTTCTTGCCTTGCACTCATCTGAGGTAAAAAATAATTGCTTGTAAATGTTTCAAACATTTTTTCAGGAGCAGTTCAGAAATGTGGTATTACCTGTGTGACCTATTGTAGGGCATTGCCTTAGCAGGGGGGCTGGACTCAATGCTCTCTTGTGGTCCATTCCAACCCCCTGACTGTGTTATTACAATTATCTTTCTATATGTTGTAAATGCCTTTGAAAATATTACTTTTCAGTTTTTATCATCTAGCTCTGAAACCACTTAAGAATTTAAATAATGGCCTCAGAATGCAACACATCCCACAGCTTTGGATGACAACTCAAGAATCCAGAGTTCATGTTACTGCTCAAAAAGTATTCACAGTTTGAACCTACCACATCAGTAACAAAGGTTTTATGCACGCATTCTCTCATTAGCTTGCAAACTAATTCATATTTATAGGAGTTTTGAATACTCAAAAGCTCTAATCTTTTTGATGACTTTACCTTTGTTTTTTCTAAATTGGCCTCTTCTGTCATTTGCACAGCTTGTTTAACTTGCTCATATGCATTAGATTCTCTTTGCTGCATCTCTTTCATGTTTCGCCTCACTGAAACAAGTGCATCCATCAAATCATCTCTTTCACTGCACATAAAAAAAGAAAAAATATATTTCTTCTGTATTTTCCCATAAGTAGGAAAAAAGCAGGTGTATCAGGTAAACAGATATTTACAGATAAAACAGATATTAACAGATAAAAGACAAAGGTATTAAGTGAAGCAAGACTAAAACCAGTACGGGTTAAGCACAAAGGACGGAATACTCTTAGTATCTGCCGAGCCGTTAGTATCTATCACTTGCTACTGGTCTTATGCTTCAAAAGGATGGACTGTTAGGGAAGCTACCAGTAAAACTAGAAGAATTCAGGTCATGAATGTGCTGAAGCTGAGTAACGTCCTAGTGGCATTACAAAATACAAATCCACGTTTAAAAAAAACCTTTATAAAATATCAGAACAAAGCAATACGGCATTACCCTGTCATTACATGTAAAATAGGAAGGAAAAAGAATTAGAAGAAAGGATTTAAGTTCCAAAAATAATTCAGATTACTGAATATATCAGGAAAAAACAGTAGCTCTTTGCTGCACACTATAACTGAGCTAAAGAAAAAGACTCTTGGATTCTACACCTCCGTACAACTTCTTTATTAACAAAAAACTCAGCTTTGGTGAGGATACACCTTGAGTACTGTGTCCAGTTTTGGGCCTCTCGCCGCAAGAAAGACACAGAGGCCTTGGAGCAGGTTCAAAGAAGGGCGACAAAGCTGGTGAGGGGTCTGGAACACAGGCCTTATGAGGAGCAGCTGAAGGAGCTGGGATTGTTCAGTCCGGAGAAGACCAGGCTCAGGGGAGACCTTATTGCTCTCTATAACTACCTGAAGGGAGGTTGTGGTGAGCTGAGAGTCGGCCCCTTCTCTTGTGTAACTGGTGATAGGACTAGAGGGAATGGCTTCAAGCTGCACCAGGGGAGATTTAGGCTGGACGTTAGGAAACACTACTTCTCTGAAAGAGTGGTCAAGCACTGGAATGGGCTGCCCAGGGAGGTGGTGGAGTCACCGACCCTGGAGGCGTTCAAGGAACGTTTGAATTTTGTGTTGAGGGACATGGTTTAGTGAGTACTATTGGTGATAGGTGGACGGTTGGGCTGGATGATCTTGAAGGTCTTTTCCAACCTTGGTGATTCTGTCATTCTGTGATTCTAATACCTATTAATTTGTTCAGTATTCGTGTTCATAATAACATTAATCCAGGTGAGCTGATGTATAGAATTAGAATGATCACCATCTTTATGTTAAACTGAGCTCTATACCAAAATGAGTACCAAAATGAGTAAAGTTAGATACTTAACCTTTCCACTATTTTTCATATGGTGAATGCTTTTCAGTTCTGAGAGAATAATTGTCTCCATCTATTTACAGAACAACTAGATTCTGACTGAAATTGCTGCTGTTTTGTCTGTGCATCTGTTGCGTTGAATGGTAGCACAGTTCTGAGTATTCATTTTAGCAGCATTTGGACAAACTATTTAGTCCCTTTGAAAATATCTACTGTAATATCTTTGTTTTAATAACTTCGATCAAAGAAGTTGATTTCAGATGTTGTTGAGAGATGGTTTAAGAGGAAGAAATAAATCAGCTCAAATCTTTTGTTTCAAGCTGTCTCGTAACACAAGGTGACAAAAATGTACTGGCTGAGTTTCCACAGTTTCTGTGACAAACAGTTACTTTAAAAAAAAAAAAGGCAGATTTGGAAACATGATTTTTCAGCAACAGTAAGCTTTCCCAGAAAATTCTTGGACTTGTGACAACAGAAAAATACATTAATCCTCCCAACATCCATATAATATGTAGAGATCACATCCATTTGTCAAACAGTATGTATTATGCCCCTTCAGACTTCTCAATTCTAATTGACCCACTACCTCCTCTCCAACAGACTCATTCTAAAACTCTGGAAATCCTAAAAAGCTTCACGTATCTGACAACAGACAGATGGCTATTTAATAAACTTTGAGAAAGCTGCAGTATCCTGTTACTATTACTAACAAGTAAAAACGGAGAGATTTCTGAAGACAATTGACTAGCAGCATTTCTTCTAAAAAAATGTTAATGCTCTTGGAATTTCTGAATTACTGTATCTCATTACAAACCGCATATACTATGTTCAGTTTGTACAGTTATTTTCTAAACCCTTTAAATAAAAGCCACAATTTAAAAATGGCTGCTAAAAATAATTTCATTTCTTTCTGATTCAAAGGAAGTTGCCTTGAATTAGTTAGCAAAGTATTCTATCCCAAACTCTGGACCTATTAAACATATTCAAGGAAAAAAGGGATTTCTCTGATAGAGTGAAAAGTTTACTTGTAGAATTAGCACAATAAATACAAACTACGTCTGGTGGGGGAAACCCCAAGGGATCGCAATTACAAGATAAAGACTAACTTTCTTTTGCATTTGAAATAAGAAGAAAACTACCATGGATTTCACAGTGGCTGTGACCTACACTCATATTCTGCCATCAATTTTCATATTACAATCTGAACTTGGGACTCCATTGTCTTGTAAATGTCTCCACAAATACAACCATGTTATAATCTACGTGGTTTAATGTAAGCAACTGTTATTTCAAGAGGAGCCAAATATCCCCACAAACTTACTTTGTTACTCTCTCAATGACCTGCATGTGAACATTAGAATGTGTCTGTGCAAGAACTGCCTCCTGCTGTGCACATTTGAGACAAAGACCACCAACTCGACTAGAATTTGTGGCTGAAACAAGTGATTTCTGGTGTTTTAGCCTTGCTTCCAAATCTTCACATGTCTTCTGAGATTCTGAAAGGTGTTTCCTAGAAACAAGAAACAACAAAAAAAAAATATTTGAGCAATACCCAAACATTTCTACAAGCTATAAATATATGCAAAATATAATAATAAATGCAAAAAAAAAAAAAGAGCTGTAAGTATCTCCATAATGTACATTATTTTATACATTTCAGTAGCCTACGGAAAATCTTAACAGAGAAACAGCAGTTGAACTGACCCAACAAAATTACTAACAGATAAAACAAAATTAAATTGTTTCTTCTGCTGTGACAAAAAATAGTAAAGCCATACGGAAAATTTTAGATGAAACTTGTAGTCTTACATTTTTCCTGAACAGAAAGAAAGGATTCATTATCAAAAGAAACTTTGTAAATGCATTTATATTTGGCTGTGCAAATAATTCAATATCCTATGAAAATGTATTTTTTTCCTGCCCTTGTTGCTAATATTATTGGTTGCTCCTCATTTCTACTCTACTCTCAAAATTAGCCAGCAAGTGACAATACATTTCCTAGAGAAATTCCAGCACATTCACTCTGATCCTCTCTCTGATCACTCTAGGGACAAACTTGATGTCAACCCCAACTCCAGAAAAACAGGGTACGTTCTCTACTTCTCTCTGAAATTCCTACCAGGTTCTATGAAGAATTTTCTCTAGGATTTCCAAGCATCTGTCATGGCAGGAAGAGTTCAGTAAGAATGCTGACATCAGGAAGTTCCAGACAAATGCACACTGCGCACATAAAGATCTATCTGACAAATTGTGCAATGTATCCAAAACTTTTGGTTTGTTATGCAGACCATCTGGACAGCATACACATACCAAGTCTGACACATTCTGGCTGCACTGGATTTACTGAGCACACGATATGTATGCTGTATGCACATATATTTCCTTCTGGGAAAGCTTCTGTGTACTTTTTTCCTATTTTAGTAGTAGGTCTATTAAATAGAATACACTATAACCTGGACAGAATTTGCCCTGGGTATATCCTTGGACAGTCATGGTACAACAGACCTAGTATTAAGAAATCTAGGGCAGAAACTGATGAGTCCTATGTAAATTCATACTTAAAGTTAAAAAATAGGGATAGTTCCATCTGAAAACAGTACAATTTTGCACTTCGGAGTGCAAAATCACCAGATCTCAAGTGTTTCAAAGCGCTTACACTTTCAAAGATCACACCCCTTAGGAGAAAGTGAGTAGTTCCAAAAAGTACCTTTAGATGTTTTCAGACAATTTCAACCTCTTATCTTTCTTTCTGAATATATTTAACACTAAGCCAAGAGGGGAAAAAAGCCAAGAGACTAGGTAGCTGAGATTTAAGATTCTCCTATACTTTGACTATTGGTATTTATGATTTCACCACTCTAGATGGCATATTTAAATCAGTAACTCCTTTTGCACACAAACACATGTAGAATTATGTAATTTTAGATATATTAGATTAGAAATTATTTGGGGAAAAACATAATTAAACAGATTCGGCAGCAGTATCACGAATGCAAGTACACAAGAAGTTTATTCCAGAACAGCAAATCCTACAGTGTTGGCCTCTAATTCTGGTTTTGCTAGTCCGCTGTCTATAACGAAACCACTCGTTTAGAGCACATGACCTATTGTCAAATATTTTTATTTTTGAAGCAATGCAGGTTACATGACTGGAAACACAGCATGCATACTTCAAAACTATGTTGCCCTGTGCCAAAATCATTATGTGGCCTAAACTAGCTCAAAGATTCCTAAAATTTTTGATACAAGATATTAGAAGAAGAAAGTTAATTGCGAAAGAGCTCACACAAGTTAAAACTTCAGCTTCTTTTTCACTTTGTTTAGATTATCAGAACAGGCAAGGAGTCTCCATAAGGAAACTGGACAAAAAAAGAGATTTCATATCAAGTTTTGAGGCTCATTAATGTCTGTGAATACAGTAATTTATTATATGGCAATACATACATTTTATAACAATGCATTCAACTACATTATTTGAGAAAACACAAATAAATCCTTTAAAACCAGCTTTCAGGCAAAGTACTTGAAAACATCACATTTACTCTTTAACCACACTGTTATCTAAATTCAAATGAAGAATGCATCACGTTAGGAGATTGATAATATTTCTTCAACCATAGTTTTAAGGAAAAGATAAACATTTCACTATACCTTAGAGATTGTACTTGGGCATCCAAGATACTGATTTTATCCTGATAAAGAAGTTTTAGTTTCTCCTAATGGGATGAAGATGGGAGAACAAAAAACAAAACATGATTGTGTCTTTTGATTTGTACTTTGTACCGTCTTTACATATAAATCTTGACATTAACCACGTTTATTCTTTTTCCCTGAAGATATAAACCTGTTAAATCACTAGACTCAGAGAAATCTAAGTATTTCACATTTTTGTTAAAGTTCACAACATGAATATACTTCCCATTTTCTTAGTTGCCAGTTCCCCATATGATATAAATTGCTACAGCTCCACATATTTCAGCCATCTACAATAATTTACAAAAATTAACGATCTTATCTCAGTTTTCCTTTTACTCTCCCACAACCCTGCAGAAATAAAAGATTCTTCAAGTAGAGTAGCTATTTTTTCATAATATAATATACTCCTACTACCTGGGACTCCTTATGAAGAAACAAATAAATCAATCACAGCAGTGATAAAATACAATGATGATAACAATCCAAAGAAAGCATCAGAAATTTAGCTCACTATGATGCTTAGAAAGCAGTCACAATCACTACGATACTCCTACTTTAAATATTAGTGAGGAAAAAAAGTGCATTTATTGTAAAAAACTAACTGTCAAATCGGTGTTATTGATAATTGAATATGTTTTCAGCTAAATATGTGCCAGAAGCATGACTAAAAGCATCCCAAAACTTTCAATTAATCCTGTTGTTTTGTTGTTTTTTCTTTTCCCAAAAGATGGCAATGTCATCCAGTTTCTTTAGAGCAAATAAATCTAGAATACTGTCCCAAACTAAGCGTAGGCTCTGAATCACTAAGGGTTCTTGATATCTCCAAAAGCACAACAAGTATAATTCAAACCAGGGAACACAGACTGAGCAAAGCCACTTTTGTACCTTACTGACCCTGCTCTGCTCCAGAAGTAGGAAAACTCCTTGCAAACAAGCTTGTCTGAAGGCCTGCCTAAAATACAGTGGCTAGTTTCCATCTGCTTATGGATTGTGTTACTGCCAAGAATCTCCAAAGTACAGTGGAGCCATCACTGACCTGATATTCTTGAACCAAGACTTATCTCTTGGAAATCAACACCTGCAGCTACAGCCTAGCATCTGTGTCTAACTGGAGAATTATATTAATTAGTGAATAACAAGGAGATGAGGTTTAAGAGAATAAAATTTGATCTCAAATTAAGGTTCAGCCAACCGAAACTCCTTCCATAAATCTATTACAAAATTGCAGCAATAACAGTGCTGAATGCTTTTCCAAAGGTAAAAAAAATCCTAATACCAACCAGTTCTACATGCCATTTTTCCACTTCTCCAACAGTTTTTGAAACCAAAGCTGGATCTCTGTTATATGCTGATGATGATATAGAAGGTTGATGCAGCTTCAAGTCATTATGCCTGGAGTTCTGATTATTTGCCAAAAATGGAAATGTTAGTGCTTCAATTATAATTATGTACATTGTATTTTTAAACAAACATTAATTATGTAAATTTTGAATGTTGTAATTTTAATTACAGTAAAATATAAGAACCAGTAAACAAGTTCATTAGGTTAGCGACCTGTGATGATATCTACAGGAATTAATGTTTTCAAACTGTCATTTTGTTTTGACTAAAATTCAGTTTGAAGATAATCATTTATATAAGCTTTCCTTAATAGGAGTTAGTTCACTGAACCCTGGTTAAAACAACAAGAGAAATAAAAACTTACCGAGGTATCTAGAAGAGCTTGTTCTCCCAAGGTATATTCTGCAGTCAAAAATTTCAGTTTCTGATGGAGGTCCTCATTTTCAAGTATAACTACTCGAACCTGATCTTTCATCTCAGACAACTCCTCCTGTGAGACAGAGAAACTGCATGTAAAAGGTCCCTTGAGACAATCAACAACCTCTTGAGAACAAAGACTAGATAAATATTTTCAACTATTTCAGCTTTTTCAAACAAAATAAGAACACTCAAAAAAGAACTGTTGTTATACAGAAATTCAAGCTACAAAATAATCATTTATGACAAAATACATGTATTTGCATTTGTAAGATGAAATAAAAACATCTTTGAAGGTCCTTAAACACCACATAAACACCAAGATGCACAATAAAGCTCGGTGTTTATTGAACTGTGGTTTACTCATTTTTGGTCATTAAAGCAATTTATCTCAAGCCTAAGCACAAGCTTTTTTTAAAGCAACTTTTCATAATTGGGGGATCAGGGTTTCAGTAGCTGAAATATATTATGTAATACCTTGCAAAACTTCACTTCTGCTTCTAAATGGTTAATGTACTGAGACTGATCATTAATTCTAGGAATAAGATCAGAAGGGTCTGCTAAGTCTTCTGTTGCAGCTTCTGGGGTTTTCTGAAGGAAGTACAGAACAGTATGTGTTATTTTCTGGTTTACCAATTACTGCAATAAGAAGTCACTTGCACACACCATACAGCCTATGTTTAATAAAAGAAATACACACCCCACCAAGTACCAGGTCATGAGAAAGGGAGAAACAGCAAGAACTTCTAATCTTCAGTTCAAGAAGTAAATATGCCACTTCTGCCAAAACATATTACTGCTTGAATAAGCACATCCATAGAACATAACCATCAACCAATGCCCAAATGAAATTCACACACTATTTATTATTCATTTTAGACAAATGTTAGAGGGTATTTTCTTCTGTGAAATGAATATTGAAATATCTTGAATTTTAATTGGTATGCATCAAAGGATACACCTCTAAATGTTCGTTAATAATTGCTGCAGAAATACGAGTATGTCTGCAATTTTAATAGCCACACAGAAACACAGGAAAATGTCTAACAAATATTTATCAAAGAACGTCATATTTTAAGATTCTATGACTTCACAGCATTTACAGCTAAGAATAGTGTACAAATTAAACAAAAGTGTAACTAAATCTATTATTAAAATACCCTTAAAATCACAGTTGAAATGGTTTCACAAAAAACATAGCCTCTCTTTTATCCTATTAGCAAGAGTCCTTGGCCATCTGAAAACAGAATTAATTTAGAGTTGACATTACACACCGATTTTGCATATTGTAATTCATTCTGATCTAATTAATTAGTCTTAGAGGTCCCAGATGTAATTTTCAGGAACTAACTGAACAGTCGAACAACTAAGTCTCCCAGACCTCATAAAAGATTCAGAAACCTACATCTTTGTTTTTTAAAAATTATTTCTTAAATGTTCACAATCAATATATATATATATATTTAAAAAAAAAAAAATCATGCTATTATTGGGTAGCCATTACATCTTATATACAAAATGTGCATCTGACAAGAAGAGTAATTGGTGGAAGATGCTTTATGTTCAACAGGAGCTACTAAGATTCCCTATCAACATTTCAGATAAAAACTTCAGGTTTTAAAACCAGAACTCTGTAGCAGGGGGGTTGGAACTTAATGATCCTTGAGGTCCCTTCCAACCCAAGCTATTCTATGATTCCATGCTGACGTTTAAATGAGAATGAATAATTAAACCTGCAAAGGTAACAGAAATTCCTAGCAACAACAGCCTTTCTTTTAAATTATACCCAATATAATTTTTGACCATAGTAAAAAAAAGTGACTCTTGTTTCACCTGGAACTACAGTTGAGATTTCCAGAACCATCCAGAAAAACACTTGCAGAATAGACGCTAAATTTGTAATGTAACCCACCTTGGCTGAGTGCACGTTCTGAGAGTAGTTCTGCTGCAAGAAAGATAAATTTGAGAAACCTGCATAAGGGTGTCCTTTCCATTTAGTAAATTAACTTTGGCAGAGACCACTGCATTTTGGTACAGAGCTACCATACTTGGTGCTACACAGATTGACCATCCAGTCAATCCCAACCGTTTCCAAAACAAAAAGGATGAACTTGCAGTGAGTTAAGATGATGAGAAAACAAAGTAATGTGGACTGTCACCAACACACACCATGGTCAACTAGAAGGAAATGCCTAAATCAAGTATCTGGGATTTTTCTTCCGCTGTGGTCATAAACGAACCAAGTTCAGACCACATCACTGAGAATCAAAATTTCAGAATGTAAGAATGGCTCAGGAGGTCCAATTCTTCCAGAACAGTAGAAAACATATCACAGCATGCATGCCATTCATTCAAATAACACAAAGAGACAAGAAGAAACATACTTGGAATTGCATCTTCCTCCTTGACGGAGAGGCTTCACTTTCCATCTTTTCCTGATGTTGCAACAAAATTTTAAGTTGATTAACTAGAAAGAGATTAAAAAAAAAAACAAAAAAACAAAGACACATTGGTTATAAGCAAAAATATTGATAAATTTAATATTATTAGTTTAATAATAATAATTTAATATTATTTCTAACATTTTTAAGCTGTTTGCCTTCAGAGTAATCTTACCTGCGTCACTGTGCTGTAGTTCCTCCCAGGGTGGATTCCCACTGTTGTCATTGTCCCTATCCACATCATCACTGCCCTTGTCCACAGAGGACTGGTCAAATCCAACTTCATCCTTACTCTCCGCAAAATGTGTTTCCTCCAAGGCATATTTCAGCTGATGGATACTTTCACTAGCACGCTCTGCAAACAATCATATAATTAGCCACAGCAGACAACATAAAAGAAATATTTTAAGTTGCAAAAAAATTGCGAGAATTAAATGCATTCAGCAACTGTCTAACTTGACTCCTTCATCTTAAGCCAGCCACTAAAAGAAATTACATAATGCAAACAGCCAAAACTACAACAGGTCACAATTTGAGGAAGCAACATTTACTACATTTCTAAATACCAAGTTATGAACAGAGTGTCAGCATGTCAATACAATATGACTCTATAGCAGAACAAGTAGCTAGTATTAAAAATCGTCACTACAAAGCTTCAACTACTAGCCATACCTCACTGTATTTCAAACATAATGCTCATTCTGTATTTCATACAATGCACAGGATCAGACTCTAAGGATAGCTTTAGTGATTTCTCATGGTGATACCTTACATGACAAAGCAATGCCTTGTACAACTGAAAAATAACTGAAATAAAAATTCAGCAAATGCAGTCAACATAAAACAGAGATTAAATAAAGACAGATGACTTCTGAATGAGTGTAAAAAATAAATAACACTCATTCAAAACACAACAAAAAACACCTCTTTCCATATAAACCAAAATACTCTATGAACCCTTTCAAGAACTGACTTGGGAGTGATACAATAACATTCTTTTCTCATTTTCAGTGTATTGTACTTATTTTCTTCTTTATCTTTCTTTTTATTCTGCTAACTTCACAAAAATAGAAAACCATAAATGCCACATTATACCAATGTACCTGAACATTACCAGTATGTCAGAAAAGAAACTGGAAAAATTTGCAGATGGAGAGGTGAAAAACGAACAAGGCATTAGAAAATATGGGCCTGGCTTTAAACAACGATATTTCTGATCCACACTGTAGGACCTCCATCAGTTACTTCTCTTATTACTTCTTTCTCACCATCACCTATGTATAAATGGAGATTAGTAGTTTATTCCTCTTCCATTTAAGTGGTGCATACACAAAGACAGGACAGACAGGAAAGCAGCCTAGAGGAGTATGACTTTCTGCAACAATCAAAAAAGGGATCTCTGGGCTCTGCTGTAACATCATGTAAACTCAGAAACATCTACCTGAAAATATATTTTGAATATTAAAAAAAAACTTATTAAAAAATCACTGTTCAGCATTTACTGGTAGAACAAGCAAATATCTTAGAGTATAATAAATGCTGATGGTTAAAAATATTAATAGCTCCTTTCTTCCAAATAGCAAAGTGAACAGCAATTCAAGTCGGAACAAAAGCTAAGTATGTATATCTAGCTTCACTTAATCTATCTTTTTCAAGTTCAAATACATCATCTTGACTAAAGTTAGGAAATACTTTTTTTCCCTGACTATAACGGTTTTCACAGTCCTTTTCTCTGCATTGCCATAACTCACCTATAGTTCAGAAAATATAAATAAGACACCAAAACCATTCTATTTAGGAACATGGTTTTCAACCCAGTGTGCCAGCTCTGTCTCACATTTTACTGATGCTAGTTTTTCCTAGAAGCATGAGCTGCTTCTCACATATTAATCCTTCCACAGCACTCATTTTTAAAGCCCATTAATCTTACGACTAGTCTTACCTCTTCTGATTTTCAGGTACTCCATGCTTTAACCAAGTTAGTGTAAGAGAAGAAGCAAAAGCACATTTTAGACAGTCATAATTTATTATAACAAACCCAAATATTTTTCACTAGGTGGTGGCTCAGGCAAGAGAATCTAGGTCATACATTTTTCAATTAGCTAATGGGCATAATTAAGCTATCCATTCTTAAGGATTACAAGATGTTATGAGACTGGGAGAGTTAATTGACAAATGGTAACTGTATCTCATTGATGCAATGGCTTGAATATTTAGTAAACTATGTTGCAGTGAGTTGTTGCCAAAAGATACTCAATGTCAGCTAACGTATTACATGGAGAGTCATTTGATAACTAGAAAATGCACCTAATTTTCCCGTTCACTGTAGGCCTCTATCAGAGAACCCTGAATTCTAATTTTTTCCGTCTGTAGCAAGTGGGGAAAAAAAAGTATAAAAACAAAACAAAGTACAGGTCCATGTATATGCTTTCTTCCATAAAATAAAGTGTGCAGGAGTAGTAGTGAAACATAATAAAAACATTATCTGTGACACGCTGATGTCTACTTTTCTTGGCTAAACATTTCCTGTCTCTGAAAGAATATCCCCATATTTTTGAAAGCTTCATTAATATTTGACAAAGTTGCTTAAATGCTTTCTGGTTTCATAATTAAAAAGGCTGCTGCTATAAGCAAAAAGCTCACTACTGGGAAACAGGGAATTAGGAGCTTTCAATACCAAACAGCTAACATTCATTTGAGTAAGAGTTGAACTGGACATACAAAAGGCAAAACGCACAGTTTTTTTCTAAGTGCATCATTTGGGGGCATTAGGGTAAAAGAATAAACATTAACAAGTGGGAATGTACACTGTTGCTTTTATCAACGTAAAAATGTTTTTTCTAAGCATGGGAGAAGCAGAAAGAACCTCTGTGGATGCAAACTATTGGAGACCAAGGCATCTTTACTTAAAGATATCACAATAATTTCTAAAGTGAATTTAGAAGCTGTAAGTTTATAAGTGCTAGCACAGTCAGTCTACTTTTACAGTTAGCTATTCCTATAACAGCACGTTTTACAAAGGCAGCTCTCAGTAAAAATGCATTGTCCAAAACTGCCTGCATATCCAAAATTCAACTGTCGTATTCTTTTCTGCATTTCAAGACTTCACAAACAATATCTGAGAATATATTTCTGTTGTGTGATAAAATGTCACTGATACGTTATCTCCCATAGGCAGAGATAAGGATATAGACGAATTGCAGCATGGCTGAGATTGGCAGGCACCTCTGGAGGCCATCTGCTACAACCTCCAGCATAGACACCACATCCAGGTGTAATACGAAGTTCTCCACAAACAGATTCCACACATAAAAGAGTAGTGATTGTGTTAAACATTCAACTTTAATTGGAAACAAATCAAAATGATAACAAACTAGGATTTCTGAAAGCAATCAAACCTAATATGCAGATACTATCAACAGTGGGGAAAGAAAGCCTCGATCTCTGTTTTTTCTCCCTACGCTTTTTCCCCCTCCAGTACTCATTAAGATCTTTTTTTTTTTTTTTTTTTAAGTTGCCTACAGACATATAAAAGTGATTATAATATTTCCTACACTAGAGAGGATCTGATGCAACTTCGTATTATCCATTAAAATATACGCTTGAAAACTTGCTTCAAAAAATATTTCATTTGTTTACTAGAATGAAAAATATGAAATGTGAGAATACGTATATAAACTGAATTTCAGAATTTCTAAAGATCACTTATCTGGACTAAAAAGAAAATTAAAAAAATACATTTTTTTAACTGATAGTGCTTTTTGTTTTTCAGTATTTAGTGGTCATGGCACCAAACCTGCTGGAGGTCAAGAAGTGTTCGAACAGCGCTCTCAGACACAGGGTTTGGGTCTCGGATGGTGCTAGAGTGGAATCAGGAGTTGGGCTCAATGATCCCTGGGGTCCCTCCCAACTTGGGATATTCCATGATCCCATCATCATGAAAAAACACAAGCCAGCAACAAAACCCAATGCTTCTTCTTTCTCTGACGTACCAGCTTTCATCTTAAGTATTAAACCCTGAAGATATATTACTGGTATCCTTTTTTCAGAGAAGTATCTTTATATAAATACAATTAGTACAAGGTTTTTTTTAGCAGCATGTCACTACTACCATAGAATGTATTTTGTTCTTTTATTAAATTGGAGATATTACTGATGCATTCAACTTGTCAAAAAAAAAAAAAAAAGAAAAAGAAAGAAAGAAAAAAAAAAAGATAAAGACTAGAGTCAAAACACTGAAATGAAATTCAACACAGAAAAGCTTGCTGTATTTCCATATAAGAAGTACTCAGCTTTGGGAAAAAAAATAAAATTGTGAGAACAATACATCACTGAAGGGAAAACAGAAAAAACAGAGAAGGCATTGAACCCTGTTTGCATCGCCTAAACAAAAGACATTTTTTCAGGCACTGCCCAAGACTGTCTATGAAGAGCAATTCTTCAAATGAAAGCACCAAAGTTACCTCATTCATGAACTCGGAAGTGCCACAGAAAATACTCTAAGACCTAATGGAGAGTTTAGCAAAGGAGACAACCATCCAGAACAACAAAATTGGCTGCAAGAGATGGAAAAAACTCCAGCTGGTAGAATTGTTAAGAAACAGAGACTGGAAAAAAAAAAACAAAAAAAAAACCACTACAACTCTGCAAAAAAAAAAAAATGTTTTAACTATCATCTAAGGACAACTGTTTAGTTTGTTTTTAATAAGACTGAAATGTAACTAGTAGTATTCAAAGTATTTACTGGACAGAGGAGCGACTGAAAGAACGGGAGCTGTTTAGTCTCAGGAAGAGGAGGATGAGGGGAGACTTTATTGCTCTATTCCAACATGTGAAAGGTGCTTACAGCAAGAGCAAGAGCGGGGTTGGTCTCTTATCACTGGTGAAAGGATGAGGGGAAATGGCCTCAAGTTGTGCCAGGGTAAATTTAGGTTGGATATCAGGAAAAACTTCTTTACAGAAAGGGTTGTTAAGCACTGGAATAGGCTCCCCAGGGAGGTGGTTGAGTCACCATCCCTGGATATGTTTAAAAACTGTTTGGATGTGGTGCTCAGGAACATGATTTAGCAGAGGGTTGTTAGAGTTAGAGCAGTATGGTTAGGTTGTGGTTGGACTTGATCTTGAAGGTCTTTTTCAACTTGAGTGATTCTATGATTCTGTGATTCTAACAGTGTCAGATGTGAGCTTCTTGTCTGTAATCATTTCCTGTAGCTGAATCAGTTCAAGACTTGAAAACTGAACCCCAGTTCTGTTGAGATAAAGTTCACTAGGTTACAAATTTTGTGCACAGTTTGCTTCCCAGTTGGTTGTTTCCAGTCAGAGTCAAGCAGGGATTTCTCTATGCCAGGTATCCCTTACTCCAGCTTCATATTGTATGTGGGCCTGGTTTGAAGGAAGCCCATCTGGAGGGGAAACTGGAAAGGTGCCAGTTCTCTCTCCTGCCCTTAGCAGGGTGAATTGTACCTTAAGCTTATAGTTGGATATGTTGTGTCTGTTCTTTTCACTTTCAGAGAAGAGATCTGTAGCAATTCAGATGCTGTAACACTAAAGAAGCTAGCTAATGCAAAGTCAAATGCCCTAGCTGGCTCTTCATCTACCACAGAGATCACAGTTATGTTCAGCAGGTGAAACTTAAACAACACCAAGTCCTTGCTGGGAGCAAACCCCTTCAATAACCATTGGCTGGATGTGCCCATTGTCACAGATACAGTCTGTGCTTCAGCAGTACCGCTATAATAGCGTGGAAAAGCTTGTGTTTAAATTTTTGCTAGCTGCTGTTGTCAGCTGTACTATAGTTAAGGAGACTTTGCACTGCTGCTCAGGGGAGCAACACAGCAGACTCAACATTGTATGAGTGAATTGGTGCAGTCAGCACGGAAATCTGATGGTAGCTCAGCATGCCATATAAGCAGAACAAATATTATATAGTGGACAATTTACCAAAGGCAGGCCTCGCCTCTATTGCCCAATGAAATGCACCCAGCTGCTAAACTTAGCCCTTGAGAGCAACTGGATATTCCTGGAGCTTCTGGTTAAAGCCATCGATCATCTAGGGTTGAATTCATTAAGGATATTCTGCAGTGGGTGAGAACATCTGTGGGAAGAAACTGGCTAAATGGACAGCTACTGGGAAATTATACTATCCCATCTTTCTCCACTGACTTAAGCTGGGTTAAGAGATGGCAACAAACTGTCCCTCTTGAAGAATCTGGGCTTTCAACCTACTTCTCCTTGCAAAGGAGTTGTAGCTGCCAGACTCTCCCATAATTCTGATTTGTGGCTCCGCTGATTTCTCATAAGACATGCTAACAGTGTCTGATGAGCCTAATAGAGGGGTTGATATTTACTGTACTGTGCAGAGGCTGAGAAATGCAAATCTCTAGTTCATCTGTGGCTCTGAATAACATATCAGCATTCAGAAAGAGACAAGTAAATATCTCCTTTGTTTCAGTGCTCTTGTGTCTTTAGTGGGCTTTATGTCTGTTCACACTGACTTTGCAAGTAATGCCTTACAGAGCATCCCAGGCTCGGTCTAGGAATGATGCTTGGTGCACTGGGGAGGAAGACCCTTGTTCAGTGGCTTGCTCTCTCAGATAGGACAGCTGCTTCAGACACTTGACTGGGGATTTCTGCAGGTCTGCATCCTCTGTGGGTAGGAAGAGGAAGATGTTTGGATATTTGGGGAGGGAGCAGGACAGGTTTAGAAGAAGCAGGGGATGATCAGTAGCTACTAACAGTACAGTGACTTACGATTTTTCTTTACTTGCAGATCTTCTGGTTGATCCCTCCTACACCCCAGAACCTGGAGCTCTATGAAAACTGGCTTCTCTCAGGGAAGCAGGGAGACATATTTCTTGGGGATAGAGTGTCAGAGTGCCAGCGCATCGAGCTCAAGCAGGGCTATACATTTGTCATCCCCTCAGGTACTGCAGGTTGGGCAGTTGCATCTTGTCTTCTGCCAGGTTTGTGGCAGAGGGACTCCTGAGACACGAGCAGAATCAGGACAGGCAAAATTTAGCTTTCTCCTTCATGAGTAGAAGAGAGAGGGCAATGTTATGTGGCTCTATTCTCTTGCTTGTGGCTCTCAAAACATGGCTTTCATGGTACTGCAGATTCAACACAGGTGTCCAAAAGGCTCTGTCTTTCATTACAAAAGGAGGCTTTCCCAAAGCCCATCACACTGACATCCTAGGCCTGACTTGGTTAAGCAAGCAGAACAAATGGGAGTGCATCAGCAGTGTCTTGCATGCACAATCAGTGCAGTGCTGTGCTAGAGAACAGCAAAGGCAGAAAAGATGGGGTGCAGAGTTGGGTGAAACAGCAGCCTGAGTTAATTGTTGGCAGGAGCTGGTTCACAGCCTTTTAGAGTTGTGATTTAGACCTGGGATGTCTGTAAAATGCCCTTGCAGTAGGGAATACTCTCTTGTAAGGAGAAAGATGATTGGACCCCTTGCAAGGAATCCCTTTCAAGGCTTCTAATAGAACTGCCACATAAAAGTTAGGTCTATCAGACTGTCTCAGATGGCAAAAGCTGTTGTAACCTGCTGTTTCCTGTAACAGTAGTGCAGGAATTAGCTGTGTTGTATACACGTTTCTGTAGCTTACAGCAGAAGCAGGAACAGAAAGCAGCAGGGGTTGCACAAGTGACTCAAGTCACGATGTCTTGACTTTTTGCCCTAAGGGGATGCTGGAATCTACAAAATGTTGAACTTGTCTGATTTAACCTCTGAGACAACAGAACTGGGACTTGATTTATTTTGAGTTTTTTTTTCATTGTTAAATAAACTGTGAAAGACTGTTCTTGGTGCTGCTGATGTTTTTAAGTATAATGCAAAAAGTTGTGGAGGGGAGGTAGATACTGGCACAGTCGCTACCTTGGGAAGATGAATTTAGGTGTGTAAGTATAAATCTGCCTCTAGCTCTTAGATGAGTAAAATGAGCTGAGTATTGAGTGATTCAGTAGTGATGCTTTGTGAGGATTAGACATTGCTGTGCTAATGCAAGTGTCAGCCTTCATCAAAGAGTTGGGATGCAGATGGTCCACTCCTCTCCTTCCTCTGCTGCTAGCTCTGGCTGATGTGATGGGTTGATGGCTAATCTGTTAACAGGTGACCTAGGTATGGTTTAAAGCCTAACTATCAGAGTAAGCCTAGCTGAGCAGTGTGGAAGGTATGCAGTTTTGAGAGCCCTTCTCCAAAGACTGCAGTTGGTAAGAGATTTCAAAGGAATTGACTCAGTAGGGATTTAAGTAGTTATGAGACCTTGACATCCCCTATTCACTCAGCAGAACTCTTCAAACTCTTTCTCCCAAAGGTTGGATCCATGCTGTGTACACTCCCATGGACACACTGGTTTTTGGAGGCAACTTCTTGCACAGCTTCAACATCCCTATGCAGCTCCGGATCTACAGCATTGAAGACCGCACACGGGTGAGGAGAGCTGGGAGGAAGCAGCCTCCTAGGGTGGCAGGGAGGGCACAGGAGCAGTGGTGTGCAGGCAGGCAAGCTGCATTTCACCCTGTGACAAACTGCTGAAACTCCCCTGCTAGATGTGCAGGAAGGGGCTTGGGTGAGGGACAGCCTTTAGCATGCTAGGGCTTGCTGTGTTCCTTCATGCTACCTCCAGCCTAATGTCAGGCATCCAGGGGGTTGGAAGCATTGCAGGGAGTGTGGTGGGGATCTCCCCTGGGAAAGCAGCCAGGGAGGAGGAAGGCTGCAGCAGGTCTTTAGGAGTGCATCCAAGCACGATGCCTTTGCCCTTAGCCATTCTGCTCTTGTTTGATGTTGATCCTAGACTTTAATGTGATAAAGATGGCTGAAACAAAAGGCTCCCAGAAGACTCAAGCCAAGAATGCTGTTGACAAGTGGGTGCTCTCCCTTGTTTCTTGTGGAGATGTAGCTCCTGCAGAGAAGCCTTGGGACAACCCTGGGCTGTGGCATCTGCTGCTCTCCTGTACTAAGGAGGGGGAGGCCTGTGAGGGAAGCACAGTGAAGGGCTGCAATCCTAACAGACAAAGGAAATGTTAATGTTAATGACTTGCAAGTGAGAAGTACCTGGTGTCTGCTCTGCCTGGCCTTTGCTCTCTTTCCACATGGAGAATGACATCTGGCATGGATGCTGCTGTTACACATGTACATGCATTTCCTGCCTCTCAGGAGGGGATTGGGCTCGCTCAAGGCAGCACAGCAGTCTGCAGCTCTGTGCAGAAGGCAGTCTGAACTGATCCTCTTCCCTCTTCTGCAGGTCCCAAACAAGTTTCGTTATCCCTTCTATTATGAGATGTGTTGGTATGTGCTGGAGCGCTATGTCTACTGCATCACCAGCCGCTCACATCTCACCAAGGACTTCCAGAAGGAATCGCTCAGCATGGGTGAGCTTCTCTCCAGCCCTTGTTCCTTCTCACATGCTGCTGCAGGTCTGTGTGGCAGGCAGGGAGAGCTGTGTGGGATAGAACTCAGGACCCTCATTTCCTCCATTTTACAGGGTAGTTTCTCTGTGTGTTTCCTCTCATTTCCCTGTCTGCTGTACTGAGCAATCAGAGGGTAGACAGCTTCCTCCTTTGCTCTTGTGTCAGGCCAGGCTTCTTGCAGCTGCAAAACCAGCAGACCAGTTCCTGGCCTTGCTCATACATGCAAAGCCTGTAACAGAAGAGGGGAGGGATGCTGCGGTAACCACCACGCCTTGCTGTGAGGCTGTAATGCTTTCTTGCTGATCAGGGCCTTCCTGCATGCAGAGTTTGAGGAGCTTTGTCAGATGATCTTCAAGAGGGTCTCTCACAAAAGAGATGATTGGCCTCATTAAAGCCTGTGCAGCAGTTTAGGAGGTTATTTGTTATGGATACCTTTCTTGAGACTGGGAGAAAGCTGGATAGCCTCTGCCTGAGGGCCCTAAAAAAATCTGTCCTCACTCCTCGGAGAGGATCTAAATGCCCATGACTGGACACTTTTCTCATGGCCAAAGCCTTCTGGGGACATTGGAGAATCACTCACAGCTATTTTTAGGCTCAGAGGAGGGTGCTTTGTTATGCACAGTCAGGCTCAGAGACCTTGTGGTCATCTGGAAAGCTCACATCCCCTGCCTCCCATCAGAAGGGCAGGATTGAGGTCCCAGGTCCCACCCAAGACCAGATGGCAGGAGATGCCAAGCCCTCTCAAAATAAATCTGGACTTGAGCTCTGCTATCATCTCCTGAAAGAGGTTTCTCACATCCCGTGCCTGGCCATTCACAGAGTGACTGGGAGTAGGAAGGGGTTTTGCTATTCCTTTTTAGCAGCCATGTGCACCACCCTTTTTCTGATCTTGTCCCGTGTATATCTGATCACTTCACTAGTGATCTGTCTCACCATACTAAAGATACAGGAATTATGAACGTCCATCTTAAGTTTGTTAAAAGCAATTACTTTTCAGTTATTGTCATAACAGGTAAGGACAGTTTGTGTAGATCCCCCAAAGCTTGGAATTCATGTATGGAACTTCTGAACAAGACTTTAAGAGCTAATTAGATCTGGATAAATCCTGAGGGGATTCCTTTAAAGACTGAATGTTTCCTGTGACCAGTTGACCACTGAGATCTTGTCTCATGCTTTCTCTTTCATGGCAGATATGGAGCTGAGCTCCTCAGACTCGGTAAACATGGAGGAAGAGGAAGAAGAAGAGGAGGATGCAGCAGGAAAGGAACCAAGGAGACCGATCACGAGACGGTCTGTTCTTACCAGCCCTGTAGCCAATGGTGCCAATGTGGACTATGATGAACTGGGCAGGAGCTGCCGGAGCAGCCTGCCGGCTCTGAAGAAGAGCCCATCTGTAGACTCCTCTGACTCTAGCCGGGGCTCCCAGAATGGCCAGGCCTGGGAGCTACATGGTGGCAGTCCACGGAAGAGCAGGAGGGTACACCTGACACAGTTCGAGCTGGAGGGGCTGCGCTGCCTGGTAGACAAGCTAGAGTCACTCCCTCTGCACAAGAAGTGCGTTCCCACTGGCATCGAGGACGAGGATGCTCTCATTGCTGATGTCAAGGTATGTAGGCTTGGGAGCACCACTTGTGATGCTGCTCTGTGGATGAGTTTGTTTGCTGGTGTATCAGAGATGAAAACTCCACACCCTCCCCTCTTCCCCCTCCCCAGTGAGGAATCAGTGTGCATTCATGGTCTTAAACTAGTCTTGGGGTGTTGTGTCTGCAGGTTTCTTCTTTCCATTATGTAAGGCTAATGTTGCGCTGGGTAATGTTCCACCAGCTGATGCTTCAGGACAGCCCTGACTTGGATTTTGGCTGGGCCCTGTGTGGGTTCCTTACAGGTGCCAGAGCTCATTTGCAGTGTGGTTTGTGTCATGTTCTGGCTCTGGCCTCCCTGGACTGTTGGACACTGTGATAGTTGGAGCGCCCTGTCTTGGACAGAATTATCTGTTTCTTTGGATTGTTCACACAAGATGTTGATCCTGGTTTATATGGGCGTCTTTGTCCAGCTTTACACCCTGCGCTATATCTGATCTGTTTTGCTGCCTCTGTGTATCATAAAATCATAGAATATTCAAAATTGGAGGTGAATCACAGAGGTCATGGAGTCCACCTTGGTGTTTTAGCCTTTTCAGTGTTGAAGTGAGAATTTCAGCCTGTATTCTGTGCAAAGTCCATCTTAGTTCCTTAATCCACAGTTACTTCCTGCTCCCTCTCTTCCTGGCAGTGACCTGCTCAGCTGCCTGTACCAAAGCTGAAAGCCAAATGCAGCCATAGGAGCACCCTGCTCCTTGCTGTTCCTTTTCCAGGGGCAGTCTCCAGACTTTGTGGGGCATTTGGTAATCTGTTCTGTGCTGGGGGCAGCAGCATGCGGCCTGTGGTCCTAACTGACCCCATGGCTTGTAGATGTCAGAGACACTTGGCCACAGGAGCCTCTTAGGCCTCCCTATTAGGGGCTGCAGGTCTTCTTTCCCCTGGGTTTTTCAAGTTTGCAGCATGCATGTCTGAGCCTCCAGGCCCTGCTTGAACTGTACAATGTTCTAGAGAAACATCAGCTGTGAGCAGGTTTCTCCCTTGGGAATCTTGGTGGTCCTGATCAGACGGAATGCCCCAACACGCTTTCAGCTGTACTCTAATAACCTGTGTCCCTAGGCATAGACCTGGCAAACTGCTTTTCCACACTCTCTCTTGTGTGGTAATGGTGAGTTTCAGGGTGTTGGTGTGGAAAAATGTGTTTTTGCATCCTGTCATGAGTTGAGCCCAGAGCTGTCACATGGTGGCACCTGACACTTTGAATGTGACAAAGACCTGCTTCCAGCTCTGTGCTAAGAGGTGCTGTCTGTCCACTGAGACTCTGCAAAGCCATTCCTGAAAGGGCTGAATCAACACTGTGCGCAGGAAGAGCTGCCTCTGTTTCTACCTTGACCTCTTACTTTGCCTGCATCCTTTGGACAGTTCCTGGCAACACTGCATCACTGCTATTTGCTCTACCATAGCTTAAATGAGAGGACCTGTAGGAATCCAAGTGACTGCTAGCATAAGAAATGAGGTTGACACATCTGGCACTGCTGTCTTGCTGAAAAATCTCCATGAATTCGGTGATTCTGTAAAATGGTTGGATTGGAAGGTACATAAAAGCCCCACCAGCCTCACCCCTGCTGTGGACTAGTTGCCTGCCACCAACCAGATCAGGCTGCCCAGGGCCTATCCAGCCTGGCCTTAAGCACCTCCAGGTGTATTGCTGTCCATGGTCTGGTGAGTCACTGAAGGATCATTGGCAAAGATGGGCGTGTGAGAGGTCCGATCACCTACGGACTGCTTCTGCCCATCACTTTGGATCCCCATTCCTCTAAACCAGTAGAACAGTCACAAACTAGTTGTGTTTGGGCTCTGCCTGGAGGTGCTGGAGCACCAGGCATGTACCTGGTGCAAGGTCTGCCCACATCAGAGCCATCACTTTGCTCTTCTGCCAGTGTTGTACTCTCCCCTGCCTGCTCTGCTTCTCCCATGGGTTACATCTTCCCAGAATGTTCCCCATGCTTTCCCATCTCTGTCTCAGGAGATCTGCCAGGTGGAATCTACGTTCCCAAGGCAGTTGGTTTCTCTAGGTGCTCATGTTGAAGAGAAGTGGCAGTTGTGGCATCCTGCTGAAGCCCTTAGAAGAGTGATCGTCCCCTTAAAGGAGTGAGCAATCTCAGGACACTCCATGGGTATTCTGGTGCAGAGGTGAGGAATGGGCTGCTCCCACCAGAGCTGGACAGTGAAGGTCAGGCTGTGAGGCTCCCTGTGCTGGTATTATGGCTTTCACAGCACATCTGATGCTTCTCACATAGTAGGCTGAGCTGAGGACCTCTCTGCTGTCCTTCCTGAGCAGAGGTGACCTCCAGGTATGATCCCACAGGCTTAGCGTTGATGAAGTGCTGGAAAAGCCCCCAAGCTGTGCTGCTGGTCTGAGTGTCC
>JAOWBP010001760.1:24517859-24550344 GCA_028571105.1 Tragopan temminckii
AAGTAAATAAATAGTTTTCCCTTAGCTGAAACTATAATGTTGTCCAGTACCTCTAAAACATCCACAAAAGCACAAAAGTGCCTGCATGTGCCTGGAAGCAGATGCATGACTAATGTTTCCTGGTTGTTAGAAAGTCTGTATGTTACTTAATATCTTGCATTTTTATCTAAAACTAGAAATATACAAATCTTAGTGGCACTTCTGAAGATTTTTTAAAAAAGCATTCATATGAATGCAGACTCTGTCCACTTACTGCAGCTGTAAGTTTTAGAGCAGCATCAGTGCCCATAAAAATGAAATGGTTTCAGTGCAGTGATTAGTTTTCACCCACTTTGGAGCACTTTTGTAGTGCTAGAGTACTCTAGAGAAATACAGGTTTGGAAGAGAATTGGGTTCTTCATCTTCCCATTAGGTGTGAGGATGGCTATTGCAGCTCCCTGCATGCACAGGAGTAACAGTGAGAGTCCACACAGCTCCTGTGATGAGGACTGCGGGCATTTCTTTCTGTGATAGGGAGTGTTTGACACCACCTACACTGGACTTCCAACTTCTGCTTCCTCGTGTGCTGCTACTCTTGTAGCAATGTAGGGACTCAGGTCCCAAGGTGACTTACAAATAGCCCAGGGTAAAACTTTTCTTTCCGATGTAGTGCGTTGCAAAACTTTGACATGGCAAGTGATAAGATATGGGAGCATGTGTCAGGTCAGTACTGCCTCTGGAAGAACCAGTCATTGAACTAGAGCCTGAAACACAAAGGGAGTGAGATACATTCAAGTAGTAAAGATGAGATAAATTCCTGGGTTTTATTTCCCATGATCTATGGTATCATCCAGACTGAAACTTCGTGAGTGCACCTCATGCTTTACTTGACACTGGGAAATCATCTGGGTACAGTAGTGATGTGAGGTGTAGAACGGGGATGACTGACTGACTGTAATGTTACCCAGATGCTGAAGTCATATCACACTGGAGCTCTCATCTCCTAAAACCTCATCTAGATCTTGACGAGGTGGCTTGGGCCCATGTGGTAGTGGTAGGAGAAGCAGATAAAGGGAATTCATATCCTCAAATGATCTGACAGTTTTAATTTTGGGGAAGAAAGCGTGGAACTTCATCTGTATGAAAGTGCACCTGACTGGAATGTGTACTCAGTGTAGCTGCTCTTCCTGTAGCTTATGAGTTGCATGCGATCCTCTTGTTTCATACCCCTAGAAAATAATACATTGCTTTATAACAAACACCAAAGTGGAGGAGCTTGTGCCTTGATGATGGTTTTGGTAGGCCTGCTGCCTTTCCTGCTGTGACCTGACGGAGTTGTTAGGACAATCTATTGTCTTAAAGACAGATTTACGTGCCCTTACAGGATACAGGATGGATGGAGATAGTGGAGATGACTTTAAAGGGTGGTACACAGGGGTTAAGAGACCAAAATTTGCACTGTGGCTGTGGCTGGCCAGGTGCTTAGGCTGTCCCTCTTATACAGGTATACCTCACATATGCTGGAGGGTAGCAAGGGCTATGACAGCCTAAGGAGACCATTCTAAAAGCAGATGTCCATCTCATGATATGCAAAAGATTGAATTACTCATAGGGTACAAATGTGCAACTGTGTGTCATGTTCATTTAGCACCGAGCTGAAGCTTTTGTCTTTGTTCAGTGTAACAAAAAACAAGTCCCTCAAATCTAAGAATTGTTTGAAAAACACTGTAATGCCAGGGTAGTGTGTTTAGATTTGTCCTCATGCCCACTCTAGTTGTATGGATTTGATTACAGAAGTTGCTAAAATTCCATTGATTTCTCAGTCTGCAAACCCTTAGATTTCTTAAAACCATGGAAGAATAGAAACCACAGATTACTTCAAATGCGCACAATTATTTTTTTTTCTGTGAATGCATAATGCACAATTTTATTCCATTTATATTAAAATAAATGGAGCTGCTTTTTTCTTTCTTGACGCTGTTTTCAGGCTGCGTTCCTTTTGCCTAAACGAAACCCTTCTGATGCTCTTGCTCGTCTGGCTGGCTGTAAACCAGGTATTTAAACAAAAATAAAGAGTTGCCAGTTTTGCCAGCTGGGGATGAGAACCCGGCTGGTGATATGTGGGTTCGGGAGGCAGTTAATCCAGCTTTTATGCTTTTTTATGATTTTATGTAAAAAGAGGTTAAAAATCACATTTGGCTCTTTCTTTGTACCACTGTTTTGTTGCTGTTGTGGGAATGCAGCAAAAGGTTGCTCATACTTTTTATTATTATTAGGTAAAGCCCTGCATAAATTAGGTAAAACCCCAGATCTGGTTTGTTTTAGCTGTTGGGCATGTGATTTGCCTCACTCAGAGAATGAAATGCTTTATATTCCCATTGCGTGCTTTTGTAAGTCACACGTGCAAACCACACCTCAGCTCACTTGTAAAAAGCTCCACCACTGCCTCACAATTTTTTGAATTTTACTAGCTTCTAAAGAAAAGAATAACTAACAGTACAAGTAGGAGAAATGGTAACGATGCTAAAACAAGTATTAGGAAAACACATGATGCTTTTATTCTGTGGCAGAAGAAATGGTGATTTAAAGACAAGTGCCACAGATTTCATATACAGTTTTTCAGCTAATAGCTTACAGTGTGCTGAAACTCATAAAATATTTAATTAATTTTAAAATGCTGGAATTATTTTAGTTGCTTTTGTCACATGTACTTACTCAGATAATTTGTTGTGTTTTACACTTTCCAAAATTTCACCCTCTATTTGGAAATATCAATGATGTAACGAATCTGTGTGTTTTGGCACGGTTGTAAATAGTATGTGTTAATGTGTTAATATTTATGGTTTTTTAATCTTATATACACAAGACGGATTTGTAATACATTTCTTTTCATCGCATTTCCTATTACTAATCCTTAAAGATAGTGAAAATTAGGAATATGAATGCATTAATTACTGTGGGATCATCAAAATTGCCATACTGTATTTTGCTTCTGCTAATAACATGTACCAGGCATTTAGGAGCAGGATTGGATTTACTGGGGAAGAAAAAGGAGAGGCAGAGAAACAAGCTCTACGCTCTCACTGGGACTGCCCATTCTCATGCATGTGTCCTTGTAGGACACGGTGTGGTCATGGCCGCTCAGTGTCCCCAGATGGGTGCAGGCTGTGTCTGCCATTGCTTCAGAGGAAATTGCTGGAAGTCTTCTTACGCTTTTTTGACTGTCACAAGATAATCTGCTCACGGAAAAACTTTATACCTTATCTGCTAGAGGTTGCCTTATTCCTTAAAGCCTGAAGGCATTACTAGACGTCACCAGGCTTTCCCTGGCATGTGTCTAGATGACTATTCCTGTGTGTCTGCTTCCTGTTTGAGTCAGGGTGAGTGCTTGGCATTTTTGTTTGTACGTGACAGTGACTTGTAAAAGGTATTTTGTTCTCTACAGGTTAATACAGATATATTTTTAAATCAGTTGTATGTGTATTCTGTCTTTCAGAAACTGCCTTTTAACGATACAAAAACCATGGAGAATTCTGTAGGACTTTATTAATACAGTCCAACTATTTTAGTTTCATTTATTTGGTCTTACTGTTTATTATTTAAGTCTAATTTCTTGTTTTAAATTTTTTTCCCTTTATATTACTGTATCTTTATTCAGCACATGTTGGCAACTGAGGCACATGCTGTGCCTTCTATGTTAGCATTTATTAACTTCTAATTTTTACAACCTTTTTGGTGCAAGGATATGATCTCCTTATAATACACAGAAATCTGAATTATATACCCATGCAGTAGCCTTTAGTTTCTTTTTTGTAAATGCTTTCATTATGGATGTATGATGCTATTATTTCACTTCCATTGCTGTAATGCAATATTAAGATCTACTGAGATGATGATATACCATTTAGATTTTTTATTCCAGTTCTCTGAGGCTGCTGGAGGAAGTCTGTGGAGTTGGTCAGTTTTTAAGACACACAACATTGGAGACATTATCATTTTAACAAATGTCACAAACTTATTTGTGTGATCGTATCATATCATACATACACACCCACAGTGTCATGGTAAACGTACCATGTAAACATCGCCATGTTTCTGTGCGCTAGTACCATTCAGCTGCTTTGGACTACCTCATGGAACTTAATGGAACTGTCAGGAGAAATGCGTTGAGGGTTCTTAATATAAACACAGTAGAAGCAGAGAAGCTAAGCTTCTTTTAGGACGAGAAGGGTGTTTCTCAATTTCAGGCTTTATTCTGGCAGGTGGGATAAAGAGAGGAAGTGGCTGAGCAAGGAGACATCCTCTCCATGAAGAACACTAACTGAGACTGCAGTGCCAGCAGATGAAGTGTCTCTTCCTAAAACTGCGAATAAATGGGATGGTAGAAGACATAGAAAAGGGGAAAATGCAGTCGTGATAACTTTGAGGAGACCATTTTCAATTGTATGTTTTGCTTGTTTCTGATGATAGCGCATGGGATAACAGCACAGACCCTAGTATATCTGTAATTGCAGTGAACTCAGGTGTATGGGTCAGTGCTCCAGTTGCATATGCTGGGTCTGAGTCCTGGCAGTCTTTGTTACACACTGTGGAAATGAAGTCTACGAAAGACACTCATATAAAGATACATCAAATAAGCTGAAATGATCCCATCTGAAATAGCACATGCTTTACAGCTGGCTTTGCTTTCTATCCTAGGTGTTGGAAGATAATGACTATGGTCGTGCAGTGGACTGGTGGGGATTAGGAGTTGTCATGTATGAAATGATGTGTGGAAGATTGCCTTTCTACAACCAAGATCACGAGAAACTATTTGAACTGATACTAATGGAGGACATAAAATTTCCTCGAACTCTATCTGCAGATGCAAAATCATTACTTTCAGGCCTACTGATAAAAGATCCAAATAAGCGGTAAGTGAAATTACTGGGGTACATAGTTTATATTCTTTAAAGTAAAAATAGGCCACTGGTGCCTGATCTTTCTATCTGAAGGACTAGTCATAAGAAGGGGTCTTATACAGCCATACAACCTCAGATTTCCACTTATGATACACAACAGTGAGATCCATAAGCAAAAGGAGAAAAGAGATGTGGATGAGAACACTTTTAAAATCATTCACAGCAAACACAAGGAAATTTTCAGGTTTAGGTTATGTACTGGAACAAAATGAGAGCTCTGTAATTTTTGTCACAGTGTGATTTGACCCTAAGTTGGTTACATAGTCTAATGGAAATGTCCCACTTCTTCTTTTGGTGTGATCATGCGTGGAGACACGTAAAGGCTGCCACAGCTAAGTTGCATTAAAGCATATAAATAGATCACATATTTGATCATGTAAACTGCAAATTGATAATGCATCCTCTGAGTGAGATTTAAATGCAGTGGTTTGAAAGTGAGCATTGCCTACCTGCTTCTTGTGCACCTTTCAGCAGGATTGCTGTTTAGGAAAGCTATCTTCCAATGGTTCCAATCCTCCATCCTCAATCTGTAGACAAGAAGCAAGGATGTGTAGCAAGGATGTGCTCACCAGCACTCAGGGCAGGACCAGTTTCGGTGCCCCTCAGTGGGATTTGCCTGTGCTTAGCCAGGTGCAGCAGCTGACACAGCACAAGTGGTCATCCTTTCTGTTGCTGCCCATCAACATCTGTTTTAATTAAGTTTATTGTATGTAGTAAAAGGAAACCATGACCAACCGAATAAATACATGTAAGAATTTGTCTCTGCAGTAATTACTATTGCATTTTAACCTCCAAACAATTTGATTTATCAAATGTATTAGCCTTTAGAATTGAAAAGATACTTCCCTGTAATTAATCTTTGCAGACAGTAGTATGTATTACAGACTTCTGTTTACTTCAACTTATTCACATTCAAGTTTCAGTGCTAGCTACTGATAAACAGGGTGCAAGCACAGAGGTTAACTGCAGCTCTGCTCTTCTCTGAGCAGCTGGATGGGAAGATACTGAGGGAAGTCTGAAGAGTGCAGGCAGACTGGGGTGCTCAGCAGAGACGTGGAGAATTTTATGAGCGGTTGAGAAACAGAGAAGAATACAGCATGGAAATAAGTTTATGCCCAGTCACTGCAAGACTGAGATGGTAGTCCAGAATATTTCTGTGATTTTGAGAATTATTGCTCCTTGCTTTTAAAACTTCTCTTTATATCTTTAGCAGTTCATTCTAATGAAACACAACCTGCCTGTGTCATTCTCCTTGTTGACAACATACACAAGCTGTTTGTTAATTTAGATATTTTTTTTCTGTTGCAACTTCTGTCAGTTATGCCGTAGGATAGCTAGACTCGGGAAGACGATAGTTCAGAGCTGAGCAGTCTTAAAAGTCCACCTGCTGTTGAAAGGGGCAGAGGTCCCTTCCCCTGGATGTGTGGCTCTGTCTCCACCAACAGCAGCCTAAGGGAGCTCGCTGAAACTGATGTTGAATCAAGTTTGACTTCTAAAGCAAAAAAAGCTGCCGGTTCTTTGTTGTTTTCTCCTTGTGGGGTTAGTTTTCTTTCAGGTTAGTGAGCTGACTCCAGCTCTCAGCCTCCAGTGAGCATCACGGTCAGTGGAAGCGATGCTGTAGATGAAAGTGAGGGGAGACGTATGGGCAGGGATGGGATCCTTTTTCTTGGCAGCAGTGTCTGCTTATGGGAGCTCAATCCACCTTGTGTGGGTTCACCTGGAGTAGCTGGAATTTGCTTCCAGAAATGATATGCCAGAGTCTGGCTTTGGCAAGCTATGGGCTGCAATGAATAGTGTGGTTATTTACACTGGCCTTTAAATAACCTTCTCAGCAGGCCTACAATTTATTAATTTATACTAATTAACTCAGATTGAGGCTATTTTATGGTAATTGGTTAATTGTTACAGCACCCAGATGCAACAGCAGCACACACTTTATAAAAATGATGTGTCAGTCATTACTAATTCAGTGCTTGGCACCTCCCTGGTAAAATTCTGTGTCAGCTTTGTTGGGTTAGTTTTGGTTTTTAATGGTGCCAGATCTTTAGTTAGTCTTTCAAGAAAACTCAAGAATGTCTTTTGAATGAATGGATCATTAAAAACTCATTGTGGACAGTAATAACCATGATGGTTGGAATAATCAAGTAGAACAGAACATTATTTGGATGCTTTTGTTAACACTTTTTATCTTGAATTCATATTAAATAGGGGAGAATATCATATTGAACAGGTGAGAGTTATTCCCAGATATTGAAAAACAAATGTTCCCTTTTCTAACAATCATGATAATTTAATCTCCTTTTAGGAGTAGTACTTGTTTAATATGGACTTTTTTTATTCTCTCTCTAGACTTGGTGGAGGCCCAGATGATGCGAAAGAAATCATGCGTCATAGTTTCTTTGCTGGAGTAAACTGGCAAGATGTATATGATAAAAAGGTATGTCCTTATATGATGCTGAATAACCTGGCTTCTGTCCTGGGACTGTTGTTGTCTGAAAATCATGCATGTTTTTTGTTGCAGCTTTTCATGTTAATACAAATAAATAATTATTCTGAGCCAGGCGAACTTCTTTCATCTTTTGGTTTTCATTAGCGATTTGTCACTGGACCACAAGTAACTGTTGCTAACCAAACTAACCTCAGCAAAGATTTTCCTCCTGTTACGTGACCTCCCAAACTTTTTCCTTTTTTTTTCTTTCTGGGTGTTCAAGAGAAAAATTATTGTATGAATCAGGAAATTGAAAAAAATAGAATTTTTTTTTCTGAATTGTGTTTTTGCCTTTTATTGAATTGTTATAATGAAGCAATTGAAAAGATTTGTAGCAAAAACTGACTTTCTGATTATTTGTGTTTAAGTAGAAGTCTCTTAAAAAGCAATTTTTGGAGAGAGACCTAGCATTGAAATTCTGAGCTAGAACAGCTTGTGGAGAAAGAGAGTGCTGGGAATTGAACAGTTTTATCTAAACACAGTCCTGTTCTTATAATGATCACCGTACTGGGGATGATTTTAGAGAATTAATGTATCTGAGTAACGGAATTCAATTTGACTTACATTCTTTTATATACGTAAGCTGATTTGATCTCAGTACTTGTTTAAGAAGTTTCTTGTTGCTATAAAGGCCCTTCTATTTTGATAGTCTTTTTTTCCTGTGCTTCCCCCCCCCCCAAACTGTTCTATACTGTTAATCTGCCAGTTGAGCTGTGTAATTTAAAAATTTTCCTCTTCTTTTGCTTTGTTCGAAAAAAAGAAAATGGAAGACATACGAATGAGCAGAATATGTTTATGCTCCAATGTCAGTGCTGCAAACTGTTTTTTCAGTTGTTGTTGAACTGGAATTTTAAAAATGTGTGGTTGTTGGTGTGGTATTTCTCTGACAAATACCAGAATTGAAATGAGAACCTTGTATTATGATACAAAATATGGTACTCTCTGAAGTTACTTGATCCAAAAGTGTGATTTTTCCCTGGCAGAACGGTGATGTTTCAAGAAACTTCTAAATAAATAACCTTAACGAGTATATTAATCATGTTACTTTATGAACTCAGAATGGTTGATTGTTTTTAGGCGGTAGTAGGGAAGCACTCTGAGGATAAAATCTAAAACTCCAAACTGAGGACAGAGAATAGTTTGGATTGCACAGTGCTGGGAGTGGATGAGAAGGAAAAAGCTGTTTCATTACTCTCACTCTATCAAAAATGTTTACTTGATAATTTTAGGTTAAAATGGAGTTTTCAATTCTACACTGTTCAACATCAAGTTTAGTTCTTACAATATAGATCCTCTTAACTTATAAGCGCAGGCTCTGAATATTTCCAAATCAACACAAGTGTTTTTTGCATCCTAATCTTATTCTGTGCTGTTAAAATAAATGGAGGTATTTTGCTTCTACATGAATGCAGGTATTTTGCTTTTCTGCCCGTGGAGGTGGATATGGCTTGTTGGAATGTGGTAACTGGAGAGATGGCAGTCACTCTGTGTTTACTCTTTCCACTGCTGCTTTGAGAAACTAGATTTGCTACTGAAAGATGAATTGGATTTCCTCAGTTAACTTCCAGGACCAGAGGAATTATTTTTGTGCAGTATTGGCACACAGTGTGTTCTTTATGGAAAAATAGCTCATTAAAATTAGTTCTGACAGTATGTTTTTCTATTTAATTCAAAAATAGTTTTTTTTGTCAGTATTGCTACTGTAAAGCCATTTGTCTGGTAGGTTCAGAAGTCCAGGCGTTCCTTCTGTGCACACGCTGTCTTACCAGTTCTGAAGTATGCAGAGTGCAAGACGGTGTTCTGAAACGTGAACTTCTAGCATAATAATAAGCTTAATGAACTTTAACCAAGTATTTTTATTACAGTGCTTGTGAGAAGGTTTTTGAGGGTTTGCTATGTGATACAGTTTCTAAAACAACTCAGGAGTGTGCATCGAACAAATTTGGTTTTCAAATAGCTTTATCCTATGCTTGCTTCTGTTGCTGTTTATTATTAGTAGTACAGATTTCAGTAGTAGGGTCACTTGATGAAATTTATAGTTGATATAATTATTTGCATAGTAGAGATATTTCACAGCATTCTTTTTTGAGGTTTATGCACCATGAAACTGTAATTTTCTGGCTGCATTTCAAGCATGTGTTTCTCTTAGTAATGAAAGAACTGAAGTTCGCATTCAGAGTAATAGAAAACGAAAAATCATGTGCATTCCAAGTAGTTTCAGGGGAATCATTTTGTACATGTGTATGCTGTACCACCGTGCCACCGATTTTGATCACTTCTACTTGAGACTGAGTACATCTCTGTACTTACCGGATTATCACTTCATGAGTGTGATTGGAGGCAGCATTATGCGTCTGTAAACTTGGAGTGCTTCATAGCAAACACGAGCTCTGTCGGGTCAAGGGGATCCAAATGGTCGAATGGAATTATTAGCTCGCTGATACTGCTAACTAATTAAACTAATTTGGTACTTCGCAGTGATAATAAAATATTGTATGGTACATTGTGGAGCAGAGAAGGTCGTTGGCTTTAAATGAAAAATGTATAGTACTTAGCATTTGTGGTCAGATGTATTTATGTTTGGCAGAAAAATCACAAGGGCATATGAAAGAGGGCAGTCTGTGCCAGGTTCTTCCTGTGACCAGCTCAACCCTGATGAGTTTTCATTTCTGTGCCTGACTATGAGAAATTGAATAGTTTGGCAAACTCTGAGGACTTCAAAAGCCCATACACTTCTAAATAAATCATTTGTTTTATTTTTAGCTAGGACCAGGAAGCTTTTTGACGTTTCTGTTACTCGTTTAGGAATTGTTTTAGAGTACTTTTATTTGGGTTGCAGAAATATTCTGAAATTGTCAGATGTTCTGTCTAGGATCTTTCACTGAACAAAAAACACAGGGGCATTAATTTGAAGGTAGGAATTAGGGTATGTCTTTGGGTGTGCAGCTTAAAGCACTCAGTGGCCCCTGTCAGAGGAGATTCAGACCTCTTAGCAAAGCCTGAGTTTCCTCCTGCATGTAATATGGATGGAAAAGAAGAAGAAGCCCTACAGGAATTTGGGCTGAGTTACATATGTATTCTGATTTTTGCTAGTCTCTCTGACTATTCCTGAAGCAAATTTCTTTGTTAGTGCTGGGAAGGAAGTGGGGCAAGTGGCAGGGATGGTTACAGCCCTGCTGAGCACGAGGACACCCCTCCTGCAGCAGTACGCAGCAGGTCAGGCGGCTGTGAGATGCTGGTCCTCATCCTCCAGCCTCGGCCTCCAGCCTTTGCTTTTCTTAAGGCACAACCACAGCAGAAGATGAAATGCCATGATTAAAATCCTGGGTTTAAATCTGGCAAAATCTGCAACATAAGCATAATGTGGAATGCATATTTTGGTACTTTCACTGATCAGATTTTAAGGGAGGAGGTAGGAGGGAAATAGGAAAACGCCAGCATCTGGTTTTAAGCAGTTGCTATTTGAGTCATGCTATTTTGGTATGATTACCTGCTGTGTAATAAAGCCTGTAGAAATGACCCATGTTACTTGCTTTTGTGTTGTTGCCATACAAAGTAGTGAAAACATCAGAAATCTGCTAAGCAGGCTGATATTTTCAATGTGCTCCAAGTAATACTTGCTATATGTAGACCTTGTGATTGATTGCCACCTCTTCGCTCAGCTGCTTGAATGTACAGAAGGCAGAGTATAGCATAAAGGTATTTGATTCAAAAACAAGCCATTCTTGCTGCAGCCCTGAGGAAAAAAGTTCATCTGTGGACAAAACCCTGATGAACCAGTGGCGTCCTCCCACTGCTGAAATCCCATCTCTGCCACCTCCTTCTCTGCCCAGAACCACTTTAACCCCACCTCACACGTAGTTTCTTACTGGGGTTCAGGGCTGCTTCTGGCTCCCTGCTGTCCCATGCTTTGAATCTCAACTCAGGTTCCTTAGAGTCTTTCCCTTAGGGGTTGGTGGTGGGATGGAGTGGGAATGGCTCTCTCCTACTCCATTTTGGTGGTTTTGTGGGATTTTGCTCCATCATGGTGTGTTTGCCCAGCCATTCAGAATTTTGGGGGGAAGGACATCCAGGTTGACAGAGTGCATAATCTCGTCAGCTCCTGTTTCCTTTGGTAACTGAGCAATTTTCAGAAAAAGGACTCCTCTCAAAAAAATGTTGTTAGGAAAGGAAAACAAGTACTTTAAAAGACATTTTTTTATGGAAATATTCTTACAATCTCGTGTTGAAAATCTGAGCTAAGGCTTTGGGTTACTAGTAATGCCTGCATGCTTTTTAGGATCATGAAGTGTTGTTAGTGTCTGCAGGATATTTTAGATCACCAAGGGAGCTTAAAAGACATATGAGTGAGAGAACACATTAACAGATAGGCATCAGAAGAAAATCAAATCTAGAGACAGACTGTGCTGGTGTCTTATTAAAACACTTTATTGTGTTATTTTGTTGTTATTGCTTTGTTGTTATTTCAGTTTCTGTAAAAATAGGCTGTTTACTTGGAATGTCGTGCAGTGAGTTACGTAGTGGGTTGAGCTGGGAAGGCTGTAAATTGTGACATGTTTTCAGCACTTAAAGCTGAGTGTGCTTGTGGTGACATGGAAAGGTGTATTTCAGTGCTGTGACCCCATTCTCCTCTCACAATATTTGTCCTGCTGTTCTCAATAGGTTAATCTGTCTCTTTGGTTTGATTCATGACAATCACAGCTCTGCGTAGTTCTCCAGTAAGGTTTAACATAGATGGAAATTTGACTTCTGGACATCAGATGTTGAACACTTAACTACCAACATATAATTAACTTTTGTAGCCAGGAAGAACTGTAACATTTGACACGGATTTTGACATATGTCAGACCTGAAAAATAAACTAACTGGCAACTGTTGAAACACAGCATATGATGACAATGCAAGGCATTATTGAAATATATTTTGTAGTTGTTTTTGTAATACATTTTCAAAATGCATAAACTCTGAGGAAAGAAGAATTCATCTCATACACTGTGATTTGTTAGTATAGAAGAGGAAAGCACATTGGGATGCAGCAGTGATCTTTTTTTTTTGATTGGACAAATCAGAATGTTGTACTGAAGTTGAACCACACATGTAAGATTCAAATAGTTATTCCTCTTGAATAAAAACAGAAACTGGACAACAGTGCTCACTTCTTTACATTTATATGATACTTAAAGAATTCGTGTTTGTGAGTTTTGAGGTTATAATCCACTTACATAGTTTATTTAAATAGCTCGAACAATTTGGTGAGGCTGGTGTACAGCTGCACCTCTTCCTCCTTTAGCACTTCAATTCAGAGTGCTTTTCAGCTGCAGGCTGTTGGTGGGTGGGATTCTTACGGCTTTGTTAATTTTGAATTCATTGGAAGGAAAATTCCTTTTAAATTAAAAGGAGAGGGAAGATTACACTGTAATTCTTAAGCACCTCATTTTTCACTTGGCAGGTCGAGTACATCACAGGCACTCTAAAGCAGCTCCGGTCACTTCCCGTATGATCCAAGACAAATGATTCCTGTCAGGTTGTCTTTGAGCTAATAACATGTATATTTCCTCTCGTACAGAAGTACTAGTGTAGCTGTTACATCAGCATGAAAAAGCTCAAACACAGAGGCTGCCTGTTCATTTCTATGTGATTGAAGTATTCAGGTGCTTACCTGCCCCTTGTGTTCCCCCAAAAGGTGGGTGGCAAGTTTCCCAAGTCTTGAACTGTGGGAAAACAGTGGTGTTCTTCTCTTGTTACTCTTGATGGATGCCAAATGGAAATGCCATAATATATGATAATGAAAATACTAAGAATTTGGTACTGCTTCTGCTGTCATTTCTAACGTTAAGCCTTGAAATGGCTGGGGTAGATTCAGATTGACAGGTATGAAATTGGATTTGTCTTAAACGTCACCTCTTACAGACAGTTAACTCAGTGCTGAATTTAGTCTTTCATTTCTTTATTTGCACACGTGTACCTATGTACACATATGTGTGTTTGTGTGTGTGTAATATATGAGCACACAAAACGTGTATTTTTGGTCCCTAGAGCCAATTGCTGAAGCCAGAGTCTCCTCTCTGGTTGAAGTGTCTGTCTGAAATGGAACAAACTGCTAGAGAAGGGCAAATTGTCACATCCAGGCAGCCAGGATTGAGCAGCAGGAGACAAGGATTGTGTTTAGCTGAAGCCTCTATTATTCCTTTTGGACACCTGTTAGCATGTGTGCCTTGTGGTGCTTGCATTACTGTTTTTGGACTTTCTGATTTCATGGGTCAGAAGTGGTGAGAGCTGTTAGATACCATTTCTATGTGACACCAAAACACCAAATACCACTGGGTATGGAGGGACAACTTCATGTTGTGGCTATCAGGGCTGTACTCAACATTGTGTATTTTGTTCACCCTTTTGGGTTGCATGGATAACCTTCTGGGTTATTATTTAGGCTCTGTGTCAGTGTAAGTAGTTATCTCTGCAGCAATTGCACCTTATTTGTCTTTCCAACAGTTTCATTGCAGCTGAGATTTTTGGAGATTTTACTTTCTGCTTTTAAATAAAAGCTGACAATTAATGAACAAAGGTGGCATCCCTCCAGAAAGATAATTGCCAAGTTTCTGTAGCATGGCCCGGCATGTTGGTGACATGGCTTACAAAATCTGTCTCAAATGAGTGGTTCTGTCTCTAATCTCCTGGCTGTACTGATGAGGTACTGTGCCCTTCCGTGTGCACTTATGCACATCACTCATACCATTCTCCCAGCTTCTGCTTTATGTGACAGGAAAGGATTTTGTATTGTATTTCTCCCGTTTTCTTCTGGAGGTGATGCCCAAGCACTGTGTGGAAGTTCCTTGTGTCTTGTCAGGAATTGTGGAGCAACTGGTAAGCTATTTCAGAGGCTCTCCCTTTGAAACAAGACATTTGTCTTCAAAGTCATTCTGCAATTATATGAAGGTCAGAGAAGGACTCTGAGGAAGGGGAAGGTGTGCATGTGGTGGCAGACAGGGCTTCTGAAGTGGGATGCCAACAGGCCTTTAGAAACGGCTGTGCTGGTTAAAGGCCAGGAGAGCAGGTTGAGAGGAAGTTCAGGAGACCTCCCAGCTGGTGGAGATGTGGTGAGGGAAGGAGGCAGAGTGTGTGAGAAGAGTGAAGGATTCTCCCTGCTGCTCTCTTGAGTCGTGTTTGTGCCTCTTGAGCTCAGCTGCCGTTTCCTCTTTCCCATAGGCATCAGTGTATATGAAGGTGCCGCCTGTATAAATACCAGCATAAGCTTTTATGGAGAAGCTGCATGGCTGCATGGTTTGTGTTTGCAGCCTCTGAAGCCTCCTACTGCTTTTCATGTCTAAAAAATGAAAGGCGCTTCTGTAAGATGAGTGAATCGCTGAACACCGATGTTGCAAATTTGCACTGGGTTCTTCCCCTCTGGTTATAGACTGGAGTTTCTTGTCTTCTTCTTTTACTTATACAGACATCTAGACTTGTGGCATCGCTGGCATTTTCATCATCTGGCTCATGAGGTGGTGTTGATGAGCACTTGTCTATTCATTTAGAAGCCTGGTTTTTCAGTGTAGCGCTGGAGGACCAAACGTCCTCCTTGAAGGAAGAACACATCAGCTAATGCATCACTTTTTTCTTCCTCAGCTGCAAATCCATACATCGCTATATGTTATGATCTTACCCTGCACTACCTTTTGTTTTTCATTAACCACTTTGTTCTAAGTAGTATTTGTTAAAGACTGTGTAAGCTACTGTCTTCTCTTCCTCTTCACGTAAGAGGTGAAGAGTTGGATCAAATGAAATAGAGCTGGTAGAGCATACTCAGAAGGACAAACCATTGCAGGGAGAAAAGGGTCAAACTGCTGAGTGAAAGTTAATGCTGAAGCTCTCTCCTGGAAAGAAGGAAAGCAGAATCTGGTAGCATGTCCAAACCACACAGTGTCTTAATGTGAGTTTTGTAGTACCAAAGATGGTGAAGGTGACTTTCTCCAGCTAAGAAAACTTGCATGTTATCAGTGGTCAGTGTAATATGTCTGATGTGAGAAGGAAAACATAGAAAGAACTGGGTGGCAGTTTTAAACTCGGATTTGAAAACATTATAATGTCATATATACTAAACTGCTGTGTTGTTTTGGACTGTGCATTACAGTGTGCGGTATGCTACTGAATGTGCATTCTGGTTAGAATCTTTGGCCTACGGACTGTTCTTATGGAGGATACGGAGAGCGAGGCTGGTGCAAGTCATGTAAGAATGATACTTGCAGTTAACCTTGCTGTTAGCTAGGTTTTGGACTAGTATTGTTGAGATTGTCTGTAATGACTTGTATCTCTCACCAGAGACTCGGCTGTCTCTCAGTGACCCTTCTGAAACTCCTTGTTAGATACAGGGTGTAGGGAAAAAAGAAAAATTGTAATTCCTGTCCTGGTAGTAATTTGGTTAGCTTCATGTATAGTAATCTTGTTCTGTTTCTTGGTCTCTTTCAGCTTGTACCTCCTTTTAAACCTCAAGTGACATCTGAGACAGACACCAGGTATTTTGATGAAGAATTTACAGCTCAGACTATTACAATAACACCGCCTGAAAAATGTAAGTCAAAAAATATACAGAAGCATAACTTAAAAACAAGGAGTTTATGATAAAGCACTGAGAAGGCTCTTCAGTTTGAATGGGAAAGGTATTCTCCTTGTTAATAGCAAAAATCTTCATATGGAAGTGTGTAAAAGTAGCTCCCAAAAAGAGAGTTCCTTTGAAGAAGGAATAATTACAAAGCTTAAAGCATTAGATCACTGTGTGTGTTTTGTTTGTTTGCATTTTAATATTATTTTTATTTAACTTAGTTTACAGTTCTGTCATTCTCTTTTTATGGAAAACACCAGCTTCAGATTGCTGGGTGGCCGTATATGTCCCAGACATGTATATTTTAAAGCACTCTTCAGACCAAAAAAAAAGAAAAAGAAAAAAGCTGCCGGAGACAAGTGGATGTCCCTTGCGTAGATATCCATTACAGGAAAATTATTTGAAAATGAAATTTGCTATCAAGTCGTGTACTTAGCAGAGCTCTTAAAGAAGTTGTTAATGTAGATGTAATTGGTGCACTGGGCCTTGCACAAACCTTCTGTGTTGGAGTGGATTTAACTGCACCACTGTTTGATCATCTCCCGCTGCACACAGGAATCAGCCAAGCTGGGGCTTAAAGGAGTCACTGCCAAGCCAGTGCTAAAGCGCGGTTAAAGTCTTGCTGCTCAATTCCTTTCTGAGATTATTTTTTTAATTGGGGGGATGGGAAAGGTAGACAGTAACTGCTGTAATTAAAGTTGATTACCCAGTCATAGAGATGGCTCCTTTTTTCTTGGGTTAGGATTCCCGACTTTAGCCATAGGTTTGTGGTATTGCACAAATCTGGAGTAATTTTCTGGGCTTTGTATTTGTTATGTTTGATTGCAGCCATTCAAGTGATTTTTAAGTCCTCTTGCTTTGAAAAAAAATTTACTGTTTTTTTCCCATCTATCTTAATAATTTGTTCATATCTTTAATTTGAACAAATTTTGTTTAAGTATGGATTAATTTAGAGGCTGTTGGCTGAGTGCCATAAAGTCATGATTCTTGGAACTCCACATGGGCACTGATAATGGGTATTCTTCACTGACTACTGAAGCAACACAAAATACTAGGATGCTACTGAGACTTCAGATATAAATTTTTTTAATTCGGAGCAGGCAATTAATACCAGCTCAGAGAAGCTACCTGTCTCCCACTAGCACCTGCCTTGGCCTCTGGTAATGGCATTGCTGCTGCTGCATAAAGCAGTGCAGGCTATGGCCCACCCTGGCTGTAAGAATAATAAAATAAGGGTGATTACCAGCAGCAGTGCATGGATGCTGACAACATATCTTGTATACTCAGTAACCAAACTGTATCTATAATATGACATACAATTCTAAAAGGTTGCGTAGAAGTGCACTGCTGCATGAGTCAGGATTTCAATAGGTGTCTTCAAGGATAAACACTGCTTAGAAATCCATGCAAATGTAGATCCAAATTCTCAGAGTCAGGCAACATCTGGGGTCTAGGTTCCATTGGCACAACAGGAATTACGTAAATAAAAATATTTATGAATTTGGCTTGGCCTTGATTTCCTCTGATTCCCCTAAATACTACAAAAATAAATAGTTTACTAAAAAATAATAAGTAAAAATTGAAATACGTATTACCTTTATGAATTGTTAATTTTGTTGATGTTCTTCCTTTTAACTCTCTTCAAAATGGAAAAGTACTTATATATGTCTGCAAGAAGATGGTCATTTTCTGGACTCAGCTTAAGAAGCAGTGAAAACTGTTTCACTGCTTCCATCAGCAAGGTCTTCTTTTTTCCCATGCTCCCAGAAGATAGATGTGCTGGCGTGTTTTGATTAGCTCAGACAAGGTAGTAGTGATTGAAGTCCTCAGGTGATAGTCACAGGGGAAACAAAACAAAAAACAAAAACCCCAATAAACCAAAGCAAGCAAAAAAACCCCACTGCACTGCTATAAATGATGGCTTACTGAATTCTACCGAGTGAACATGAGCCCTTAACTTCAGCACTGAGTTCTGAAAGATGGGCTGCGTATCAGATGAAAAATAAAATGTTGTTATAAATATGATGACATTTTGAATTTCTCCCTTACTGCAGATGACGAGGATGGTATGGACTGCATGGACAATGAGAGGCGGCCGCATTTCCCCCAGTTTTCCTACTCTGCAAGTGGACGAGAATAACTTTTTTGTTCTGCTGCTTCACTGTCATCTTAGGTTTATCACTGAAAATGATTCCTGAACATCACCACCAGTACTAGATACCGTTTAAGATAGCAGGGGCACTTTCAGAGATCATTCCAAATTGAACAAATTTCTTTCCCAAACCTACCTAAAATCCGTTTTGGTTTTGCATGAAATACGGTATTTCTCTACGCTCTCCCGCTGTTGCTGCTGCCCACCGTTTCAGTATAATAGCAACGTCAAGAAATTACTAACAGTTTCTTTAAAGGTAGATGACCGTACGTCAGCATTGTACACTTTGTGCACAGATAGTCATCTGTTTTTCCACACAGTGGAGGCTAAACAAAAAAACGTGTTGGTCCAGCTTATCTTCTTCTAGAAGATGAATCAAAATTGTACTTAGTCTAAAAAAGACTAGTCTATAATATTTTCTTGCATCTGTTTGTGCTGTTTAGAACAAGGAAAACAGGGGTGGTGATGTACATATGCAAGGTTTTTGTTAGGCATATCATTACTTGAAGCAGGTCTCTGTCAATAACATCTGGCTGGAATTTGCTTGGGAAACGTTTGAAAGAAGGACTTAAACTGTTGATATATATAAATATATATATATATTATTTTTTAATTACTGTTGGATACTACAGAAGAAGCAGAAGGGCTGGCTCACCCAGCCTGCCACTTAGAACTTCCAGGTTCATGTGCAATCACGGAGAATCGAACATTATACATGCAAGAAATGAAGGCATAAAAGCAGCAGTTGAAGTTCTTTAAGGGGTCTTATAATTTGCACCAGATAACATCTATCTCATGCTTTTCTTTTTCTTTCATGATATACATCACCTCTGATGGCTGAAGAATGTAGACAGGCATAATGGTATTGCTTTTCACCCAAATGTGTGCACCAGGGTAAACAGGTGTTTGCCTTACTTTGAGTTTGTGAATTAGCTCTTTCTCCAGGTGTTTAACTCTGAATATCCTTTTTTTTTTTTTTTTTTTTGGTTATGCTGCGGTAGTATTTATTTTTAGAGATAAGGATTGTATGTGTCATGTTTGCAAATGCTGCTACATCTTAGATAGAACAAGCTTATAGCAGTTAATTTTGTTGTAATATATGGAAGGACTGTACAAGCTGAAGGGGATAACGCACTTTTGTCCAATGTGGAGATACTAGCAAGGCTCTGAAATTGTACATACTGCTTAGAATCAGATTTTCTTGAATGAAATACTGTCTTTTAATTCTTTGGCAGTGTGGAGACGAGGAATTCCAAATTCACGTGTCAAAGGATTAAAACTAAATAAATAAGAACACTACATCTTGTGCTGTATTCAGGATAAAGATACTGTAAAAAGCCTGAGAGCACAATAGAAAATTTCTGTTCTGTGTGAGGGAAACATCTGAACAATGAGACCACCGCGATTACAAGAAAAGCACTTTATTCTGATAATTCACATAGTAAATTTCTGGGATCAGCCATTGTTAAGGAAAGTTTGCCCTCGTGAAACCCAGCATGTCACCCGTGGCCGTGGTACCAGATTGACTGAATTTAAGACATTGCGAGAAACACTGCCGCTAGGAAGATGTCTTTCCACGTCCGAAGATCTGTATCTAACAGAGCGTGTGCATAAACTTTAGCTTTCTTCTTCAGCAATGATAATCTTAATAATAAACCCGTTGGTGCTAGGAGCTGGGATGTTACGCAGTGCAGCGATGTGCACGCGCCCTTGCTAACGACATCTGAGAACCCCGACTCCATGGGATTATCATTGGAAGTATCTCTGTGTTCGTATCTTTTTAGCTCCCACAAAGACTGTGATGTCAGAACATTGCGCTGTGTGAGTGAGGGGATGAGTCTGAAAGGAGACCACACCAGATGCCTCCTTAGCCCCTTGACGTGGAGTTGAGTGTCCCGGCGTGAAGCCCACTGCTGGCAGTGCACGTGCTGGGACTGACAAGGGGCAAACGGGCATTTCAGCAAGGCAGCTAAAGAAGCAGACTAGTTTAGACAATTTTTAGTGTTTCATGTTTTATCTTTAGAGACGGACGGATAATCAGTCAGAAATATATCACGATGTATATGCTAACTACATAGGATCTGATGCTGTCACCTTCTAACACTAAATGTGTAGAGATTATCCCTCTGTAGGGAGCGAGCGCAGTAAATGCATGGCAGGTCTGTAGAAGTGTCTGTGCTGACAGCGAGTGAGTGACTGATGTAACTGATGACGCAGTAGATGGGCATTATAATTTTCTGCAAAGGCCTCAAGCTTAAGAGGCTGAAACTATGGTGGTTCAAAATCTGTGTTCCGTGCCTGTGGTGTTACTTTTTTCCAACATTTTCAGCTTATAACAGCAATAAGGTTTTTGACACAGGGCACCTATAGTTCTTGGCTGAGTGGAGTTGTGCCTCTGGCCAACCCTTCCTCATGCTGAGAAGAAAGGGGCCCTGTAGGTGGGTTTGATTCATCATTGCATAGCTCGTTAGAATGCAGTTTGCAGTAAATATGTGTCGGTGAATTCTTTGAAAACCTCTTAAGGCTTCATTCAACTTGCATTGTGTTGCTGCCTTCCGAAGTCTCATTCATCAAGTATATACTATGAAGAGTTAGCAGTCATTTAATGCTGCCCCGGGCTGGGGGATTCTCTCTGAGCAGTGTTAGAAATGGATGAAAGAAGAATTACAAGCTGTGCTGAGAGAAACTTTTGAAGCTCTTTTTTTCCCGCTTGCAGTTGTAGCTGGGCTTGGGCAGCACGTGGTGGTGGCTGGGTACCTGACGAGCCTTCTGAGCGCAGTACATTTCAGATGCTGACTCCAGCTTGTACTGACTTCCATGACGTACACTATGCCCTCTTGTACTGCAGCCATCTTGGAGAAATAGGTCATTTCTGTTTGGGTTTTGGCAGTTTTGCACACAGCTTTGCTTTCCACACGAATCCATCTTCCAATACATTCCTGTTGCTTCAAGAACATTTATTCCAGTGTTGTTTTCCATTTTTTCCATCTATCCTCACGGCTTCTTAAAGCTGACTGTTCTTGCAGGGGCCATGTGCTTCTCCTAGAGTACAAAAGTAAGGTCTCTCCTTACTAACTGCAGGGTCTATATATTACACCTCAATGTACACACTTTGCTGCTACTGTTTGTACTGTCTACAGTAGAATTTCCTTATCTTGCTCCTGGTAGTGCATTACAGGCAAGCATGAAATGTAAAGTATTTATTTAAATAAAAACCTCTAAATTGGTAATTGAATTACCTCCCTGTAGCTTTAGAGTTTGTGACATTTCTTGACCTTGCTAGTTCTTTCATTAGATCCATGCAAGATCTAGTCATATGGTTAAGGATATTAAGCAGACACGACTATGAACCCAAGAAACCGTATTACTGTTGGTCATACTTAAACTGTTTATTTCCTTAAGTATATGACCCACAAGGATGTGAAATAACTACAAGAAACTGTTTTTGTACACTGTACATCCTTAGTATTTTTACACATATATGATAGGGATGCACATTATTTTCCTTCGTACAGACAGCTTAAATAAAGCACTATGTCAATCTGCTACTTCTGTGTTTTTTAATGCTAATTTGTTCTGGAGGTTTGTAAATATATTATATATATATGTTCAGGCTTGCCACAAAGGACATATTTTTTTATATCTGCACATTAAATATCTTAGAGGATAAAGTTCTGAATTTGTTCCGTGTCAGAGACAGAAAAATGGAAGCGAGAAGGTGGTTCTGCAGATTACAAAAGATCTCTCGAGTTTTGGTTTAAATATTTACTTCATATTTTAAAAATAATTTTATATAGGTTAGATGTTTCGATCCTGAAATGCACAAAGAATTGACTTAATTTCTTCTTACAAGAAAATGTACATCGTTATTTTTTTATCACTGTATGTATAATGATCTGTGCATGTTTAGTTACAAGTTTATTTGCTGTGAAGTCCTCGTGGTAACTGTTCCTTGTCGTGACCTATTTCAGATACCGGGTGAGCAGTTTCAGCTTGTATATTCAGTTACAGTATTGTCACCAAAAAAGGCTTTTCTGGCTAAGCAAGATGTAATTGTGCTGTGGACCAAGGCTATTTCCACACAGGTGTTCATGTTAACTCTTTGAGGTATATGTATCTTTTGAAAGTAAATTTGGGTTATAATTTTCAAGTAATGATTACACAGGGCTGCATTCTATCAGAACACCCAGTATTTAAGTGCGTTGTCCTCTAGTGGAATTCATGTTCTCAAATCCTTTAGCTAGGTAATGTGCTGGAGGAGGGAGACAGGGGAGGTGTGATTTGCAGGGCACCTCGAGGTGGGACTCATTGAAGCCCAGCTGACCTGTTTGGGTCAGGAGGGCTGAGTGTCCCTGAGCAGTCTGGGCATCAGCTCAGTTCTCAGACATGAACCCTTCCCTGGAATGTGAGGAAATGTGTGAGCCAGCTAGAGCCAGCTCTCTCTCTCTTTTTTTTTTTTCATTTTTTTTTTTCCCCAGTAGGAAGGATGGAGCACGAGAGAGAGTTGCAGTTGCAATAGCGGATCAGTGACTGGGCCTCAGTCGGGACAGCAGGACCATCTGTTCAGTCTGCGTGGAGGTACGGGCACACAGCACATCAGGGGGTGATGTTCCAGCTGTAGACAGGGAAGGTCCTGGGTTTGATCACCTCATCTGGCTTTTGTAAACTTTATAAAACCAAGCATTTTGTGGCTAAATAGTTGGTGAGGTAGGGGGAAATGGGAGCTGGGAAGACCTGGCCCTGGCTGTGCCCAGCAAATAAGCAACTGCTACAAGCAGAGAAGCTGCTGCAGAGAAGTTGCTCCTCGTAGATGCGCACCCCAGTGGCTGGCAATTGCCCTCTCCACAATGCCACCAGCACCAGCTGGCAGTGGGGCAGGTCCAGGAAGGGTGAGGTGCGGCTGTGCTCCATGGTCTCAGTGAAGCCTCAGTGTTGGAACTCGGTGCCTGAGTTCCTTTGCACACGTAGCCGAGAGACACTTCTCCTATTGAAACGTAGATTTATGGTGTAGAAAAAGAAATAGTTTGCAGATTCTTACATTTATAAACGCATTCTTACCTAACTATCTATAAAGTAGTGTCAGTTACAGAAAAAGATGTCCTCGAGTGTGGAGAGCCCACACTTGTGCTAGACAGGAACCTTCTTTGTCAGGCGTTCCTTCCTAACAGACCTGAGGCAGTGGAAGCACGTTTACTGTCATGGCAGGGAGGCAGGCTGGGGAGGGACTCAGATGTGCTTGGCAGTTTCATATGGCAGGAAATTGAAATGGGAAGAAAACCACTTTGATGTTAAAGCTGTACCACTAATAATTCCTGAAATACAAGGGAAAGAAAGATTGCGTCCCACAGAAATGGTGACTCGGTCGGTGCATGTGCTGTTACTCCTATTTTTGTTACGTTTCATGTGTTCATGCTAGCCGGGGTAGCTTTATCACAGCGGAGTCATTCTCTGCACTTTTTACTTCTCTTTACCACTGCAATTCAGCAATTACACTGAATGTAGAAACTTTTTTCTTGTATAGTTTATCATGCAGTAGTTCAGCAAAAGATTCAGATAAATTCTTTTTGAAAGAGCCTGGCATTTGGAAAGTCATTTTAAAAATACAAACATGAAGGCAAGCAGGAAAAAAAAAAAAAAAAAGTCCTCCAAATGTATTGCCAGGTGTTTTAAATTCAATAATTTGCATTTGAGTTCAGCTGCTGCCCATCCCTGAGACAGCCAAGTGTCTGCCAGCAGGGGGTCCTGAACAGCTTCCTTGGTGGCAGGAACCCAGCACCCCAATGTCTGTGCTAGCACAGGTCCCTTTGTCCCCAAGGCTTTGGCCACTAAAGGGAAACCTGCCCCAGGGAAATGACTCAATCATTCTCATGCTCTTCTGCTGGATAAGTAGATTTTTGTGTAAAGGGCACAAACAGTTTGTAAACCTCAGTTTCCCAGGTAGATGCCGATAGTGAGTCCTTAACACAAGCCTGGTGTGATCTGTGCTAGGCTTACACAGTCTCCTCCGCCACATACACATGCCTTCCCTTGAATGCAAAAGGACGCAACCAGGAGAAAAAGAATTAGTAAACTAAGTTTATTGGGACTGCCATCGGTAAATAAGACAGACATCTGTATTACAAAAATAGATAAAAACATTTTATAAAAATTGTAGGAATAACGAATCCAGTACATGCTCCATCATAGCTGTTGCCATTGGATTGCAGTGTCTTAAGCAAGTCTGAGATGTCTTCCTAGAAAGTTCAGTAGGGGAGTAATGTTTCAATATGATGGCACTATAGTTAAAACAAATGCAAAGCAGGTGAGAGTAGGCAGCATGTCTGCTTCTCTGCAAATGGTTCTCTGTGTGAGCTTCAGAGAAGCCCAAGTTTCAGGCGCGTACAGAGGAGAACTGAAAGACAGAAGAAAGAGATGGGAGAGGAGCGTAAGTAGTGTGCATGGAGCTGCTTGCACTTCTCGTTTGTGTCACTTCAGCCTGGGGGTGAGTTCTTAGAAGAGAAATACATAAATGGTTAAGAATGTGGCAATGCTATGTAAACAAGCACTGTTCCAAAGCCTGGCTTCCTGTGGGCCTGCTGTCCTGCCTCTTTCTAAGATCAGAACTCTTCCAGGTAACAAGCACAGGAGCTGTTTGATTTCTGAAAAACAAGGTCTCCCTGAGCTTTAGCCATCACTCGTGTTTAGCAGTAAATGACTGAGCTGCTGTTTTGGGGCACGTCTTAGATCCTGCCCCTTCTCCCTTCCAGGAAGAAGGAGGCAGGGTTGTGCCAGAGAGTGTTTACTATGAATTGTACAGACTGTATATGGGGTGGGCAGCTGTATCAAAACAGGAAGCTGCCTGCATGCTGTTAGAAAACCTCTGGTGGGAAGGCTAATTTACAGTTTTGAAGCTCTTGCATAGCTATTGTTTGTGCTTCCTCAGTAGCGCTTCAGCACTTCATTAACACCAAGAGATAAAGCTCTGCTTGAGCTGGGGTGGATACCCAGAATTAAGTGACTGGAGTTCTGAAGTTTGAATTCTAAGAGATGTAAATGACCTCAGAAACAAAAATAAACTTTCCACATCAGCTGGTTTTATGTTAGAGGACTTAAGGGTTTTTCTTAAAAAAAAAAAAACTTGGTAAGGTAATGAAGGCAGAGTTTAAAAAAGGATTTATGATGCTGCAGTTCATTAAAGAATTAATTAAAAACAATAACATGGTACTTTTTTTTCCAAGAATACATGCACCACATTACCTGCGGTGGTGATCAGCACACTGCAACATGAGCAAAATCCAGGGAAAGACACAGAGGTTAAACTCAGTATCAGTGGCTGCTCAGAGGAAGCCTGCTCTGTGCTGCACTAACCCCTGTGGGTAGGGCCAGCACCAGAATACAGACAAAAGATGACAAACTACACCCACCCTGCACTGCTATGCTCCTGGCCAGGCACCTTGCAGGAGGTGCGGATCCTGCTTACAGCTGCAGGCTCGCAAAACTGGCCATGCTCACACGATGCAGCACTGGAAGCATTCCTGTCAGGGCAGCCAAGCATCAGACACTGTGCTGGCTGTCTCCCTCTCCTCCTTTCATAGTTTAACTAACTCATCACTGCTCCAAAAATCACACCTTGTCTGCAGAATGTCACTGGCTATTACAAAAACCTGGCAGAAGCGCATTTTTGTACGTTAAGACTGTGCTAAAAAGTAAGGTCCTCCTCTCCCTCAAGTGGACTCCTGAAAGAGGATCTTGTAAGGATCAGCCCAAATCAATTCTGACATCGAAGATGGAAGTGCTACTCATCTTATGGCTGTGCAAAGGGCAGCTTCAGCACTTACTTAAGTTAAAAAAAGGGCAAACTAAGCACTTGGGAACCCATCCAAACTCTGTGCTTGTTGCTGGGGCCCCACAGCAGACATAAGAAGACAAAGAACAGCTCAGCTCAGAACAGCTGCAACTCTGAAAGTACCTGTATGAAGTGAAGGGGGGAATATACTCAAGGTTGAGTATATTTTATATTCCTTTTAGGAATAGTGGTTTAGTCACAGGCTCGCTGTAAAGCAGGATGTCCCAAATGAGTGAGGAGGCAGGTTCATGGGCACAATCGGGAGAGCACGGGAGATGTTCAAGGCAGAAGGCAGACCTGGCTGGTGGTAACCCAACGTCCCAGCCATGTTCGCTGTGTGCACACAGGTGGGACAACAGCTGGCAGCAGCCCCTCGGGCACCCGCAGTCTGCAGGGGGATTACAAACTGGGACAAATACCTACTTCTGTATAACTGATGGACACCACGGCAGATCCTGCAAGTGAAGAGCATTCCAGCATTCAGAAACGTTGGATGGACAGTACTGAGGTTTTTAGAAATCTCAGTTTTTTCTCTGTTATGTTTTGTTTACTATATTATGTACATTTGTATTTAGTACCCATAGATGGGAGCTGTGTATCTTGCTCTCTTGATTTAGAGTGACTGGTGATTTCAAAAGCAGAAACTCAAAATATGAATCTTCCAAAAGCTTTCAAAATAAGAGGTATAAATCCTGCAATTAAACTTCTGTCTGCCTTCCGGTGGATCTGCCTATGGTAAACTATATTCCATTATTAACTATTAATGACATCTATTAAACATCAGTGTAATGGCTTCATCTGCAGCACACACTGTAAGCTCAGGCTGAATTATCGTACCAATCCTTTTCAGCTCTATGAAGATTAAAATTATGATTTGAGAATCTTCCATCATGTTGTACCCATTACTGCCTTACGCTGGAATGACAAAATTCTACTCCTCCGCTTCCCAAGGTCTCTGCCTACAGCATACTTCACATTTTAGAAAAGAAGATACATAAGGAAAGTTTGACAAGGAAATGAACTGGAAAAGCATTAACAGTGAAATAAATCAGTGCTAGAGTGGGAAGGTGTATGGATAATTGGAGCCTTCTGCTATCCCCTGTCTGCGGGACAAACAGACGGAGCCCCAAATTTGCAGGAAGGTGATTATACTGAGATTCTTTCCATGACATGAGACTTCACGTCATTGTTTCAAAGGATGTAATTCATTGTGGAGGATGACAGAGGCATTTTTGAGTCCTGTGGCATTTCCCTTAGTTACTCCTGCAAGTTCCCACCAGGTCAAGATTTGTATGTCTTTCTTTCCAGTTTAAGGTTTTTGTTTGTTTTAATTCTGTCAGGTAAACCTGCTTCTGTTGTGGAGTGCTTGCCCTGATTTTTAAGTGTGGAGAAAAAACCACTGCACGAACAACACACCAACAGTTTCTAGCCCCAAAATATTTCAAACACTTTTTTCTCCCTTTTGTCTTGAAGTGTTTGCCAGATTCAGCCCACATCTGCAAATAGTTTTAGTCTTTCTTTCCTCTCACTCCTTTTTTTCTATATATAGTGTACAGAAAAAATACCTACTTGTTCTCATTTCTCTTCATCCATCCAGGTTTTTACTTGATTCCATCTGTGTCCTGTTTGAGATCTGTATCCCATTTCTTTTCCTGAAATACACAACTGCTTATGTTCCAAGATACAACAGCAAATTTCACTTAGTGTATCTGACATCATTTTGCAAGGATTCAGTATAATTGGCTTCTCCCCCTTTCCCCAGAATCCAAGCTAACTGGAAAGGGTAACTGTTGAGTAAGGCAGTAAACCAAGGTATATCTTCACCTTTAATCAATACTGATTACACAACTGAAGTTAGAAAATACATCTTTCTAAAATAGCTAAATACATCTTTCTGTATGTAAAATTTCCCATTTATGGTGAATTGTCCTTTTCTTCAAACAATTGTCTGATATTCCAGGCAGCTCTCTTGAGCTGAATTCCAGTTCCCAGAGAACACTGCTGCTTTAAATAGCTGCAAATAGGTTCTTAGTACTCATTTTGTAATAAGTTAAAAAAAAATTTTTTTTCTCTTCTAAGTGTTCCTAAGTAAAAGCATCCTCTGAAGCATAATCAACTTCTAATGAAGATACAAAAGGAAGACAGGACTTGATAGCAATATATCTCAATGATAGTTCTCCTCTTTTGTATGATTTTTGTACTTCTGCCCAACTCTATAAAAGCACACTTCCAGATAAAAGAGATTATCAATAACAGAATGCCTGTGGATTGCATAGGAAGTCTCTTCCTATTACTAAGAGTGCTTCCCTGCAAGTAGTCATTTTCATCTCTGTACAGCAAACCTTCCTTAGCTGCCTTACAGAGAGAACACTGCTGTTGCCCTCACACTTGCCAGTAGTTACTACATGCTGATAACCCAACACTATCTTAGTTACCAGGTTTGTCTACCACAACAGGAAACCCTGTCCAACCTGTTAAACACTGACATGATTAAAAGCTTAACTAAGAATGGATTTGCCTATGATGAGCACTTATTAAATCTAACTTCTCAGACATTCATTTTCTGTTTACTGCTACGTGTCCTACAAACAAAATACTCTCTGCTGCATTTCTTTTGTCACCTATTGAACAGAATGCCAGAAATTCTGTGCAAACTCATGAGTCTGCTGCATTTATAGTTAGCATCATGGTACAGTTCAATTAGCTGATTATTTAATAGTTTGACTATCAAATATGCTCCTGCTTTTCTTTCTTCCTCCTTTTTCTGAAGGAAGTGGATGAAAGAAAGAAAACAACCACGCAGTCCTCTCTCTTATTTTCAAAGCACTGACTAAGGAACAGCGGCCAAAAAGCTGAGCAACAGCAGCCCACAGGAACCTGCAGCTTCCTGGAGACTGCTGGAAGCAGCACGTGGTCCTGCTGAGGTGCAACTGCAGCGCTCAGTGCCAAGGCAGAACCGTTTCACGTTCTCCATCACATTTGGGTGAGCGGTCATGAAGCAGCAGGGAAGATGGATGGCATTTAAAAATAACCACCGAGTGATCGACAGACCTAAATCTGACAAATGGTGGCAAAAAGATCCAATAAATTATCAGCCTCAGCTACTGTTCAAATGGTAATGCTGTGGAAGAGCGGATTTGCCTTATCTCTGAAAAGGGAACACAAAAATCTTCTGATAAGAAAGCTAGGAATTGTAAGCAAGAATAACTGCTGCCGTTCTCCTGTCTCCTCAAAACACTTCTTCCTTTAGTTTGGGCTGAAGTGGGACTCAGGTCCAGCTAACAGTCTCTCTCCAATTTAATGGAACAATTTCTTTTTTTCATAAGGTAATGACTTATTTAAAACACCAACAAAAGCCAGCAGTTGAAAAGAGACTGCTGGTGGATTTCTCTGCTAAAGCTGCAGAACATTCCCCTCAGACTTCCTTTTCTTTTGGCACAAGTACCTGTGTTCGCAGAAACTGCACTTCTTCTGTCAGCAGCTGCTTCTCTTTGAAGAGCTGATTCTGTTTGTTGAGGAGCTCCACGAGCTGCTGGGCAGTGGCCTGGCAGTGCTTGTCCAGCTGGTGCAACCTGGAGAAACAGATGAAAGGATTGCACTGTGCCTGAAGTGGGAGTGTGCTGCAGGGCTCGGACATTGGCGCTGCAGTGAAGCTCCCACGTGACAGAGCTCTGTCTGGCGTTGCGCTGGGACTGAAGTATTGCTCCCAGGGTGAGCATTCAGTGCATTGTGACTTGACGCTTTCAACAAGTGTTTCTACACGTCTGCCCTTCTCAACGACAGGACGGCAAGTCAGTGTCGCAGTATCAGTGAAGGCCCCAGGGCTGCATCCCAACATCTGCAGCTATGCAAGCTATGCCTTAAGCTATGCCCTGCTCTTCTCCAGCATAGATCAAGTGCTCTCCAGCAGTGAGGCAGGGATTCCTCTGGAAAAACACAAAGAGCCCAAGGGTCCCTCTTTGTGACACTGCTATACAGAGGGCAGCTGCACCTTTTCCTGTTTAATCCCCACCCCCAGACATCTCTGGTGACTGCTTAGCACTCTGAATGCCACCGGGAACATTTTTAAGTTTGCCTGGATCTGTAGCAAGGGAAGTAAATGGAAATATTTGCATTTCATCCATTCTTTAAGTGGAAACACCTTTAACTAGAAGGGCTTGCAGATATCTCTGAATCTTTGTAAATATCTGAATCTAGAGAAAAAACGCACTTAGGAAACAGGAAACAACTTGCTTTTTGTTATGGCTAGTTCTAGATCCAAACTTTTCACTTGTTTTTTTTTTTAAAAGGATTTCTTGCTCAACATATTGAAATACAGCTTTCACTGAACAAGGTACATCCTGTATCTCTCTGTTTTTAATGGAATTAGTTATATGCTCACAATAAGGTATATGATTTTCAGAATTTTTTACTTTCAACTTCACGTGGTAGCTTTGACTTGTACAACTGTCATAACTCAGCTAAGAGAATCGCTCTGAATATTCCCATTCTTAACCAGGATTGTTCAAATGTCTGCATTAGTAAACACCTCCAAATTTCTTGATAGTGAAATCTTAAAATTTATATCAAAAAAAGCATTTAGTGGTCTGTATCTGTCAGCCACCTACTTTGAAGTCAAACTGCAAGAATCCTGCAGTGAACACTCTGAATGGATATATTTCATCCTGCCCTGTTACTCTACTAATATATATTGCAGAGAGGGACGTGGGGAGCTGCAGGACCATCTCCTGGGGATCAGAACAAAAGTAACTGCAGCAGGCTGCAAACAGTGACAGCAGGTTTGTAAACATCCAATGAAGTAAGGAAAAAGATCGCTTTAATAGCACAGAATATTCTATTAAATACACACTTACACAATGTGCGTTCAGTTTCACATTCCCTATTCTAAACTGTAGCACATAGATACATGAGCTGTTCATGCTTGATTTCTTTACTAAGGGTGAATTCAGGGGCATGGAACTCCCAAAAAAAACCCAACCAACAAACCCAACCCAAAACGAAATTCCCTCATACAAAATGCCCTTGCACATTTTTTTTTGTTCTGTTTTTAAAGATACTTGCACCTCCAGAGCATCAGATTGCTCCCACTGAGTGCAAGGACAACAGCACTGTTTGCTGGAGGCAGTGTACCAGTTTCAGACTGGAGAGCTGAGTTCTGCTTACTGCTTTGCCATTGATTTCCTTTAACTTGACGTTTTGCGACCTTATCACACTTTTTTATTTGTAATAAAGGCATCTTCCAGTCCTTTATTTATAGAGCACCTACTACTTTATAGCAGTACTTGTAGGAAAGTGTAACTGGAATGTGCTGCCCTCAGGCAACCAAAAAAACCTCCAGTGCCACCCTACTTAGGTAGAGCCTCAAGGCTAAGAAATCCACTGTGTGCACGGTCACCTCAGTACAAAAGTCCCATTCAGCAACGACCAACTACAGTCTGGATTCAAGCCATTAAAATGCAAGTTTCTGCTGAGTTCTACATTACATTAGTACCTTTCCCATGATGACAGCATTTCAGTCTGTTTTAAGGGTCTTTGAGAGACCACCTTACACATTTCTGTCACTGCAACTAAAGACATAGTTAAGTGCATAAACCTCTCATCAACGTTTCTGCAGCAAAACAAGCATCACCAATGCACCCTGCATGCAAAGGAACCTCCACTGAAGGAGCCCACAAGGAAAGGACCTTCCCTCTTCCCTTGTGAGTAGAAAGCTCCAGCTAAAGAGACACCACTTCAGTGCAAGGAACTACTTCCAGTTCTGGCACAGACTGAAGTATTTTCCAGCTCATGGAAATTATATCAAAACTACACTTTCTACTAGATACTCAAAGGCAGTCCATGCAAACCACAAAAACATCTCTGTCTATGGGCCTTAAGTGCTCTCCATTGTAAAGCTCTGTATCCTACCATATCCTGTAAAGGGTAATTTGAATTAACTTTTGTAAATACAGAACTCTCTAATTCTAGCATGTTTCATAACTTTACTATGTTACATCAGACTAGCCCCTTAAACAAAGGTAGAAAACGAACTGGGCTTGGCTGGCAGACCAAACCTTTACTTGTATCACCTGTAGCCAGCTCCAGATACAGGGTTAATAATGTTCCTTCCTACAGCTCAGGATCATGATAATGAGGGAGTAGATCTCATCAGTGCACATCTCAGTCTATTAATTTCCAAATTCTGTCTACCATTCTGCTCTCCCAAAACTGCTGCCAAGCTGGCCCTTGCTCTGCACGCTGGGACGACCAGCCTGCTCCGGTGCAGTTAGCTCCTGAGGACAGGCTCTGGGCCCTCTCACAGTGTCTGCTATTACGTGTGACATGTGCAGCACAGCCACACATTCCCATATGCATTGTATCTGGCCTGCCTGCTGATCTCGTAAATGATTCAAGATGAGAAATGAACAGCTCCACCCACATTCACTGTACTTCCCATATGTTACAACTGCACATCGATGCCTGCCATCATTTTTACAACTGGGTG
>JAOWBP010001760.1:24550354-24600708 GCA_028571105.1 Tragopan temminckii
ACTGGGTGACAGAACCTTCTGCACATTTTGCTAATACGAGTGAGTGAGGTTGTGCAGTCACCACATTCACTTTGGCAACACCATCGACTGAGCAAACGTGCACCGTGTCCTGAGCATGAGTGACCACTGCACAACGGCCCACACATTTCCCAGTGAGTTCATTTTCCCACTGGAGCATGAAGAGCTCCCCAGTTGGGATGCCAGTGCTGCTGCTACTGCTGCTCTGTGGCCTGGAAGCACTGAAGAGTGGGACCTGATCCCCCTGTCTGCCATGCTGTTTCAAGGCACAAGGTTCAGAAACATTTTATATTTGGACTGCTTACAGGACAACTTTACACCGACTAGTAGCTTCCATGTAGTCACAACGTCCTTAAAGTATTTTTCCACTCAAACTGAGCCAGTCTAAACCAGAATTCCCATTTCTACACAGAGGCAGGGGACAGGCAGTTTTGAACAGCACATGCTTCCACTGGAGACCAAAGCAGAGGCATTACAAGCCGCAGCAAGCACTTCATGGTGAGCCTTTTGTTCTGATCCTGAACACCTGAGCTTGAGTGCAGCTCTGTGTCAGAAGGGCTCTGGGCTACCTTACCAACTTTGCGCAGCTCATGCTACAGCCCGCAGAAGGGCTCATCTCTCACTGCACAGAAACTGAACTTGGATCTGAGTAGGCAGTCCTGGGGTGAAATAGAAAGGACAGGTGCATTTTGTTACGTTACAGGTAGGAGCAGACAGCCAGGAACTCCATGAACACAGAATGCAGAGCAGATCTATGGCGCGCCAAGGTGAATTCTGCCCAGAGGAATTAACTGCAGCACAAAGCTGGGCTAGTGCCATGTGCCCTACGGACAGAAGTAACAGCTTCCTTTTCTACAGCCCCAGCACCCACCCCTGGGCACCTGCCAGGCCCCAGCGTGGATGCTATGAGCCCCTGCCCCAGGGAAGTCACAGGCCCATTAATCCACAGGCATCTGTAAGCCATGTGGGAGAGCCGGTTCCACAGGGGCCGGTAGGGCCTGTCAGCCCTCCTCTGGGTTGTACGGCTGGCATGGAAGAAATTAACATGCTGGGATTGGTGGGCAGCACCCATCCATCCAGCAGTGGGGATCAGTCCTTGACAACACAGAGGCATTAAAAGGTTATTTACTCTTTCGGCACAGTCGGGGAACTAACGTAAAAAGCTTTCCTTCTACTCTGCCAAGCGGAATCTGCTGAAATGGTGCAACTGGATTGCAGCAACCTGCAGCAGCTAAATCACCAAATCCAATAACCACGCTGCATTTACTGGCACACATCTTAATTAGGTTTTAATACAAGTAATCTGATAACTACTGCTGGCCAGCCCGTGCGGAGCTGTCAGAGCTGAAAGGGCCGTTACCACCCCCACCAAAACCCCCCATCTGCCGGTTGCTGTGGAAACGGGGCAGCCCATCAGGCCAGGGGCTCCCTGTGGCAGGGAAGGGCCCGAGGCCACAAAAAGCCTGAAAAGGAGACTGGCAGCAGCATGGTGCAGCATGCCGTCTGCAACACCTCCCCTACAAGGAAGCTGGAGTGCCAAGTGGGAGCATCTCGGTGCCCACGTGCCTGGGGATGGACCTGGCAATCAGGTGCTGCTTCTGGTGACCAGGGGAAAGATGGGAGCAAAGGCACAGACCCCAGGATCCTGCATAGATGCTGCTGAAGGAGGCTCTGCCCCAGAAGGAAGGTGATGGCAGACCTGGTGGTTGGCCATTTGTGTAGTGTATGCCAGGCTTAAAAACAAACAGGTTACAAGAAGAAACAAGCCAGTTAGGAAAGACAGCAAAACTCAGCGCTTTCCTTCAAAGGCTTCCACCCCTGTTAGCATTTATTTAGGACATCCTGCAAATTCACTATTGTACTGAAATGGTAGGAAGTAGTTAAGGTGGGGTACTTCACAGATAGCTGTACTACAACACATTTAAGGATGTTGGGCTTGTATATTCAAATAGTCAGAGGGTTAGGAAACACCAGAGCAAAAGCTCTCTGTGCAGCCTCTTCTGGCCCTGGCTCCCACCTCCACCGCAACTCCCCTCCCTCACCTCTTCCCCAGGCAATTCCCCACCACCACTGTTGAACTGCTTCAGATCATAAGTTCAGACTGTAACTATTCAGACTGTAAACCATAAGTTTTTGTCAAGCCCAATGAAATTATAAAGAACTTAATGTCTTAAAACAAGAAGCACCACACAATTAAACACAAATGCTGACGATCATAGCTTGGCTAAGATAAAGCAGGCACCAGCTAGGGTAAAAAAACTACCCCATATGCATCAATGATCAGACTTGCTTTGTCTGTGAGAGTTACAGAAAGCTAGACTTGCTGCCACTTGAAGAGTTCAGGTGTACAGCTTATGGTAAGAGAGGACCAGCCTTTCTCAGACGCCCAAACTGCTGTCACTCCCATCTTTCTTGCGGGGACATCAGCATGGGTCCCCTCTGCTTTCCAGCTCATCTCTGCTACTCTTCTCTCCTCCCTTTTCATAGCAAGAGTGAAGTTGCCCCTTTCATAAAGATAGTAAAATTTGCTTTCAACAACTCTACATGTCTTCAATCAGCTCCACAGACTACTAGGACACTTAAACTAGTTGTAAAAGTTAGTTCTTGCATTAGCATCTGCATCACCATTGTGATTTGCAACGCTCACAAATTCACACAGTAAATTTCAGAGAAATTAAACAAGAACCTATAAATTTTGAAATGCAAACAAATAGAGAACTATAACTCAAAGCTTCAATATTGTCCTACACTGGTATTTATTTAAGTTGTTGAGGCACAGATCAGGACCTTGTGACATGAACATCTCAGAGAATCTCCTTAAATGCTCCCAAAAATTGAAGATTATACTATCTATCCTTTAACTGAACCCCATTCTCCCTTCTTGCTTCAAAGGCACAACACTATGATCTAGCTTTGTCATGTTTATGAAAGAAATATAAAGAGAAAAAAACTCTTAAAATCCTTGATAACAGTGAATGTCTCAGTTCTGTCACACTTGAAGCTGTGACTTCTAATACAGGGAGATGGTTTAGGGCACTTTAACAGATGTTTCTGTGGCAGGTACCACCAGACTGAAATCCCTACCAAAATTCCATTGTCTTCTAAAAGGCCAAAACTGTCATTTGTTTAGCTGGATAAGGAATGCAATCAATACCAATTCTAGTTTAGTAAGGAAAGTACTTGCCTACATTACAAGCTGAACAAACTGACCCAGTGTATGTTAACAGTAAGTAACTTGAGATTAATATCCCTTGCAGAGACTGGATTCAAACACTTAAAATGTCCACATTTCACCATGGGTCTCTTGACCCAGGTGGTTCTTAGCTAATCTTTTCTTCTTAATGTGTACTGGGTAATCTCCGAATTTTCCATTATTAAAGACACTCTTAATTACTCCACACGCTTTTCAAAAATAGGCTACATTACTACATCTTCACCAAGAAGATAACCAAGTGCATGCCGTAATAACAACTGCAAATAGAGTTTAATTAAAAGTTCACATAGGAACAGTAGCTTGCGCTTTGAGATGACTACTGAAATATATCTTCACTCTCACAGCTAGTCCAAACAAACAGATCATGTAGGAAACCTGAGTCCGGGTCTATTCTTGGGCTCCCAGTAGCTCAAGTCTGAAGTGCTGAAGAGAGTATTAACAGCCTGCTCTTCAGTAGGGGGTGTTGCAGCTGGGCTGAGCTGATATGACAGTCACTTCTAGCCCACCTGGGTTTTGAAAGAAGGAAACCATTCAGGAGAATGGACAGGGTGCTGTAAAAGATACAGATGAAATGTTTATTAATATCTGTGTCTGAGTCCCTAGGCTAAAGAAGTTTTTCTTCCTTTACAAGAATTCAAAATTCTATCACCCATGATAACAACACGAACTCTGGATCAGCTTTGCTCTAGAAAAGGACAGTTCTTACTAATAGTTTTTGCTTACTGCTGAAAAAATGTTTAGTAAGAATTCTCCAAATTATTCAGGCTATTAAATAGGAATGCTGTAAAACATCTTAGGAGAAAAAAGAGGAGCAGATCTGGAAACAGATCATGTTATAGGAATACAATGAATCTTACAGTCAGGCTCTGTTTGTAAAACATTCACCTTCCAATTTTGTTATGTGCTGGACAGAACAGATTTTACACAACTTCCCAATCAGGAAATAGTGTCTTGATAATGATGCGAGACCTCAAACTTAGCAAGCCTTCAAAAGCAACCGCTAATGTTCAGAAGGATCATTCTACAAGGTACATATGTACATTACCGACTTTTTTTTCTATGCTTGTGTTACTAGTTTTAACACTTTTTTTGTTTACTTTTTAGAATGCATACTCCATTTTTCCCACAGCTTACTCTTTACTCTTATTTTAGACAAACTGGAACCTTTGCAGGTTGCTAGCTGGTGTCCACACAAAACAATCCTGATATCCAAGTCAGGGAGATGGAGAATTTTTTAATGCAATCTGCCAAACCTGAACTCTTTCCTTCAGAAACACTTTGCCTTTAAAAAGAAATACCCAGCATGAACCTCATCAGAAGCGACATGTAACAGACAGTACATGTGGTGTTTGGGCAGGCGACAGAGAACTGAAAAAAGTCTTTACTTTTTCTATCCCACGGCATGTGCACAATGTACATGTGGCCCAAGCTGACATGAGGCATTTGAAGCAAAAAAGCTGATAAAAGCATCAGCTTCTGTTAATTTACTTTTTCAGACATTGTCTTAATTAAAAAAATACTACTGCTAGAAAGGGTAGCGCAGCTGAGCTACAACTGCTTCAGTTGTTTCTGACAGTTGCAATTACAGGCTAGCAGCACAGCTTTGAGTTCAGTCCTGCTGTCCTCACTGAGTCCAAACTAGCTGCTGTCAGCAAGGACTGCAGGCACCATATTACAGAGAGCATAAAGCTTCTGTGTTCATCGCCATTACTACCTATGTTGGAAAGGTAAAATGTTTCTCACCAATGGCCTTTAAATGGGAGCTCAATAGTGCCAGGTGTAGTCCTTCTGATCCCATTATCTGCAAGGGAGCCTTCCCAGTTTAATACTTACATATCACAGCCCTTCAAAATGCTCTTCAACATAAAAACCAAGGCTGTTATCCGGAACAGTAAGACTGCTATAAAAACATCAGTGTTAAATATCTTTGCAGGCATCATTCATTAGCTCCTTTGATTAAGTCCCATCACCTTTATTTGCACCTCTGATGTGCAAAATATGCCCCTCTTCCAGCATCACTGCAAATGTCTGATTTTGCCTACAAGCTCTGGAGGACTAAACACATTTGCTTACTTTCAGGGCTCACACAAGGTTATCATGGTTTTCAAAAATTAGTGAAATTATTGATATACAGAGTGTAGTTCTATGCTTGTGACATACAAGAGGATGAAGATGACTTCAGTGTAACAGAGATCATTTGTCTGTGCAGCATATGCAGACACGTGTCTTTCACACATGACCATTGCTCTCTCCACACAGACCATAATGTTTCCATTTGTGAACTTCTCCCAAGCCTAACTTATTCCCTCCTCTCACATACAGTTCTACCACACATCTATCTTCAAAGTCTATTGCATTTTGGAAAGAAAAAGAAAAAAGGAGTACTGGGGAACATACTGTGTGAAAATATGGGTAAGATACTGGGAAGCAGGTGATGTCAATAGATCAGTTGAACAAAGGAGTCCAGGACGTGCATGGGATGCAGAGAAGAGCTGTGCATAGGTTTACCCAAGGAACTTTTCGGTTTCTACTCCCCAGTAGCACTGGCTGGACAGACAAACATGATTCTACCTTTCCTGAACTGCTGCTGTCATGCAGCACAGCCCTTTGGACAAGTGCTTATCTCCCTGGCTGCTTTGGTATGCAGCCATAAAGCTTCTGTAGAGACTGAAGGGAGAGTCACAGCATCAAGAAAACACTAGGTGAGGAATGTCACACTGAACACCAAAAGCAGGGGAGATAGCACGGGTTACAGAAACAGGTTTTGAATTGGAAACAGCAGAGAAGAAAGCAGTTTTGTCATGAGAAACCAGAAGTCAGAAAATTGAGAAAAAAAAGAAAAAACAAAAGCTGAATGCTCTGAGCAGTATCGTCAGGTGATCTCCATGGGGCTCAGCTCTTGTGAATGCAGAGTCCACATGATCTTTTGCCTTAAACTTTATTAAAAACACAGTGAATTTGCATGTGAAGTATGTGAATATGTCAATTCTTCAGAAGCACTGGAGGAAAACAGGGAAGCATTTCAGAGAAACACATCTTAAAAATGATTCTCTGTAAGACTATTTCATTATGTGCATATATTCAATTTTGGTCTGAATTTACTGCACCAAGCCTGAAGCCTGAACTCAATCATTGCTACAAAAAAAGGTTTTATTCCTGCTTTCGAGGCAAAACTTATTACAGTTATCTTCAGTATAACCATTAGGACTTCCACAACAAGCAATATGACTGCAACCCAACAGTTTGGAGAAGAGTACACACACACAGATCAGAGCCAGTAGGAAGGGTCCATTATGCCCTTTTGGTGACAGCACCTTAGGTCACGGATGAGAATAGCCAGCCTAGTGTCTCTCCAACTGTGGCACAAGGCTGTTGGAAGTATCAGGCAATCTGAGCACAAATGTGGCTCCAGCCTGGCTCTCCTATGTCTTGGCTTGGCAAGTCAGTGAGCAGGCACCGGACCCTGCACAGGCATCCCACTGCGGTAAGACTACTGGCATTTTCCAGCAGAAAAATTCATTCTGTCCAGAATATGCATGTGCATACTCTTCTGTTTTCCACGGAATTTTAGTTACTGTCAAAAAGCCCAATAAAGCTATTAGTCTTTTCTTCACTACAAGTTACAATGTATATTAATCATTTTCTTGATACATCTTCAATGTAAATACAGGAAGAGTACTTTTCCATTTACATTGTTTCAGAAGATCTTGCTTAGTCCTGTTAGGTAAGTTTGCTTTTCTCCTATTTTCTCACTGCCTCGTGAGGTTGTGGATGTCCCCTCCCTGGAAGCATTCAAGGCCAGGCAGAACAGGGCTTTGAGCAACCTGGTCTAGAGGGATGTGTCCTTACCTATAGCAGGGGGGCTGGAACTAAATTATCTTAGAGGTCCCTTCCAACCCAAACCATTCCATGATTCTGTATTCCCTATATTCTATTCTTTCAATGGTAAGTGACAGTAAAGCTTTATGAAACAAGAGTTTAAACAGAAAGCTCAGAAGTCCTGATACTCTTTTGGGAGCTGATAACTCACTTAAGTGAGTGAACAATTAAAATTAAGTGCCTGAAACCACCAGTAGTAAATAAAGAAAAGAAAGCTGTGCCTGTATATTTAAAAAGACAACCATGGTTTTTGTTCTTTTAAGAAGGGATACAGATAAACACATTCACAAAATGAGAAGCATGAGATCCACTTACTACTAATCAATTACCTGTCTTCTAGTCTTGGTAACCTCTGATAGTGCTGCTATAGCATAACTATATTGTTATTCACAATTCATTATTGAGTGATCTACACAGATGAATGCAGATTTCTAAATGAATGTACCCTTTTGGTAACGCACACCGCTATGTTAGTAAACTCGCATGCTATCAGCACAAAACCCAGCCAGGATTTCTGGAAGACTGCAAGTTCAGCAGAGGACACAGGAGCAGCACAGGCCCCCATGGGCTCTCACCGGCCTGGCCCCATTCCTCCTCAGCAGCCACCAGACGGCTGCCTAGAGCCCTCCAGAGAGGTGCTGGTGGTCCTGGCACGGCTCTGGGCGGACAACTGCCCACCTCACACCTGGCCCAGCCATGGTGAGGTGATGAACAGGCTGACAGAGCCAACCCAAACCTCGCTCCCCAGGGAGCCTGCTTTTCATCAGCGCTGAGCAACATATGCGGGCTCAAGCAGGGGGGCACGAAGGCGGCTCAGGAAAAAGTGTGCGCTGCTGTAACTAAACTGCAGATTAAGCTGAAGGCTGTTGTTTCCTAAGCTCCAGATAAGGACCCTTCTGGACAGTAAGAAAAAAAAAAAAAAAGAATAAAGAGCAGTAATTATAGTTTTACTTCTGAATTGTTGTTAATTTGGGCTATATTAGAAAAGCATTTGTCTCAGATTAAGATAATATATTTTTCAGCAAGTATCCTCAGTAGGGCAGATGCTTCTGCAGTTAATGGCTTGTTTCTAATGTCTCTGAAACATAACATTGCCTGTTCAGCATGTATTTACCTATGACTGAATATCTAGGTGTCCCTCATGTTATCTCTTTACATAAAAATCATGGTATGGGATGATAATGTACTTAAAGTCTCTTCAAATAAGATAATCCTAATTTAATTGAACTCTATTATTGTAGCATCAGATTTTTACATTTCCTTTGAAAGAAACAGGATAGGGGAGATAAAACTGCACTGACAGGTGTAGCAACAGGCAAGATTTCATTGACATCCATAGAGTAGCCTAACATTCTATTGTGTGACAAAAGAGAAACAAATAAAACCTATTTCTTTTACAGATCTAGGTACAAAAGCCTTCCTTCCGATCCAGAATAACTCCCGTGAGCTGCAATGTGAACTACTGAGACTCCCATAAAGCACAGAAAAGCCCACTGAGAGTCCAATCCTGTGTTAATAAAAACAAAAGGAATTTTGCCTTTAATAGGAGCAGGCCCCTTGTTTGCATAAAGAGCAACTTGTCGAACAGAATACGAGTGCCAAGCTGGTACATTACAGCCACCAGCACAATAGCCCCAATCTTGTTTTTAACTAAATAAATCCCAGAGAGAGCAGTTCCCCCTGAATATCTGGGCATCAGCTACAAATTAAATGAATCGGTGTCTCAAAGTATTCACGAAGGATGCGGGAAATTTGCAGAAGGGCACGAGCCTCTCATTTCAAGCAGAAGGAAACTGCATGCTTTCATTATAAAATACGAGAGTGCGAACAAAAACCCTAAACACAATAGTTCTCTTTCAGGTAGAAAGTTCAGAATTAGATCTGCAAGTTTCCTGCATGTTAAAAGAAAAGCACAGAATAACGATATAAAAATCCTTCACGAAAAACCAACAAGCAAGGATGAAGCAGTACCCGCCTGGGGGCCAATTGCCTCTCCAGCAGCGGTAAGGCTGTTACTAGGCTTGCAGTACCATTTGTTCCATTACACAATCTCCTGAAGCCTTTTACAGAGAGCTAAAACAACTGCCTGTACCAACACGACACATGGCTTTCCATCCCGACTCTTTGCTAATCCAGACGCTCCAACCATCTTTCTTTAAGATGCCATATGGTTGGCAGAAGCCTGTAGATCTAGCAGCACATCTGCTTGTATGTTACTTCTCCCCTCCAACTCCCCCCTCCACACCACAAAAGAGAGAGCAAATAATTATTTAACATGTAACCAGTTAAACTGCATTTAAAGAGGACAGGAATTATTTAGCTCTAGATATTTCAAAAAATATAGACTGTTGCAGAGGAACATTTGCCTATCAGTGATCTGACAAATACAGAGAAACAAAACAAAGGAATGAAAGGCACATGGGCAGAATGACTGCCACATTTGAATTATTTAAATGACTGCCATTTCAGACCTTATGCCCTAAGATTTATTTCCTGCATTACTGAGCCACTGAAGAAAGGATTGAATGTTCTCTCTGCTTTTGTCAGAGGTGACTCAGACAAGCAGACTAGGAAACTGTAATATACTGAACCGTGCTTTGTTAAGCAAGCAGAGTGAGTCTGTATGCTAATGACTCTGCAGGAATACACTGACACACTGATTTTTTTTGGTGTGATGAGCAAAGATTATTGACACTGTTGAAATCCTGGTTATACTGGCATGCAGGCATCCAGGTTGTCTCTTTAGAATCCAGACGCTAGTAAGACAGGCTGCAAAAATAATTTTGTTTGCGATGAGTTATCATTTGACCATTTATGACATAATTGACTATAACAGAAAAGAAAATATACACTTTGGGGCTGGAATTAAAAAAAACAAAAACATCTAGAAAACAGAAATTATAAATAAACGTGCCAATAAAACTCTCATCAACCACTGAGACTGAATAGTGATCTTAGTTAATGAAGGACAGGCAGAGATGGAAATGTGTAAGGACAGACGGCACTTTGCAATGCTGTCTGCTGAGGATTTGCAGCACCTTTTGTTCAGAAACACTATTTCCTCATTCAACTTTTCATGCATAAGTAAAATAAGACATCAAAGAGATAAAAAATAACAGTTCTGTCTCAAATGCTGCTCACATGTATTGTTCATGTGATTATCCACACAAAGAGACGAAGTACACAGCATAAGGAACATGAAGCACATGTGTATATTTTAGTGTTTTGCTAAAAGTATAAAAACTATGGATTTGCTCCCAGTAGTCTCCCCACATCAACTGCCCATTATACTGAACACAGAGCATTTCACTGCCTGAACAGAGACAGCTTTCCTTATGACACGAGGACACTTGTGTTTGACCACGTAACATAGAAATAAGTGAAAGAAGAGGAGGCAAGGGCCCACCCTCACAGAAAGGTCCAAAAGAGTATTTCTGAGGACATAACGCTCAACTTCTAAGCTATTTATTTTAGGGTTCGCATTTATTCTTTTTTCCTGTGTCTCAAGGTAATTTTACATTTCATCAAATCTGCCTTGAATAGTTTACTTTAAAAAAAAACAACACAACAAAACAAAAAGGACACTTTCTGCTCCCATAATTCCATTATTTTCCTTTTTCCTTGAGAAAAACATGACAGAAGTTCAAAGCACAATTGAAATTCAAACTGTAAATTGTGGCAATGTATTCAACGATGCAGCAATTTAGCTCAGTTAAGATGTGATAAGGGTTGGTTTACTGCCCATAATAAATAACTGTAATAAGAAATGTTCATAAATAACTACAGCTTAACTTTATAATACTCTCCAGAACTTAGAAATTGGGGAACTACTTAGATGTCAAAAAACACAACCAACAACCAAAACCAAACACACACAACACACACAAAACCCCACAAAATTTGGAAAAAAAAACAAGCCCAATCCTCAAGCCTCTTAGATGAACATCTTTCCAACCTAGTTTGTTTAGCATACATTCCTGATCATTAATCACTTTTTATTTCAGATATTAAGGGCCAGGCAGAGCCCCCTGCACCACCCTTCTTTGAGGATGCCGGGAGATGTCAAAGAAAATTTCAGCCCAAACAAAATGTATCCATTAACATCCCTTATTTTCCCTGGCGGAAGGCTGCAGACAAATTTTCCTCTGTATTTTCCTGAAAGATTCTCAGTAAACCAGTCAGTACTTAGTAGGTCAAAATACCTATTTTTCTCTACTTGGTTGCTTTGAATACCAAAGGAATAATCAAACCAGCAGGATCTCCTCTGAACTGATAGACAAAACCCATAATCTCTAACCAAGTTCAGCATCTCTCTGAACATCAGCTGTGACAGAAGCTCCAGAAGATGCTGTGCTTGGAGTATTGTCACATAGATTCTCACATCCCATTCCAGTCCCTCACCAGAGGGTTTCAGTACATCCTCCCTTCACTAAAAGCCGATATAAACATCTGAAACTGAATTTCAGAAACAACAGGACTGGCCAAGAGTGGTCCTTCGGATTATGCTTTGGATTAAATACATCATGCTTTGGATTAAATACATCATGCTTTGGATTAAATATTTCAGAATTTACGGATTACAGCGAGCATTGCTCATGACCACTGCAATAGGAGGCAAAGCATATGGTTTAGATATTGGCAGGAGAAGGAAAGTGAACTTTGTATACCTGCTATATCTTCTTGTTTCAGAACAGGTGAATGAAAAGAAATCACGGGCATCTTGGCCAAAACCCACTGCAAACTGACCACTATAGAAAGAATGTAAACGCTTTTCTGTGTTACATTCTTTCTCTTGACAAACTAGGAAATTATGAAAGTGCAGTGTCTGTCAAGAGCTTCTCCCTTTTCTGGAGACTAACTACACTGTTTCATAAAATGCTCACCCTCAGTGATCTCTGGTCAGAAGTGCCAATGAGTTCACTGGATTGCAGTTTTGATCATTCAAGAAGAACTGGCTCTCCTTAATTTACTTATAGCTACAAATGCAAAACAATGTGTTTGCTTACTTGTTTGGTTTTGAAGAAAAGACAGTTCTTATTGCATGGAATACTCAAGCCCATAGAAATACTTTTAATGCTTGAGGTATTCATACTCTAGGTAAACCTGAAACATCTGATATCATTAAGTAATGATTGTAAATCATCTACTCAGTTCTATTAGGCACTGCACTAATTTGAAGAAATAACACAATATTCCTCTTCCCTTGAGACAAAGAAAAACGGGGGATTGAAAGCAAAGTCCTTTTGATTTGAAAAGTCCTGCATGAGGAAGTGCGGATGTTAGCAAGGGAATGAGTTTTTTTCCCTTAACACATCCATTAACAAAACAAAAAGCACAGAGCCACTACAGCAAAAAAATGACAACACTTCAAACTGACATCTTTCGTTTTAGAATTCCTGTTTTGGTATCATTTTGAGATGGGATAGTGACTGCTTATTTAATTTTAAGAATACAATCAGAAAACATATCTCACAGAAATTAAGTATTCAGTAAGGCACCTGAAAGATTTTCACTAACATTTTTTTCATGGTATTCAAACTATTTCAATGCAAGATTAAAGAAAATAGAGAAATTACCAAAATATTAAAGAATATTTTTCATTTTCAGGTCTGCAGTACTGAAATTCCAAATTTCTGCAGTTCTCAGCTCTGGAAACACCCTTCCCCTTATCTTACACACACAGACTGTGGAAGTGTTCAGCCTCCACGTTGCAGTTTGTAACATCAAAAGTGCACGAACAGTACAGTCTCCTATGAATTATTACTTATTCAATAATGACATGCATCTTATATATGCACAATTTACTATATTCATCTATTATGATCTATCACTGAATGGTGCATATCCACTTACTCCAGCATCTCTTTACAGCATTTTGAGTTCTGAAATTTTACGCGCATTGTGATGTCTCCAACACCATCACAGAACTCTTACGACAAAAATTAATATAGATAAGATAATTAAGATAGTCTTCTGAAATTAAACTCTGATCTGAAAGGTACATTTGAACATTTGGGGACCTCTCTTCAGATGCTGACAGCAAGACATGTGAGCGGATGTAGAGAGAATCTGGATATATGGTTCACATATGGGCCTAACAAAAGCAATCTCTTCATATAAAGAATCTATTTCTCATGCTAAGTCTACCTTGTTTTCTAATGTCATCTGAAAGGAATGTTGGAATCTGGGACAGTTTTCCACATCAGAGTCTGTTATTTAGCTGCCTGATGTCAGAATTATTATCTAATTCCACAGGACTTCTGTAGGTTGTTTTTTTTTTTTTTTACTTGTTTTTGTTCTGTTCTTTTGTTTGTTCTGTTATGCTTTAAGACCAATTTAACCAATACTATATCTTCTTAGGAAATCTTTTACTTTTTCCTTATTCTTATATCTTATTTCCTTACACCCAAAGCACCTGAAATTATAAAGGTATCCTTAGTGATAGGAGCAACTTTTGCCTTCGACCTCCTTTCCTGCATGCTTTCTCTTATGGTAAGCTTGGACGGCATATTAAATATTGGATTTCCCCTGCATATCCATTTCAGCTAAAATGCAGCTTTCTGAGTAAAATGACCCTTGGGGTTATATGGTATGTGGCTTCACACGAACCTCTACATGACAGAACTAACTTAATAAGGTTTATTTTCCACTTCTTCCTCCTGATTGCTTTTTATCCTCAGCAGACACATTGAATTCTGCACTGTACAAAGGAGAGCTCAACATGACTGCTCGTGTAGCATTGTGTCTGGGACCTATTTATTTGGATATAGACTCAGATGAAGGACTTGTGCTCAAAAAAATTAAGTACTCAGCAATCTCAAGTGATTTTTTTTTTGGTAACAGTTACAGTATCACAGTTCTACTGCACTACTGCAAAAACAAAAAACCTTTACTTTTACTTAGGGAAAAATATTCAAGCAAGGAGAATGAAGACAAAAGTTGTTTAGAGCTGCCCAACTATTTTGCATTTAAGTCATCACTGAAATCACTTAAGTCATCAGAGACAAAGGGGTTTAATAATTTACAGAAAGCTAGGAGTCACAGGTTTCGCAGACAGGTCTTCATTTAGTTCCACGCATGCTAAATAAATGAAAAATTCCCTTTTTAATTCAAGGTTCTAATTAGGACGGTAACTGGAAGAATTCCAGAGCCATCACATTTGAAAATAACAACCTATCTATTTACAATCAACCTCCTTTGTAGCATATCATGAGGGGAAAAGAAAGAATTTACACCAGATGACCTACCATACCCAGTTGAGGTCTGAACTTTTCCAAGTTTTGAGGGAGTCCAGGACTTTGGAGGGAACTCAGCCCGTAATTCAAGCAAAGATTTTTCAAAGGATAAAAAGGCCTGATTTTTTTTTTTTCCTTTTTAACTAAATGCAGCATCTCTGGTTTCTGAGTACAAAGTTTTGGAAGGAAGGAAGAAAACAACACTACAAATAGCAAACAAAGCTTTCTGTTTATGATACTATCATTTCACCCATGAAAAACCCAGTTGTCTTCATCATCGTTTCCAAACCATTATATTATTCAAGGCAATGGTGGAGTAGGAGGCTGGTCTGTTTCCCACATTTGCAGTTGGCTCAGCTGGAAAGTGAATAAGGCTATTGCCCCAGGATGAGTGAATAATTTAACCCCAACTGCAGTTTTGCACAAAATTACTTTCACAACTGGAGGAGGAAGAAAAAAAAAGCATGGCTAGTCAGACTCGTTGTTAGAGAAGACATAGAAGACAGAGATTTAATTTTATTTCCTAAATAAACTAATAGCACAGTTTAACTCACAGTGCTACTGTTCAAGAAGTATAAATCTTGACATTAAATCACCACGTTTTTCTGTGCTAAGAGTTTACTGCCACTGCACGAAGTGTCACATACACTACTTATGTACTACCTCTCAAACAACACTGCATCAGTCTAGGTGAGATAAAACTTACGCTGGAACAGATGCAGGATGAAATCCCCACATCATACACTGATACTTAGCAGAGGTCTGTTGTATGCCGAACTGGGTTTGATCTTTAGATCATAAACTCCTGGGGGCACAGATCTTCTTTAATTACATGACTACAAAGCACCATGTGTTTCCATTATGCTATTTAAATAGTAGATTTAATTTGAATTTACATTTATTGATGTAAACATTACTGACTGTAACAGTACCCTCCAATCTGATGCAGAAAGTCAGTGAATTATTAGGAAAAAAAATTCCTTCCCATAAAGATTACAAAGGTAGGAATTCCCAAATGTACTATTTGAAAAGATGAACAGAAATTAATAGGAGAGAAAAAAATTTAGTAGGACAGACATTTTAATATGATATCTTCATACAAATAACACTAACATCTCAGGTAGCCCTAGTCTGCAGTTCTGCTCTAATACTTCTATGTTGCGTTTACTGCAGGACTGAATCAATTCAGTTGTTTCCAGCAACCTGCATTCCACTGATTATTGGAAGTAGCATGGGAAGGCTCATTCATTTACTTTGCAACGCAGCTCAAACAGAAGTGAAAGCTCTGAATTTAACTGTCAGGACTCTAATCAGTTCTGCTTTTTACCATAATTAATTCTCTCTCTGATTTTGTGTAAATAGTCCTGTTGTTGAAAACTTTGTTTTGTGTGTCCTCTGTAAATTTGTTGAGGTTCAAATGGACTAGAAAGGTACTGAGTCCACTGACACTTCAGAGGGCACTTAAGCATAAAGCATTTTAACACAACAATTTAAGTTAATTTCTATTCTCTTTCTATTAACAACACACATCCAGAAATTGCACTAATGCTGCAAAGGACTTTAGTTTAGCAAGCACTTAAATAGTCACTGTTTGGAAGAACCTAGGCAAAAAGTAGAAAAAAAAATTATGTACTATAAAGGTAGAATGTATTGTTCAGTTACTGTCATGTTCCTATTAAAAACAATTTTCAAACAGTGGATCTTGTAAATTATATGTAATCAGAACATACAAGCACTAATTTACCAGCCTAAAATTTTGCCAGAATAGATACAATTGAAAAGGGAAGCAGACAGCTATGTGAAAAGTAGTAATATTCAGTAAAGATTATACTGCTTTGGGCTTCAATTATCAGTTTTCATGATATAACTCACAAGGCAGTTAAGCAAAGAAGTAAGTTGCAAGTAGAGATTTTTTCTTTCTGTCTACATCACAAAAGTAATTTTTTCAGATCAAGAAATACTTTTTGATTTTGGACATGACCACCTCTAACCCATTCCTTCCTTTTCTTTGTCCTTACACTACCTTGCAGAAAGAAAGAGTGGAATACAGGACCTTCTGGCTGATCCAAAAACACATGAGCAGAGAAAGACTTAATAAAAGCCGATGGCCGAGCAACAACAGATGAAAAAATGCAGTGGATCTGTCAGATTCATGCAAGACTGTGCAAGCCTTCATTATGAACTTACAGAGGCTATCTAAATGACTCTAAGAGAAACTAACAATTTTCTGTATGTAACAGAGCAAAAGTCTTAAGTAAGACATCATTAAGCTGATGCACATGCATATTCTGTCAGAGGTTAAGCACTCCCCTTTTTCCAAACAGTTGCATACAAAACCGGATAAGGAAGTCATGTCATCATTTTTGAAAGGTAAGCACAGGTCTTAGTAGGACTTTCAAGAATAGCGCAATAATATTCACAATATTTTTACAATAAAAGCAATTGTTCCAAGATGGTCTTCGTACCAGGATGTTTACTACAACATCTGGGTAACCTAATGTTCAGAGAAGCTCATAAAACTACTTTATTAGTAAAGCCTGAAAGGAGGTAGGATGGGGAGATGTCATTCCACAAGCGTAACACTCTACGACCTCCTTTTGTTTCTTAATCTTTGTGTTCCTGCAACAACTTTCTCCAGCAGGTATGTTCATGAGGTAGAAGTTGGCTACATTCCCATTCAGCTAGCAGACTCGGGCAGCTCTTATAAATACACCAGCAAGATAAACAAATGCAAAATAAACAATAACCCAGAGTTAACAGCTTTTAGCATCAGATTTCACACACTGCAAGTCTTCATAGCATGGCTTCTGCAATCTTAAAAGTGACATCATTTCTCTGAATGTGATTCACAAAGAGAGTACTAAGCATACTACTGTACTGGAGTCCGTGAAGAATCAGAAACGGCCGAGTCTTTTTTCCTTTAGGCTGAAACATGAAGGTACTAGCTCTGGTGCAGCAGCTGTCTTACCAGCTCCTGGATTAGTTATGGAAGAACTAAATACTGATATGCACTCTCCCAGATGAAACATTCCTCATTACATTCATATTACTGAACAAAATAAATGTAATATTTCATGATCTTTGAATATATTTGAATGTAGTGTTTATAAGAGAAATTCCAACATTCCTATAAAGATAAGGAGCAATGCAGTATAGGTTCTAGTAATAGTGTTTTGATTTTACATATATTCATGAGAAGACTACTGTGCAAGCTTTTCGTATAGCAGTAATTTTAGTAATATTATAAAAAGCTTTTTTTCTTTAATGCAGTTTGAAAACAGTCCTGCAAAAAAATGAAGAATCTAATGATTTAACACCCTTCTCCCCCTTCTCTATTCCAACACAGAACACTAAAAACAGTATTTCTGTGGTACTCATCACCCAAAAGTGTTTGTTTTAAAAAAAGAAAGAACTTTCTGCTTGTAACAATTAGACTGCCCATTAAGATCATTTATCTTTATTTTTTCAAGGTTAGGACAAAAATGGCTTTGTTCACCTTTACCTAATAAAACATGAATTTGTAAGGTAGGTAGCCTTTGGGAATTAACTTTCAGAATTTGTGGAATTATCTCAAGTACACATCTAGGTTGATCTAGGACAAGATTTCAAGTTTCTCCTACAAATGCTCATAAGTGTTTGCCAGTCATATAGATATAGTGCTGACGAAATACGCTCTTCTCTGAGACAAGAAACAGAGCGCACAATAATGCAGTGAAAGGAACATACCACTATCGCAAACAACTGCCTGTTACAATTAGCCTTTTTGGCATGAAACCTGGATTTCTTCATGCTATACTCCAATTCAGTGCTTTCTCCCTTTCATATTCACTACCAATTTCTCTGAACCCAAAAAAGTCAAGAGGTCAACAATTACATTGTTCACAATAGACCTTAAAAGTAAGAGTGACCCTATGCTATATCTTCATTTTTCTCCTTTGATCATCGTTTTATTTGACTGTATTTCAGTAAATTATCCATGTAGTTTTTATTTTGACAGCTCTCTTTACAGCAGTAAAACAAAATGTGTGCATTGCAAATGGCAAAGATTCAAATTTCAGCTATGTTTATCCAAAATAGCACTGAACTGCTTCTGTACTTATGCTATACTGCCTACAGCCTTACGGAAGGGGAGACAGATGGGATGAATTTAGCAGGGAAACAGCTGTGGCTTGAAGAAGAGACAAGCAAAAGTTTTGCTATCAGGCTTCATTATGTATCAAGGTACCAGTAAAATGTGTATCCGTAAGGCAGCCAAAAAAGTGTTTTTCATTTGACTAGTGATAATTACCTTTTCTCGACAGCTGACAATGTTCTAAGCAGCATTAAATAGGTATAATAATTAAGCAATAAGATAAGACAAGCAGTGCCTTGCTGGGGATTATGGCTTGCCTTGGGTGTGTTGAGAGGCACAAGGCTGAACGGTGAGCGACTTCAGCCACCCAAGAAATGCAATAATCCCCCAGAAATGCACTGCCTGGAGTGTCGTCTTGCTATTAAAAATGGAAATTTAAAAAGGACAAAATGTTAGACACATTTCCTGTAGATTTTTGACATGGGTTAACATTACAGAAAGCCAATGAAGAAATTCCATTTCAGCCCTGCCTTTGAAAACCTTTTCCCAAGGAGATATATATGTCTGTTCAATGTGTTTCTCCACTGTATTCAAAAAATTGATTTGAGAAGCACAAGAATTTGCACCATCTAACATGAGTGAAAAGGCACAGCGTATTACAATATCCTTCATGATGGTAAATGTTAAAGACAGACTGTTTCTAAGATGTCTCCAAATATTTATTCTGTGCAATTGTCCAAGTATGGTGTGATTTTACAGACAAGTTTCTTTCACTGGATATGAGAAAGGGGAAGAGGAAGAAAGAGGAATAGGGGAAGAAAGATCACATAGTTGAAACTAAGACTAAATCCCTCCTAGTGTTGGAAGTGCTAGTGTAGTACTCAGAAGGATTACACCACTTCACATAAGCAGAGGAAAGTTTATTATAATTTCAGCCATGCCACTAAGAGAACCTTTTGAATCTGGGGACTTGGAAGTGTCCAGCAACCTTGGCTTTAATCAAATCAGAAATCTGAATGCCTTAGGGGAACAAGCTGGGTCAAAGATGTATTTCCTTGCACATAACTAAAGGTAGAATATGATTGAAAGAGGTTAAAAAGGTCTTTACAAAAAATAGCTCCAGGAAAGAATGATATTTTAAGTTACAGAAGAAAAGAAGAGTCTATCTGGCAAAAGAAGATTCTATCTGCATTTTTGAGAACATAAATGGTGCAAAAACAAGTCTTAGTCTCATAATCTGAAACCAACCCCACTTCCAATGAATTTGAAAGAGTGAAAACAAAAGTCAAAAATAAAAAAACTCTAAGTGCAACATTAGTTGTGGAACTTACTGACACAAGACACATCAAGGTTAAACATGCAAAAAATTAAAAGCAGGTTAGGCATAGGGAAAATGAAAGCAACCACAAGTATATCAACTTCCATAGGAGCAAGACTGTACTATCTGCAAGTAATCACAATGCCGAAGTTACCATGAAAAAGCTGTATTCCAACAGCCTAGCAAAAATCGACTCACTTATTATATTAAGAACATAAACTATCATTAGTTTTTGGTCTCCTTACAACTCCAACCTTCAAAGCAGGTAGGTGCCGGGATTTTATTATGGCACTGGTAAATTTTTATGACGTGCTTGCAAAGCTTTTTAAATGTTATTCGTCTGTCTTCATTTTCAGTTCTCCATTACATGGGAACAGAAGATTTTAGTCTTAGCCTGAAAATCTCAGTTATACATCATACATAGAGATCAAAATCAGAAAATCAGAAGAAACTCTGCTACTGCTGAAAGGAGTTTGCCAAATAGGTTAATAGATTTTACTAGTATAGTGAGTTCACTTTAGGCTCAATAGAAAGCCAAATACTGTCAAATATTCCAACTAGACATTTGCTGGATAGTGCATAGTGTTAGTCTCACAGCGGTTACTTGCAAATATGTATTTTTTTAAAGTTCTGACATATCACAGGAAATATGGTACAGAAGAATGAATTTTGAAAATGGAGATGCAACACAATATGGAAGAAAATAAGGTGACCATAATAGTCAGAGATATCAGCAATTTAATTTTTAGATGGTGTAAAGAATCAAGACTTGCTAAAGATGTGAATATCTCTAGGAGTAACATGGGAAGAACTGTCCTCCAGAGTGCATACTATATTGGGAAGGATATTATCCTGGGTAGAAACCTTTATTCTGTAGCTCTGGATACGTTTCAGCAGATGCTTTATATGATGTGTGATGCATTTTGGTGCTGTTTCTTGCCATTAAACAACAAAGTTTTTATGAACCTACTGGCAAGGGTGTAATTTGATCAATTGACTGGTCCATTACTACCATCACTGATCAGAAAGGCTACTACCAGTCACGGAAGACAAAATATTCAAAGGAAAGATGTGGTGGCTAAAGGTAATCGGTGGATTAACAAAGCAAGGACTGCGTATCATCATCAGAAGTAACCTCCAACTGAAAAAAAGGGAGAATAAAGTTGTTTTTTCACTTGAAGTCCATGCACATAATTGCAACGCATGCCTTCTCCAGCATCAGTGCGATGCTCTGCATGGGGCCAAGCATTTCTAGATCTTGCCCCAGCAAGCAGAGTCTGCACTGGGCTGCTAAAGACATCACCTTTATCCACCTCCATTTCAGAGGAGAGAATCAAGAATTCTTTGTTAATGCTAAATTAACATTTAAATTTGAAACCCAGCAACTGTGCTGACAAGAGAAAGTAACAAGAACAGCCTGGAACCTTATGTTGTGCTGTTTTATGTCACACATTTCAGGGCTTTTTACATTCCTGGTAGACAAGAGCACAAGCTTACTATTAGTGAGCTGAAGGCTTTGACTCTCAGAAGCTGAAGGCATGAATAAGAACTAACCTCATGTCTGCTTTGGAGAAGGCTGAGAACATCAAAGCAGTCAAGTTGAAGATATCCTCAGCAGTGGACAATTATTAGACTCCTAACAGAAGGGATGCTAGTCAAGGCTGATAGCTGTTCAACAGAAAAGCGAGCTATTTGTGCCTCTAGGTTTTCTTTGAGGCATAGGCATTCCCCCATGCCTCAAAGATCCCTATGAAGCATCTCCTTCCCAAATATTATCCTCCAGTTTCTAAAACAATGCAACTGTGTTGACCAGCTGTTACCAGTGTGTTACACGTGCAAAGTGAACACAAACACGCTGTATTTTTTCCCTCTATATAGACTACTTGCTAAGTGATCAAAACCTAAGTAGCATTAACTAATCCTTAAAAAAAGGTAATTCAATAACTACTGGCCTGTTAATGTGACTTCAAATGTCTGAAAAGCCTACAACAATGAAGGAAAAAGAATACATAAGGACATGAAGGTAAATGGAAAACAAGGAAACAGAAAAATAAGATTAAACCATGAGGATTCTGTCATGTCAATCCTAATTTCTCTGACAGTTTAAGATAAATAAATCTTACCTACATTAACTTAAAAAACAGAACATTTTAAATATCATGCCACATCAACAATTGTTAACTAAGCATCTAATCCTTGTCGGTAACTACCTGATTAAAATAAAGAGCACATACGATGGAACAACTGATGGTGAAGAAAGATAAGAAAAATTCTTCTAGTTGAGTTTAAGCTGATTTCTGAATATCTGAAATTATGATTCAGCACAAGAAGTGATAGTAGGCTGATAAATTTAAGACATGTCATGAGCTTAGAGAAGGTCTGGAATACTGCACAGAAATAAACATTACTCAGAAGAATGGAACAGCAAAAATGGAAGGAAATTTGATGGTATAAAACCTTACACTGCAGACTTGATGGATTTTTAGTTCACAGCAAAAAAGTCTTTGCTAATAATTTGTATTTACTTGGGAGAAAGAGGTCCTGGATGCACTTTTTGGATAGAGATGGATTACCAACTGTCACTATTAAGCAGCTATAAAAAAGGCAAATGTGATCATAGGATCTGTCACTCAAGGAATGTACAATAAATGTATTAATTCTACTACTCAAGACACTCAAATGCCCTTATCCAATGCCCTGCCAACAGTTCTGATCACCCATATTAATAGATCAACAACCAGAAAACACAGGGAGAGGGAAAGCTTACTGCAAAAAGAACAAAAGAGAAAGGCTTCAGTTATTATTCAGAAGTAGACTGAATGGATACAACCATTGTCTATAAATACAATGCAAATAAAATAAAAGCAAAACAAAAGAACTACTTACACCAATTTTGGATCAAGGGCCATTAGGTACAAGCTGACGACAAACAAACGCAGATCCCAATTAGTAGAACTGTGGTGCTGGAAATGACCTAATTGGAGCCACGAGGCCTCATAACTTTTACAGTGGAGTTTAATGGAGTCCCAAATTTATTATTATATTTATATATATATATGTATATATCAAGTATATAACACACATTAAATGTATATACTCAGTGATAGCTGCAGTAGAATAATACAGAATGCAGTGACCAAGAATAGATCTTATAGAACATTTTTCCCTTCTGTCTGAAAATTGTGTGCAATATTTCCATCTACTTGTCATTTACTTCTCAAGAAAGGTAACTTGTGCACTATTTTGCAGCATTTTCTGAAGACTATATTTTATTCTTGGTATACATTTTCAGGTTTTCTAACAACTAAGATAATTTTTCCTTTATGTGTGTGCTATCCAAGCAGTTGGAGAATAAGTCTTTAAAAACAATATTCAGGAGTTTATATAATCTTATACAAGCTGTTACCTATTTAGAATGGGAATATTAATATGTAGAGTATACATATAAAGCTATAAATAATATATACACATATATGCTACATATACACACCTACTTAAATTAGGAGAAGGAAAAATAATAGACAGTGAGCAGGAGAGGAAGAGGGATGGAGATCATATGTACTGTGTTAAAACATCCAAATATATTAAACAAAAGAAAAACACATTTTCAGATTTTGATGTGATTTGTTATATATATGTATATATATATATGTGTGTACACGTGTGTGTGTGTGTGTACATGCATATATCAACATTTGTTGATTATTTTTTAATAGTAATTCTCTGGTACATTTTACAAACTAAAATGTGAGCATGTTACATAGCAATAAAAAATTAAGTAATAATGATAATCCCAAATTCTGAATAGAGCTGAGAGTTTTTCACTATTCTCAGTATAAAAATTAATGCCTTTTAAACTAAAAAGCTGCAATTTAATGCATTTTTTATTCTGTAATTGCATTTCAAAACAGATGCTTAGGCTACTAAGACTAAGGTAAAAATTGTTCCATTGGATTGGGAAAATAAAAGGCCTTCTAAGCAATGGTCAAAGCTGAGTTTTTCGACTCATCAACATTTATAGAAGAACAAAACAAACAAACAGAAAAAACAACACATGAACTATAATTCTATGACTTAGGAAGGAAATGTAAAGTATGTAATTCAAGTTAACAGATTCAGTTATTAAGAAATAATTTTATTCAAGTGTTTCACTGGAGATTTACCAAAGAAACTCCAAATTTTTATTCCGCAGTGTGACAGCAAGCCAGCTATTATGATTTCAGCTACTCGAAATGGCTGGTATATTCTCGATTTGTGTCTCAATTCTCATATATATGTGTTCTCTCATGCATATGAGATCTCTCACACTTTGCTTAGTAACAGCAACAAGAAAATTAATGGTAGAAAAAATGTTCAAATTACTGTCAATCTGAGCATCGTTTATCTCTTAACTCCTATAGCGGTCCACTTAAGAATCCATTTTAGCTACTCTTACAGATAAGCTTATCCGTAAGAATCATACATTTCCCCATAGGTGGAAAACAAATATAATTTGTCACACACTGTGGTATTCAGACATTTCTGCACAGCCGCTGCACTCCACTAGAATCTCTGAAGGAGAAGACACCCCAGGTAGTTGGCTGCAGACACGTCTCAGCAACATGGCACATAGTTACAATTTGACACATAGAGTCTTTATAAATCCAATGTCTATGAAGTCAAACAAATCTCCTTCTTATTTATAGTAACAGGCAAGAGCAGATCTCTGCCGTCTTGTTACACAGATGGTTGTAACATTTTTATAGTTAACTTACAACCACTGATGCCTGAGGAATAGACACACATCTGCCCCAAACTGCCAGTCCTGTAGGCTCTTCTTTTTAACTTCAGCTCCCAAAAATACAGTTGAAATACACACAACACTACTGCCTCTCCCAAAGTACTATGACAAAAAGCCCCAGTCAAATTTGTATAACATATATTGCTAATGTTGTGTCGATCAAACAGTGATCACACACACATCAAAGGAAAAAATACAAGCTCTAATCACCAAGTAGGAATTCCAGAGAAAATGTACAGTCCCTGGATTCCACCTACAAATCTTAGTTTGAAAATTAGTTTGGAAACATCCAATCATAAGCTTCCAGAATGATGTTTCATTAATAATGTTTCAAAAAAGCTTTATGCTTCATACAAAATATTGTTCATGTACTCCTTCTTGTTCTTTGATATAAAGTAAAGGCATAATTGGTTCATCTTTAAAAATGGAAATTGATTGCTTGTGATTTTTTTCTGCTCCTTGAAGATAACAATCCACATTACATACATCACTTGGGTCTTTAAAATTCCATTCTTTCTTCTGCTAATTTCTGCTATGAACATTTATCCACAGAACCTGAAGAACTTCATCATAAAATTTGCTTTCAAGTTGAAAACTGATCCCAATGTGCTCTTTGCCACACCAAAGAGAAGATTTTATTTCTCCAACACTCATACCTGTGAAGGCACCGACACGGATCAGCTCAATTCCACACGCACAGCCTTATGTCATGCTATCTAATACTTTTGAGACAATTTACATAGCTAAACAAATCACTATAAAATATCATTTAGTTGGATGTCTACTTCCTTTAATGTCGTGTTTCACTGAGCAAAAACACTGAAAGGGATGGATATTTGCATTACCATGAAAAGACTGATTTAAAATCATCTTTAAAGACTGCAGTTTAAAGCAACCTTTTGTTTTGAAACCCACTTACAACATTTCATACAATATTCATGTACAGCATATAGCCAGAACGAAAGATTGGAATGGAAAAAAAAAAAAAAAAAGTTATCCTGTTCATTTTCAGCAGTGTAGCTATTGCAACTGTCAAACATTGCTGCTCCAAAATATATTCCAATCCCCAATTGATCAACTAGATCTTGCTCTTGCCACAAAACAGTTACACCAGGGCCCACTGCATTTTCACAGCAGAACACAAGTAGTGATGGACTTCTTAAGTACAGTGCTACCATATTATTAATCAAATGCAATACTAAGTTCAAGATTAAGTCAAAATAATTTTGCTACAAGAAACTAAAGAGAGGCAGAATAAAAACAGAAAGAAAATCAGGGAGGAAACCACTGCACATTGTTGTGTTGCAAGGAGACCAAGGGTACTGGTGGCTGCATAAAAAGGGAAAACATATCCTTGCAATAAGAAGCAATCAGCCTTAATAATGTGTTGTGCTTATTTCTACCTGAGTGGTGGGTAGAAATCTGAGGCAAAACACATTATTTCTTCTTCTCTGTTTTGCTAAATAACACTGATAGATCTGCTTCCAAAATCAGAAGAGAAAAACTGCTGTTTTTTATTCAGTGGAAGCCCTTCAACTTATAAAGAAATAAGTGTGAGATTTATTTTTTGTAGAAGTTATACTTGCTGTTTTTCTTCACTTAGAAAAGAATAGTTCATAGCCAATTTATAGCAGTTGGCAACTAGGAATCCATTACAGTTTTGACATGGAAACTAAAAGCAGATTACACTGAATTTTTAAAGCAGTTTATAATAGCAGCTTTGTCATTAATTACCTGGATTTTAAATAAATGCAGTGTAAAATCATAATTAAAAATATGTTAGAAGAGCCTCTCCTAAAATGCTGTTACTGGCCATGATTCGAATGCTCAATAATCTCCGCCACATTTAAATATTCTAAAATATTTAATGCGACAAATACTATCACTGTGCTGTTTTCTCTCCTTGCCGTTATCAAAACAGCAGCAGAAGGTAGGGCACTGCCTGCAGCATGACCACTCTGCTTTCAAACCACTTTCCTGTTCTGGATTAATGCTTTCAATCTTTTCTACTGTATAGTCACTGCTGCTGCAGCAGAGAATGAGCAACATTTTCCACTACGTCTGTTTAGTTCTGACAAAAAGGAAAGGTTCTCCTAAAAACTTACAAAGAAATCTTAAATTCAGCTAGATACTAATAATGCTACAGGGGAACAGCTAGAGAAAAAAAAAGACTGAACTTTTTTCCCCGCTAAAAGTAAAATTGAGTCCTCAGCGTGTGTTGCCCAAATGTGAAGAATCCACCACAAGAAAACAAAGGGGAGGTAAGATCAATGGAAAAACTATGCACATAGATGGGAGACACAATCACCTAGGTATTTTGAGTTTCTTTGTTTTCTGAGCTATAAAAAATTACAGCAATTCTGGGTTACAAAAGAACAAGATGAGGCTCAGACAGAAATCTGAAAAGGAAAAGAAGGGGACCTAGGAGACTGAAAAGAAAACAGAGTTTGCAAGAAACAGAATAATGTAGACAGAGACCATAGTTGGAATGGAGTGAACAAACAGAACTGGAAGATTCAGTACATGCAAGCTATGTTCTTGTCAGGTACTCCGTGGTCCAAAATAGACCACTAACTTTTGCTCTGTCAGGACCGCCTAGCCCAAATGAGCTTAAATTGCACCTTGTCTCTCAGTACTGACAAGAAAGAAGTAGCCAGGTCGGCTGGACTTGCAGAAATGCCATTTCACTACTTCTCCCACCTCCCCAGCCACTCCTCAGCTCACTTCAGTGACCGTTAAACTAAATACAGACTGGAAAACAGAGTAAGAAGGTACAGGATTCTTTTGGTACCAAGAAGAAAAGTCTCCAGAGTGATCTCTAAAACTATCTAACACAAATCACAGCACAAGGTAGTCTGGACGCTGTCCAAAATAGTCAAGGAATATCGGAGGAAATATTTCACTCTAACTGCTACCAGTTACTCCCAAGAAGTCAGTACCCCTTTGAGAAGGCTAGAGGTACCTAGAAGCAATTAATAGCTCTCTGGATACTAAGACCTTCAACAAGATTTTCTTGTTTATATAAGTTAAATATTACCAAGAAACATAATTTGGCATTATGGAAAAAAAAACAACCATTACATGGCATTACAAAATCCACATCTGTAATCTACCTTCACACTACCGAATAACCTCCTCTTCTCCTTCTCAGCCCTCCCTTCCCTCCTCATTTTTTTTTTATGGTAAGACAATTCATCCAAGTTAGAACAGAGAACAGCCGAAGCAGCCCACACACATATGTACTAGGCTTAAATTCTTTGGAAGACTGTGTTGTTAAAGCTTTCCTTTTATTTATCCAAAATGGCACGAGCAAAAGATGTTATAAAAAAAACTTGACAGAATGCTTGAAGGGGTGGGGGGAAGGGTGGTCATTTTCATAAAGCAAGATCATTACTTTCAAGCAATTTAGTGTCATTTTTATGTTTACAGCCTAACAGGTACAGTATAGCATACCACCTGCTGACAGATTAACAGGACCTCCTACCTTGACTTCATCCTCTCATGCATTCTCCCATGCTGGATACACTGTTGGTCCAATTCATCATTCCGTTTCTGCATCTTCTCCAATCTGCCATGAAGATACTCTTTTTCCTGACTAAGCTGGTTGACTTTAGATCTACAGAAGTAAAACACAGTGATGATGGATGTTGTCAGATTTCATCCTGCAGCGTGCCATTAATATGTGGCTTCAGCATTTATAAAATTCCATGCATGTATATATAATGCATAAATGGGCTATTACCAGAACTTACAGGAACAAGAAACCTCTTCAAATAATCTTAAAATGGAAGAACATGAAGCTGCAGTGTGTCTGGTAAATACGTCAGTTATTCAGTCACAGGTTGGCTATGCTAATTTCAGCTTTATTTAAACAGGCATGTCATTTGACATTAGGTGCTGCTATTAAACATCATCAATACATGTAAATCCATACTTGCTAAGCATTTTGAAAACTCCTTTCAAGTTCTTTGTTGGTAAAGGCCAACATCTAATTCAAAAAATGGCTACTAGAAACTTTTTCAACTCTTATTGTCCTCTACAGGTTGAACTCCGAATAGTACTACTGTTTTAGAAACTTTATTGCCCTGATGTGCCCAAAATACTGTATGACACACAAAAAAAGAGGCAAATTAATAAAAGCTTAAGAAACAACATAAAAATCATACACACACTCTAATCTACATAAGGCTTGGCAGAGCCTTTGAAATTTAGTCACTTTCTAGCAATTCTTATTCTTCACGGGTGAGGAGAGACACCAGATCCATGAATGACCTGGGACTGTTACTTGCTACATCTCTAACCATCAGCCCATGGAGAAACAGGCATGAGCTGTTTCTTAATATCAGAAAAAGATCTCAGATAAAATTGTGATAAAATATACATTATGCACTTGTACAGTTTAACTCCTTGGAAAAGGTTAATGAGAACATGTCAGAATCTGCTATACCATCAGAACGTAAGAATCAAAAGCAGGCAAATTTGTTTTATGGCATCTGCCACTCCAGATCTTGAGGTTAAAAAGCTTCAGAGATATCTTTAAATCATAAACTTAAATATGCTGCATATACAGAATGAAGAGACTTTACCTTCCTGGCTGTTACAGAATGCAACAACAACTGACATTCTGAAAAACACAACAAAGTGCAAGGGGAATAAATACTCCTTCAAAAACATGTTGTTACACTGACAAGACAGATCTGGAAATGACAACATAATCTTTTCATATTTAAATGGAGAACAATACAGGATATCATCTGTGAATATGAAAGAACTTAGCAAGGGCAACTTTGGAAGAAGACTGTATATAATTGAATTTAAATATGGAGTTATGGCTTTATTATGGAACATCAATGAAAAATACATCAGAGTCACACTGATGTTCACATCAAACTTAGATGAATGAGTTTCTGGACAGCTTCCTAACAGCAGGCAGGATAGTATAAGGAGGTAACTGAGGTCTAATTCTTAGCTTTTAACAGAAATACTAGTAACTGTGAAATGTCAGCAATAAAAAGTATGGAGCATTTCTTATTACACAGGATGAACGCCGTCTTTCATCTGTACTGATGATGCAAGAAAGGCAATCAGCAGAGAAAAGTAAAGGTCCATTGCAAAGCAGCACACCAAAGATCTGAGGTAACAGAGCCCAACCCAGTTAAACTCATCTACCAGGATGGGTTTCCTTTTTTTTTGCCAGGAAAATGCAACTACAAGTATTCCCACAAGGCAGATACTGTTATTTATCATTTCCATGGGGTTTCCCCAACTATGGGATCCTGCTTCTTTTTCTACATTTATTCATGGCTGTCTGATTCACAGATAGAGCAGAAGCAACTTTGAAGAGGTAAAAATCTCAAAGTTTTGAAGGGACTTTGCTCATCTCAAGTGCATTTGAAGGTGCCCGAAGCAATCAAAACACTATTGAAAATTACCACTGAAGAAACTAAATAAAATACTGAATTCACAGAGAACATAAGTAACACGATCTCTAATCTCTTAACACACAGCTCTAAATGCCTGATGCTTCGAAGCATGTTACTTATGTACACTTCTCCTAATACATTTCTTTTGGAATTACAGTTGAAGAACTCAGCAAAAAATCCACACCTATTCCAGCTAAAATACTAATTACACAATTGCCATTCTACGTTAAATATCTAAGATTCTGAGCATTCAGAGTTAAGTATTTCGTGACACTGAAATTTTAGAGGACAGCACACAGGAACGGTAGAATGTCTACTGAAGTCAGTATTAAGAACTTCAGGTATTGGTGTTAAAAAGAGAACACTGGTCTCCAATAACATGCATACTGAGAGTTTCCATCATTGTCTGATAAAGATTCCTCCGGTAGCTTTAAACACACCACTCACCCAACGTCAGTTTCCAAAGTTTATTACACAACAGGTCATTTTACATGATTTTCAAACAATTTCAACATTGTTGGGTAATGAAAACATACCTATAACAAGCCTAAACAACTGTGTTGCAACCGTGATAGCAAATTTACACTATGAGTAGTCATTCCAGGGGCAGTACAGGGTCTGCACAAATGATCCTAAATATCTCTGCTCACTCAGCATCCTAACAGGAATGGGCTTTATTCAAAGCAATTGCTGAAGGGGGTAACAACAGAAAAAAAACCTCTATACCTTTGGATCCAGCCATCTACTGTGTAAGACTCAATTCCTGTATTAAGGAGCAAGTTAAATTTGTACCCCTACCACTCCTGCTGGGACAATCTTGAAAAAAATACCACAAAAATAGCAGGCTCACCCAAAACATTCAGATAATAGAGGCAAAGAACCAGCAAATGATAAATAGTTGTAACTTAAAGTCGGACATAGGATATGTTTAGGATGAGTTGATTTTTGAGGTGGCAGAGCTGCCTTAGTCCTCTGAATCATCTTTTGCATTGCAGCACTTGGACTCACAGCACAGAGGCTGGCTTTTTTAAGCATTGTCTTTTCCTACCCTTAAAACCAGTTATTTACTTGTACAGCAATTAGATACATTAAATATATGCTGTAAAATATTTTCTGCTATCTCAACGAGTACCACTGCATGTAATTTTAATGATTCATCCCTCAGACAGACTCTGTTTCACATCTTCACACGGCTACCCTGAGCAAACACTCTGCTCCTGGTATCGAAGTGCAATTGACTGCAGTCAACCAAACCCGCAGAAAAATAGTTCAGCCGGGTGTGTGTTCTTTACTTCAATTAAACTCACACAGTTGGATGCCTACTGTTGCCAAAACAGTAATATAATTTATACATTATAGTCCAAACAGTAAAACTACACTAAAAGTCATTTAACAATATTTATAACACCATAAAATACAGTGTTAAAATATATGAACTGCAATATGTACCAAAATTATAAAATTTGTTTCTCATCACCAGTGATTAAAACCAGGATCATTGCTCTAGCTTCAATACTCACAACCCTGGTGACAGATTAGAATTCAAATCTTAATGATCAATTTACAATTAACAAGATAGAAGTGAAACAAATTAAACCAACCATTATATATAACGAGACCCAATGGACTCCCATTGTTCCCCTTAATTACAAAACGCAAATCACAAATACACAGTGGGCAGTGTTAAGCATTAATCCACAACCTAGAAACTCAGATAGTGGCAATCAGAGAAAAAAATAAAAGAAAAAAAAAAAAGAGAGAAGAAATCAACAAAGGACTATGGTTTATGGTTACGCCTCTGCATGCAAAAACCTTCCCAGACACTACCTCCTTTTTGCACAGCTTGAAGGGTTTATAATTTGTCTGAAGTTGTCTTCCTGATTTTTTTTTTAATCCTATGGAGGGGGTTAGCTCATAAAAAATTTAGATCTATCAGAAAGCCTGTATTTAATACGAAAAAACATACATGCAACTCAGAGGTATCCCACTTAAGTAGTGCAAAGATGTACTCATCAAAAATAAATTTGAAATGCTTTTCATTAGAAGTGGACCCTTTTCTTTCTACCAAGAAAAATATAAAGTTACTCTTACATCTCTTCTTAAACATAGCTTGATCTGCTTTTACTAATGTACATAAGACCTAAGTTATAAAATCTTCCAAAAAATATTCTTTTAATTTTTTTTTTGAGCACAAAGGTTCTATCCCAGAACTGCGGTTTTACACTATATCACATGAGAATGAGTGTGAAGAGTGCCTTTTGGAGAGATACTACTGAAAGCTAAAGAATGTTCATGCATTTTAAATCCAGTTTAAGTCATTTTCTGCATCTGATCTTCTGACCACATCGGTTTTGAAGCATTCACTAAGTTACCGTTTTCCACCATCTCCAGTTTCACCTTTCAGTTCTCCTTTTCATATGCTTAGTTCTTCCCGTACGTATTTGTCCAGCCCTTTAACTGCCTGCAACAGCTCCCACTCCAATGCAGGCAACCTCAAACTATTTTGGGGCCATTTCTCAAAACTGTTTTAATACATTCTTCCATACTGTTCCTTGTGCAAAGTATACCACTCTATGGAGATCCAAGAGAGCTTCTTCTCCCCTTTCAGGTTCTTGACATAGTCAGCTAATGCTGCTAGGTGGAGAAACACTTGGCAATCTCTGGTATTTATTTTCAGAGAATAATGTGTTTTCACAGTATGTTTTCTGTCTTTCCTTTATCCTTTTACAGTTACTAGTCTGTGATTCTGAGCTCTAGCAACAAAGTCTGTGTGCATTTTTATTGCTGGAATAACGATATGGTTTGAATCTATTTAGATTTTGTATTACTTTAGCAGAGAAGCTCTGCTTTTTCAGAAGAAAAATTCTGTTTGCTTCTCTCTCAAACACCCATCACAACATTTGCAGGGGAAGATGGCTTATATTTCCTCAAGTTTCTAATTTCTTCCCTAAATACTCATGGTGGGATTCATCTCCCAACTTCAACTACTTAACAGCTAGTCAACACCTCTTTTTCCATGGAAAGTAGGATGGCCAGTGGAGGCAGTACCTGTGGAAAGCATCATCTACTTATATCATTCCCCTTTAATCATCCCTGGAGACAGGATATTGGGATAAATGAGTTCTCTCCCTGAGTGTTGACCCTGCTGTTAGTTCAACAGGATAATTAAATCCACCCAGCAGAAGAAACCTATCTTGAAAACAAGTTTTATCTTTGCTGAATGTTTCTCTTATTTCACGTAAGCCATACAAGAATCCTACCTTTAATTGCCAAATTCATTTTGCATGAGATTTACAGGAGTCGCGGAATACTACCTCACCATTTCAGCCTTTTTTTTCCCCACTACCCTTAATATGACCTTGCAGAAAGTTTCAACAAAAAGTCTACTTTCATACTGAAAAATATGCAACATCAAATTAATGACAAGGAAGGAATATGAGGGCTGAAACTGCAATATTCCTGTCCTATAGAACTTACTTTTTAAATAGATACCTTCATACCTTTGCATTTATTTAAACCAGTTATTGCTTCTAGTTTTTATTGTACTCCAGAATTTTTAATGGTTTCATATGTAGCCCTACTACTGATTTTAAATGCAAGAACAACATAATAAGCGTCAGCAGAATCAGAGCTTCAATGACAAGCAATTTTGACAACAAATTTTACAGAGATAATTATTCAGTGTGCACTATTATGAATGGAGCTTTAAGTAAATAACTAAAGCAACACACTGCGGTTTTCAGAGCTTTAAATATTTACCATTTTTAATATGGTTTCAGATAAACTGGAATTATAGTTCCACTAACAACCTTCTACTTTTCATATTAAGAATAAGAACATCAGAAATAATATAGTAAGCAATTTTTACACTGGAATTATCTAAAACCAAAAAGATTAAACTAATAGGCACAAACATCATCTGAAAAGTAGAAAATGAGAACTATCTTGGAAAAAAAATTCATCCATGTTACTTAAATAGCATGTGTTATATTGAGAGGATGTGCAATATCTGGGACAAGATGAACAATAACAAATATTAAAAGACAAATATAAAATACCGAAACAGATCAAAACAATAAAGGGGGCAGGATAAGAAAATATACTAACCTGTATTTTTCTGACATTTTTTCCAACTTGCTTGCCAACAAACAACATTCTTTCTTTAATTTTCCTATGAATGCTTTCTGGGAGGTCAGCAATGAGTCCAATTCATTTACTAGAAATAATAAAATTAGAAAACTAGAAAATTACTTTAAAATTACATAAATATACAGAGAATTTAGAAACTATTTAATATATTCTTTATTTCTCTTCTTTAGATCCCACTGGTTTTGGTATGTTTTTTCATACTTCCGCTACGTGCCCATGGAATTATAACATCACCATTTGCCAAGTAAAGGCTGTATGTCAGAATAAGCTAACCTAAAGTATTAAAGTGATGTGACCACTGAATCATATCTTGTGTGACAGGAATCCTTGTAAAGACTACATATCGCATCCAGTGGTTTTAGTTTTTAGCTGGAAGGTTACTGATATTTCTGGGAGGAATAAAATCAGCAGCCTTAGCAGCCTTTTTCTTGCTCAGCTGGTGCAGAGGATATGCTAGTAATCCAAACACGCAGACTGTAATGTGCGTTATTTTGTCCTTTTAGACAGCAGTTACTTTATTTACAGTGTCCTGTGCTTACTGTAATTTACGTTTTGTATCTCATGATCAGATACAAGACTTATTATCCAGTTCTTATAAATTCATTTTCAGCTACTAGTAGCTTGGGCTACACCAAAACTCATGATCTAGACATAAAAGACCTTTATTCTTCCGAGAGGAAGACAGTCCAAAATAATTTTTCTTGATTCCTGCTTTTAAAATCATTCAGAGAAATATAGACAACTATTACCCAAATTTCCTATACACATGAAAGGGTTTCTTTATTTTTAACACCTCCTTATATTATTAGAGACATATATACTCAACTTCAAAGTTGTTTCATTTTTATGTAGTGGGATAATTAATGCACCAGGAGGGTAAATTACACATCTCTTGTGCAAAGTTACACTTGGTCATATGCAGATGCAGTGTCTAGAGCAGCAATTCTGTGATTCTGAGTGCTTCTTCTCTCCTACTGTGTAGACAGTAGTTATAACATAGCTTTTTGCAATCCCTGAACACAAGATAAGGTCCTCTAGTACTGTGATAATGGTGCAAAAAAGGAAAAAAAAAGAATCAACAGGAGATGTAAATGTGCCTGCTACTTCAGGTATTAACTGGCACTGCTAAGGAGTAATACAGGCTACATCATTTCTCCGAAGGCACTAGAGGACCAATGGATAAGAGTGCTATTTCATTAAACATATGAATACATCATGCTTCAAAAAAGCTGAAGCTTCTCCTTTCTATGCTCAGAGGCTACCTCCCTAAAAATTATTTTTTGTTTTAATATGTCCCTTTGTTAAATTTACTGGCGTGACAAAATAACAAAAGGCTTTTTTTGTTTCGTAAAATCCATTTTTACTCACAGATTAAGGTTAGAAGTTATTGATCTGCTAAGTCAATACGATGAAGTCTCCTATTATGACAAACTGAAGTATGCAAGGGATTAAATATCTTTCTTCTAGATTGGGAGTGTTGGGAGGGGGCTCATACTAATGCTAAAAATGTTTGAGGCTGCAAAGATTAAATAAAGGAACATATCAATTTGGAGCCAGTGAATTACATCCAGCTGCGACAGTGAATTAAGAACCGATTAATGGCTAAAGCTTTTCTCCAGTTTGGATGCCGAAGCAAACTCATTAAGCTTTTAGAGTAGCTATAATGTGTGTACTGTGGGAACTGTTCAATGCTATTCAGGAGACTTTAACTGTAAGCTCAGAGCATTTCCCGCAGAGCTTCTGATGCTATTTTCTTTATATAACATGTGTGCCTGAAAATCCAGCCAAAAACAAGCCCTTTGTTTTTCTACTTTGTTGTGGTCTCTCTCAGCTTTACGTTTCTTGAACACAGGTAAATAAACTCATAATCCAGATGGTGCAACAGATGTGAGAGCAGCACTCTGAAATCAACAGACAGTGGGCAATACTTTCCATTTTCTCTTTTAAACGCTAACTAATATGTAATTCGGAATCTCCGGTGTAGTTAGCATCTGCTCCCTTCGGCCAGCCAAAGGTTACAGGTGTTCCTGATGTCATTTCACAGTAAGGCGTGGGCCTGGCTTGTGAGTGAGTGCCCAGGCTCTAATCTTTCCCTACCACCTACCAGTTTTCTCATGCTGGGCCTCCATTTGCTGCATCTTCTGTGTCAGCTCCTGCTCTCTTTGCTGGGCCTGAAGGGCTCGGGCCTTTGCTTCATTGCTAATGCTGCGCTGAATGCTCTCTTTCTCCAATCTATTAAAAAAAGTAAGAAAAAAAAATGTAAATTTGATAAAATAAAGTAAAAAGGCAAATCAAAACATTCAATTAAGAAAAACAAAACTCAAAATCTGACCGGGCTTTTCACATGAATCATTTCTATCCCACTGCAGATTAAGCAAGCTGACCTTTCTCTTACAATGTCAAACTTTCTCTAGTGACTAGTAGAAAATGGGTAAAAAATATGACTTACTTCCTGAGTAAAAATTAGCTACTAAGACTATAATTTTATTTTTTTAAATTTAAACTCAACTTCTTTTTTGTCAGGAAGTTCCCCAAAATGCGTTTTGCACTGAACAGACTACTTGTATTTTCTTTTAAATGCTATCTGTTTAATTTTGTAAGGAAACTCAGGGACCTGACCCTGAGATGGACTGGTTCCCAGTGAACCAGCGGGAGACAAGTCAATGGGAGCAATTGCCACAGTGCTCATAATTCAGCTACTCTAAGAGCCTAATGAGTTTTCTTAAGCAACCAAACAAGTTTTAACTATTAATTTATGTAAATAGGAGATGAATGCATCCATTACAACACAGAAGCCTGTTAGCGCCACGCAGGCCCAGCCCCTTGCAGCCCTGCTCACTGGGGGGCTGTACAGGAAGGTCTAAAGCCCAGTACTATTATCGAAGTACACAGGCAAGAGAGCAATTTACTTGACCAGATATGCAAGATGGGGCAATCTACTCCTGAGGCAAAACAAATGCTAGACTACCACACTCCATTGAAGCATTTTATTTAATGCAAGCCAAGCAAAAACAGCATGGAAAATAAGAAACAAAAAAGATATATGCATATAAATTAGAAAAGATCCTCAACCACAGATTTATATCTGGACTTTCCCAGAGGTCGTAAATATTTTTCTGGTGCATATTTGGACGTAGATTCAAAATTCCACACATACAAGGACTGATTTCTAGATTTCAAAGGACATATATACACACACATGTGTACTGAAACTACGTTTTATAGCTTAGGATAGATTTCAGTGAAGTCTTATAAACATGCTGTTTTATTCTAGTGATAATTTCCATTCCAGGGGACTACAAAATAGAACACGGGCACAGATCATGTAAGGATAAAGCCACATCTCATGTGGTTGCTGCACTTAACCTTTGGATCAGTGCCTAATAACCCATCCAAGATATTGCAATATCTCAGCATGACATACACAATGTTAAATCTTCTCTCTTAAATTTACCCCAAAGCAATACAAATGGTGGGTCACATTACACTAATTCCTGGTCCTGATGTTGCAAGCAGTACCTGAGGCAAAACTCCCTTTGAAATCACAGGCAGCTTTTTCTGAGGTGGGACTGAATGATTTGACAGAGATAATACACTTCAATAGCACGAATATTATAGCTTTAAGGAAACAAAGCACACTGTTCAAGGATATTTCAAACACTGTTTTATACTTTATCACATCACTCTCAGAATTACTTTGTAAATATATTGATGCTGTCCTAAGGAGTAATACTTACATCAGTTCTTAAGTATAAGCTCCAAATCTGGAAAACTTTAATATGAAAAAACATTTCATATTTGCTGGAAAAAACAAAATAATCTAAAAACCCCTTCCTTCCATTTCCAAATGTCCTTTGCCTTCAGATAGCTGTCATGAGGCCTAGACTGTTTAAAAAAAATAATAAAATGCACCAGCATCTCACATCTCCCCCAGACATCTTCAGCAGCAGAAAGTGGAATCAACACAGTATTTTGCTTAACAGTGTCTTTGTGTGAGATGGCTGTTGGGTACTAAGTTGTCATCTGGAACACAGCTAGCTGGCTGGCTCCAAGCTACAGAGAGCTCAAGCTACCAAGGTAAACCTGTACAGGTCCATTTCTCATTGATGGGGTCTCTCCTGCCTAACAAGAACTCATGCTATTGGAGAGTTCAAAATAAATGGAGAACATCCTCTCGCTACAGGGATTCACTCAAAAAAGCAATGCATCTAGGCTACGTACTGTAAATGTAAACAAACAGGACCTTGGAAACAGTGGATGCATGATGAGTTCCTTATATCTGAAGTGTATAGGGGTGGGTGAAAATTGGTAACTTTATGTAATGCGTAAAAAACAGACTAAAAGAGTAGGAAGGCAGAGGTAAGTCTTTAAGCAGAATTGTAGCTGACTAGTCTCAGTATTTTGGGGACTGAGACATATCCAGTGCCACAAGAGCAAGACCTAAGGTGCTTTGAGCTGCTGAGGAACGAAACACTTCTTGGAGCCAAAGCGGTCTGAACTGAGTGGTGAATCACTCACACATAGATCTGACACCCTCCCTGCCCCCTTATTTCAGTCTCTCTGTCCTCTTACAGAAAATGTCTCCAATATATTTTATAGCTACAGAAGAAAAAAAAAAAAAAAAAGCATAAAACACGTATAAAAAGATGCACAAAATTTTAGAACTATTGGTAGCATTCCTGCTACAATCAGCAGAACAGGAAGGCAACAACCTTTGAAGGTTTAACAATGGCTACTTAGTTGCAATTACTCTGAAATGTGAGAGAAAGAGAGCTTGGTTTAAGAAAAAGAGAACCTTTCAGCTGCAGCTAGACAAGAGAAAGTTATGCTCCTCGAGCACTATAAGTTTTCTATTGCAATAGCTTCAACATTTCTCATATTGAGTAAAGGAGAACGCAAAGACAGTGAAATGCAAGGGAAGTACAGCCCAATTTTGATGATGCAAGTAAGGTTAGAATCTGAAATGATGGCTTAAGATTAATTGTACCAGAATTTTTCAAAGCATCAACAATAGTTACCAATGAAAACGATACAGAATGGATGAGCTGCAGCCTGTTCTCCAACAGAATGAAAAAACTGAAAACAGAAAGTAGCAAAAATTAAAGTTCTTTAACAGTATCCATCTTGAAACATTCAGTAAAAGCCTATAGTTCCGGATTTGGCCATCACACTGGCCAATTTCACTAAAGCAGAAGTATTAAACTCATGGTGATTTTCATTTTTGTGTCATGTAGTCAGAAGCAAGGAGACAAACTTAAGTTCTCCTTGACCTCTGCTCTGAAGTACAAGTTTTCCATAGTGATTTTCTTGGAGCACCAATTGCTCTGAGCCTGAGTTACTGCCACCAGGGGCAGCCCACTTAGTTAACTTATTTCTAAATAATTCTTGCTTTCTAAATAATTCATGATGAAACTAAGGCCACAATGAGCTATAGCTTAAAGAACAGGAAGGTGAAGAACAGATCAGCCATCATTTGCAAGTCATAAAAAATCTTTGCTGAAAACTAAGTGAAAATTCACTTTGACATCAAAGCTAACATGTAAAGCACACTGGCTCAACTGAGTCACCAAATTTAGTAAAACAAGCAAAGAAACAAAACCCTTCCCCATCACTAGTAAATGAAAACTAGTTCACAGGTCCAGTTTTCAACACAAGACTACTTTTATCTGAGTAAAGGGGAAAAAAAAAAGAATTTAAATATTAGTGATATAGAATTCTAATTTGACCAAAAAAATAAAAAATAAAAAAATTGATTTTTGCCTACAAAAGAACAAAACTTAGATTGATACAACTTTGAATTCCACAGTGCAGCTTAGTAGTAAATAAGTCTGTGTAACTTCTGTTTTGCCAAGAGTAAAAATACAAAAAAAGGAAACACAAGATGAATCACAGCACAGAATTAGGCCTTTGACTCTGGAAGTTGCCAGTAAGCCTCCTCACAAAGCAACTATGATGTCGAAACAACCATGTACCCTCTATTGACTGTTTGATTTTTCCATGAGATCACTATACAGCATTTTGTAAAAAGCTAATGGATCCATTAGTAAGGACTATGAACTTAATTGAACAAATTAAAATACTCTAACAATTATGTAAGTCCTGCAGCACATCAGAGGTTATAACAATCTCATTTCTGACATCTTCATTTCTTGTTAATTAAATATTTAATTACAAAATCTTGTAGGCTTTTACATATACTTATTTTAAACTGGAGTTCATAAATCATTAAAGAACAGCTGGCAGTATTGCACTGTTGTTCCAAATATTTGCGATACCTGAACAACCAGGAATGCTGGTCTTAGCAACAGCCAGTCCCAGACTCTGCAAGAGCACTCACACGTAGGCAGCAAAAGGCCCAGTGGAGTCTAGCACTTCTTCCACATGCCCAGTCAAACATGGGCCCATTCCCAGGTAACAGGCAGACAAGAAGGCCAACACTGTGAACTACTGCACAACAAATGCTGTCATAAGATGGGCAGCACATAACTGAGGACTCCCTTAGCTTGCCAAGAATTTTTAAGAATACATACAAGCTGGTGCTACTCATTTACCAAATGGAAGAATCTTTTGAGAAGATACCTAAGCACTGAATTTCTAGTATCTTTACAAAAATTTGGCCCACAGGCACTAAAATCAATTCAAATACTTTTGATAACAGGACTTGGAAATCTATGTGTATTAGGAACTTCAAGGATTTCAGCCAATAGCTCAGGATACAGAAGTTTTTCATACAGTCCACTTTGCAAGCTTTCCATGATACAGGTCTAACAGACTATCCTAACAAGCATAACAAGCAGCTTTCTGAACCATCTTCTTACAGGCTGCTCATATTATTTCGCCTACAGGTATCAAGAGAAGAATGGAAAATCAGAGCACAACCTTGCTCTTCTTTCAAGCAACATAGCAACATACACAGTAAAAGAAAAAGAAAATAAAACCTGAAACAAGAAGTTACAGTGTCTACGTGTATTTCCTATTATGTGAAATATTAGAAAAATACAGTTCCTACTATAATCACAGAAAGCATTCAAATACTAATAAAGGTCATAGAAGAATGTATATAAAATAAAATCATAGTTTGCTTCACAACACTTTACGAATTTCTTCTCTCTGTGCTCCATATGTATCTTTATGTCATACAAAGAAGGATAAGGATTCGGTTTTTTTTTTTTTATGAGCAGAGAAGCCTTAATGCTTGGTTCTAAAATACTAAAAGAAATTGAAAAGTACCAAGAAGTCTTTCTTCCCAGGTATAGTCTTAAATCCTTTTTTCTAGTACCGCTAAACAACTTTGAAAACTGCTTTTAGACCTGCCTCCCAGTTTAACATCACTGCAGTATCCTATTAGGTGATTTACAATGGAGAGCATAACTCTATAAACTTGTCATCTGAAGTTTTAGTGTTCCAAATACTTAAGGTAAGGAAATACAACTCAGTAAGATTCCAAATTCTGCAGATAAGGAAGTAAATGTTGGTTTTAAGTGTAGTCAAGATTCAAAATTATTTGTTACCGTATCTTAAAAATTAACAGATAAGTATGTAACATGCTCATATGTTAGGGTCAGGTAAGTAATAAGACTTAGAATCTGAATACCTCCCTATCCCTTAAGTCAAGCTTTGAGGAACCTTTTGTTTAGTGCTAGTTGGTTATCTTCTTTTATAACGCTTATATATTAACCATCTAATTGATCCCTGTTAATACTGAGGACTGCTATGACTGAGGACATAGCTGGGCAGTGTTTCATGTTCTCCTCTTGTGAAACAATGTAAATTTTGTATTTACTCCCCATTTTTTTTCAATAAATGTATTGATTCTTCCCTACTTGTGTAAACTCACCACACTATGTTTGGGCTGCCCGGATTTTATGGCACTCAGTTCTTTTACAGGGCAGAAGGAGAGGCATGACATGAATGTTTCTGATATCCAAAAATAAATGAAAAAAAATAAAAATGTATGCATGCATGCACGCAAGTGGAAGAATTATGTAGAAATAACTTCTGAAAGCATCATGATCAGGTCACTTTTTCAAATCCCTCCAAGAAGCTGAAAAATTGCCCTTCCTGTATCCCATTGTGGGAATTACCCACTGAGTTGCTCTTTCTGTCTGTTTCTGGGAGCTGACCGGATGCTGATTCTGGAGCTGGCTGCCAGGTCTTCTCAGTGGAAAGCTCAAGTTTCTGGAATCTGCCCCAGCCGGCACACTGCGTTTGGTGAGCTTCAGTACAAGCAACATTTGTATGGTCACATTTTGCAGAGATTCAGTTAATACTTCAGTTGGTAAAACCAGAGGAATGCTTGATTTTTAAGAATGCAAATAGTCTTATTTGCAAGAAGTGAAGCTTATGAAATTTTTGTTTTTATAATGAAAGATGTCTACTTACATTCACTGGTAGGCACAGAGAGCTTTGTAAAACAATGAAGTATCAGAGTTTTCTTCTCATAACTATGTGAAAAAGAAGCTACTGAAAGTAATTACAAAAGTTATGCCTGAAGATAAGGGTTTAAAAGTGGTATGAAATTAAACATTCAAATTGATTAAACTTTTCAAATACAGACCTGCAAGAGAAGAAGATAGCGTGGAAATAATTTTAAAGTAGAAACATCTTAAAAGTAGGTTTATGAATGAAACAAAACCTTTTACTATCTGAGACAAGCAACCAGAAAAGACAACCCTCCCCGGGTACTGTCACTTCACAAAAACACCTCAAATGTAAGGAACATTTTTGGGCGAGAAAGCAAGACAAGACAAAGCTCTGCCTATATTTCCAACTTTTTCAAGAGACTAGATACAAATGTTTGATAAACTTGCTTACAACTAGTTTTCCCACAATGCAAATAATAAAATAGGTTAAACAAATCCATCCCCTTTCCCAAAATCCAAATAATTTCAATCTTGTTATACAACATTCTGCTTATTCTAAGAATTTCAATTTTGCTGAGATGGAAAATTAGTGCATATGCCTTCCTTGTTTCCACTGAAACTTTTTTTCCCAGTTTCCTCTACTTGAAGTATATTTACAACAGCTGGAAAGTGCTTACAACTCCTATAGATGTTTGTACTTTATGTAGTATATAGTATTAGAAGTTCTACAGAAAAAAATAATGTCCAGACTTTTATTTTGACCTTTAAATCCTGCCAGAGGCATCAGAATATATCATTAATCAGTGACTGCGAATGAAAATGACCTCTCTATTTTTGATTATTTACTATGCTTGAAAACTACTTCAAAACTTACCATTAGCTATGATGATGGGCAAGTAAAAGATGAAAAGTTTTAAGGGAATATGAACTGAGAGACACAGAGTATTCTTCGTACAAAGGCTTATACAGTATGAAGAAGCTTTAAAACCATTAACTTCAGCGTATGCACTACTGGTGCTGTACCTACTGCTAGGTACTGGATCTATTAACAAAATGAAAAGACTGGATTTCTCACTAATGTTAAAATCAGCATAAAAGAAATAATTTTCAAATAAGTAATCTATAACACTGTTCTGTTACTTTAGTGTTTTTCCTTCAGAAGATACATACTGAAAACTGCCAGTTTCTCAATGTATACTGTAACTCCTTTTAAGTTTGAGTACTTCAGTGTATGCTAAGCCACAACTTAACACTATCTGCTCTCTCTTTCACTGTTAGGAAAGAAAAAAAAAATAAAGTTTCTTTTTCTGGCACATCCATAAACCTTGCCTGCAAGATACACACCTTGCATGTAAACACCCAACCTGTAAATCTTATTACCATCAGATTGCAAACTACTTGGCTGATAAGACCACACAGAAACATGCAATTAAGTACAGCATAGAAGTTGCACGGAAAGATACTACATGAGAAGAAGTGGTTTCTGTCAAGCCAGCGCATAGCACTAAGCACTTCACAGTACTGTGCCCTTTTCTACAAAATATTCTTTCCTCCTTTGCTCTTTGTTCCACAAGCCACTTTCACAGATGGCTTAATGTTGAAATGTTTGCTTCACATAGAAGATTTTTGCAGGCATTTACTTCGTACGCACGGTTACATAAATTATTTTCTCTATGTTTAAAATGAAGGAGTAATTTTTTTGACTTATTGCTGTTCCTGAACTTGGTACCAGCAGTCTCTTATGATGTGGTTTTGTAACAGTTTTAAGCCAATCTAAGGCAACGCTGCCAGTTTAAGGTGCATTCTTTTTGTCCTCTGATGATCAGCATTCATACAAATTCTCCAGGAGCAAATGATTGTTTTTCAAGAGAATCAGCTCCCTGAGCTCTCTGATCATGTGGTCGCCAGTATTAACCTAAGCAAGGGCCTGGAGATGTGTGGGTATGTGGCCAGGCAGAGCCACATGTTACCCCTCTAGGGAATTGCCTTTTCACTAGCAGCACAGACTTAAACCACATCAGAGCCATTGTAAATCTGTATTCCAAGGCTCAGCTTGTTGATACAGTACATCCAGACTTCAAGCTCATACTGCTGAACCAAAAAATGATGCAGCTAAATGATGCAGAGATCTGATTTGCTATGAACGCAGTCTGTCAATTTAAATTTGTTAAAAAAAAAAAAAAATCCAATGATTTTGGTACACTAATTTTATACCAGCAAGCTTTGTGCTGAATCAGGTATCATCTGTCCCCCTGCAGCTGGCATAAAGTCAGCATAAACAGCGCATTGCATGCTCTGGCTAATTCAAAAGAAAAGTGACTGTGCGGCCACACCTGATCCGCATCAGATCAGCACAGTTGAATGATCCAGTAGATCACAGATGCACTCTGAATGCCTGCTGAACAGCCACCTCAAATTTTTCAGACATTCTGTTTGGGCAGACACACAACTTCCAGTCAAGCTATCATATTAGCCACAGGTCTGATGCTCCGAAGCTGTTAACTCTCCCCGACTATTGCTGAAGTTAAGAACTGAGGAACGTTACTCTGCCTCCCAAGGATCAAACCTCACACAAACAGCCTGGGAAGAAACAGAACTTCACACAACAATTAGTTCTTCTTGAAGACGAAGAGAAAATCTATTGTGAAGATATTTAATGTAGGGTAAGCTAGACTTCTCCCCCATTCTACAGCAAAATACCACATATTCCAACAATCTGACAATGCTGTGACCAAAAAGCAAAACCAAGCAAATACTATGCTAATGTTACATTGTACTTGATGTTGATTTGGTTAGATGTTACAGAAACATACCAATAGAATACATGCTTATATACCCACATATCACAGGAACTAGATACAGCCAGGTGAGTCAAAAAACAAAAATCCAGCCTTATGGGTCCTTCATTGGACCCATTGGCATAATTTTGGTATCATCCTGATTGAAACACTGTCTGCACATTAATATTAGAAATAACGGACAAGTAGTATACTAGACAAGGGTTGGTTGGTTGTTTTCTTTTTTAGTCAGGTTATTAATCTCTTCTTTATGCTGTCAAGATTTAAGGAGAGACATGTTTCAATAGCAACTTTAAAACTGAACTCACAAATTACTACCGTTATGCTAAGTGCTAGATATCCCACTGTGCAGTTTTGCTTTGTGAATTTTTACCTTCTTCCATGCACACTTTTAGCCACTGATCGCACAGCCTTTCAGTGTTTTCTGCCTTTTCCTTTAAATAAACTGGCTCTGGCTCCTTCCATCTGGTTCCCCTTCCGTCAGCAACCCTGCACCTGTTCACACCTCCTCTCCTGTTGGATTCCACTGAACATTTCCTCCTCTGCCAGGGCTATTCTGGCACTCGCAACCTTTCTGTCATTCAATCCATCTGTCAGAAGTGAACTTTGTTTACCGCAAGCTTCTGCTTTCTTCTTCAAGAAGCAAAGCCCCTCAAGGTCATTGTCAAATGAACTGTCGGTGTGGATTTAAATCCACTTCTGCTAACCAGCAGAAGATGAAGTTCTTTGCAGTTGTCAATTTATGAAGATCAGTTCGGGGTTTAAGAGAAATAATACAGAAGTAAAATAAGATACTTTAGTCATTTATTAACATCAACAGCTATTGTGGTTTTCTTCGTGTACATATACCTCCTTGCAAAGACTGGCATAATCCTGAGAAGAACTTGCAAAGCAATATGAAGAAGTGAAAAAGGAAAAAATATGACAAAAAAAATAATAAATGAAAGGTTTTGATTCATTTTAACAGTGTGCAACAAAGATATCGACTGAAAATGCAAAGATAAAATAGGAACAGCCAATTAAGTTTATGAGTTTCCAAACTTGCCTACAGATGTTTAAAATGAAACACTGTTTAAGGAGAACAAAAAAAAAAACCTCAATATTTTTTCCTGCTTGTAAGCCTTGTAAACACACGTGTACGTCTTGGTTAAAATACTGCCTTACAAATTAGGATGAATTGTAAAGATTCTTTGTTGAAGCTGAGATTAATTTCATATTGTCAACAGGATACATTATTTTTAGCAACTCCTGTGCCTGTATTTCTTTTCAGGAATAGATTCTGATAGCAACAAACTCCTGAATTATTAACTAACCTCCTCGACAGTCTCACTCTTCTAAAATAAGAAACAACTTTCAATTTAACTGCCTGCATCTTGGGCATCCTTAAAAAAGGGGGAGGGGGCAAAGAATTATTTCACCAAGATTAAATTTAGTGTGAAAAAATATAAATACAGATTTAAGTTTTATAAGAAATTATAATGAAGCAGCCATTTTATTACTCTGTTAAAAAAAATAAATTTAAAGTAAAGCTTTCTGGGAGCAAATCCAAGAGCTAATCCAATCTCATTAGCAGAAATGCAGTTACAGTCATGTTAGGTCTGAATTTGACTCTAATAAAAATTGCATTGACAAGTACTATGTAAGTTTAGCTCAGTGATAACTTAACACTAATACATCCCTTACATAGGGATTAGTTCCAGGATTTAGAAGTAAATGTTTTCTGATGTTATGATCTTCTTCCTCAGGAAACTACATGCAGGTCAATGAAAGCACTAGAAATGGAAGAGGAACTTTGAGACAAACAGAATACACAGCATTGTCCCACCTAATGACAAAGAAACATTTAATCCTTATTTTGAGCCCTGGAGAAGGCACCTGAACAACAAGTATCAGCTAATCAAGAACAGTTGCTCCTGTTTCTGCAAAAGCAGAGTTTGATACTTGAATCACCAGGATACCACAGGGGCAACCAATGGCAGCATGCTACTAAACTCACCAGGCTGCCAGCACAGACAGGGAAAGGAGGTCAGCTCTGTTGAGCAGCCGACGGCAGAAGCAGCACTCATCTGCTCGCTCAGGACAGGCTTCTCCCCACTCACATTTCCCCCTGGCCAGTCAGTGGCACCAGGGCACCAAGTGCGGGGGTGGCAAGAGCAGCGGAGCAGCCAATGCTGGCATGCTCAGGTAATTTGCCTGCTTTCCTCCCTCCATCCACCAGCTACCTTCCACAGAGATGACAACCCTCAGGTTGATGCTCTTAAATGTCAAGTTACATCAAGTCTCTAATTAAGGACCTTTTGGTTTCTCTGTTGAAATATTTTCTAGGTGAGAATTTCAGGAGCAGAATCTTGCATAAGGGAAGAAAAACCGTCACCGTGACAGCACAAAGTAAACGACTACCAGTGAGCTTTTAAAAGCACAAGGCAGCTTTTAAAGTTAAGTTCATAATTACCAAGTGCTGATAGAAAAAGCATATTTCAGCTCATTGTAAAATCAAAATTTCAGATAGACTTGAGAGAAAAGTCCAAGACTAGTCAAGAAGGATAAAAATTAGAAACATTTCTCCAGCAGAGAATTCAGCCAAAAATCCAGCAGCCTTGAGTACAACTGTCTGAAAGATTTTTTTTTTAAACCATAATAAATCATTATCCTGTTGTCATTAGTCACACAAATAGAAAACATAATTTGAATGGAATTGAAGTAAATATTTGGTACACACACAAACTTATTACTGCTAGTGCTGAATAATAGCTGCTCAAAACAAAGACCTTCCAAAGATGCTTGTTTTCTGCAGCAGTCTCTTCTACATTTCATCTGAATTCACTGCTCGCTCCCAAGCACTCTAAGTATTGTCGCTCCCGAACCACCCTCTCCACTCAGCAGCATTTTGGCTGCCTCAGCAACCTGACGCACTGTATAAAAGATGAAATCATTAGAGAAATTTGATGTGACCGCTTGCAGTTTAAATGCCACGGAGAAAAATTTACATAAATCTAAGACTGAAATCTGAAAGCATATCATTTTGTTTTTCTTGAGAAATTTGTTTTGTAGGGCAATAAATTAAGTTGTAAACCACGTCTGAATACTTTACAAATGAAAAAAGGTGATTATTATAAAGACTTTAATGTTCAAAATTCGCAGATGATTTTGGATTTCTTTATTTGTTCACTTGTCTTTTTTCTTCCTCTTTTAAACTTCATCAGTGTCCTTTTAATGTTGGTACAATAATCTTGAATATGTTTTAATGATTAAATAGAAAGATATTTAAATGTGTATTATCTTGACACAACGTTTACAAGCTTCAAAATTTCCAAAAGGCATTGCCAGAACACGACAGAGCCGATTTATTTCAAATCACTCAGTATCAGTCTTCGTAAAGCAGCATATGGTCTTACCATGGCAGGTAAAATATTTTACCTTCTATAATAACGCAGAGCAGCTAATTTATCTACATGCTGTATAATGAGATAAACAATTTCAGCTGCACTATGAAAACCTATAGGAAAGGAAGAATCTATCTATCCCCCCCCACATTATTGATTTTTCTGCCTATACATTCAGATAATTGCTAACAATAGAGGTTATTCTTTCTTTCATCCCCTTCAATTACCTTAAAGCAAGACCTTCTTTTCAGCTGGGGAAATATTTGCAGTTTCTACAGCTGCAGCACAACAGACTGAGACATTTTCCTGGAGTTACTCAGAGAAAAAGGAAGGAAAAAAAAGCCTTCCAAGATTATATTGCAAGTAAAGTAGAGCGAATGACAACTTTCAAAGCCACCACAATCATTTACTAATGTGCTGCTATACCAAATAAGTCTAATTTTTTCTGACAGTACTAAATTAGATTTATTGCAAAAAACTGCTGCATAAATAGCATATGGCTATGCTATACCACCTATTTCAAATCTGTGTAATGTATCCTCCTCTCCCTGCTCAAAACGAATAATTGAACCAAGCTATAAACCTTCTGCAAAAGAGAGATACACGAGTTCAAAAGCAGACACAGGAGATGTACGTTCCCTTTTTAATTATCTAAAAAAGCATCCCACACCGTGATCAAATACAACTGGACAGTAGTAAGTCAGGTTCCCTTTGTTACACTTTGAGATGCTATTATTTCCCTCTTCCTTGATAAAATTTTGTTTTCATTTCTCTTTCAAGCTGACAGTCATCAACTTAGGGTATGACCCACTAATTGTCCCTCACGTGACCACCTCTCATTGCGCAAGAAATCCTACTGATTTTTATATCTTATGTGAATAAAATTTTTCATGTTGCTCAAGATCAGAAGGCTCAGACCTTAATTCACTTTTCACAAGCTCTCATTTACAAAGAAGCAAGTGCCCCCTCCAAGCAAAAACAAAACACCAGAAGATTCTTCTCACTGATCAATGGGGCCCAGCCCTGCGGGAAGCTGCTGACCTACAGCTCTTCCCCATTTCAGTAAGAAGCAGAGTTTTCTCACCATTTTGCTGGATCAGTCCCCAGATCCAAATGCTTTTGCATTTCTACAGATCTCCAAGTACTACATTTAACGTGCCACCACAACAAAAAGCAACCCCACACATCCTTTTATTGTGGGACAGGGTGAGAGCAAACAACACTTGTGCAGGGCACGGGCAGCCTGATGCACCTCACGGGGCTGGGCCGGAGGCTCATGAGGCTGCACAAGACCAGGCAGCCAGCTCATGCCTCCCATCACTGCGAGTGGCAGCCAGGCGCTCTATCCGCCCCAAAGTTTGTGCAGCTTCTGCCTAGAAAGACATTGCAAGGTCTTATCTCGGACCAACGGGCACACCACTGCACACATCGCGGAAGGCTGCGGCTACCCCGCCGCTTGCCTCTCGGTGGTCAGTCCTCCCAGCTGCCCTATCTGTTACTGTCTGATTAGTTCTGCTAAGGAGCCCCTCCCCGGCCAGCTTTCCCTGCCATCTGTTCCACACGCGATGGCTGCTGCCCAGCAGCCTCGCGCTGCCCTCCTACCTGGCACCCGGCTCCCGGCCTTACCCCAAAGTGCTAACACAGGTTCTCGCTGCTGGCAGAGTCAGGATTTCATTACTACTACTTTGACAAGTGCAGGGTTGTTTGTAATTTCTCTTTTAT
>JAOWBP010001760.1:24600808-24614313 GCA_028571105.1 Tragopan temminckii
TGTACAACCACCTCCCACTGATTCAGTTTGCTTCAGTTTTGTTGCTCACAGATTTTACTCTCCACATTAATCTCCCTCTGGCATGTTACTGCATCTGTTCCCTTTTTTATTATTAATTTTCAAATTCCCACCATTTTTGACAAAAAGGAGGTAATCTACACTCTGCTTCTGCCCATTTCATTTTCTTTAATTTGGAAGATAAGTATGAAAGCATGCCAAAGAAGTTAATTCTCCGTTAACAGTTTATTTTCTGGCATCCCAATGCCTTTGTATATGAAAAACAGATAGAAATAAATGTTGACTGAATCGCAACAACACAGTTGCAACCGTCCCCAAATTTAATGAAAAGTAAACATACGAAGCAAGATCTAAAAAGTTTATTAGTTACCGGAGTTGTTTTATGTTATCACTCCCCCCTGCATCTTAAAATAATGGTTTTGTGTAAAATTAGCAAATGTAAAAAAAAAAAAATAAATTGAAATCAATCACTGCTTACACTTCATTTCTGCTTTTCCCCTTTTCCTCCTCCCCAGTATAAGTACTATTGGTCCTTGTCAGTCAGCCTCTCTGGGAACATAAAACAGTATCTCAGTCATTTAATATTAACAACAACATTTCTTTGACTGTTATCTTCCTTCCAGCAGAGTCAATGGACTCTTTGTGATGTGCTAAAACTGCTGGAGAAAGTGTGCTAACTACCATTTCCTAGAAAAAAATTGAAACAACAGCAAACACCCAAACACACAACAGATAATATCAGGCATTGTGCAAGTACCTTGCTGACTATGTAGAACTAAATCCTACAAATTGAGAAGTTAATTTCTATTTTAGAATTTAATAGTATAGATTAAATGCGAAATCTGATGTCTAGGTACACATCAGTTCTAGAAATTCTAATAAGGAATGCTGGTGACATCACAAAGCACAACAGCAAAGCTGTGACTAAATAATGCCACAGGAACCTGGATGTGGAATGATAGATTTACATGCTTTATTTATTATACATGCAGTACAATTAGAGTTAATGGTGTTGTTGAAATTAACAAGAGACTGCTAGGCAGACCTACGCATAGCAGAAAGGCACTACTGAAATCCACTGTACTCCCCAAATATCACAGTCTCTGATACACTGCTTTCTAGATACATTTAATTTGTAAAAAAGAGAGAGAAAAGAAATATCACATAACTGAAAAGATAAAGAACAACATCCCCTTGTCCACTTTTATCCTTCAAGGAAGTGGCACAGGCGTTCAGTTACTCTGACATGTCACATTTAACTGAACAGAGAAGTGCAGTTTGTTATCTGGGTTAGTAACTGTTCTTCACCTAGTAGCCATTCAGTACTGTTTGTAACATTTTCTATATGCAAACAAAAATAGTAAATAATAAATAAAAAATCTGCTCCAATTCTATTCAATTACATCACCCATTCAATTTTAGATGGCATTACATCCAAGTGTATCTTGAGTCCCCTACCTATGTCCACGTCTGAGAAAACACACGATGACACAGAGAAAGTTCAATTTTGAAATTCTGTGATTTCTCCAATTCTTAAGATTTAACTGTTCTGGCATATGAAAAGAAGTACATCTGACAAACCGAAGCAAGTAATAAATTCTGACTTGTTTTGTAACAAAAAGAGGAAAGGCTTTTTAATGATGATTGCATTACACTGAAATAGTGAAAGTTTTTATTAAATTAGATGACATGCTAAAATCTTTGCAAGCTGTTAGGGTCTTGCATCTTTCATGTGATCTTTTCCACTAGCATACCAACATGATTTTTAACAATCACTCTCTCATGAGCCAAGAACAATAGATCTGTATGTTCTATATGCCTTGAGGAACAGAATCAGATAAGCTTAATCAGCAAGACCCAACCATGTCAAAGTAACAACTTTTCTACTAAGAAAACTACTATAAGTAAATACAAAAGTCAAAACTAGGGTTAACAAAACTACAAAAAAGTTATGCAAGAATGGTCAGATTCGTAACACGGTGACATCTACAAAATTACAACTGACAACTGAAACTACACTGCAAAGGTTCCATATTTTCCCAGTTATTTGAAAACATACACGTTAGAATTACTAACTAGATTCAATAGCAGGAAGGCATGTTAATAGCAAAGATTTCTAAGCAACATATTGCTCCAGAAACAAAGGTGACAGGAAAAGGCAAATTTAAACTCTGTGCAATGGTTTAGAATAGCTAATTGTAACCTCTTTCTTGATTTTTTTAACAAGTACATTTTGTTAACTTAGAAGCTGTTTAGCAGTTAATCAATCAACGGGGTTTGAAAACTGGGATACAAGAAAAGAAGTGGGACTCCTGAAGAAGAGTACAGCTCCACAGAGCACTTTCTTTTTCTCACTAAGACATAGTTTGTATGCTCTTTCTCATTTAATCCATTCATATGATCTTTACTGTCTCATGATTGTATACTAAAATCGAAAGCTCTTGTATTCATTTTATTATTTTATTTATTTACAATATCCAAGCTTAGAATCAGTGGATTAGTAAAGAACTTTTTTCATTAGTAATTTACTAAGTCATACAAAGCAAAAAATTCTTTCTGTAACTCCTCAGCTATATCTAATTTTTGCCAGAACAAAGAAGGTTCATGCAAGGCAACAGAAACATCATCCACAACGATATAACAGCAGTATGGAACTCCCTCAAGTTCAGCTTTTAGAGGAGACTTGCAGTTGACCAGCTGGTTCTGTCCTGAAAATAGGGAAATCAGTAAGATGAGGCCAAGGCCAGAATACCCAAGAGATGCACCGAATCAGTGCAATTTCTGTAGCGACCTCCCACAGGCAGGACTCTAGAGCTTAAAATCTGTTTTCCTTGGCAAATGCCAGTGAACAATTCCACAAGCCCCATAGGATTGCTATTACCACTACCCTTCAAGTAAGTATTTTCTCGGGCACAACTGCCATTTCAGGTGAAGGGAATAAAGAATGGAGGACAGACTGCAAGTGAATCAAGTTCACATATGATAACTATGGATGTACCCCACATTAAAAACACACTGGCTTTACAACACAGAACTGTAATGCCATTAGAGACATGTAAATCTTGACCCTTCACTAGAACAGTAAGCTTGTTTCACCAGAAGTGATCTGAGAAGGAGAGTACAGGCTGAGGAGAAGTGTAATTTGAGTTGGGTATCTTTTCTGCTGTGACCTGGGGAAAACAGAAGACAGTATGAAAAGGTCTCTAACCCTGTGCTACCAATATAGGTATGCAGGGACCAGGGGTAATAGTTCAGAAGCAATACATATTTCATCCTTCAACCACCACTTGTGACATTAGCATCACCTACTGTATTACTGGAAAGAAGATAAAGAGAATATTAAAAAAACCTAAGTAGTATTATAGAACTTGATTCAAATATTTTTCCTTCATGTAACTCAATTTCCCAAGCTTTAATGTACACCTCTTTCTCATGATCATATGCCAGCATAGAAGCATTTTAATACCTAAAATGTATACTTACAATTAGAAAACATAATATAAACACGAAGTATAAAAAATAAACAAAAATTAGAACATCTCAGAAGAGTGGCCACACTCAGTCAAACAAAGAAGCTGTACTAATTCACTGCCTGTCTCAAAAAGCAGATATAAGCAGATGTCTACTAAAGACTGTAAGAACAGGGCCAGCATAGGGCATTACTTGCCCCAAACAGTGTTCCCAGCCTGTGATTTGTGATTTGCAGCTCACAAAATTCCTGAGTTTGACACCATAGACTGTAAAGATATCTGAGTCATCTGTATGTTAGCTACCTTCCCAGAGGTGCCACACTATGTAAAAGCAGTAAATAGTGCTGATTTTTACAAGCCACGCATTTTCACAAAAATTCATTGGCTAGTCAGACTTCCTCCAAGATATCCAGAGTTTTACTGCATATAATCAGCCCTTTGCTAAAAGGAGCGTGGTAAGCCATTTGGTTAACTATCACAACAAATCATTATTAATAAAGTTCTGCTAAATCAAAACTTTAGATATCTTAACAACTCACCCAAAACTTTTTTCAAGTTCATTAACCTCTAGCATATTTTTTCTCTAAATACAGGCTGTTAGAGTGGTACTTTCTTCCATCTGTTAAACTACCGTGCTCTGAATTACACAGAAATGGAGCTGAATAAAAAATTGATTCATTGAATTTAATAGTTTAGATGAAGCTCTATTTTATTTCCATTTACTCAATGGCAGAATTCTCATAAACCCTAAGAGTATAAGACTTGGATGAACATACAGACATTCTGTTAAGTGATAAAAAATCTGAGAGTTTTTTCCCCTCCCATGTAAAATTTAAATTAACTCAACTTTTTGATTGAGGACTGAGTAAACGTCTTTAGATTTCTACCTAGATACTCAGTTTTCAGGTGACAAGAGGAGAGGAGTTAGAAAAAACACAACACATACACAACCAAAATCTTCCAGCAGTAAGACAATAATGCTGTGTGTGACAAAAGGAAAAAAAAATAAACTCAAGCTGGAATGAATTATTGGCAGGATAATCTTCTGTTATTTTCTAGAAATGTGTAATGAATAACGTCACATATCCACTGAACAAGTGACTTCAACACCCTCTGCACATTCTTGAGTTTATCTCCTAGGTGTAGACAGTAATGTTACCTTTTGATTGTGTAATCTTCAAGGAAGCTTAGCATGATTAGGTACATTTATATGTTCCCAGTCATTCACCTGCATAAACTTCACATTATTAATCTGCAAATTCCTTTGCTTAAGGGTGCTGCTGTACATTACAATCTGAAATGACATTTTAAAGTATTCTTGTCCCACCAAACACAGTAACAAGAAAGTAGCTGCACCCTTCCCAGCTCTTTTTCCTGCCTACAAGTATGCTACCTCAGCATTGGAGTTAAACATTGCCTTTGCTTCACACTAGTAATTCACTTCTAGCTGCTCATAGTTCATAACTCAGTCATTCAAGTCTCCACTTTTAATATGACTGGGGGCTGCCCATGCAATGACTGCAGCTATCAGCTGTGGGGAAAGCCTGTGGCAAAAACATTTGCAGAATGAAATTGGTACTATAGCATGTAATAGGATAAGGGGTACCTGGTGAGGTGCAGTTGGTGCTCAGATTTACTCAGCAGTTCTGTCAGTTTTAGGCAGTCCTCTCTGGCTCCTGCCACATCCTGCTGGGCTTGTTCCAAACGCTGCTTGTTTCCATTCAGCTCTAATCCCAGTTTTTCTATTTTCTTAGAAAATTGTAGAACCATAGAAAGTATATTTAAGAAATGCATGGAAAAACATTTGAAGATAGCAAATCTTAACATGATAAAAACTCCTGAAAAATAACATGTATTTTTGCTTTAGAACAAAAGTAATTTGAAGATAAAAACTGCAAAATAAGTAAATTAAAATATTTGACGTTACATTCTCATGGAAAGTCAAAATGCATATCATATAAATACCAAAAATGTATTAATACACAATATTACTGCCTTCGCATGTTTAAGAGATCCATGTTACAATCATTTTCTTATTTCCTCATGTAAATGCTTCCACATTTGTATCTGTAACTCACTGCATCAGAAAGCCAGAAAGCAGAAGTGACCATGTTTAGATGCTGCCGGACATAGGATATCTCCTGCGTTTACCTAGTTTGCTTATCTATTACATAAGCAACAACACATGGGAATCAAGCTCTTGTCATACTCTTAAAATATCACGTTAAGAGAATAAAGGTATTTTAGTGATATTGCTGCTATAAAACAAGTTATTTATGACTGAATCCTAAATACTGGTCATGGTTAATCCTGTCATATTCTTTACGCTATAAGTCTTTATATGTCAACTAAACCAAGAAAGTAAACCTAATTTAAGTAATGAGTACATTAACTTATCACACGCGCAACCATTGGGAAAATTGTATGACCAACATCTTTGATTGCACTGAAGGACCCTGGACATACTAATGCCAACCTAATCATAGTATCAACACTTGACACATTTTCTATAAACATTCTCTGAAGAAATAGAGACCGTGTATAACATACAAGTACTTGTAGGAATACATTCGAAATATAATGCAAAACTTGGTCGTAAGGATGTTCTAAGGATGGCAATGTAGTACAGAATATAAGCTAACAATATACGTTTTTTTAAGGTAGTAGCTAGCTTACATAAATTCCCTACATAAATATTAATTCATTGTTGGAGCTAGAGAGAACTTGCACATTTTTAAGTCATCTAAACGTGAAAGGACATTTGCAGTACAGAATAAAATTGTCCATGTAAGGAGTCAGTCCTGAATAGCTATTATACTTCAAATTCATACCATAACTTATTTTGTCATAGCTTTCTCATGTAGACAAGCCTTAGTATCTTCTTCAGTTAATTAAATTATTCATTCAAACAACTACAAGAACAAATTAATGTAATTCCGTGCCAATATTTGCACTAGAAGCATCTTTGTAATAATGTTGTCTCTGTTCCTCTTGTGAAAATGTTAACTCAAATCTCTTCCAGTATGTTATGATGTTGCAGATAAACACAATTTCTCCATCCAGGAATAGGTTTCATGATGTTCTTTTTATTTATCAAGATATTGATATTAGATAATGGTAATTACTGTATACTTTTCCCCTAAGACCACTCAACAAAGGTTCATGAAGTATGTCGTTTCCAACCTTGGTGTTTCTGTGATTCTGTGATGTTTTGATTAGAATTTGAATGTCACCTGTATGATACAGGATACCTCCCAAACTAAATTGGTAATTTCAATTCTGAATACAAAGTGAGTGAAACTATTTGCAAGATCATTAGTCTTCTTCCCCTTCAAAGACTGTAACAAACCGTTACACCATTAAGATTTGCTTTAAAAATGTCTTTCAAAAAAAACACCATAATATGAATTAATTGAAAAGAATCAACTAAGTATTTGAAAAAGCATAACCACATCTGTGAACATCAGTACACTTCACTGCCACTCCATCAGGGAAAAGCCTCAGTGAACAGAAGGGCTTTACACCATTCCCTCAAGTTAAACAAGCTCAGCCAGGTTTCGACAGACACCCACAGAAGAAAGCAAATTCAGAGCAGAATAATCCCTGGTGAAAATGTTCTATCAGCCAGATGTCGAACCTTCAGGTCTCAACCCTAAAATTTGTCCACAGATTTCAGCTGTCATGGATATGCATTCATATTCAAAGAAATGAATTCTCAATCAATGACTCCATAACAGGATCTTTAAAGACTCAAAGGGATCTTATGAATTCCATAAAAAGTAACAGGGAAGCAAACATAGGTTTTCCAGACCAATTTTACTTTCGCTGCTTTCATCAATAACTGCAACATTCCAAATCAGATGCTTCTTTCCACACACATACATGGGCATATACATGTGTTTGTGTGTATGTACACACAAATATATTTTAAATATCAGCATTTAGATGTCATCACAATGCAAGTGATGAAAGGAACAGGAATTCTAACCTGGAAATGGCCACAGCAGAACTACCAGACAATCTCACAAGAAAAGGACAGGAGGAAACTACTGTCACCCAAAAGGACAAGCCAGTCACAAATCAGAGGTGTCTGATCCAGGCATACTTTAGAGACATTAAGTAAATAATTCTTAAGAAAGAGTTATTAAAAACAACTTGGTAGAAGCCAAGCGTTATTATGGTGAAAACTCACAGCCCAGTTCCTGACGCTAGATGCTTCTTCAGTTTAGTAACTCAGACAATGGCTTGAAAAACACAAAGCCTCTGAACCCGAGATCTGTTCATATATCAATAAAAACAAAACTTTCCTTCTCCTGCAAACAATGTCAGACTCAAAAATGCATAACTTTGTGTAGAAATATCACAAGTCAAGCTCATCACAACGTAATCAGAATTCAAAATACAGAAAAACTCCATAATCAATGAGTTTTCTTCACTGTACCTCCAAGGAACCTTATCAGATAGCATCTTTCCAAAACTACTCAGATACAGGCTAGTTTCTGTGTTACTTTTAGTACATATTTCTTCTACTGGGAAGCTGCAAGCAGTTCTGTAGCTGCTATCCAGGCCTTAGCATAACTGTAGAGAGAAGCAGGAACAAACCACCAACTAAAGTATTTTAATGACAACTCTACTTCTCATGCAGCATTAATTTGATCCCTCACACCCTATCACTGGCAATGCAGCTTTTTATATGATCAGATAATATTTCTTCAAGATACTTAACTTTTCAATGTACGTGAGAGACAAGAGATGGAGTACAGAACTGAAAAAAGACAGATGACAATCTTGAGTTTAAGAAAATCTGAAACAGATTTTCAGTATAACAAGAAACAGAATTACCATAACGTATACGTACAACAAGACTACATTAAGCTTGGAACGTTGCAACAGGCAACTTCTGGTGCCTAACTCCCCAATTTTAATATTCTTATTACTTCTGCACATAATTTTAAAAGTATTATTTGATCTGTCTGCACTGCCTAAACTTTTAGAAGTATAAAAAGGCACTTTGCCATTAAAAGATGGCAGCCTGAACCTCAGCAAGAGATACATCAGTATTAGTAAGAGGAAGCACATTAATACCACTCTGCATTCCTCTCCAATTCAGTTGAAAGAAGGAAGCTTTATTTAACGATAATTAACACACTGATGAAATAACACCACAGTAAAAATTTTTACACGTACCCATATATATATATATATCTTTTCAGTATTTAAACTATTTTATGTTTGCAGCATATAGTACTTTCTAGAGCTTGTTGAAACAGTTGAAATTCTAAGTGTTTCTCTTCTCATTCATTAGTTCATGAGGTGTTTACAAACTGTCTTCTGATATTCACAATGCATTTTTAGGATAGCACTGGAGATGCTCTTTCAGTGACATTAATACATCTTACTAAAAGGCAATAAAGGAGGATTTCTCAAAAACTGGATGAATCTTCATATATTCTCCCCATTAATAATCTGAAATTATCTTCACTTACGTATACTCACGTATTTGTAAAAACATTTTTTAATTAACTAGACATCTCTTTAGCTCCACAAAATCTGATAAAATTAAATAATGAAGTAATTTGATTGAAAACAAGCCAAAATGAAGATTAAAATAATTGCTTAATTCTTTTCATACTGATGCTGATTCTATTGTATGCAGAAAAATGGAACTTTAAATTCTAAACCAGCAGATGTTTTTCCACAGAATTTTAAATAGCAGCAAAGCTGACAGAAAAGACAAATGCTACTTTTTATATTAAATAAATGAGAATGATTAAACAGTGGTAAAAACTCATACTCTATTAAAATGTAAAAACAAGTCAAGAAGCCTTTCAGCGAATCAAAAATATATTAAAACCAAATGAGCTAATAATTGATTTATGACATTCACTGTTATGCCAGTATTCTTACATACCAGGTACAAAATCACACAGTATAAACTAAAAAATAAATTCTGCACTAACTATACCATAACACAAATTCTGCAGCACTATAATTTTGGAGGGAAAGATATTTCCACAAATTTGCAGTACTTTCTTTTCTTCGTTTCCTACTTCATTCCCTTCATCTTAACACATTAAAAGGACATAAAATAGAACCAAGAAATAGAAGAATGAAGACAAAGTAACAGAAAGTGAAATATAAATGCTATAGTTGTCGGCATTTGCACCAAAAGGCAATCAACAACTATAAAATCAGATACGTTCCAAATTAATATATAGTAAAACTTTACAGGCCCTGAATCTCCCATGTTCTGTTTCACTTACTAAAACAGCCTTTCAAAGCAATGAAATTAGCGTATAGGAGTAAGGCTAAAATTAAGTTCCTTTTAAGAGGTACCATCACTATTGCCATTCAAGTGCACTTAACCATTCTAGTTAACAGCAACAGGAAATTTTTGCATTGTTTAAAACTGATCTCAACCAATGTTGCCTTCTTTACTTATTTATGTACAAATTAATCAAAGACAGAATTATCACACACAGTTTCTTTTTCTCTTTTTTAAGTTACAAGAAAGAGCAAACTTTTTGCAGCAAGATTCCAAGGTATGTTACTTGGAGAAAACTAGCAGCCCATATTCAGCAGGGGTCACTTGCAGTCATTTCTATCCTAATCTTGATATCAATCAAGCAAAACTATGTTCTGATCAGTCCCTAAACCTCAGACCTCCCAGGCATGGCCATCTGACATAGCATATTGCACCTGAAGAGCTATCCAACTTCATAACGTGACTTAGGGCCATCACAAGGTTAACCTCCGATAAGTCCCAACAATGTTTTTCTCCCTTCTGAATTCTACGTGAATTACTGCTCTTTCCTATTTAAATCTGCTTTGGGATACAACGTAATTTTGAAAGCTAAATCTGGTTTCAAAGGACAAAATTCCTTTCTGGAAGTATACTTGAGATTAAAAAGCTGTGACAGTGTACCAATGAATTATAAGAAATACACGAGCAAGGCTTAAAAGAGTCCACAAAGATCACCTCTTTAAACTAGAGTAAATTCTCTACAAACATAGAACAATTCAAATTTCTTCAAATCATTTAGTCCAAAACATAAATCTCAAGTTCAGAATGAAATTGAGAACCCACTCATATATTGACGCTGAAAGATGACAAATGTGAGCAGAAGCGCAGAAGCACAGAGGTATCTCCAATAAACATACAGAGTTCCTTTTCCCCACAACAGTTCACAAATCTATGGACCTCCAAACACCATAGAAAAGAGCAAGGGTTTAACCTAGACGAATAGTAGAGACTGCAATTTGTTGGACAGATATTAATTATTCTAGCCTTAACTAATGGAAGTCTTGCAGTCCTCAGGTGCACACAGTTTTGTGGCCACATTACCACTCAAACTGCAAAGAAACATAATGGCATCTGGCAGTAATGTGGCACCCCTTCAACATAATAAAGGGCAAAACTTCAAGACCAGAGCCATCACCTATGCAAAAGCCAGGAACAAACCTTCTGCTTCCAAAATGATCAAGAATTAACAGAGAGATGAGGGTCTGCAGATCGCTAGAAGAGAGGCAGAGAAAGAACAGGGAATAGAATGGAGGTGGGATGATCTTAAAGACATTTTTAAATCTAATGAAAGCAAACTTTCTATCTGTAACTGTTAGTTATGTGCAGCTGGGCAAGAAAAAAAATGAAAGACAAGATCTGTGTTGCTAAGTATATATTTATGAATATGCACATACAATTTTTAAATTAAGCAGTACTTTAACATGGCTGTCCTTGTGCAAACTCTCAAAGAGCAACATGGCCCCTGGATATTCTGGATAAATACCTTGAAAAACAGGAAGGAATAAATATCTTATACAAGGATTTTACCACATTATTTTCTTGAAAATATTTGAACCACAACGCTATTTCAGGAACAAAACTTTCAAACCCATGGAGATTACTACTGCAACATTTTAACAGACAACACTGCCGTAATAGAGATTATCTCAGCAGCCACCAGTAGAGATAAGAAAATGATTTTGTACCACAGGGGAATAAGGTGTATTTTTAAATGGACTGCAGCTGTGGGTGTTGGGGGTTGGTGGGGAGTAGATGGTTTGCTCATTGAAAAGAAACTGTCAGAAAAGCAGGGTACATATAAGAAACACAAATGGGAAGATTACACCTTCACTGTGGAGAAACAGGAGAGGATGAAAATAACTTCATTTATCCTTTCAAACACATTTTCCACGTGACTGATGTGGGATTGTCTCTTCCTAGATAGCATTAAGAAAAGCTACACAGTGACAATAGAAAAGTGATAGTCAGGGACTTTTACATTATTTTACTTCAGAGTAGATTGTTAACACAATGACTATTGATAAAGTCACCCTTACTCTAGTCTAAGAAGAAAAAGAATTGAGAAAACAGGCATTTCTGTAAGCATTAAGTATATGCACACTTAAATGAAAAGCTGTGCAATTCTTTTCCTACTTTGAATAATGTTTAATGTACATAAATAATTTCGTGTGTTAACATGGTAACACCACTCTGGGTGATAGAGCATGGATCAAGACTACTTGGGCCATTGGCAGCTATGAGAAATAAAATTCTGATAAGTAACATGGGCTGAAAAAGCTCATCTCACTCTTTTTAGCAGGCCAGCTGTTTTAGAGAAGCAGACCAGTACAAAAAATAAAGTAAAATAAAAAAATCTACTACTGGGATTCCCAGCCTTGGATATTTTTCTCATGAAAACAGGACTAAGAGTGTATAATGAAGGGTGATCCTCAGTGATCCTTGTGGAATGGATGGTTGACATATGAAAGCAATACTATAGCACAGCAAGAACAGGAGATATTCCATAACTTTAATTAGACACTTTCTTTGTAAAATACAGTCGAGTTCCAGATCAACATTTTTACTCGAAAAATCTTGAGTTGAGCTACTACACCCAGTTAAGAAAATATTTTCCTCCTGAATAGGTCAGAAAATTTGTAACAAAGCAAGCCATAAAGTAGTAACATTTTACTCCCTTCTCCTTTACCTATTTTAAGATTAGGACTTGAAATATTAAAAAAAAAGGATTTATGAGAAAGCATTTAGTTACAGTAGAAGATTATCACACATTCTTTCTTAAGGCTTTCTTGTCCAATAGCAATTTTGTGGGTTTTTCTTAATCTCAAGGCCACTGTTTTCAAGAAAAAAAAAATCTAACCTTAAGAATTTCAAGCTGTCTGTAGTATTTTCATTCTTTCCCTCCCTGCCAAACAGCATTCAAATACACTAACTAACTTAACAGAATTCCTTTTAAAAACATAACTTTCTGAGAATCTTTTTAACTAATGGAGTCACAAAATATTCAGTATAAAAATGGGCATTCTTGTAACAGCTCTAAATTCTGACATACAATCCTAATCCATCCTCACCAGAGTACTAAACCTTGCAATTCTATTGAGTTTCAAAACATCTGGTGATATTGTGAATGTCCCAGCCCGTGACAAACTTCATCTTTTGAAGCATGGCTCAAGGAAGTCTCATATCTATTCATAAGATGACATCTGAGGGAATCAGTGTCTTCAGGAGGTTGTATTTTGTCTTGTATTGGACACACTTCACGCATTTCCAGAACATACACCCAAATTCTTGGCCTGTTTCATTTTTGATGAAGACAGTCAGTAATCTCTTCATTTATAATGTCTAAATTAGGTTACTATAAATCATGGATTTATGACAAATGAGATAAACATTCCCAAAATACCTTTTGGCAAAATGTTTTTGGACTGCAATTTTGCCAGATTTTTATTTGTCTGCAAAATTGTCATTCAGTCTATAGTGTATGGAGACATCATTTAGGTTCTGTCATACAACAGAAAAATGTTCTTATGTATAACTCTTTCCACATGTATAGGGTGTGCATGTTAGTGACTCCATCATCTTTTATTTGGGCTTAGAAACTTACATACCACAGCTCATAAAAAATCTTGGGTTTTTCTGGTATAATATTTCTGGAGGTTTTCATTCTGTCACCTACAAGGCATGCAAGAGAATTCTGCTATCCCCAGCTTCAAATT
>JAOWBP010001760.1:24622812-24640333 GCA_028571105.1 Tragopan temminckii
AGGTTACAGAGGCATCCAGACAACACAACTTAAGCACAAGCTTTTCAAGGGGGAGTGTGCTTTTTCTGGAAGTTTGGTCTGTGGGAAAGGATGCCTTCCTCATGGAAACACTTATAAATCACTAACTTAGTTTCTTACCTAGGAAAATACTCAACTGGAAGATACTAAATTATGCTTTCTAGGTAGTCTAAGCAGTGTTTTCCCCATCACAGCAGGTCACTGAATAGGAGAAAAAGGTAACGTAAGATCAGTTTGGGAGGTCTGAACCATTGACAATAGAATCATAACAGTATCAGCAGTCATGCTCAAAACACGTTGGCAGTAGTCATGACCCAAACCTCCTGCAGCTACAAGGGCTTGCCAAGTAGCCAGTCACTAATCCAGTTCCTCTAGTTGCATTCTATTCTGTTTGTTGTTTGTAGAGCAGTCCTGCCTAATGGCTGGATGATTCGTTGTTCTGTTTCATTACAACACATTGAAAAAGTGAAAATTCTGGATGCAGTATTCATGGAAAAAGGGGTTTTAAGATTAGAATGTTATGAGAACCAGTAGATTAGTGTTAACTGTACTGCTAGAAATCTTAAAATGATCTAGTGTCAAAATTATACAAGGGCTGGTCTGAAAATAATGCCTCCTATTTTATTATGTCAGCCCATGATGTCAGAGGCAGATGGTGATGGTATGTAATTAGAGGTTAAACCTTTCTACCAGTGTTCTATTACATTTTGTTGCCGTGTGATAGATGGCAGCAGGAGGGCAGTGTGACAGAACCATGTCTGACTTGGTAGTGTGTATGAAGCAAAGGTGTAGGATTGAATTGCTCCTTGTGGAAAAAGTGCACCCATTGGCATTCACTGATACTTGCTGAATGTTAATGGAGACCAAGGTAATGAGCACAGTGAGGCAGTGGGAGGGACATTTCAGCAACAATGGCAATGGGTCACCTCTGCTGGTCATTTTTATCACTGGTGTAAATCCACAGCTAGTGATGGCGACTATGTTGAAAAGTAGTGTTTTGTAGCTGAGAATTTGTTCTATCAACGAGTGTTATTGCATCTATTGTGGTTTCCATGGAAATAAATAGGAGGCATTACTTTCGGAGTGACCTATGCATTTGTTTCTTACCTGTTTGGAAGCTGTGGCTGATGAGTATTGTCCATTTTTGATTGATTCATTCAAAACCTGTGGTTTCAAAGTGTTTCCTTTTGATCTCATGTGCATACTTGTGTGCATATATATATATATCCTGTATTAAAGTGAATGCAGGCATATGTGTACACTTTTCAGGGTGCTGATAGTTTGTACAGCTTCAACATCAAACAGCGTGCAAATGCTGATAGTGAAATCCAAATAAACTTTCCATTATCTGCTCCTCTTTTTCTCTCTGAGTTTTCACTTGAAACACAGAAGCAGTGCATGCTTGTGTGTGCAAGTAGGATACCAGGCTCTGCACTCCTCCTTGTTTCTGGATTCAATACAGTATTTCTCCTAATTATTTCCTTTTATGTCTAACAAAGAGTAGTAAGCAAACAAACAAAAACCGGATATGTCTGCTTGTAACTTTGTGTGTGGTGGTGATGATATGAATGAGTAGTAGACGCCTTTGTCGTTGTATTTTCTGTTTAGCATATAGCTGACTTATTTGACAATAAAATAACTGAACCGGATTTGTGTATGTAGCTGTAGCTGTTTAAGCATCTCACAGCTGCTCATTCCCCTCTTTTCACCCTTCATGTGGTGACAGTAAAAGCTACTGTTTCCATCAGAAATTCTGCAACAAATTACTAGCTCTTAACCCTTCTGATTTTGAAGTAAAATGGACTGTGTTATACTATCATGTATCTGTTCATGTGCTGAGACAGAGAGATTATGATAGAGATGATACATGTCTGTTCCTCTCCAGAAGTAGGGAGAATGGGTACACTGCAACCTTTGCGTGTTCATTTCTGCTACATCTTTTGCTCTGCCAGCGGTGTTCATCTAATTGAGTAGTGTTGGTGCAGAGTACTAAACGGCAGAAAAATATAGCCTGTATAAAAAAAACAATTTGTTTGCTTTCTTCTGATTAGCTCCTAGAATTATCTTACAGTGGGTCAAAAGAACGATTGATGCTACGGAGTGGTTGCATTTTTTGAATGGCTAGGAGTGACTGTATTGTAAAATTTGGTTTGGGATTACGGTGTAAGAGCTAGGAATACAAGTCGTAAAGGTTACTCTCCCATGAGATTGCGTTCTTGTAAATACAGCTGTTAATGTACACTGGAAGCTTAAGGTACCTCTAAATCTGGTGTTTCTTCACATTTAGAATACAAGGTGTAGGTCTGGTGATTTATTATTTTCAGTAGTTTAACCACATTTTTCTGTTAGTTAAAGGAAGAAACAACAGGAAAAAAAAATCAAGTCATTGTGGGGATTGCTTATACACTTACACGCTTGAAACTACTGGGTTTTCTATGTAGACCTATGCAATGTGGGCTAATGGGGAAAATGAGTTGGTTTATCATCCTCTGATTGGGCTACTCAAGGGATGGTTTCCCTCTGGAATAAACCTAAAAATTAGGCTAGCCTGGAATTTTCTAGATATATGATGCTCTGCATTTTCATGGGAGGTCTTGTTATATTGCAACTTTTATTAATAGATCTTTACTCATTCTTTTAGTCTCTTAGTGAGTAACTGCTATGAATACGGTGTGTAGTGCTTGGCTGGCCCAACAGAACAGAAGCTGTCATTTCCAAATGAGTAGATACTGGTGGAATGAATTAGTGGACAATGTAAAAAATGTATAGAACTCTGTAGAGGATATCCCTCCAAAATAGAATCGCACTGTTGCAAATGGAGAAGCATTAGAGGGACCTCAGGTATATTTTGTTATTGGTGGAGGATGCCAAATTAGCTTGTCAGCAGAAGACTGCCAGTCTTGGAAAGGTGCTGTGCTCTGATCACAGGTTTTCCAGATGCACCCAAGGGGAAAGAGTCTCTTCTCTGTTGCCTATAGCCTGTCCTTATCCTACTACTATGTATTTATCATCTTTAGTCCTTCTTCCCAGCTGTGTTCTTACTCCCTGGGCAGTCCCAGTCTTTGCTTGCTAAGCTTTTCATTTGTGAAAAAAAATCATCCCTCAGCAAATGCTGAATATGGAATTATTCAGTTCAGTCATTAAAATCTGGCAAATCATAGGGTAGGAGGATCAGATTTTAGCTATCTATAGGTGGCACAGCCAATTTCATGAAATTAGCGCATTAGAATTTGACTTCGGAGACAAGGCAGCTAGACTTAAACGTTGTTCATGTTAAACTTACCTGTAGAAATGCATCGCTATGGCAAAGCATTTGGAACTGCTGAAAAGCATATCTGTGGATACCATCAGAGGCTGAGGAAGGAATGATCACACATGGATAAATAATTTAAATAATTATTGAAAATGGATGTAAGTACTTTAAATTTTGTACTCATTAAGGAAAAGGAAGCACATGATTTGTGTCCAAGTAATTATTTTAAACATTCATTTGGAGTATGTTAGAAGGAGTAGCTATCTACTAGCAAGACTTTTCACCACCCATTGTCTGATACAACTAGAAGTGAAGTTGTTATTAAAATTAAATGTTGTTAGTTCCTGGGGACATTTCTGTTATAAAGGGAAATCCTCAGAACTGAAGGCTTACTATTTTTATGGTGCTATTTTGGCTGTTGTCTTTGTTTTCCTGTCTGTGATGACTGTTATATGAGTGACCTGACATCTGTAGGACTGTTATTTTATGCAGACATCATCTTGTAACTGGTGGCGCTTTAATGATGAGTATGAACCTACTGTAGTTGGTATTGAACTGAAAGGTTAGTCATTTTTAAAGAAGAGGCGAGAACCTTAGTTTCACTTGAGTTTACAGATTGCAGCCAACACAATACTGAACAGGTACAGGAAAAAAAAAAAAACACAAAGTGTAGGAAAACAGCTAATTATAGTAATTGCAGCTGGTTTCAAAGTACTTCTAACAGTTTGTGCATAATGCTTACTTGAAAGCATCAAATGGGCGCTAGTTGTGAAATAGAACACCTGTTTGTTGTTGAGCATGTGTTTATGCAGATGATTTTTGTTGTCAAAGCACCTTGATGTAGAGTAGTCCTGTTTACATTTACATTCTCCCCAAAGGATTAACAGTGTTCTCTCAATAAATTTGCAGTCTATTCTACTCTCAAAGGCTGCTGTTTGGAGGGTGGTGTGAACGAGGCAACAAGTGCTTGCTAATCACTTGAATATACATAATTAGCGACAGTCTGGTGCACTGGAGTCTTTGTACAACCATAACAATACTGATTGGCAGCAGCAGATAACAATAGTTGTGGCAAGGTGCTATTTGTTGAATATTTGAAGGTGTTTTTCTTTCATATTTGCAGTGGACATTTTGAGTTAATTATGCCACTGTTCTGGAACACTCTTACTGTGTTGTGTTCATGTCAGAGTTAAAGATTGGTCCTGTGGCCTCTTGTACACGAAGGTATAAGATTTCTGGTAAATACATTATGCCTTTTGAGACTAAACTGGATTCCTTTTTTTCTTCCTTCATAATTTTATGAGACTAAGCTGGATTTTTTTTTTTTACTGTAGTATTTCTGTGTAACTGACCTTCTTTGACCCTGTTCATCACAGGGAAGTTGGACGAGATGGCCTTTAAATGTCCCTTCCAACTCTAAGGGTTCTATGATTCTTCCCAAAGTAAGTATATAAAGTTTGTCTGAAAATGTGAGAGATGAAGGTACGTGGTGACACTCGTATTCTGCAGTGATCAGTTATATGTCTGGCTCTATTTGACAGGTTCACTATTTCAGAAAAAAAATAAAAAATCAAATAATTGGTGATAATATTTAGAGGTAACATAGGCTGTAATACATTAAATAACAGAAAATTATCTGGATTGCTTCTTATGTTTTTTACATTCAAACAAAATGTGTTTTGATGTTGCAAAATGCTTAACATCAATTTAACTGAAGAGAAAATACTAGAAGTAGACTATTTATGAACATCTAGAAAATAATTGAGATGAGTCACTGTTGATTTGGCAAGGTTAAATTACATAAAACTAATCAAATTTCCTTTTACTGACAAGGCAGCAAGCTTTGGATGTCATATCTTGGATTTAGTTAGGCTGCTAGTACTCTGTGAAAAGAACACTTTTGTAAGGAAACAAAAGATGCATACATTCACTGGAACAGGCGTGAGGTTTGTTCCTAACAGTAAAATTTTTAAGAACAAAAAACGAAAACAAAACCAACCAATCAAAACAAAAAAACCCACCGTGCTGAGTATTTTTAAATGTTCTCCGTCTAAATCCAAGTAAATGCGGGTTAGAACTCTGATAGGCTCTGCCATGTGTTCTGTCTAGCCAGTACTTTCACTGCTGAGGTGCTTAATGGAGAATAGTTACTAATGTTTTCAGGTGTCTCCACAGTGAAGGGGACTGCGGGGATGCTGGAGGATAGGATTCGAATTCAGAATGGTATCAGTAACATAGAGGTGTGGTGTCTGAAGAGAAGGAAGCTATTTGGAGGAGCAGATGAACACTAGAATGATCAACTTTACAAAAAAATAAATGGATAAAAAGTGCCAAGGTAAGTCACTCTTTAGAAAGAAGAGGTGCCAGTAGGTACCATGGATGATAGTCTGGATATTAACTATATCTCAGTGTTCTTAAGAAGACAAACACAAGCATATATAAACAGTTTTGGAATCTGTAAGATGCATCTATCTGCTCCACCGAGCACTTCAAATCTCAGTTGCCAACAGCATCCATTTCTGGGTGCTGCAGTTCAAGATCATAAAGACTATAAATAGAGACTAGCAATGGGAATGACTGGTGATTTAGAGAATCTGACCTGTGAGTATAGGTTGAATAAACTGTAATTACTGAGGTTGAGTAAGAATAGAGAAAGTGACAATGTAATCTGTTATTTATGTTACAGCAGAGAGTAAGTATAAAATAAGAAATAGTCATACTATGTCTGAGTCATACCAGCGGCCCATCTAGCCCAGTAATCTGTCTGCAGCAGTGGCAGAGAAGAGCTATTTAGGAAGAGCTTGCAAACTGCATCCAGGCCTGGGGCCTCCAGCACAACAAAGATGCAGAGCTCTTGAACAGGTCCAGAAGAGGGGCACTAAGATGATCAGAGCACCTCTCCTATGAAGAAAGGTTGAGGGAACTGGGTTTGTTTACCTTGGAGAAGAGAAAGCTTTCGGGAGACCTTATTGTCTCCTTCCAGTACTTGAAGGGGGTGTATGAACAGGAGGGCGTATGACTGTTTACATGGGTTGATAGTGATAGGGTAAGAGGGAATGTTTTTAAACTAAGACAGGGGAGGTTTAAGTTAGATATTAGGAGAAAGTTTTTTGCACAGAGGGTGGTGACACGCTGGAACAGGTTACCCAGACAGGCTGTGGATGCCCCATCTCCGGAAGCATTCAAGGCCAGGCTGGATGTGGCTCTGCGCAGCCTGGTCTGGTGGTTGGCGACGCTGCACATAGCAGGGGGGTTGAAATAAGATGATCTTTGTGGTAATTTCCAACCCAGACTATTCTGTGATTCTGTGAAACTTAGCCATTTTCTTGCTATTCACTCTTGCATTTTCCCAGTATCTGAAATTGCTGTATTAGTAACGTTTGATGTTTGAGCTCTGTTTCATCGGTCTGGTATCCACTTATGGGCCTGTTGTCCATGAATGTAAACTCTTCTAGAACCCACCAATGCAGACTGGCTCTGTGGCCATAAGTTTCAGATGTAGATTTTTTAAAAAAATTGTTTTTCCATAATGGGAAAAACATTTTCAGTGCATCTCCTTCCTGGTAGATTTGTCAGGTGCCCTGGCTCTTGTCTTTGTGGTATTGGATGAAGAACAACTGCCCTAATGTATTGCCTCTGTGATTTTGTAAACCTCCATCAAACCTCCATCCATTCAGCATTCTTCCCTCTGAACTGAGAAGTCCCTGCCTCTTAATCTTCTAGATGTTAATCCTTAGAAAAGGTAGCTGCTGCATCCCCTGGATCAATTTGATTGCCCTTCTCTGTATTTTTTGTAATTGCACTACATCCTTCTTGAGATGTGCAGGTTAATGAAGATGTGGGCACAGCAGTGTTTTCTGTGTCAGCAAAATTACATCCTTTCTCTTCACAGTATCCTGTCTGAAATGCTCATTTTATTGTCAGTTTTTTTGTTGTTGTTGGCTGCTGCTTGTACATGAACTTAAGATTTCATAAAGCTGTCAACAGTGACTCTGGGACTCTCCTGAAATTTAATTCCTGGTTCTAAGATAAATGTTGTGAGGCATGATCTAGATTATTTTTTTCTATATATACACATTATCAAACATTTATATACCATTTGTCACTTTTGCCAGCTCAATTATGTGAAGTCCTTTTTTTTTCTCTCTTTTTTTTTTTTTCCTCCATGTTATTGACATGGTGATTGAGTATCCACTACAGCATTCTGTCATCAGTAAGCTTTACGATTTCATGGATTATACCAACGTCCACATCTTTGATTAAGATGTTAAATAGAAATGATCCCAGCGTGGATTCCTGTGGGACCTGCTGACTGTATTCCTCATGCTGAAAAGTGGCCTTCAAGCCTTATGTTTTGTTTTCTGTTCCTCAGCCAATTTTCAGACTGTTTAAAAACCTCTCTTTTGCTCCCGTGTTAATGTCGTTTCTTTAACTCTGTTTGGAGAGGAACTTTGTCAAACACTTTATGGCTACTGGATGCCCTTCACCCTCATGTGTTTATTGCCCCTCTTGTCTTGTTGAAACCTATCAGGCTGATAAGGCAAGTTTTTCCTTCACAACAGCCATGCTGGCTCATTCCCAGCAGATCCATGTCTTCTCATGTGCCCTGTGATCTTACTTATTACAAGCTCTAGTGATTTGCCAGAAGCAGGAGTCAGACTTGCAGGTAGTTCCTGAGATTCCATTTAAACTCTCTTTTTGTTTAGAGTCGTGTTGACAGCCCATCAGCCTTCTGAGCCTGTGGCCATTTGTAAAGATGGGTTGCACGTCTTGGCCAGCACATCTGTGCTTTCACATTTCAGTTATTTCAGCACAGCTGGCTGACTGTCATCCAATCTTGGTCACTTACTGACATCTAATAATTCCTACATGTTTGTATTAAATAATCTAGCTTTCGCCTGTTTAGTACTGGGAATGATCTGGGCTTCTGTATCTTTCCAGTGTGTTCAGAAATAAAGACCAAGGCAAAGAATTCATAGGTTTCTGTGCTGTGGTCTTATTATCCCTTCCTGTGCTTCTTTTATCAAGCAGTCCCAGTGATTTCTTGTCTTGCTTCCTGGTTTTGATGACAAGCATCATTTGCAAGAAGCTTTTCAAATGATTTTCTAGCTCTGTTAGTTTGTTTACCCTGACCTGACGTTTCATGATCTTTCCTTTACATCCTTATTTGGTTAAGCTTTTCACTCTTAATGCTAATCTTTTACCTATAATTACCTCTTTAATATCTTCATTAAGACAGTAAGATAGATTTTTAGTGATGGTTGAGAGGAAAGGGAATTTTTTTTTTCTCTCTGAATAGTGACACCATTTTCAGCCTGTTTGTAAGATCTTGACTTTTGCACTGCTTGTTGGCCTTTTCCTTTTGATTCTTTTCTGTATTTTATTTAGATTTTTCTGTTGATGTTCAATATTTACAGACAAGAATTATTGGGCTAGTTTTGTTCCACTCCAATGCTAAACTTACTCATGAAGCATTCAAGTGGATTCCAGGCAAATGGAAAAATCTTCCAGCAGAGAAGTAACATGGTATTAGATAGTAAGTTAATAGTAATGGTAGTTGTTTCCATTGTGTTCTTTGCAGATCCAGTGGGATCTGTCACTATTTCTGAAGAGGCTGCAGATTGCTACTCAAAAAGAAACATCAGCCAGCTTGTCAGGGGTATAGGACAGTACACCTCTCTTGGTATTTAGGACTCTGTGTTTCTACTGGAAAATGTTAGGGTTCCACCAAGTGAAAAATGTCAAAATCCACTGAGTTAAAAAATGCTGTTATTTAATGGTTGTAATTCTGAGACTTCTTTAGAAAGTACCGAATCAAATAGTATCCTTACTATCTCTAAAGATGCATAGTAAGAATACGGAGAAGTGAATTGGCACTGGAAGGTAGGAATTAAAGTTACGTTCCAGTTTGTCTCTTAATATTTAATATTAAAACAAAGAAAAATTGTATTTTTTTCAGTGTTGGAGAGAATGGCTTTAGAGCCTAAGACTGGAAGAACCAGTGAGCATGAGTATTGAGAGGTTTCTTGGACATGAGAAAGACTCTCAATGAGGTAATGAGCTCTTTAACGTAGTGAGGTAAGGATAATTGTGCCTCATGACTGAATGTTGAATCCACATGTATTCAGAACCAAGATGAGGAAAATTTGAGAAATACTGTCAAATGTGTTTTAGTACCATCAATGCAAGAGTGTGTAAGATCTGCACTTAAAAAAGCAGGAACAATATATCCGTAATGGGGAAATTTTGCGACCTGCTGTATTTCTGAAGAGGTTAAACTGAAATAATCAGATGGTCTTTTTTGTCTTAAAATACATGATATCATGAGTAAAATTCACAAAATGCCCAATACTGATTTGCACGAGAAATTCAGAATAGTAATGAAATCTCAAATCATTAGGAATTTTTCCAAGGGCTGTTTAGAATATTATTCTGATCCAGTTGCTCTTTGCTGAGGTGTCCATTGATAAACCTGTATCAGTATTAAAAAATAAATTTACAGAAATTCCTGATGTGTTTCATAGTCTGTCTTGGATGAGTACTGCTGTTTAGCACCTTTGTGCTCAGTATTATGGACAGTTAGAGGTCTCTCAGTGAACATGGAGTGTCCACATACATCCCTTCCTCTGCTTTCATGTTCTGCTGAGTTAAGCCACTGTTCACTTCCCTGTTCAAATGACAACACAGATATTACTGTTTCTGCACTTCTACCATAAGAAGCAAAAAAGTGTATAAAAGATGCAACTGGGCAGCATGTCCATCCTTTTGCGAGCAGAGGGCACAAGAAGAAGCTGTATGTCTTGTGCTTTGATGCTTGTACAATCAACCGGAGGTAGACGTATAACTGTTCCCTACTTGTTTCACACATAGCCAGAGCATTTGAACAGATGCCTAGTGTACCAGGGAGAGAGGGAAATTTTGCAAAAAGTAACCAGAGGATGTTTTCTTTTTACTTCTAATCAAATCTAGCAGTATGCTGCTAATGACAGAGGAGGTTCAGCTAAAGCCTGTCTGGAATGCATCCTTGTGGCCACTTTGTGCTGATTTTAGCAGGAATATGACTTGCAGGCTGATGCAGTCAGTCATCTGATCTGATAGGACACTGTCCTGTTCCTCTCTTACCTCCCCCATTCAACATCCTCAGTTCCTTTTTTTTTTTTTTTTTTCCCTTTTCCTATTGGACTAGTGAGCTGCACAACTGGTGGATCACACGGAAAGCCAATGTATTGTAGGGTTGGAAGGGGGGAGTTATAAAACAAACAAAAGAAGAACAACAAAACCAAAACCGAATAACAAAAAACCACCACACCAAAGAATAATGTGAACTTCTGTGAAGTGTTTTACTGGAACTGGAGAAATCTGCAGACAGCCTTATTTCAAGAGAGTGAGAACTTCCAGAGGGCTGGCGTGTTTCTGTACCTTATTTTGATCACTTGGGCTCACCCTACTCTGCTCCCCATGGAGATAAAGAGTACAGCAGAGAGCAGCCATATCTCTGGAAAGCAGCCCTCCCCTTAATCATCTCAGATTGTCTGGAGAGGGCTTGCTGTCTGTCACCCATAATCATGTCACTAAATTTCAGTCTGTCTCTATCAATTGTGGTCTGTTGGTACAAGATCAAGATGTCACTGAAAAGTAAATTGTCGCGGTATAAAATTGTAGGTACTCAGAGGACAGTCCTTTGTTGAGACTGTTTCAGCTGTGCTGCTGATACTTGCTATTCTTACATACTGACTTGATAAAACAAAAAGACAGAATACTTTCAGGACAGAAGAGATGAAAAATTTCTGTCTGTTCTTCTGACGGTGAGCTCAAATTCCCCAAGGAGCTTAGCATGGAAAAATGCATCAGCATCATAACGGGCACTCATCTGCAGCACGACCTCCAGAAGACAAAGCAGTGTTTTACTCTTGGGATTAACAAACATGTGTGAGCTTTAGTACTGTTGTTTGGTAGTCAGGTGATAGACTGCCCATATGTCCTCGTACCTAATTCTGGTATCAGATTTGTTTCTCTTTGAAAAACGAGGTAGAAACATAGCTTTATTCTGTTGCCATTCGTTCCAGTTCTTAAGTCAGAAGCAGGAAATTTTAGATGATGTTTTCAGAAGTTCTGTATCTAAATGTGTTTTTCTCACTGTAAGCTTTTCTTGGCAAGGCTTTTTCTTCATTTTGTTAACTTTACTGGGAAAATAAATAAATGATTATACAATATAGATGACTTGTATCAAATGAATCTTACCATATTTGTGCTCTGCATACCAAAGTGAATGTTAGAGAATTCTTCAGGCACCTGCACAGTTGGAATCCCTTCCCCCAGGCAGCAGGGTACACTTTTGGAGGTGCCATTTTTCCTGACTGCACAGGTAGAAGGGAAGGAAGGAAAAGTTTTTCTCAGACACTCACAACCTTTGTCCAGCTGAATGGATATCCACATCTCATTGAAAAATCTCTCTTTAAAATTTTCCTGGGGGTTTGGACCGGTTTAGTGAGGATTTCTTGACTCATGTGCTCTGTTAACCTTCAGATGTAAGAAAAATAGTGGTTTATTAGGTAGTGTTTTGCAGTGGGAAGAAAGTACTTTGCTCCGAAGTGCAGTGAAGTTGAAGGGTTTAATTTAAGAATAAACATAAACAAGCATAAGATATTGCTTTTTTCTCTTTCGTAGTATTTTACCACTGGCATTGTGCTGTGAGAAAGTTATAATTTGTAGGTCATTTTAAGCAAATGAGGAAATGTGAATGTTACATCAGTGCTATGTGAACATCATTATTAAAGTCTGGTGGAAGTATATAGACCTCCTCTCTCTATTTCCTACATCACTATTTCCTAAATCCATTATAGATCAAGTACTCATAGTATATTTCAGATACTTAGATTTTACTTAGTTCATTACTTTTAAAGAGAGTTGCAACCATAATTCTTTAGAGAACTCTGTAATTCATTAAAATAAAAACAGAATACACAACTACCTCTAATAAATGATTTGATTAAAATGGACATTTCTGAACCTTCTACAGACAATACCTGCTCAGATGTGACAGAATTTGTGACATCACCAGTAGAGACTTTCACAAGGATTTTGAAGTCAGTGTTGTAAGTCAGTTTCCATTTTGTTTTTGCTAATTAGAAAATCATACTGTTTACTTTCTGGAGGAGAAATATGTCTACTAAAACCATGTCAAAATGGTTTTGTTATTTCAGTATTAACACAAATATATTTTGGAAAATTATCATTCCTTATTGATTCCTATTATATTGGTGTCACAAATGTTAAATGTTTGGTACCAGTTAAAAACTGAATGAATAATCAGTGTGAATTTCAGGAATTCAGTTTTACAAAGAGATTATCAGTGTTTTCTATAAGATTTGACTTCTGCATTGAATGGAGTTTTTTTTTGTCTCAGGTTTTCCGATAAGTTTGACTTTCATGTCAAAGTTGTTTTGGAGGCTAAATCATTGAAAACTGTTAGGAAATTCAGTTTAGGAAAAAAAATAAATGCAGAGAAAGCACAAAGTGGATGATAGTGAACATCAGTACCAAACCTTGTCCTGAGTTTGACACAGTCAGTTAGTTAAATTTCTGTGCCTTACCTAGGTCAGTAATTATTAAATTCCACATTGTGACTGGAATTTTGGAATTCATATTTAATAGCTCTGTTGTAAAAGTTTCTAAAGGGTGTTGAAAATGAGGCAAAATTCTTGTGCTAGTAAAATTGCAGGTTTAAGAATTTCACATTTCTGCTCATTAGTCAAGCTTTCTTTTAATTCAGAGGAATTGAAAAACTTGAAGTGAAGGACTTTAAAATTATCTCATTTGCCTGAGCGTTTATTCCGATTGTAATGTAGCCAAATCATGTAAGATAAAATACTGTAAAATATGTATATTAAAATTAAACTGTATTATGATTCATATGTGGGCGTTACAAGTAGTTTTATTCATTTTAAGGCAGTAAAATATTTTAGAAATATGTAGAATCCTGTGGTTAAAAACTGGGGTGGTTTTTTAGCTTCAGTTGCTTTAATTATAGTCTGCAAGTTTAAGAAAATACATTACTGACCAAGTTCTCATCTTCTTGATGCTGTTTCTGGTATGGGAAGTACTTCATGGCTAAATCAAAATATCAGTTTGTATTGGGATCTCTGTTTGCATTGCTGAGATTTTGTTGATATCATAAAATTGTCATTACTACTTCACAAATACACATCAAAGTACTTTATTTCAAGTGATTTTCGTATTGGAAATTTTAAGTAAATTTTAAGTTATTTGCCAAAGTAGAGAGATTTGTTCATACTCCTTAAAGTGAACGTGTATGTTTATCTATAATTTTTGTGTGTACACGTGTAATAAAAAAAAAAATGTTGCCAATGTACTTTGTTTTCATAAAATCTGAAGTTGTATCAGGGAAATTCCTGGTTTAATTTTGTGTCAGCAGTAACGTCATTGCTTAGTGATGTAGTTGATCTTAGAAATTTGAATCACTCAGACCTGCTTTTGTAGCTTAACCGGAAAACAAGAATTGCCACCACGTGTTAGACCGGCAGTCCAATTCATCAGTCATTAATTTTGAATCAGTTCATGCTGATGCCTCTTCTCCATTGCATCTTTTGTGTCCCCAGCCTATTATTCACCTCTTTCTCCTTTGTGCATGTACTAGCTGTACAGTGATCTGAAATTGTTTTGATCAGATCAAAATCCTTTTCTTCTTGGGATGTGCTTCTGGTGTAGACCTGCCTGAGCTGCACGGGTTGGCACTGCTGACACATTGGAGTGGGATACGGGATGCACAGCCCACTTCTTTCACAAGTGTTCCTCACCTTCCCAAATGCACTGTGCTGGTTATAGGCTGTATTTAAGATGACCCAAGGTGGACAAGGAGTGGGACTTTCATTCACTGTCTGCACTGCCTGGCTAGTTACAGGTTGGTGTTAGGACTAAGGTATATTCAGTTAGAAGGAACAACATGCCTGTGTTGAATGTTTAGTGCAACTTCCTGAATGTGAGACTTTCTTTCAGAAAACAACAACAGCAACAAACAAACAAACAAACAAAAAAGATCCATCACGGCATTTGGTCTTTGGTGATTAATTTAAAACTACGCACAGTGTATGAATACGTATTTATTAATTTGAGCAGTTCTTCAGTGCATTTCATCTGCTCATTCTCTGCTCACTCAAATAGCTTTGCCACACAAATTTTTCACATTCTCAGAAATCTTGAATAGTTTTACTGCCTTGCAGTATATGCAGTGATGGCCTCAGATCACTGATCAATATATTAACTAAAAATGTTGGTAACAGGGAATCATAGAGCATGGGTGATTGAAATTGGACCATAAGATCCTGTTTTGCTGTCTTTTACTCAATTCCCCATTTCTACTTTGTTGCACCACATAACTTTTTAAAAATTATTATTCACAGAACTACTGATTCCCTTAGACTTATTGAAATATTTTAAAAAGTTGGAATAAATTGTGTCAGTTAGTTTCTGTTTTCTTGACATTTTGAAAGAAATCCCATAGGTATGATGGGAATGATTTTTCTACTGAAAGGCAGTGATGCTTTGTTTATCATGTGTCAGTTTACATTAGTTAAGAGTACGATTAAAACTTGCAAACAGTTTTCTTAGATTACCATCCAGACAGTTGAGTTGAAATTTTCACATTTCTTCCTAACCTTTTTTGGTTATTCTCTGGGGGCTATTCCCCTGAGATCCCTTAGCCCCCCGCATGCTGGTCTGGTGCCTGTTTTTGTGTCAGAGGCGCTGAAGATATTTGTTACCTGAAAAAGTGCAAAATAGATTTTCTATTGTCTTCTTAGATAAAGGCACTATTCTGGTTCTTTGAAAATACGATTATCCTTAGTTAAAGACTTCATTTTCCTGGTTAATTTTTCATCACATTTTTATCTTCTACTTGAGATTTTATTTTCCTTGCTTGGAAGTTCACTACAATTTATTTTCTCTAAAAAGTATTTCTAAGATATATTAATTTTCCCACTTAAGTGTTTTCTTTATTCATAGAAGGTTTTCCCAGCTATGCTCACCTGATTCCTTGTCTGCAGTGATACCTGTATAATTTGGTGTCATAAGCAAGGTGAAAGGCTGGAAGTGTGTGGCAAAGAGCAAGCAGATCCCGAGGGTTGAATGGTACATTTTACAGATTTTCAAGATCCTTGTGAATGAAGTGTTTGAAGTGCTAACAAAAATACATGAAAATACAATCCGGAAGAACATGGGAGTGGAAGTGGGGGAGTGGACTTGAAGTCTTTGTCTCCTAGCTGTGCCGCACTCCAGAGTTTGGCTTCACCGTGTAAGTTTATGGTGCAATTCCTTTTCCAAGTAGGATGGAACTTCAGTATTCTGAGGTTACCCTCAAGTGGTTCTTGAATTAATTCCTCACTCCTGCATGGATAACGAGGAAAATCTATCCTGATCGTGCATTTTAGAGTCAACAGTATTGAGGAGTGCTGCTATCAATAAATGACTTCCCTGAACTTTTTTTTTGTGTATGGTATTCAGCCAGTTTGAGAGAAATAAAAAAATCCTTCAAGTGGACACTATTTAAATTTGGGGGCATGGGATTTTCTGCAATTAACTAGATTGCTATGGTAGGCCAATATATTAAGCTCAGGCAGTTTTGTTGCTAATTACACACAACTTCTCTGGAGTATCGAATATTCAGATCCATTTTATGAATATGGTAGAGAGAATAACAACTGTAAAACAAAGCACTGTGCATGTAAGTGACTGTTAGCGTGTATTTCAGAAGGGATAAATGCTCACCATATGGTACAATTACTGTGTCCAAGTTTTCAAATTAGCTTCTCTCATCCTCCTTATTACTGTCTTTAAAAAGAGAGGAAAAAAACCCAACATGATTTATCTACTCTGCAGCAGAACTCTTGACGCAAAACAGCAGCCCAGTTCTGTCCAGTTTTTTTTTCCTAGCATAATAGAGGCTGTCGGACTTTTTTATACTAATTACTGTGTGAGCCTCAGATGAACCCCCTTCAATTCACAGGGCTTTGTTAAGGGAGGAGCTGTCAATGTGTCTGCCCGTTTGCAGCTGTGCTGTGGCTTTAGCTTGCTTAACATTATGCTGCTTTTTAGACTTGACAGAAGGGATTTTTTTTTTTTTTTTTTTTTTTTTTTTTTTTTATTAAGGCAAAGCAGCCTTGTAGCGAAATGGTTTAAGCAGCTGCATTGTGGGGAAGCACAAAGAAGTTATTATTGTGTCTGTTTAGGGGGGTCGGATGGAGGGGGGAGATATTCGGCTGCTGTTGATGCCGATTGTTGACTTGCCATCTGCCAGATAGGGAGAAGAAAAAAATGACAGCTCCAGCAGGGTGTTCAAGAGGTTGTTTGGAGAGACGCATAAACATGTGCAGATGTCGAACTGAATAATGGCAAGAACTTGAGACGGTTTATGATGCTGCTGTTGTGTGTGCATATACAGAATGAATGTATGTGGAGATTTGGTTAGAAGGAGGGTACATATTAATTATCATTGTCCCCACCGCCTCCTTTACTTCTGTTAATTAGTTCAGGAGTTTAATATCTTCCTTCTCTCCATTGTTTGTTCCTAAAAAGAGCCTTTTCTTACAGCAGAGAAAACTTTTGATTTCTCCATGTGGTGGATTAAAAAAAAAGAAAAAAGTCTTGATAAATTTGGTACTTGCGGAAGTAGAAAAACTAACACAGTTATTTCAGTCTTAGACATGTGGAGGACAGGTGCTACATAAGTTCTTACATAGCTTTGTCTACCTCAGAACTGATACATTGCATGCCCCTGCTATTGCATCCTGAGCTTTTCTTATGCAGAAAGTGCCAATCGGTGATTGTCTGCTATTGTATAATAGACAAGTAAATGCTAGGGGTTAGAATGAGATTAGCAACTAATTTTCTCTTTCACTTGATCTTATTTTCAGTTCTGTCTCCAAAGGCAAGGAGCCGGTCAGGCATAACTTGTGTATTTTCCTGTTTGATGGTTCCACATAAAATAAAACAAAACTTGGATCACCATTTAGGATGTTTTCCTTTCTTCCTCTAAAATCCTTTCTTATTTCTTGTTTAGTTATTTCTACTCAATATGTGTTTCCAGGTTAATGTGAAAAAATGTGAAAATTGATACAAACGTAGATGGAAATTAAACTTGCCCAGAAAGGCCAAAGGAAAGCATTATCTGATCCAGGTGATCTCTTATTTTAAGGATATAGAAGGACACTGTTGGGGGGGGGGGGGGGGGGGGGG
>JAOWBP010001760.1:24650145-24668097 GCA_028571105.1 Tragopan temminckii
TCCCTTCCGCCGCAGCTGCCGGCTTGCCGCTCACCAAAACTTTGTAAACGGGCAGACACGTGTCCCCTCGTTGTGCATACAGAAGCCCCTATTTCCCAGGGCAGGAGGCACCCGGATGAGCTGGCTGAGCCTCAGACAGGTGTCTGTGTGCTCCTGCAGGCTGCTGCGTAGCAGTATGGATAGAATGAGACAGGGAGGAAAGCTTACCTGATGTTTTAAACAAGTGTGCTACTGAAGGGGAGCCCGTTCATTGGACTTTTTTTGTTGTTGTTTTTTTTCCATAGGAGTCTTTAGGTTGACCCCAATATCTTTAATTGGATTGGATTGCTAATTATAGCCCGTGTGTTTATATTTTGGTTGGCCACTAAGTCAAGTTCAAAGGAGATCTGAGGTAAACCGCAGCGAGGGGGAAGACTCTGTTTCCTAGAAAGCTCTGTCCCATACCTAGCAGCTCCCATTTCCCCAGCGGCAGTGCTGAGGTGGGTGTGTGAGCATGGGGTGCTCGTGGTAGGACTGTCCCACTTGGGCAGTGCCCTCCTTTTCTATCATTGCCCACACAGACCATCAACTTCATAGGAACTGGTGTTTCAGTGCCTCGCTACCTCATTTGTTTGTAGTTTGAAGGAAGATGATATGTTGTTAAATAAAATACTGACGTTCCACGGGGTGCCACTGAGAAATCTGAGAGATGCATGAGCTTCAGCTTGTGTAGTGTCAAGGCTGAAGGTACAGTAAACTGGTATTAGAAAATGGTGTTGGCATTTTGACACTGGAACAAATGCTTTGGGGAAAGAATAGTGGTGAAGTTTTCTCTTCAGCCTAACCCCAAACCAGTGGAGCTCTGCTTCTGTGTGTGAAGTGTTACCAGAGGCTGGAGCTCCACTTTGGCACAGTGTGTGCCTGAGTTTTCTACATGAACTTGGGGGGCCTGCAGGTGGATTGGGAATGTCTGCCACTGGGTTCTCTCTCATATTTTGTGTGCATTTTCCCTACTACAAGAGGCATATCAAACAGTCATTTCTTTACCCCAGAAATTTATTAATAAAGCTAAAGAGCTGAAAAGTAAGTTTGAAATACTCATTTGTTTCCAATGATATGGCAACATTGCTACAATGATTTGTGTTAAAACACATTCAAAATTTCTGTGCCATTATTTGTGTAAAGAATACAGAGTTTCTATTTGAAGCACTTGATTGTCACTTCAGGTAGTGCTGTTGGCGAGGCAGAGGTGGGCCTGCGTGTGGCAGCCTGCCTTTACTCCAGCTGTGTGGTATGGCCCTGATGTCCCCTTGCACCTCTGGCTTTGTCTTGCTGCTGTCTGTACCCCACACCAGGGGGTGGGTGAACGCTGAACTACGCTGAGCAAACACTTTGTGGTGCCGAACTTCCGTCTCAGTGTGTAAATGGAGCTCCTTCAGCAGCAATGTGCCAGGCTATACCTGCATGTCCCGTGGGATGTTGGTTGTCCCATGTGAGCTGGTGTCTTGTGCCTGAAGCCCCTCTAAGAAAATGAACTTTCCGTTCAACGTGTGTGCTGCTCCCTTTGGCAGGAGCAGTAAAGATTCAAAAAGAGTGGCAAAGTTAAAGGTGTGCATTTGTGAGTTTTATTTGACAATGTTTATATGAAGTTTACCAACGTCTTATTGGTTTAAGTACTGTTTCTAGAAGAAAAGATATCCGATTTAAGCGCTCATTAAAATTCTCTAGAACATTAGGTTAATCTGTGCCGCCTCTGATTGTCGCTCTGTGGGGATGTAACCCAGTGAGAGCATCACGGTGGGCATGGGGTTGCTCCCAGTAGAGCTGCATCTGTGGGAGCATGGCACTGCTTACAGTGCTCAGTGTGTTGTGTGAGTGTACCTGGTGCCACAGGCTGTCCTTGGTAGAGCTGTGGCACCAGTTGGTCTCTGTGCAACAGGTGGGCTTGGTGGAGAAAAGACTATTTCCGTAGAAAAAATTACATGGTAAATGGAAGAACTGGTTCAAAGCATTTAAAAAATCTGCTGAACCAGAGGAATGAATAAAACTAAGAGGCAAATGATAAAAGACCGAGTGAGAAAGTTCACATTTTAGTGTTTTGTACAGTGTAAAATCATCCTTAAAATTTTGGTTTGTGTTTTCTCCTGGACTGGTTGTATGAAGAAGATTCAGGGCTGTCTGTGTGAAGAGAAAACAAAAATTGGAGTGTGCAGCAATTAGATTATTTGACATTTTGTTCTTGTCCTGTAGCTCTGGATCAGCTTGAGGTACGGCAACAGAAGTAGAGTAGTGCTGGGGCATGTGATGGATTTGGAACTGGATTTTTTCATCGTAAAATGTTGTTGTCAGGGAGAATAAGCATTTTTATCCTGTGCGTATGAAGACTATTATTTTTGATCACTTGAAATGCTTCTTAGATTTTTCGTATTAGTGACCACATTTAAGTAACTTTGTACATCTTCAGTTCATCTTGGCCAATTCTCCTGTATATGTTTATGCAGGTGTCTAGGGGTGAGTCTTATTGATTGAAAATGGTGTTAAGAACAAGCTGTCACCTGTGAATTTTTCTGAGATATCTTGACTAAAGAGTGGTGGTTATTTTCCAGTTCCTTTAAGAATGCAGCTAGGACCTCAGTATCTCCTCTGCATGGCTGAATGACAGCACTGTTTGTCAGACCTTGCTGTGTTGAGTGTGTGGTAAGGGAATTTGAATGCATCTTGCAGCAGAGGCATGGATGAACAGCCTGATTCAGCTTTGCTGAGATCAGTGAAGGTCTTGCTTCTGGATTTTTGTAGCTGTGGAATGGCAGTGCCCAGCAGTCAAAAACCTCTCATACAGCTGGCTTAACGCTACAAAGTGCAGAATTTCTCATCTGACTCGCAGCCATCTTTCAAAACAGTTTCTACAAGCAGAACCAGTTTTCGTTTTTTCCAGAGCGTTCAGTGTGCTTCTTGGGATAGCTGATCGCTACAAGTTGCCTAATGCATTTTTCGTGAAGTTGTTGTACCTTTTCCTATATGTATTGGTATAATTGGAGACAGAGATTTGAAGTTGAACGTGTGAGTTTCAATTAATCGGTCTCTTCATATATCTTAGGAGATGACCTTCATCTGATAAAGACAGCATCTATCCCTACGTGTGCTCAAGCAGCAATATGCTTGTGAAAAACACGTTTTTCATTTAAGGTTATAGAGAATTCCTTCTGTACTTGGGAAATTCAGTGCTCAGTTGGGGAGAATAGTGCTGTTTGAAGACAAACAAGCAGATCCCAAAGTTTTAGGTTGGAAGTTGGAGTATGATTAAGTTCTGGTCAGGGGCAGAATTAAACAGTTAATAAGTTCAGCAGCTTTGATGGATCTGTGGGAAAGAATCACAAAGTTCAGCCCTATTTATGCAAATGAATTCAGTATTCATTTTGTACAATATCCACGTAATAAATAAATCCTATTTCAAGAGTTTTAAAAAAAAGATGTTTCTTGCTAGACATATCTCTGAACTTTTTCCATCTTGAATATTAATAGTTCGAGAGCATATTCTTATTTCAGTGCTTTCCTTTCCTTGTTGCCCACAGCATTTCACGTATTTCTGGCTTTTGTTATCCTCAGCGGTGGTGGCTTCAGCAGCGTGCTTGGAGCTGTGCACACGCTGGGATGTTGGACTCCAGGAAATGCACTGTCTTACTAATATTTAAACCTGGGAGTTCAATAAAGCTATTTTGTATCTCTTAAAGATACCTTTTAAAATACCTCAGAATGATCAGGAATTGTTGAATTCTGTGAGCTTTTGAGAAGTAGATAACCTATTTTGGAGTATTATGAACAGAAATCTAATTTTAGTTTGTTTTCATAATATGGAACTTGAGTTTGGTTTTGCTTGGTTGCTAGAATCGTTACTCAGCTATTTTTTTAAAGGGTGAAGGAACTTTGACTTAAAAAGGCAAGAAATAGTATTCCTGTGCTAATCCTCAGCGAGTGCAGTTTATTACATGTATACTGAAGTGTTGATTGGAACGTGATTGTCAGCTATGATACCTAACTCATCCTCGACTGAAGTTTCAAAACTCTCCCCACCTCCTTGTCTGACAGACTTTTCCCTTGATGCTTAGCTTTAGCTCTCCCTTCATGTTTTCTGCTTTAAATACATTCTTCGGTTGGACTTCAGACCCGTGTTCTCATACCTTTCTCATACATTTTCTCACTCTCCTTCTGTCATTTTCAGTTATTGTTTTCTGTGGCTGGAGGGGAGAAAAGGATTTAAAGCATTCTTGTCAATAAAAGCAGCGCAAAACAATGGGTTGTTAATGTTTCACGTGGGATTCTAGAGAAACAATTTAGTTACTTTTAGAAACTTCCTTTATACCTTGATAAACAAAGACAGTTTATCCCACAGGGTGGGTTTGTTCACCTTACTTTAATTATACCTTTGTCCCTTAAAATAACTTATTTTGTCATTATAACGTGAAAAGGAATGCAGAATTGTAGTTTCTTTACAGATAACATTACTCGGTTACAAAATCTAAATAAAACACATAACTTGTGCATTAATGCTTCACTGTGCCTGTAGTCTCTTAACCAAGCTTATCCAAGCGTTTGAGTTATGTGCAGCTTTTTGTCATACTGGAAGTGAAAACACAGAGAATACTTTCAGTTAGGGCACAAAACAAACATGTAAGTGTGCTTGAGGAAGACCCATTTGTCTTTTCTGTTCTTTTTTTCTTACCACAAAGTGTAAAAATTGCCATTTGTATGTTACCCTCCTCCTAATTCCAAGTCAAGGCTTATGAAGTAAGTGTGTCAGGAATAAATTTTTGATGCCAATATTCTTAGCAGTACTGAGACTTTTAGTACAAAATGTATTGTAAAAATGTTTTGAATGCCAGTCATAGAGAAATATTAGAGATTTTTTAAAGATTTGTTTTAAAATTCGTTAAGTACTATCATTTATGCTTTGAAATTATTTAAAGGCATGTTTAAGTTTCTTAACTGTGCATGCAGTTAAGATTATGTAAATTTAGAATGCATTCTCTTTTATACTGTTTGGTTTTGTTTTTGCTTTAAATGGAAACCATTTAATGTTTTGTTTGGTGTTGTTTGTTTTGTTTTGTTTGTTTATAAGTTAGTTCTAATAAGTTGAACAAATAGTAAGTAGTGTCTACCCACAGGTTCCTTTTTCTCAATCTAAGCAGTGGCAGTATTCAAATCAGTCAGTTCTCCTGAGACTGTTAGGAGAGTCATAATGCGACTGTACTGTTTTTCAAATGTAACCAAAATTCTGGGATGTATAGTTCATAGAAGCCTGTAGAAATACTTGGTACCTTTTAGAGAAATAACTGAATCGGATGTAATTCTTCCACGAGTAATATAGGTTAATTTAATTTAGAAGTTTTTGTAGTAATCTCTGTTCTGCAACATAATCTTTTGTGTGATTTTTGATGCTATGCAGTATATCCTCTAATTGTTTGACCAGACTATTTGATAACAACTTGGGTAGGGGAAGAGGATATGCATGCATTTTTCATACAAATGAAACTTGGATCTCAACATCAAATCCTAAAGAGAGCTCTGTTTTCAGTTCAGATCCTTATCTTTTTAATTTCTTGCTCTGTGACTGCAGTGAGTATTGGAGACTACTGCAGTCTGTTTGGTTGTGTTGGAGCATTCAAACTTAGTTCTGAGAAAGCCTCTTAAGAACGCAATCTACTGGAAGAAAAAAAATGCCCCCAAAGCAGAGAAACAAACGTGGGGGGTGGTGACAGTCACTGGACTAGAGGATGACTGAGCTGCTTTTTTTGTTATGTTTTGTCTGTGCAAGCACATAATTTTCCAGTGTACCTTTCTGAGAAATGAGATAAAGATGAGATTTGGCTCTGATTACGCTGAAGACCAAGGAGTCTCAGTGAGTCAGGCAGAGTGAATCAGAAAGATTCACTTTTTGATTTCCCCTCCCGCCAAGCGCCGTGTTTAACAAATGGTTACTTGTAAAAAGGGAAAACAGTCGTTCCCTTATATATTATGAGAGGGGTGCGAGCGGTACAGGCAGATTAGGGATAGACCTTGGAAGAGGTGAAGCTGATTCCGTTGGTGTTCCCTGTGGTAGCTTAAGTTGGTAAATGTGAGAGTATCTGTTTATTCTCAGCTTCAAAATTGTTGAAAGTAGAAGCTTGTGTTTATGAAAGTTCTTACAACAGAGACCTGAATCATACAATTTGCACTGAATTTATGGGCACTGTCTTCTGTACTCAGCTGTCTCTTGTCACTGGGGAAATGGGAGGATGCCCAGATTCCAAGGGAGTGTTGTCTGCTCTTACGAGTCTCGATGATTACTCACTTGCACATAGTAGTTGTTGAGCGTAGACCTGAATTGCTATTCTTGCTCCTTTCTGCCTGAGTGGAAAAGGTGTTGTTTTTTCACCATGGCTTGGGAAAACCATGGGTCTCAGTTGGATCTGCCGTGAGTAGAAGTGTCTGCTTGACTTTTGTTAAGCAAGATGTCCTTGCAGCCCTAGCAGCTGGAAACTTAGAAGTGAAGCAGTAGCTCTTTAGAAGTGTACTGAATTGGTTCATGTAACAAGGTAAAAGTGGCTTAACAACTTTCCAGTGAAGATAGGAAAATTCTCACCACTTTTTACCAGATGCTAAGAATGATGCATGTTTTGTTAACATAACTGGTCATGACTGAGTAAATTGTCATACCTGCACCATAAAACATGCAGACAGTAAGGTTTTTTTTTTTTTTTTTTAAATGTATAAGTGACTGATACAGTCCGCAAGATAAAATGTTCTTGGAATTGCATCTTCTAAGAGTTTTGTTTGATGAAGTAAAAAAAACAGCCACAAAACCCACTCAACAATCCAACCTGTTCTTCAGTTGCTAGAACATACATTTTACACAAGTTAAGTTTTTCCCTGTAGAAGCAGCTGGAGTGCAAAATACCTTCAGGCTCAGTTCTTAAACATTTTTCCCCCATTTCTGTGGGTTCATCCTGTAGCAATGGCGGAAACTGTGGAATTTATAACAGCTCTTCATCAGGAGAGCAGAATTGGTGGCTAACAAGTGTTGAAGTTGTATGCAGGCTGTGCATATTAACATTTCTGTGCATATTAACATTTCTGTAGCCTTTCTTGAAATAGTTGAACTATAGATGGAATGCTGTTTTCATATGAGAGCTCTTGTTCCATATGTTGTAGGGAACTCCTTTATGTCTATATAAATGCACCAGTGCATCTTCAGGGAGATGTCTGCATGTTTATTCTTCATCCAGGTTACTTTTTGTCGTTATAGTACGTAGTTTTTAAGAATCTGTTCTTCTAGACCTTTGCTGGATGACTTTCTGAGCAAGGGAATACAGCTTTTAGAAAATCTAAAAGGAATTTAATAAGGGGTATTGCTAAAGATGCTTATAAATGGTTTCTTGAAAGTGCAGTGTGAATGCATAACCTTTATTTTCATTAGTCTTTTAATGCTTCGATTTATCTTCTGCAGCTTCCTATGTAATTCAGATTGACTTTCAATTACCAATTAAGGGAGCAATTGTTATAACCATTATGTCCACATACAACTGTTGATAATTTTACTTAAGTTGTTCCTGGTAATACCGTGAAGCTATGCTGGAGATAATTCAGTTTTTTATATTTATCTAATTTTTGTATTTTTTTTTTTTTTTCCTTGAAATTCAGTATAGCAGTTCATGGGAATAGTAGAATGCAATCCTGCAAGTGTGCGTTTGTGGTTATTGGGGCACTGGCTGACATAAAAATCAGTCACAGTTCAGATTTTGATTAAATAATACTAGCTTAATCATGATTGGTGATAAATAGGGAACTTTAAGTATAAATTAATTTATTAAAACCAGGTCTCTACTGAAATCGTGGACTTTATGATCAGTTTGTGGACAGACAAGATCATGGCTACTTAGTGCAGAAGTTCATTCCTTACAGCTTGGTCTCTACCAATAAAAATAAATGATTGCACTTTGCATAAGAGCACGCTGACGTTGGGAAGTGCATTGAAGTGCCTGGAAGGGTAAAACAAATGGCAGAGCATGCCACCCCAAGCTAAATACTTTACTTAATTTGTTCTTATAGTTGAAAAAAGTGCCACCTGTGATCATGTCTTAAAGAATGCACGGAATGTCTTGTAGGAAAGTCAGACTGAAGTTGGGCACTGGGATGTGGATGTGCTTATCATAGAATCCTAGAATGGCCTGGGTTGGAAAGGACCTCAAAGATCATCTAGTTTCAACCTCCCTACCGTGGGCGGGATTGTCAACCACTACACATGCCTACATGTGCATTGCATTGCAGCTGTTTGTATGTTGCTGTTTTTTGACACTCAGCCCAGGTTTTGTGAAGGTGCGTGTATTTGTGGAGGAGCTGACACCGTGCTGCTGTCAGCCAGGACGGCGGAGCTGGGACCTGTGTCAGTCGCGTGCCTCGCTCTGTGCTGAGGCACAGCTGGCGGACTTGCTTATCACTGGGCTGAAGTGCACAAACAAAAGCTCTGATAGCGTGTGACCCAGAAAAAAATGTCTCAGAATAGTGAGGTGAAAGGCTGTGGAAAGGCAGGTTGTGTTTTTTCTGCCGTGCTGACTTTCATAATACAAAGTGTAAACAGAGCTAAAGAGACAAATGAGCAGTAATGAAGCTGTCTCCTGTCTTCCAAAACTTTGTAACTTTTCCTTTCAACTCTTAAGAAACCCTAAATCTATAAAAATCCTAAAGCAGGGAGCAGTCACATCAGTAGAGATATCCGATGGTGTCCCTTTGGACACAGCATTGTGATGTTGGTGCACAGGGCTGCTCGCTGCCTGCGTTGGGCTGGGTGCTACATCTGCCAGTGCTGGGGAGGTGGCTCTGAGGTGCTGCCTTCTGTGCTATTTAAACTTTGTGCTACTCATGGATTCAGTGCTGAGGTTTTAATTTTAAGCAGCTGGATTTCAGCATGTTTAGGAGAACATAAATGAAAGCAAAACTGTGAAACGGATACCTCAGTATTTCTGAACTGTGCTGTACTGCGTTATTTGTTATCGCTTGAAAAAAATATTCATACCAAGGTTTATTGCGCACAGCACAGTATCTGTACAGAAGCAGCCTTCCATCTGGCTGCTGAGCGCTGCAAATACAGGTTTCAAGCAATAAATAAGAAGTAAACTGTGTACATATAATGGTCAGTTTTTACTCTGTACTTGGCTGCATTAGAACAGCTTATTTCCCTGTCCACCAGTCATTCCTTGCACAGCTGCTTCTGGGACAACAGTTATTTGTTTCTGTCACGCATTTACGTGTGTTGGTCAATAAACTGAATGAATGTGGCTGCGCTGCATTTTGTAGTATTAAGCTGGTCGTTCTGTTCTTGTTCCATGCCAGCAGTGTGCAAAGGTGTGTTCCTGTGTGTACAGCTAGAGAAAGGTGTTCCTCCACCATCACAGAAATCCCTCTCCTTGGCATCCCACCCTTTTCTAGATTGATATGTGGGTGTTTCTGTTTACTTCAAAGGATGGAGGGAGAGGCAGTCTGCTGGCAAAAGGAAGCCTCTCCTTCCCTCTGACTTCTCTTCCTGTTTGGTTACAGTGCTGTTATCTCTTCTTTGCACTTAGCTGGTAGTCTCAGAGTGAGGTGTTTGGAAGGGGGGCTGTGCCTTTTGGGAGCAGCATGTCCTGTTGCAGGGCGAGCCTCCCTTCTGCCTCTGTAAGTCAGGCTTTGGAGGGAGAGAGTGCCCTGGCACTGCCTGTGTGAAAGCCCTCAGAGAATATGCACTGCTTTTCATAAACTGAACAGCAGCTTTTCTGGGTTAATTTGTGCTCCTAGAAAGTTGTTTTTCTATTTATTTACTTGTAGGCAATGCTGGTTTTTAAAAACTTAAGGGATTTGTACCACGTGTACTAAAGTTATAATACTGTTCCTACTTTCATTGTATTTCTGTAGCCTTTGCTATTTATTTATTTATTTATTTTTAATTCAAGCATTTAAAAAAGTAATTGAATGGCTGGCGAGTGGCTTAATACAGATTTTAACAGTTAAGCCTTAATGGATATGGTTATCATCGTAAGGCTTTGGTTTTAAGTGCTTTTGCAGAATCTTTCATTCCATTTCCTTGCTCTTTTGATACGATCGGTGTCTTCATAATAGAATCACTTACCCATTGCATGGATTCTCACAAATAGGGGAATGGTTAAAGATAGTGTGACTTCAAAGTTGGACCTGTGCAGAAGTACTGGCTTTCATTTAACAACATCCTGCATTAGTACAAGAAATTTTATTGTGTGCGTTTTATAATAGTGCCACATAACTTAAAATGTAACACACTTGGCTTCTGCTAGATAGGTGCTCATGAAAAGGTGTTCATGAAAAATGTGCTGTAAAACTATAGAAATCTGATTCTGTTATATTGTTAATTAAAAGAAGAAAGGCAGACTTTTTAATATGAGCTCAGTCAGAGGAAGGCATCAGCAGAGAGTGTTTTGTTGGCTGTCAAATGAGAAAAACAAAAAGACTTAAATTCTTTCTCTAATATTTCCTTCCAGGGTGACTCATCAATAGAAACTCTGAAGAGCAGCAGAAGAGAAGCCATACAGACAAGCTGATAACTCAAAGAAATACTCTTTTGAGTTGGGGGTTCAGAGTGGAGCCATCATGAGCGATGTTACCATTGTGAAGGAAGGCTGGGTTCAGAAGAGGGGTAAGTTCTACCTATTAGTGTGAAGTTCTGATTTGTAGCTGTCTGTGTGCAGTGGCATTGTACAGTTACACGGTGAGCGTTCTTGATTTATCTTCTAGTCTTCAGCAAGCTAATCTGACCATATGGAATTAACGGCCATTAAGACCTGGGTCTTGTTAATACTTCACCCTCAGAATTGCCCCTGTTTATGTGGGTAACTGTGACAGTAAGGAGGTAGCTGGTCGCGGTAATTTCCACTTAACCTTGCTGCTGCAACTCCTGTCACTCCTGTATCAGACTAAATATGCAGTGGTGGCAGCTGTAAGTGGGAGTAGAGGTGCACAGTTGGAAGTTGTGTAGAAACAGTTGTGGATGCAATACTTTGCGTAAAACTCAATGGATGCCAAAATGTGGCTCAGCCAATATTACTTACTCAAGTACTCCCCATAAAATCAATGTATTACTTGTGTAAATCTCAGTGTATACCTAATTGTTCTGCAGACCTGGAAGCCATATGATTAAAGAATATGTTCCTAATTATAAGCCAGTCTAAAGCAGTATTTTTTCTTACGCTCAATTCCTGTAAATTCTTGAGATGTTATTTTATGATCTGTCACTGCACAATCTGGAATTTTGGGATGGTTGCCGTATGTTGGGCTTCGAATGGGAAACCTCTGGAAACACCTGACATTCGTATCAAGTAATGAACTTTGAATGAAATCTGTGCTTTGTGCTGCTGTGCTTGTGGTTGTGGTTGTGCACATGGTTATTTCCAAAAGAAGATCATCTCTCTTGCAGAGAGAAGGAGATCTGTGTTAAAGAGGAATGCATACCAATTCTATCCCAGAAGCATTTAGATGTGAATAGTATGAACAAAATTGCTCTTTAATTTACATAGAAATGCTTTGTTTCGTTAGCAGTGTGCAAAGACAAAGATCATTATTAGCTTTCTTATTGTAGATTGACATTAAATGTTAAAGAAGCCAAGAGAACTGTGGAAAAAAAGTTTATTATCCTGTAATTACTCCTGCATAATTGTATTGCAGTATTTCATTATGGGTATTGAAGATGAAAATTAGCTAAATGGCATGAAGCTTAAGGCCTGCTTCCTGTTTTGTAGTATTATACTCATGTATATAACAAACCAAATTTTGCAAGGCTGGAGTTATTTAAAATTTTGAATTATTCTTCCTTCCCGTCTTCTTGCTTGCTCTATTTGGATATCTCATTTCATTTTCTGTTTATTTCATGTAATTTCAAGCATATTAGGATATGATTGAGTTGATCGATCTTTTTCATTAAAGCCCAATATCAACTCTGTGATATGTATTAATCAACAGGGTCCTGGAAAGGACTATGGTTTTGTACAGTGAAATTAAGTGTCATACTGGACATTTGAAAATTTGAAGTGTAAAACAAAGGCTTTCCTTCTCATGCTGCTATCAATTGAAGAAAAGCCTACTGAATTTCACATTTTGTTAGTTTTATTGTTTTGTTTTCAAATTAAAAACATTTTATGGCATTCATTTTTCCTTATTTTTATGAACTTTCAGCAAATGTATGGTTGTTTTTTTCCTTCTTGCTCTAGGTATCTGTAAGTTTAAGTGTGGTTTTCTTTTTTTTTTTTTAGTTTGTTCATATTTCCTTAATTTTCTGTGTCTGACTTGTTCTGAGTGTTGGTGGATTCAAGTTTTTTGTTTCTGAAAACAGAAAGAGTGTAGTTTTACAATGTCAAAAATTTGTAACCATTTGCTTCAGTGCTTATACATTTCATGTAATTACAGATTCTACCTAGGCTTTGCTTTGGAGTCAGAGTTGCTAAGCACTTTTTTTTTTAATTGTTGCCAAGGAAAAGTTAAGCTAAACTTAGCCTATGTTGTGAAAGATGGGATTTCACTGTGCTCAGTAGACACCTGACCAGCTGAATATTCTCTCTCTGTAACAAGAAGCATCATGGGACTGGGTAAAGTAGCACTGCTTCTTCAAGCTTTAAAGAAATTACAGTTTTTAAAGTGGGTTTTCTGATTATCCCCGCTTGACAGTTACTGGTTAGTTCATAGAGCAGTTTGATACGTACATGCCAGGTTCCTCCTAGAGGAAACCAGACGTGGAATCTCCTCTCCGTGTATGCACTGCGTGGATTTCAGCCTCCAGCTGGGGCATGACCATACAAACCAACAGCTTACAGCTGGTACTTTGAACAGTTGTAAGCCACGTGAATGGTACAACATTCCTTTTGAGGCACCAGACTGAATTTAACTTGAAATAGAACTCATAAACTCTATACACTGTAAAAGTAGGGGCCTGGGCACCAAGTGCTTCAGTTGATTGATCTGGTTTTATTATGCCAAATTACTTGGTTGTGTGAATATAGCCTAGGGCTTTTAAAAATGGTTCCCTTCAGCAGTCAGGGAAGCTTGTGGTACAGGAAAAAAAGCAGAGTAATCTCTTGCTGCAATTCAGAACCCAGTCAAGAAGTATGGGGGTGATGATAGTACTGGGATGAAGCATAGTTCCAAAGAGCCAGCTAATGGGAGGTGATACAAAAGGGAGGTAAAGGAACTGATTATTGGAATGAGAGGGGAGGACTGATAGTTGAGCTGAGGATCTCTCTCCATGTTGAGGCTGAGATAGAAAGATGCTGAGGAGTAGAGGGTCTGTTTTGTTAGTGCAGTGTATTGTGATTCTTAATGGCTGTGAAATGCACTGAGAAAATGTTTGCTTAATTATCCTTCCCACTGTATTCATGTTAGGAATAGGGGACTGATAGTTGTGTGTTTGCAAGTCCTTACACCTGTGCTTGAGCACAGAGTCAATATGATTCTACATTTTTGGCTTCAACATGCTGTTGTGCAGTGTATGTTTAAGTGACCAAGCTATTAAAGTATTCCTATTTTAAAATCACTCAGCACTTAAAGTAAGAAATGCCAGAATTAAGTTTACTTAATTAAAGACGATCATACTTGGATTTGAATACTCTTTACAAGCAGGTGTTTCAGTGTGGTGAGAGTAGATGATACTGAGGGAAGGTAAGCTGTTGTACCTGAACACTCATATTGGCAGAGGTGACGGGCTGGAGGTGAGAATTTCGGGTGATACGTGAATTGAAAGCCAAGAGGAAGCAAAGCCTGAGAAGCCCAGTTAACCACAGCAGAGGTCAGGGGCCATGCAGTATGTGAAAGGAGATCCTGGGGCACAGGGGCTGGACCTGCCTCAGCAGGTGATGTGGTCCAGTGAGAGCAGATCCAGAGACTGCAGTACTTAGAGATGAGGACCTGGTACCTACCTGCACTCAAAGCATTTGCAAGTGAAGTGGGTTTGGTCTGGTTTCTGTCTGCTTCTGTGTCCCATTATAGCTGTGGTAAAGCTCCAGAGTATATCTCATGGTTGCTTTCATCTGAAAGAGACCAGATTTGTGCACTCCAGGACTGCTTCATTCAGCAAACAAAAGTGCATTAGCCAGAGTGATGGGAAGACTTGTTGCTAAAGTGCTCTCCTTATCTGAGCTGAAGTACTAGTGCAGACTTACCCTGTGGGACATCAGAAGTTGTCTGAGCAAGATCCAAATGTATGACATGAATGGTTTTTGGATGTGATGCTTAGTAGCCTCTACTCAGTCAAGAGAGCAGTGAGAATGCATTTTGTGGACATGATCTTACAGTTGTCTGTGACTTGGTGCCTCAGATCTAGTCCTTAGAACCAAGCATCTCATGGCCTTGTGTTCCTGTGCTGCTGGAAAGATAGTCTTGCAATGTACTGGCTGAGTATGCTTTGTTTCAGAGAGGATAATCATCTTCCTTTCTTCCCTCTGTTCTCCAATCATTCCTGTAGCTGGAATAGAAAAGTATTGTGTTGTCTTTTTTTGTGATTGTCCTTTTTAGATGGTGCCAACTTTCTTTCCTTCTAATGCATAGAGGTGAGAGGGACATGGACTTAACTGAGAACCTGAAATAGACTGATCCAAACCTTTCTGCTGATTTGCAGAACACGGTGTTTATGCAGTTAGTGTAAGGACTCTGCAGTAATTGCTGAAATTACTTCTACATTTTGGCTTTGCTTATAAGCACAGTGTTTTGCTGAGCGTCTTTTCAAATTATTGTAAGATTTAGTCTTTTTAATTTTACTGAACGCAAATTGAATGTCTTACAGAGTGGGGATATATTCTGAATATATCAGTTTGGAAACAGCTGTTTTTTCAAATGGATGAACATGCTTAGTCTGATTGGAGCATATCATTATAAAAGAAGTTTTTATGCATATAATTCAGGTGGCTTGTTTCTTTTTCTTTAAAGCTAGTTTCTTGTGTTGTGGGGTTGACCTTGTCTGTGGTCTATAATAGTCACAACCATTAGAATTAGATTTAACAATCATTAATAACTATGCTTAATTGCAGCCTAATTTCTTTAGATACAACCTGTGCACAAGATTTCAATTAGTTTAAACACGGGAAAAGTTTTAAACGTCTATGTTACCATATTATTAAAAGATCATTTGGGACAAAGGAAAAATTGACACAGACGCTAACTTTTTAAAGACCCAGTTTTAAATTGAACTTGCCAGATTGTGTGTGTGTGTGTGTGTGTTGAATAAAGGTTTTCCGTTTGAGGAGAGTAGATATAATGTGGATTACATAACAAAATGACTAGATCATTATTTAAAAACAAAACAAGATGTTGTCTGTTTATGTCTGTACTTCTGTACTTCACTTACCAGACCTCTGTTGGGCTTCTACATTCAGGTGTGTTTAGATGAGATAATGCTGTTTGTTGTGGCCATCTTTACCTTGTTTATTATTATATTTTTTTATGCAGATTATGTGAAATAGGTAATGTATATGACTTGCGTGCAGAGGTGACATTAATCATTGTGTTTCTTGTCCTCTTCTTATCTTGCAACGCTTGTACAGAAAAGAAAAACTTGTATATGAGTTTTATAGAGAGGGAACTGGAGTATAAAGCTGCACTAATTTAACCGTGATAACTTAAGGCATTTGGTATAATGAGATGGAGGTTAAAAAGAAGAGATGCTATGAAACTTTCCTGTAACTCCTTCAATAAGTATATCATTTCAAATACTTTAATATCTTTTTCACTCAAATATTATTTATTTATGATAGCCTCATGGAGATTACAGAATAAAATCTGTTTGATTTATTATGATGAGATTAATTCAGCTGCCAGTTTGTTCTCATTTCTGTAGTTCAAGACAAGATGCCGATATAATGGGATTTCAAGAACTAAACATGTGGAAAATATTTTGTGGTGTTATATCTGTGTTATAATGGACATTAGGTTTTGCAGTGGAACCAAGCCCAAGAAGATGTTAATTTTGGAAATATTTGCTGGAGCTTGAATTCTTGTGGTATGTTTTTTTTGGGTGGGGGCAGGAATGCCTTGATTGAAAAAATAATCTCAGAAGTTATGGTACTAATTGACTGTTATTCACAACCTGTCAGAAATCTTGTTTGCAGATTGTCTGAATTATTTGAGTAGTTTAGCACACCTCTAACAGAGACAAATTTAAATAGACTGTCCTGAACATCTGCTGCAGAAAGTAGAAGGAATTTAAGCCATTTTCTAGTTGTTTTAGCAAATGGTAGTTTAAGGTGAAGTCATTGCTGATGAACCACTTGAAACTAAATAAGTTATTGAAGTTCCATTAAAGTGTTACATGGAAATTAAAGAGTCAGTGGATGTAAAAGGTGGCTTTGAGGAACTGACCAAAACAGAGAAGAAATGACAATAAAAGCTTTGTTATATAAATGTTTATACATCTAAATTACAATATTTTTTTATGTTCTCAAATAGATGTTTTTACATCATTCACTCAGTTCAGAAATGGATCTGTAATGTTGCTTGCAGTACTTTGCTTCCACATCCACCCTGAACAGGGAGCTGTGTATGTATGCAGAGGCTGTTTTTCTGCAGCTACTGGCACAGGAAAGGGGCCCTCCATGCCCTCCCCCCTGACCTTTTCACTTTTCATTTGAGTGCCAAGTTCTTCTTTTTAGGAATAATCATAATCTTTTTAACCTCACTTCTCCCTGACGGAAGGTCAGAGCCACGTGAAAGTCTGAAACTTGATATATATAGGATGAGTGTGGGACATTCCCTTTGCTAAATAACTGTTTATTCCAGGTACTTTTTAGGTAGTAAATTTGTGAGTGTTGCTTTATCAATCCTTTAGCTTGGATTAATATAAGTTTCTACAGGTAAAGGCGCTATGCTATAGCAGCTGAAGCCCCAGACACAATCTTGAAGCACAAGGTAGTTCCAACAGTCCCAATATTTTTTCCTCTTCATTATATTTGCTGAATGCTAGCATAGGTAATATGTATATGCTTGATATCTGTTTTTGTTTCAATTTGTATTGTAATATGGTCTTTCCCCTATTCTAAATGTTTGTATAATTGTCATTTTTACCAATCAGAATCACATTTGTCTAGAGCTGTTCTGTGGGTAGCAGTGTTCTGTGTGTGTTCCTTGAATGTATTTATTCTCATCACAACTGTGTTGGGTAGAAGATGCAATAATATGTTCAGTGGGAGAAAGGTGTTATCATGTTTGTGTTAATAGGATTTTATTAGTGTATAACATTCATGGGAGTATCAGTGTGTTTGACCTTGATGCTGTTGACTGTCAGATATTTGTTTTCTTGAAAAGGGGTTGAGAGCCTCAATATCCAAAGGGTATCCCTGTTATTACCACTTTTCCAGTGGCTTGCTTCTGGTGCTTATCGCTTTAATCTTTGGGATTGGGGAAAAAAAAAAAAAGGAAGACATCATTTGGCCTTTCACATGTTCTGAGATTTATGGTGTAAAAGTGCTTCTACTATTTCTGAGAACAGCAGGTTGCTTGTTACACAGGAGAGCACCTAGGCAGTGGTCTTTGGAATGTTTCAGGCAAATTGGAATTGAATTTTCTTGTGTGTCTGTTCCAGTTCCTATGTAGTGATTGCTGCCTTATTGTCTGTGTTCTGAGTGTTTTTTTCAGTCACTCTTATTCCTACCAGTTTGTTACCCACGAGGGCAGTTCTTTCCAAGAAGCACGGTTAATGTTCTGTTGCAGGGACTGGAAAGCAAGATGCTGACAATTCACTGTCCTTGTCCTACTCACAGCCTTGCTGGCCTGGCAGTGCTGTGTGATGAAATTATACTGTTTGGGAAGACTTGGAGGAACTGTTTCTCAAATACATACTCTTTTTTTTTTAATTTTTTTTTTTTTTTTTTAAAGCTTAGATAGTAATTCTGTATAATACTTCTGCCATACTGTAATCTGTTGATTAAACTTAAATCTCCTTGTGTTTATGTCACTTTC
>JAOWBP010001760.1:24668107-24679052 GCA_028571105.1 Tragopan temminckii
CATTAAATATTTTATTATTGTAATGACAACTTGCTTACAATACTAGAGTTTTTGGTCTCACTAAGAAATCATCTTCCCTCACTCTACCTATTTGCCAGTCTGACCAATAAGTATATGCCAAACCTACTTTTGTTTCAGAGGCAATTGACATATCCTGCTCACCTTGGCTGGGCTGATTAGCTTATGCCTCTGTGGGCTGTAATTGTCAGAAACGCTAATAAGGTCAAGAACTGTGACTCAAAATTATGTCCTGAGGGTGTTTTAGTGCTGGGTGGAGAAGTCAAAGGTGTAGGGCACGAATACAGAAGAAACAGCTGAAACTGCAAATTGAGATGCTGAAAAATCAGATTTGGGAGGAGATTGGGCTAGTGATCATTGAGAGAATGAATGAAAGATGGAGGACAAGGGAAGAAAGTTTTGTAACCACTGAAGTGCTATCTTGATTGCTTTTCCTTCTTCCATAGGAGCTGTTGACCCTTTGTGAACATCTGTGCAATCTATTGGCAAAATGAGAGGTTTTCTTCCCTAGCAAATATGCAAAGAAGGTGGTGGCAGCGCCCAGGGCTTAAACGTGATGATAGCTGACTGATCTTTTCCCAAAGTGCAATCAAAACAGTGTTGTTCATGTTGGTCTTACTTGATTCGTGTGGGAAGGATTTCCTGGGTCTTGGAGTAGACCTTAACTAGTACCTTACACAGCACAGGAGAAGATAGTAAAAAAACTGCCTGAATATGGTCTGGGGCTACCTGACTGAGCAGGTGCTTGGACCAAATGACCTCCGCAGGTCCCTTCCCACTTCAGGCATGCTGTGATTCTGTGTGGTTCTGTGAATGTGGTGAGTGGAGCAGCTGGTGCTTAGATTTTGATGTGCATACTGTGCATGTTTTCAGTGCTTTGATTTGGACTCTGTCATGCCTGTTCCTGTGGGCTGGATGCCGTGTAGCAGTGGGAATGTATTAGGCACAGTTGCAGTGTAAGCCAAAGCTTGTAATAATTGATAATTGGGTGATTTGCTTCAGATATATATTCCTTATCTGTAAAGCAGATGTATCTTTACTCTCATTTTTTCCATCCCTCTTCAGTACCATCTTTAGCTGTGTCATAGGTGCTCTGTTGTTTACTCTTCTTGCAAATCAGGGCAGAGTTAGTTTACTTTTTATGAATCTAACTACACTACCTTGTAATTAGGTCATTGTCTATAGTTTACCATAAATTCTGAATTTATTGATGTTCTTTAATGTAAGATTGCTTTCCTAAGACTAACAGGAAAATAGGAAATCAGTGTTTTGCGTGTCAGCACACTGATAAGAAATCACTTGTCCCTTTTCAAGACAGATTCAGAAGTTCACTTTTGAGAAGTTAGGTGATTGTCTTCGCAAGGGTATTTAATTACAATGTGATAGGATATTAACAGTGTGAAATTAGAAAGTCTCTGATTTCATTTATTTCAACATTTTTACATTGACACTCCAAATTATTTAATCTTCAGTTGCGTTGTTGTGTTTGAACAGTTGAATTGTAAAAAAAAAAAACAACAAAAACAAAAACAACAACAAAAAAAAAAACAAAAAAACCCCACGTATTCACTTCCTACTGGTATTCTCTTAGCAACATTGTCATGCTAAGAAAGTTACTGAATCCAGAATAGTTTTCACAGAGAGCTACTAACTAGCCTGAGATAATGAGAAACACACTCATGAGAAATTGGAGAGGGATCTTATAGCTGCTTTATACAAATCCTTTCTGCTTTTGGCTGCGGTAAACTCAGGGACAACTATCTAACGAAGAAAGATGTGTAAGGTGGTAAATCATGTGAGGAGTTGAGCCAATGGTATCTTAAATTTGGTTCTCAGTATTATGAATTTTAATTTTTCTGAGCCAGTTTCCCTCAGGTAAAATGGAAATAATATTACTGCCTAACCTCAGGGGCTTCCTGAATGTAAGTCTAGTAGTCTTCATGAAACAAGTGCTTCACATTACTGTATTCCTGCTTGTATAGAAAGTGGAATGAGCCTAGCAGTAGTTGAACTTAGCATGAAGGAGAAGCAATGGATGATTTTGTTTTCCTTTGCTTCTTTTCCTGACATTTTGCAGAGGAAGAGGTGAAATCTCTTAGGAGTGTACAAAGGGTAGTGTTTATAATTAGATGCAAAAAAACCCAAACAAGCCAGTAGTCCCTTACCAGTTCTTAAGGTTTAGTATTTTTGCCAGATATCTTCCAAAGAGAATGGAAGAAACTCCCAAAGAGCAGTCCTCACGAGAGGATTCCATAGTGATATGGTAACATCTCTCCTACACTCTTCTGACCAGATGAAACTGTGGTTGTATCAGTGGTCTAACTTTTACATGGATGAAAATAGATACAAAACAATGTGGTTTTGTACAGTATAGACTGCTTTACTTTAAAACTAGCATTCACTATGAACTTTTATATTATCATGCCAGCTTATGGATGCTGACTAATACATTGGAAACTTTTCTGAACAAGTTTATTCTTATCTTGAGAAACAGCAGCAACTCTGAATTTTAATTAGGATCCTGTGAACTTGCCCCTGATAGATGCAGTTCCATGTTTACTTGGAACTTGTATTAAGTGGAAGCTGTTTCTGAAATGGGGGAAGTGTCATGTCCTTTTCTTGCACTGTTGTGTTGGCACTTGTGTTCATAACGGTCACAGGGTGAATCATACCAGGAAATTTATCTGGCTGAAAACTAATCTATTTTTATTTTCTCAGCTAACTTTCAGATGGATTGTTTCCCTGATCTGACTCACCGTGTAGCTGCACAAACAGTAGTGCTGGCACAATTGGGAATGAGCGACTGGAGGTGTGCAGGGGCAGGGCACGTCCCATGTAGTGACAGCCTGCACCTTCCCCTAGAGTAAATTGGTTACAAATCTGCACCTAAAAATTAGGCTGGGACTATAACCAAGATGCAGCACAACTATTTTGTATTTTGAGATTGTTTTCTCTCTGTAATTCCTGGTTAGAAAAGAGCCAGTGATTTAACGTCTGTGCTGATCCCAAACTTGATTTAATTAAAAAATGCTACCAGGTGGTTAATTCCCATGGGTTTAAAGTTTTTGAACAAACAGTAACTTGTAACAGAGTAGTGACTTGGCTAATGTCTGAAAAATTAAATAGTGCCTTAATCCAAATGATACAGTAGCTTTGTAATCCTCTCTGATTTAGGGGCTTCATAAAAAGAATATTTTAACTAAAAAGCCACCCTTGCAGCAGAAAGATACCCTTCTGAGACTGTTGAATTTGTTGGTTTCTGGATATTACTTGAGATGTAAACTATACTTACGTTTTCTAACTTCACAATATGCATTCTGTGTTGGTAGACTATCAGTGAGACTTTAGATAATGTTAATTTTCAGGCCTCTGAGTTTTTGCAGAGTTTGCAATATTCTGCAATGTGACTGCAGCATTCGGTAAAATTCCTTTAAAAGTATGTTTTGGCATAAATTCATTCTTTGTAAACCTTTTTCTGGTTTTGTTTGGTTATACAGCAAAATTTGGAGGAGGTTCAATATCTTTATGATTACATCATGCATGAAGAATACTCTGTTTGTAAACATTTTTATTTAGGATCCCTTTGGATGTTTTTCCATCACAGTCAAAGCTTTACACATTTAATTTACACCATGTGGAACCAATGCAGGTACATAGGGTCTTATGCTGATGAACTTTTTCCACACTTGATCCAACTATCCCTTCCCCAGAGGAGAGAGGGAATTGTTGTTCTGGTCGTAGTGCATTATTTGTGATTTGTAATAGCTGTGTAATGCATATTTATGTGTGAGTCTAAATGAGCTGTTTTTTTTTTTTTTTTTTTTTTCCTGTGCCAGACTCCAAAATGTCATTAATAGAGAATGCCACAAATGTTGAGGGTATTGGTAATGTCAAGTGTATTGATAAGGAAGGTTTAAATAATCTGTAGATATAGAAATAATAATAAATATTACCTTTGATAGTAAAATTTGACTTAAAGATCACGTTATAAAAATTTTAGTATTATCTTTGTTTTTTTTTTTTTAGTGGATTTTTTTTTTTATTTTTAGGAATATAATGTAATATTTTTATATTCTTATGTAGGTATTGGTTTGATCTGGATTTATTATGTTTGCTTCTTAAAATGAATTTTCCCATAAGAGTTATCAAGTCACAACACCAGAGCTGGGTAAAATAAGGGGGAGAAAAATGCTATTTTTATTGTGAGACAGCGTGATTGCAAAAGCGTCGCTGTCTGATTGTCCATAATGTGTCTGACCTTTCCTTACCAAAGGAAAATATCTTTGTAGAATAGTGAGTTTTGCCAGAGAGAAAGTCGCAGGTCTTTGTATTCAGTAACAAACACTGTCACTTGTAAATTGCCTCACAATAAGTGTTTGCATTTTTGTAGTAAATTATGATCCTGCATTGGAGGTTTAGCATATTAATAGCCTTTTCTTTCTTCCAGTCCACTTTGTTTCCCGAAAGCCAGCCGTGGCTGGTAGACTGTTGATGTCAGTGTATCACAGCTGTAGTGTAGAGGAGTTTAAAGTGATCAGATGCACAGTTTATAAGAAGATGACTTGCCACAGTCTCTTTGTTTTGCCAATCAACATATTTAAAAATGCTCCAAATATCTTATTTTCTTTCAAGTTTGTTGAAAATCTGTTAGCATTTCTTTGGGTGTGCATATATTTTTTTTAAATACAAAGCAAGAAATTAATCAACTTGCTAACATTTTAGTCTTCTCAAAATAGGTAAATACCAACAATTGCTGTCTACTATAAAATACAATGCATCGTAATCCAGTGCTTGAAGAACACATTTTTAAAAATTGTTTAGAATGTATCATGCAAGAAGAGAATGGTGTTTAAAAATGCACCATCACCATAAATATAAATGCTTGTAGTGTACATAAAGACTTACAGAGTTAAATTCAGAAAGATATGATTGTGTCTGAAGATGGCAGTTTCTTTAAGTCCTCATTCACTGTGTGAAGTGGATCTTTTTCTCATTTTTAGTCATGTTGGGTGTGCCTTTTCAACTATAAATTAGTGTGAAGTTCTGTGGAGCCTGGGACATGGAGCAGACACTGACAGCAGAACAGATCTGGAGAACTTTCTATGACGGTTGTGAGTGCAGTCACCAAGGAAATGGTCTTTATACTCAAGCTGTGCTGTGCAAAGCTTTTGTTTCTGGGAGGGAAATATTCAGTAGTGATTTTAGCTTCTACTGTAGTTAAAGATTTTGTTTCTGGTCTGAAATGATAAGAAGAGGAGTGTTGTACAAATAATTTTCTTTTGATTCCTACTGCAACTGCCATTACATAATTCTCGGTATAGAAGTCTGTCATTAGTTTGCTATGTCGTTCTCTTGGCTGCAGTTGTGTGAACTTGGTTGAAGGAGTTGCAGGTGAATGTTACTATTTTTGCAGAGTTCTGAGCAGCTGGTGGGCCTGACAGAGAGCAATTGATTCAAATGGGAAGGATATAGAGCATGGAGACCTGTTTGAAAGATGAGTTGATTGGATTGGGAACGTGAGTATCTTTGGTATGAAAATCAAATAAGCATTGCTAGATACGGTAACGTCATAAAAGGAAAAAAATAGAGAAATTTTGGTGTGACCGTATTGTTTCTGAAAAAATATTGAATATTTATATTGGAGAGACTGGTAATTTTTAGTTAATTATGAGGTCACGGGAAGTTTCCATAACAGAAAAATTACATGGTAATTGCAGTAACTCCTGAGATGCACCAACATATACTTGTCCTTCAGAGACTGGAAGATGAAGTTAAATAGAAGAGTGCTCTTTTTCTTCACTGTTATTTATAAAATGGTATTATGTAATTACAGGAAAAAATCTAAGCAAATATAATTAATCCCTGGAAACTCCCAGCTCAAATACTGCATTGAAAAGTAAAGGAATAAAAGAAGGAGGTAAATGTATCTGTCTTGGTAATAAGGTGCCTGTCATCTGGGGATTCCAGTGCACAGCTACTGTTACAATTTGGCAAGGCAGCAGTTTCATTTACCAACTAAATAGGATGCGGTCATGAAAAAATCCATGCTTTAAAGACCGGAGTGTGAAACTTCAACTCAGATATTTCTTTCCATCTCAACATATGGATGTGAAAGCTGGAAATCTAACAAAGGTACAGACATCTAAATGCCTTTGAAAGCCAATGCCTTAGAAAAATACTACGTATTAAATGGAATGAATTTATAACAGATGCCAAGATTCATTAGACAGCTCAAAAACCCCTTGGCTCTAAAGTTATCCAGAAAAGAAGATGGAATTATCATCTGGAACATATGTTAAGAATGAAGCCAGAGCATCTGTCATGGAAAGCATGCCATTGGGCAGCTGGAGGAACAAGGAAAAAGCACCAACTGAAAAGAATCTCTCCATCGAACACCTAAGGTAAAAAAAAAAATAAAAAGGAGGAGGAAAAAAAAATAGAAAAGAAAAATGAGACCTCACAGTGGTTGCAGGAGGGATGGCTGGAGACTTTTAGTTTGTTTTCTAGTTTGCTTTTATTTTTTTCAATACACATAAGCTGAAGGTTTTGAGTTGTTGTCTGTGAAGACTGCAGATAGCAAGGGATGATTAATGAACAAAGATTAGAATTTAGAAGTACAGACTATGTACGGTACTTAATTGTTATGTATTTTCATTTATTATAGAATTTGTATATAGCTTTAGGTGTGACAAGAGAAATTAACAAATCTTTATGCCTTGCCCCTGGTTGGTTTAATCTGTGATAGTGCATTCTGAATTATCTGGATAAAAATCCAAAATTACTTTATCCAAATAACCTACAATAATGATAGCACTATCGATTTCCTTTTCTCTGACAACGTTTGCTTTAGTTTCTTTGTGGTAGAACTACTTGTCACTTTCCTGGAGTTTCTGAAGTAGAAATTCTCTGCTAAACTGTCTTTTGACTTGCACTAGTATTACCTTTAATGTTAGAAAAATTTGTGCTGGAAACACCTCAGAAGGATTGAAATTTCATAAGAGACTTCCAGTTGGAATGTGAGCTTTCAAATCTGTTGTCTGTCTCTATCTTTTGATCCCATGTTATGCAAAGCATTTCATTAAAATCCAACAATCTGAATTAACTTTTTCCAAAGTAGGTATTCAGTACTGTGTTGGACTTGGTAGATTCCTTTCCTTTGTTGATGATGGTGTTTGTTTATGTGTTTGTTTTGTTTTTCTTTCAGTTCCCTTATGATTTATCAGGTAAAAGGGAAAGCTCTGTGCTCAGTAATGTGGAGGCTCTTCCAAACAAATGTGTGTGTGATACGGCTTTTTAAAATTTGATTTCCTTTTTTTTTTTTTTTTTTTTTTTTAACCTCAGTGAATCAACTCACTAACACCCAACCTGACATATGGGTAGAGATGCTTCCTGTGAAAAATTTGAAAAATGCTTTCACCTTCTATATGCTGAAAATTCGAAATCATGGCATTTCATAATGCTTTTGGAGCCGCTTAAGGTTTACCAGAAACAATTTTAAAATGTATGCATTTTAAATACAGAGAAAATCTATTTTATGAGCTTAAGTAGAGAGCCAAGAATCATGTAGTTCCACTTTGCAGGGTAACGAGTTTAGGCAAAGTGAATAGCTTCTGAAACATTTTCGAACGCGTATTGATAGCTACAGCTTTTCTGTTTCTTCCGCTTATAATATGAGTGTTGCACTGAATATATTCCTTAATGCTTCATAAAGGTGAGAAGTGCTTGCAAATGCAATTCAGCCACACTTAAAGGTTCAGCATTCTAGAAATGTAATTAGTTTTTACTTTTCTTTTTAAAAATGTTTACAGAGATTTTTTATTAATTCTACACATTCAGGGTTGATAGAACAAAGCTCAGATGCCTTCTCATCTGTGGGAGGTAAAGCATGTAGCTATTGATTGTGCTTCACAACCTATTTGGTCAAGGTTTTCTACTTAGTTTCACAGACTTTACTACTGATCTGTTGTGTAATTATTGCAGTTAGGACTGCAGACAAAACTTTGCTTAACTAAACTTTATCAGAAGGTGTTCATTCTGCCAAATTCAGAGCTACTTTCGGCTGTGTTTTATGGAAAAATAAATTGAGAACACTCCTGAATATCTTTTCTTCTTTAGCTTTCATGACTCTTTACTCTTTAGCGTGTTTGGGAATTTCTTTATATTCAGTTTGTAATAAAATACTTTCAGAACTACATTTAATGTGCTTAAAAGACAGATCTCTGGAGTAATGAATTAAAAAACATTGCGTGGTATACTACTTCAAGTTGTGTTGACTGGTGTTTTGAAATACAGTTGTCCTGTGCTCACCACTAAAGATTTTTGCCAAACAGTACATAACAATGAAAAATACTCAAGTGCTAAAAATACAGGATTACTACATGCTCTGACCTGTGGTCACTGAGTTGGCAGGAGTAACCTTGTATTGTTTGTTCAAGGTTTGTTTGAACAGAACAATTATAGGATGATCATTAAAAGTTTTGACATTATTTTTCAGGAGTAGAAGATTAAAAAAACACCTTGAAGAAACAGGGTTTTTAAGAACTCTGCAGGACTGCACTACACAAAATAGCAACAACAGACAAAACATTGTAAACATCTTCATTTGAAAAATATTCAATTCCAGTTATCGAGGAAGTGGTTGTTTATGCAAATTATGTATTTTCTTTGTGCGTTTTCCTTGCAGTATTTTGAAACAATATGCTACAGAATCTTCGTCTGTAAAGGAAGGGGGCTACTTGCCCATGTCAGGGGTCTCATGTTGGGTGAGGATTTTTGGATGTTTGGCAAAGACAGAAGACTTCCTCCTCCCATTTTGATGTAATTCACAACCAAATGACACACAGAGTAGTGGTTAGGTCAAAGACGGCTTGCTAGGCTGATGGTCTGAATGAGTGATTCTCTGCTTTAGAAACCTGGTTTCCACGGGTGAGTGTGTGTGGGTTTCCAGGGTACAGATTTGCTGAGTTTATGCCAAAGCTAGTTCTGTAATAAAATTGGAATGTTTCAGCCTTTGTTCTTCTGCTGTGTATGGTCAGCATGCCTGTGTTATTTTGTCCTTGTCCCTGTCTCAACTTTTTTCCTTTTGTAACTGATTTGAGAAGTTGTTTGGGAACTGACAGAAGGAACAATGGCATTTCCTTCAACTTCGCCTTTGGGTGTACTGGATATTCTTGATCCAGCCTCCCAGAAAACATTACTTGTAGGTAAAGCTGAGGTGAGTAACAGTGGTGGACAACAGCAGGCAGATAGTAGAGTTGACATTTTCCCAAGCTGTGAAACTCGAGCGTTGGGTTGGAAAATGAGAGGAGATACCTGAATAATCTTTTTATTTTAATTCAGTTCAGAGACCAGGTTTTATAGTTCAAACAGAATTCACTGCTTCCTATTGCTGTTTCTGTTGCCAGACTGGAAGAGTTGTGATTCAGATTTTGTGAACTTTGTGAACGACTGCAGTTGGCCTCATTGAAGATTCAGGTGGAATGAGAGCTGTTCCATTTTTTCCCTGGGAAAATTGAATGGAATAAGAAATGGAATTCATGTCCAATTGAAAACAAAATAGCTTTCCTCCAAACCCACTTTTCTTAAAATTTAGATAATCTGTAAATTTATGATGTTTGAAAGTGCTGTGTGACTGTTTTCAAGGTTGTAATTATGGTGATGAAATAGTTTTTCATGTGTATAAAAATGTTTATTGAACAAATGGGCAGATGCAGATCAGTGTATGACTATGCATTTTTCCATAAGAAAGTGGGGAAGTGTATCACTTCCTCATTAACCTCACTGAGCTAGGTGAACTAGTACAGCTGTCCTTATGTTGAAAATTATGTACCAAAATAACTAGTTAACTTTCAAAATCTTGGCCTGTGTTTCCAACAAGATTGCCAATTTATATTATGTATTAATACATTTTATTGGACTTAAAAATGTAATGCTGGAAGTGATTTTGAGTGCTAGTTGTCTGTCCCCTCTTTTGATGCAGAGGCAAAAATAAGGAAGTCCATACACTATGTTTGTCTGTGGTGTTTTTGAAAGCTCCAGCAACCCTCTGACGCGAAGTTGTTCTACAACTCAACAAACTTTATTTGGATCAACTTTCTAAGTTTTTGAACTGCCATCTATAGATGTGAGGTACAATTAATCGCTGTCCTCCTTATGAGACTCTTTCATATTTTAAGAATACTACATTCCGCCTCCCTCCTATTCCCTACCATATTCCTTGTTCTAGACTAAGCCTCAATAGTTATTTTAACTGTGTTTCAAACTTCATGTTTTCTACAAACAAACAAACACAAACTTTATAGTTTGTTCTCATTGGGCTTTTTTGGTGTAACTTTTTTTTCCCCCTAATTTGGTAGTGTTCATCAATTGTAAATGATAATATTTAAGAGCTTTTCTCTTTGCTTAGTAGAGGGGAATAATTCCATGTGTTTATCTGTTTCCCCTTGACTTACAGACAATATCTTTGTTCGTATATAGCATAATGATATTTGTCTGTTATGATATTTGCCTCTTTTATATCACTATTGCATCCATACTTCAAAGTCTGCTTTTTCTTTCTATTTTTTGAGATGTACTTGTCTGTTTTATAAAAAATACAACCAGAACAAATGCTAAAGATAGATTTTCTGTGTTTTTTTTTTTTTTCTTTCTACCTAAATAAGTGATCTGTAAATCTGTAACAGAATGCAAAGAAAAAGAAGTAGAGAGTTATTCTTTCTTGCTTCACTTGAAAATGTTGGAGAAAAAAAAATCTGAGACATGATGCTTTTTGCAGTTATATTGACTTTTAGTAAGTGGTAGCATTTCAGTAATCTGGAATATGACCTTCTTCTGGGAGGTTAGATGAATAATATTCAAGTATTTCTTTTTTTAAACTGTTGACTTCTGTTAACTGTGGTAGTGTTATTGTAATCTTATATTTATTAAC
>JAOWBP010001760.1:24679152-24690649 GCA_028571105.1 Tragopan temminckii
CAAAGCAGTTTCTATTTGCTTATACAAAGAACAGCAATTTCATCTGAGGAAAATAAATATAGTGATATTCTGAATAATCAGATGTAGTAAAATTACCCTAAGAGGTGTTGTATGAAATCTTTGACCAGTGGTCGCCATAGAGCTCATGTTTTGATGATCAGATAGTCTTTGCTTGTGACCCCTGCTATAAGGTGTTTTTAGTAGATGCATATATTGTCTGAGGCTTCTGAAAGTGATGCTGGGCTTAAATGAGATGTTCTTGCCTATGCATTTATTTAAATTTGAGAGGTTTCCTTTCCAATTTTCACTAGTACTAATTTAAAGAAAAAAATAGCGGCTTTTCTTCTGTTTGTTTGCAAAAAAGTCTCTGTGGTACAGTACTGCATTCATTTGGGAAGTGAACTTGATGTTCCAGAAGGGTTCCTGATGCTGCAGTCACCTTGGCTGTTCGTTTTGTCCATTTCTGAGGTGTTTGCCCTCCTTCCCTTTCTCTTATCCCTAACAAAATACATCAGGGCCCACCTGGTATGTCCATGTCCCGGGCTGTTAATGTGATACACATTTCCTGCATGTATCCCAAACCTTTACCTCTCCTTTTTTTGGGGGGGGAAACTTCTATGTGGCCTTCTCATTGGCACGTACATCTCTGTCACACGTTTCATATTTTAGAGTCTCAGCATGATAATTCCTCAGAGCACAGAGTTGCACGTGACTGCTTGCCTTCATGCAGCAGTTCACCTTGCTCCACTTATCAGTTGGTGACAGCCAAACCAGAGATCTGAGGCTGCTGAAGAAGAGATAATGTCTTTACAGCTCTGCTTGGTTTCTTCAATGAGGAGGAATTCCTCCTGGTCCTGCCCTAGTAAGAATGGGTGTTTCCTGCAAGACTGATGTGTTTCTCGAACAAACCAGTTACGTTAGCAGGGTTTTACCCAGTGAATGAAATTTAAATGCAGAGTATTTGTTTAAAAAAAAAAGTTTTCCCATAAGGCAGTCATTTTTGTCATTAAGTTCTCATCTTCAACTCTTGGATATCCACAGGAATATTTCTCATTATAGCCCCTGAAGGAGGATCCATCATGCCAATACTTCTTTTCCTTTTTTTATGTTCCAGTCAGTGACTAAAGAAGCTCCAAAACCTGTGGAGAACTTGCTGATTTCAGCTGTTCTAATATATGAATAGCTAGAAACGTGTACTCAACAGGGAAGACTTTCTGATAGATGTTTGTTTTCATTTCCCTTCTCACCACCCTCCAGCTTTCCCTGATCTCCACTGTTGAGTATTTCTAAACATGATATGTGGGTAAGCTCTTACTTTACAGGACTTGAATTATCTTGGAAATCGGAAGCACGGTGCAGTGCTGTCTGAAAATACGATGTTCAGTATACTTTTTCTGGGGAGTTGCTGTATGTTTCTGTATAGAATTCTTCTTAAAATCGGTGCACTCTGTCCTCTTCTGGTACAGTTTTTGTTGCAGTGCAGCATTTTGCACTCTTTTGTAGTTTGAGACTCATATTCCCTACTTATTAAGCAAATTGGGTGTTTTAATGTGATGCTACATGTGCTCATTAAAGCTATTTTTCCAACAGCTGATCATTATTTGTTCCTTTTTTGATTTTTTTTTTTAATTTCTAAATTTGAGAGCCAGCAGAGATTTTTGTTTCGTTCTGTTTAAAATGTAAAATTCCTTTTCCATTCTTTGTTCGTACATCTCCTCTTAAACAGTGTGAAATCTGTTTTTGGTTGCTGCGAGTAGCCTGGAAGAAAGTTTGTCTGTTTCATTATTACCTATGGATATAGCCTAATGCTTTGTGTTGCCAGGCGCGACAAAGACTCCATAATCTGCTAAATTCCACTTTTCCAAATGGGTCAAATGTTTCGGGAATGTGAATCAGCTTTCTGAAACTTACTTCTGAATTTTGAAGTGCCCTTCCAAGAGGCACGTAATGTGGGTGAAGAGGAAATGGAGCTGCAGAATTTGATGATACTCTTATTAGTTTTTAGTATATTTATTTCAAAATCAAATTATTTTTATTGGATAAGTGTCCTATGGCACGCTTGTCAAAACTTTCAGCAGTTTAGATGATGCTGTGGTTTCTTCTTTTTATAATGTGTGGTTTGATTTTTCATAAATAACTTTTCTAGATCCAAAAAAACCCTGATTTACTTTAATAGTTTCTTCTTGCAGTTTGACTTTACAGAATTTTGCTGAAGTAGGTAAGTGCCTTGGTACATAAAACACCACTGAAGTAGTGTAAGATGATGAAACTGGAGTAGCTTCGAATTCTGGCCTAAGTCATTTAAACTTTGATTTTCGCATTAACTGTGTTTAAAACTCCTTTATAGATGTGATTTCCTCAGAAAACATACCAATGGGAAGAGCTGTTGCCTTTGTTAATATAATATTTGCCTAATGGAATATAAAGTATGAGTTTTTGAATTAGTACACTTGTGCAAATTAAGGCTTGGAAAGCAAAACAAATTTTCAGGTATTACTACTTCTCCCCCCATCCCCCTCCCCCAAGTTACATGCCAGATATTGTTTATATTGTTTGCTGTTTAGTGCAAATGTCTGGACTACAGATTTGGTCCTGTAGGAAAAATATGATATAATCCCCTTATTGCTTTGTCACTGTGAGAGTTAGAAGACTTGAAAATGGACCAGGCTGTGGTCCTAGCCACGCCTAAGAAGTAAAGCTTAGAATTACAGCCATTGAGGTCTGGGCTGGTGAGGAAGCTGTGGGATCTGAAGCTGTGAGTAAAATCCTTTTAGTTCACATCAGAAACAAAAATAGTGAATTGCATTACATTAAGAGAGTATTGGGGAAATTTAGAAAAAGTACTAAGTATTTAATAGACTTGTAATAATTAAGTTGATAAATTTTAAAAGTTTATTATCAAGGCCCAGACTTTGAGATGATGAGTGTCTTAGTTTCAGCTGGGACTATATTGTGTTCTTCAGAGTGTCTGGTATGATGCTGTGTTTTAGTTCTAGGAGAAGAACAATGTTGATAACACACTGATATTTGTGATTATTACCAAGCAGCACTATGTAGAGCCAAGACCATTTCAGTTTCTCAGTGAAGGGCTGGTGGGGATGGCCCAAGAAGCTGGGAGGGGACGAAATCAAGACAGCTGACTTAAACTGGCCAAAGGGATATTCCATACCATATGACATAGTGTGGAAGGAGAGTTTTGAAGGGAGTGGAAATTCATCTCACTCTTCAGCTCACCGGTGAACAATTGCTTTTGCATTATTTGTTATATGTATTTTTTTTTACATATATAGTCATAACTATTATCCTTTTCTGTTTCTCTCTTAGCAATTAGTTTTATCTCAACCCATGAGTTCTATTTTTTTTTTCTTTTCTTTTTCCCCATTCTCTTCCCCCATCCGACTGGGAAGGGGGTGGGGAGTGAGCCAATAACTGTGTGGTGCTAAGCCACCTGGCTGGTTAAACTCTAACAGTGAGACAGGAATTGTGGTTAAATACCTGGGAGTAGTTTATGTGTACAGTGAAACATTATATAGATGAAAATGTGAGTGTCTGTAGTAGTACAGTCCAACTTTGCAACGTTACTGTATCGTGTAATTGAATGCTTATGTTCTGCAGGAGTTTTTGCCTGTAAGGGTCTTTGATGTCTGTGCTGAGCTCTGCTGGGATGCATTTGAATCACTGCCAGTATATTGCTCTGGTTTGTTATAGCCTTATTTGCAGCATTACTTTCTCCTTAAAATTATAGATTCCAGGCTAATGCAGTGCTGTGGTTCAAGTAGACACACTTGAAAATTGGGGGTAGGGTGACACATAATCCTGGTCTTGATGAAGGCCTTGGCCTTGCAAATGAGCACAGCTCTGCCTTTGGACCTGTGCAGACTGCCCTGTAGCATGCTGTTTACCTTTTTCGCGTGTCCGGAGCATCCTGCCTGGAGCAGGCCTGGGCCTTGCACTTGGTGGGCAACCTGCACAGCGCCCGATTGGGGTGTGAGGAGGAGAGCAGTGCAGTGGAAAGGGCTGTCTGCTGTTCTGCTGTGCTTTTGTTGATACTCTGCCTGAATTAGTGACAGCTGTGTCCAGAAGTGCATTCTGTGTTCCTTCTTTTTTTCCCACATCCCTAATGGCCAGAATGTTCAAATACAGATAGCAGAATGATATATCTTTAAGTATGTGGCTCTTTGTTTTCTGAAGTTCCTGTTCCCGTTCTGGGTGCATTACCTTTGTGGAAGTCTGTAATGTTTAGATGTTGAACTATCTCTTACAATATTGGGTGCCTAAATAGGTACTTATTGTCTCCATCAAACAATCATAGAATCATAGAATCACTAAGGCTGGAAAAGACCTGCGAGATCATCCAGTCCAGCTGTCCACCTATCACCAATATTTTCTACCAAACTATGTCCCTTAGTGTTGTATCTAAATGTTTCTTGAACACCTCTAGGGATGGTGACTACACCACCTCCCTGGGCAGCCTGCTCCAGTGCCTGAACACTCTTTCAGAGAACTTTTCCAAATGTTCAACCTGAACCTCCCTGGCACAACTTGAGGCCATCCCTCTAGTTCTATTGCTAGTTAATACAGTAGCATGCTTATGTAGCTTACTCACAAACCCATGTGCTATACCTATTACAAACTTATATGACAATTTGTATGCATAATTTGTTAAATATGAATGTTAGGGATGGAAAAGTATTTTGAAATCAATCACTTAATTGCAAGTTCATGGAATACCAGCAGAAACATAAAATATTTTTTTGAATGTAAGGATGATGCTTTATTACTTACTTATGTCCGCAAAGGAATCTCGCAGCATAGTGGTGGTCTGGTTTCCAGAAACGCTGTTACTCTAATTCAACCCACCTCAAGAGCTGGTGATAAAATTCTTGATGTGAAACATACTTTTACAGCAGAAGAATGCAGGTGCAAAATAGAAAAGCAAGCATTTTGTCAAGTGGTATTGATTGTTTCTGCCAAAAAACACCAGACTATTTTTAGATTAAAAAGATAAAAAAAAAAAATTAGCCATTGCCCTCGTGAAAGTCTATATGTTTGGCTTCAATTTTATCATTAGAAATATCCATCCTGCTTTCTTAAGCTTTGTAATTGGGCTCCAACTGCTTGAGCTGGGTGGGGGCTGTGGTGCAGCGGTTGTGCAGGGTGAACGGGCACAGCTGCCTGGTGATGTCACAAGCTATTGAGATAGCACCACGCGGCAGAGGAAGGGGATGGGAAGGCAGATTTTAAGGAAAAAAAAAAGCGTCTTCAGTAAGCAAATTATTTTCGTCTGTGTTGTTTTGATTAGGATATGAAATAACAAGCAAAGTCTAATTGCTACAAAAGAAATTACATCTGGAGAGTTTAACTGGGGCAGTTTCAGAAACTTTGTGTGTGTGTGTGTGTGTGTGTGTGTGTGTGTGTGTGTGTGTGTGTGTTCGAAATGTCTCATTTTGCCTCTGAAGCTGGGAGAGCTTTGGAGCACCTTGAGCCTGGTTTCCTGCTGTGCTGGCTGTGCCCACATCTGCCCAGCCCTGGAGCCATGTGGGGTCTTTGGCAAATGCCCATGTTTGCTGGGTGTTACCGTACTGCAGTTGAGCACATGTGAGCACACAGCGCTGGGCTTCCCGTGGCTACATGAATAGATGTGTGAGGTGCTTGACACTGTGTGAGTGGGGTCATTACTTGGGTCCTGTTGACTATCTTTTGGTGCGTCGAATTCTTTTGTGGGCCATACTTATGGTCACTGCATGGGATCTTGTGAGGTGTTTCTTGGGTTTCATAGATTGAGGTTCAAAGGCATGAAGATTAATCCCTACTCATATTTGTGATCAGGGATCTTGGTTTGCAGGATGAGGTAAAAGATGTTTTTTAGAAATATTTCCTATGATGGATTGATACTTTTCTTTCTGCTGTGTGTTCAGATGCACAGGTCTTGTGAGAGGACAAGAAAGGTCACTGAATTGGTATTTGTAGGGAAGGAACTTCTTCAAATAATAGAAAATTAAGACGACATGAAGTCTGCCTGGGGGCTGCATATAATATAAAAGCATATCAATAGAAAATGTATTTTTAACATGTGTTCATTAGAAATTCAACTGTGGATGCAACTGTAATGGTTAATAAAAATTACTAATGTGAAAAAACTCTTGAACAACTGAAAAGCTGGACAATATGTACTAATGGCTGTCACAACATCACTGATGCAGAAGTACAAAGACTGTTGCTTGCAAGTACCAAATAAAATGTGCTACCATTTGGAAGACATGGTTTGCTTGGCAGCTGGAACCCATGGAGATCGTGTATTTGGTTTGCATTTACATGTGCTTGTGGCAGTCTGAACTAAAAGCAATTTACTTCAGTGTTCATTGCACCTCAAAAATGGGAAAATGGCGATGACAGTAAAAATTAAAATCTGCAATTTTAAAAGTATGTAGATAGTACACAGGATTTCATTTAAAAAAATGTTAAAAAGATATATGTATTTTAATGTAACACAGCTATGTCTTCAAAGCACTTTCAAGGATGTAAAAGATGCCTGTGTAATGATTTCTTTTGAAGGTAGGTATGGTTTCTATCAGTGAAGTGTCATCTGCTTTTTTAGAACGTTCCTAAGGAGACATCAGTCAGCACCTGTCGGCAGAGGACAGGAATGCCTGTCTTTGTGCCCGTACTGCAGTGTTTGCAGGCTGGGTATTAGAACGAGATTGTGAACAGCTTTATATTTCAGTAAGAAGCATCCCAGTAATCTTTTTAGAGTGGGAAGACTTTCTTTTCACTGAAGTGTGACAAATAGAATGAACACTTGTTAAAATTAGTGTTCTGCTTATGCTGAGGTGCAGCCTGCAAGTGGTCCAGTCAGCCTGGCCTTTGGTGGTAAAGTCAGTTCCCTCCAGGCCATTGCTGGCACAGGTCTTCTCAGCTGCTGTGCGGAGTGTGTGGCATAGCCTGGGCATGGCACTGGGGTAGGAACCGCCGGATGCTCCCACACGCCCCTGGCCCTGCACTCCTGCCAGTGAGCTCTCTGTGCAGCATCTTCTGCTGTCTGCTGGGAGTGATCCTCTTGTGCCTCCTTCGCATAGGTGTCTGCTCTCACAGATTTTATAGAACGTATGGGAGATGGCTATGGCTCTGTCACACATAGATGATATCAGCTGCTGGATTTAAAAGCTGTGTGGGAAGGAAATAAGTTGTTACTCAAGCACCTAGTTTCCCTGATCTCATGCTGGCTTGGCTTTCTGGCAAAACGTTCCTGTAATTCACCTCTTTCGCTGTTCCATTGTGCTGCCTTATAAAAAATACAGTTCTATCGTGGAAGCTAGCTCAGAAAGAAAATAGGAGCTTGTGTGGCTGAACTATAGTTTCCCTGAGGCATCACAGCAACAATTCAAAATTTAATATTTTCTAGGGTTTTGTTTTTTTTTTAAACAGAGATAAAACTTACATTTTGGTTTAGTTTTGATACAGAAGATATGGAAAAGCTGTGGAGAATTATTTATGTAGGACTGAAGGAGTTATGGGGTAGTCTATAGCTGTGGTTTGCTGGTTTTCAACAGTTTGTCTAGACAGCACTTTTTCTCCTTTTCATTCTTAGTGTATAATTTTTTTCTGTATTTTTTCTATAATACAGCTGTGCTCATGAATTTTCATTCATAAATTTTCCTTTTTGTGTTGTATTTTGAATATTTATTTTGAAGTTGATTTTGTAGTGTCATATTGTCTCTATATGTTTTAACATATAGAAGTCATATTTAGATCACATTTTCCTATAATTGTATTTTGTATATCCAACTATGTAATAGCAGCATAGTGACACCGTTTTCTTAAGTAAAAATAACAATGTTTCTGTTAGAAAAACAAAGGAAAGTATGTTTGAAGTTCAGCACTTGCAACACTAATGTACATTTCTAGCAATTCCAGCACACACAAAATCTCATGTAACATAGATTGAAATAAAAATAAAGATATACAAAGGCAGTTGAATGAATGCTTTCAAATAGCTGTAGCTACTGGATTGAAATATTTGAAAATATGTAGATGCAAATGAGCTTTTGAATTACTTTTGCTTTTGGAAGACACTTTTGTTTATTCTTTCTCAGTGTTAATTCAGTTATGATATAATTGCACAAGGAGTTAGGGTTTGTTAAATGTTATTTTTTTCAACCTCCTCCTCCCAAGTTTAAAAAGACAAGATTTGCCTTAACTTTTGACTTAACTTTGATAACTTAGGTTTGTCATACTTTTAGACAACCACAGGAATAGCATAGCTATCTCCATCCTGTTCAAAAATGTGTTTCATTTTAGTGTTTCTGTATGTGAGCTCTGTATGTATGTGCATGGTTACATTTACACTCTTTTAACAAAGGGTAGTTTTGGCTGTGGATAAAGTAATAGGAATCTTCTAAGCATAAGGGAGAAAATAAAAAAAAAAATAAGCGTTGAATTACTTGCTTACTTTCTGTGGTGGCATGTTACATCAGACTGTCTTAAGAAAAAGCCTTACGTGTCTGTTAAAACATTGTTTCATGCTTTTTATTGAGTTAGTTGTTTATTTGCTGGACCTTTTGCTGAAAATTCTGTGTATGGTTAAGTGCTTTATATAGAAGTTCTTGAAGAAACAAAATGTAAAACTTCAACATTCATGTAAGCTGTTAATTTTCATGTATTTGATTTTATCATGGAGTACTACCCTGTTGTGCCTATTACTTTTTAACAATGGAGTCTAGATTGTGATGTTATTTTTTAATTATTCATTAATTTGTGTGGATAGTAAGAGTGAAATTTCCCAGTGTTTTACAGTAGAAACATTTAGAATTGGTTTGTTACTGAATTAAAATCATGTAATGTTAATATTTCTTACATATGTATGATTTCTTCGATAATTTTTAGGCTTAAGCAGCTGTTGAAATATCTTTTGCAAATACTTTTTAACTGTCACAACAAAAGAAATCGGATTTGATGGTGAATAACATCTTCTAAGGCTGTTTCTTTTCTGTAAGGTAAGCTTGAGTTCCTCTGCCAGGATGGTAGCCTAGACTGTACTGTTAGATATAAGTGTATACCTAACTGCTTTTTGGTGCTTTGTCCTTCTGATGTTTTCCCCTTATATTTTAATTGATTCCAATGCAGTTCTCATCACAGTCGTGTTAATCTCGAACACATTTTTTGCTGTGTTTCGTGAGCTGTGGTGGCAGTTGAAAGCTGATTTTTCAGTATTGCCTCAGTATATTTGAATCAGCTGAGAGTCCAAGTCAGCTCCCAATCTTTTGTACAAATGAATCTTACTATGAAATTTTTATTAGAATTCATTTGCTTCAGATTACTCAATGTCCAGTTAAAGTAACTGGCATTTTAGCATTACTGGTGTTTCTGTTCTTTGATATAGAAAATTATTTTCTTTGTAGCATTTTTGTGGTTGAAAAAGTAATATTAATTTTTAAAAAATAGTCTTTTTGTTATTAACTACATACACACACACAAAAAAGGAACATCTGCCTTCCAAATGTTGTTCAATGATAGTAATTAAAAGGTTAAATAAAAGCTGAAGCAAGCTTTGAATTCTGAAGCATTTGCAACAGCTACTAATCTGACTTACTGCAGACATCTTTGTCAAAGTTGAAAAAGTTAGAGCTAATTAATTTCTTGGGAGACATATGATGAAATTGTAGGTGTGATAACATATTTGAGTAACATATGGTCGTTATGGGGCACCTTTCTAATGACTGAGCACCAAGTTAAATATAGACTCCCCAGTTTTTCACTTCTTCTATTAGTGATTCTTTTTTACTACAATTTAAACTCCTCTTATTTTCCATTGTGTGTGAAATAAGATTTTATTATAGAAGTCACTTCAAAAATATTACTAGCTTAGTGCTATGCCATGGTAAAATTTATTGAGTACTGTGACACAGAAAATTCATCTCTGTTTCTCAAAGCATTAATTGAGATTATGTGCATTTTGACCTTTATTTTGTGAAACATGAAACTTGCTGCTGAATATTTTTGTGTGTGCTCGAAAGCAGGAGCGAGAACATTTTTGAGAGATTGTTAGAAAAAGCACATTGCTCCCCCTGTATGTAATATATTGAAGCGTGCTTTAATAAGATACTGTAATTTATGATGTCGTAAAAAGGACATGCGAGTTTCTAGAACAAATTCTCAGTCTTCAAAGTCATAATGTTTTGTATTTTTTTTTTGTGGATGGTTCTGCCATTCTTTGGAGGCTACGTATGTAAAGACTTTATTAGAAAAAGATGAATGGTAATTAATCAGTTTCATGTATATTTAAATTTATCTATTTTTGTAACTTAATGAAAACTCAAAAACTTTATTATTTCGGTGTCAACAAGTGGAACAAGCAGCCCAGTGTATTGCTTAGTGATAAATAAGAAAGGAAATAAGAATGTTTAGTGAGAATGAAGAAAAAAATTGAAGAGAAGAATGCTTTTTTCTGGAAGTGGTGCAGAAGGTAAAAGATACATGAGAAATCTGCGTTTGGTAAGGGCAGAAAGTATAGGATGCATGGTGAAGGGAGCTAAATATGTACTGATTTCCTGTGGCTACGGGATCAAGAACTGTTGCGAGAAGCACAGGGGCAATTATTGCTTGAGTTTGGCCATAATTTTCTGGTGGGAGAGTGAAAGTCTGCACTGATGCTTAGAGAGAGAGATAGAGAAGGCAGGAGTAAGTGAGGAATTGTGTCTTGGTAGCTATAGCAGTGGGGAAAAAATTATCGTGAGAACAGATAAGACCAGGAATGCCTTTTTCACCCGACCACAAAGTCCAGTGCTACGTACAATGTCATTTGGATTTTCTTTCTTACTTGTTTACATTAATGTGTAGTTATTTTTTGCCAAAAGGGAGCTTTAATGCGTTTCTTGACATGTTAGGTGATGTAAAGTGTAAGATGGTATTTTCCTTTTTCCAGAACCTATGGAAGACTTTTGATTAGATTAGATTAGAAAAGGGAACCAAAGCATGATTTCTACTGTGGGAATTGCGTTTTGCATTTTGTTTTCCTTTGGTTACACATGAGATTTGCAACAAGTACTAAGAATTATTCATCAAAATACATTTAATGGATGCAGTAAACTTCTTATAAAGTTCAGTTTCTCTGAGCTGGACTTCCTTCAAAGCCTTCCAGCTGATCAGAATATTTATTTACTTATATATTTAGTTCTGTATATCACTGGAATATTCAGAGCATGATCATAGGTCACAGTAGGTGGAAGCAGTTTAAAGTCTAGGATCACTTTTACTTACTTTAACATTTGATGATTTTGCTTTTTGTAAAATTAGATGGATTTCTGTAATCTTTAGTTGATGGTTTTGATAGACTTTGATAGGTGAATTTTGTCAATGAGTTACTCCTTCAGAAGCAGAAAGTGTTTTGAGTACCTGGTGTCAGTACACATGCAGAAGAATGTGTCTGGGAAGGAGGGTTTGAGGCAGATGTGTTTGGTCCTGATGAGCCTGGTACTGTGTATACACACGATGTTTTTCT
>JAOWBP010001760.1:24698495-24733600 GCA_028571105.1 Tragopan temminckii
GGGGCGCGGCGCGCGCGGGAGGGCGTGCGCGGGTCGCGGCCTCGTGCCGGTTGCCCGGCGAGAAGGGAAGGAGCGGTGCGGGTGGCGGCGGGCGCCTCGTGCCCAGGGCGAGCCGAGCCGAGCCGAGCCGCATTTGTCCCGCGGTGCCAGCCGTGAGGCAGTTGGCCTCCGGCTCGTCCCGCTCCGTGCCTCTGGCCGGGACACCCCTGCTGGGATGGGGCGTACGCTTCAAAATGGCGGCTCCGGGGGTGAAGGCGGCAGCTGGCGTTGTGCCCTCTGCACATGTCCCCGAGGGCTGCCCCTCTTGTCTGCCTTCACACCGTCGACGCCAGCCTGGCATGGGCCGCTGAGCAGGGCTCTTGAAAGGTGGCTCCTGGAGTCACCCAAAAGCTATTGTTTTGTAGGGTGTGGTAGTTGTGCACTTGCTCACTTCCAGCGAAGGATTACCCTGGAGACTCGCTCACCTCCATTAAAAGGTCGCTGGCAACTCGACCTCTCTGTGTCTGCACCTCAGTGCCTCCCCTCAAGGCAGCGTTGCCTTCATTGAGGCTGTGCTGGGGGTTGGCATGCACCCTGAGCCCAGAGATGGGGAGTAGTTCCTCAGAGCTTGCCATGCTGTGTGAGGGCTGCGGGGCAGTGGCTGGGGTAGGAGAGGGCAGTGGAGGCAGGATTCCAACAGCAAAGGCCTTCCTTAGGAAAAGGTCCAGCTGAGGAGATGGTGTTTTTTGAAGAAATTAAGGATCACCAGCAGAGACAGAGCTAAAAGAAAAGAGGGTTATATATTAATGTCCAAAATTGATTGAGTGGATACAAAAACGGAAGGCATGTATGTAGTCTCCTTCAGCAATATGAAACTACTGTAAAGAAGCACGCTGAATTCTAGCTGTGCCTAATTCATCTGACAGCACTGCTATGTATATCACACAGCAGCCAGCATCCACATGTCCATATGCTTCAAGTATTACATATAAAAAACCCAACAAACCTACCGGTACAAAAGAAGACGCTTTTCTCTCTGTATTTTGGGAAACTAACCTCTAGTGCAGACCTGGTGTGGGTGTTTAAAGTTATTAATCTCAGGGTGTTTCAGTTCATCTTGGGTGGTGGTACAATTCCATGTATAAGATAGAGAGTTCTGTGCTGTTTTTTTCTTTTCCGTCGATAACATGTTCCATATTAAATCATACTTTGAGCTCAATGAGGTTTTGTCCTTGTGTTCAAGACACAGCAGTAAGATGCTGACTCCTCATGTTTCCCTGATGGTCTCCCGGTGCTAATAATCACATCATCTGGGACAGATCAGTGCTCCGTTCCCTGCTGCCTGCCATTCCTTACGCATCTTTCCTATGACCACAAAGCTTCTTTCTCTTTAAATTGCAAAAACAAATTATTGTAAGTATTGTATCAAAAAATACCGTTGAAAATAGTTCTGAAGTTTTTAAAATGTAAAACATACCAATAACATATGCAGTTATATATATTTGAACTGCCAGTGAATGTTCCTGACATGATTACATTCTCTGTGCTGTCCTAGATCTGTAAACTGCATCCCGCCTCATCCTTCCTCGTGTGAGCGGTATCACCAACTGTTCGGGGTCTGCTGCTAAGACCTTATCTCATCTACACTTGCTTATCCAATCACAGCCTTTTGAGGGAAGCAGTTTAGTCATTCTCATGATAAAAAACTCTGGGAAGAACGAGTGTGATGAATGTGAAAAAATTCATGTGAAAGGGTTTTTTGGCTAACGTTGACATTTAGCAAATGGACTTTCTCAGGTCTTATAGACTTTTACAGCACCCAAAATTAAAAAATAATTTTAAAACAAAATTTCATGGGATGTGACTGTTCATACTTTTAGTTCGCTTGTTCTTACCTCCTCATACATGTGAACTTACCATTCTATCATTTAAGGCATACCAAGAAAAATCTTACCGCCCCATACCTGGTACTTACAGTGCTGACTACTAATTAAATCCAGTTGTATTCTCTTTTCCTTTCTATCACTTGATAATACAGCTGTGGGCAATGATCTTTTTGCCTCTTCAGACCAGTCCACCTTCTGGACTACGGGCTTTTTCTTACCACAGTTACATTTAAGAGAGTGATCTGAAATTACAACTTATGGAACTATGTAATGAAACAGTTTTTACTATTTCTAAATATGCGATGAAGTGAAACATAATAAAAGTGAATGTAGGTAAAGCTTTAAGATTAAAAATCTTTTTGGCAGTGAGTCAGTCTTCATTCATTTAAACCTGGAACCGTTGACATTTCTCTGTGATTTTATTTTATTTTTTTTATATAAAAGGAGCTCTAATTTTAAAGAGTACTTAGAGAGGTTTAAAGGCTTAGTGTTATTTTAAATATGGAAATAAGATGATAGAAAAGGGAGTTAAGACAAAATCCTACACTGGGAAAACTCTTAAATACCCTGCAGTCCAGATGATGCTCTATTAGAAAGAAATAATACAGAACGGGCATTCCATTGGAAGGAGTTGTGAAGCCTTGTTGTAAAGGGATATAAACATCTGGCAATACACCTGGTCGCTACACACATTTATAAATCACCTCAAGCATCCTGAGGAACCGTAGAGAACACACACGAAAATTGAACTAAGAGCATTCATAAGCCAAAAAAAATAAAAACAGTCTCGATTTAGTGTGGAAAGAAATGAGTCTCATTTACTGCATAAACACAGTTTGAAAAGACATGATGCAATTCTGCACTTCTTGCACCTTTGCACCTGCTGACTTTCATTTATATCCTCCAGGCAGCAAACAAGCCTGAAGGCCTTTGGCTCATGACCAATGCTGACGTTGCAGTGTGGTTCTACTGGAGCACCAGCAGCTCTGGTGGATCCTTTCCACCTCTGATCTGATAGGCACGTTGAAGTTTCCTGGTATTTTTTTCAAACAGTTTGCGTGGTGAATCTCCCAGTGCTGTTTGTTGCTGCTCAAGATTGATTGCTGTGTAGCTGTATGTCTCGCAGAGGCCTGCTTTGCCTACAGACCTTGATTTTTCTTTTCAATTGCATTCATTTCTGTAGCTTGAATAGTACCACGTGCTCTTGGAAACTCCTTTTATGGGTGGTCCAGAAGAGGAGTGTGAGCTGACAAAGGTCAGAAGTGCCTGCAAGATAGTAAGGTCCAGATCCATGGATGTAAATGTTAATGCAGTGCAGCTGTACCTTGCAACCAACTGCACATTCAGCCCTTAACGCTTCTTTCTTATACCTGCTGTAATATAATTTTCTGCGTTTCTTGTAGAGCAGTGCTGTGCTAATTAACATACGTGCCACCCATTTTGTTCTCCATTGACAAAACAAATCAACAGTGAAACCGCTAAACTTAACCAGACACTTTGGGTTTATGCTCTTAACATAGGACCAGATACAATCACTCACATGCATTGCTGCTCTTTTGATTGATAGGATGATGGGAAATTGGGGTTCCCTGATAAACTAAAATTCTCCCGTGGTTTTTTGACTAACAGGACTGGAGGTCCAGCAGAAAATATTCCAGGGTTGTGTATCACAGGAAAACAATTAGAACTCAACCTTATTTGTTTGTTTGTTTGTTTGTTTAGAGTTGTATTGAATCTTAATTAATGGTGGTAGGTTTTCAGAAAAAGAATAAGCATTAAATAGTTTTTGGATCTGTCATCACACTCAAGGTTCAACTGATATCACAACGGAACTGAGTTTTCTCTCTGGAGAGACAGGTCTGGGGAAATGCCAAGATAATGTAATACAGCCCTTGCATGCATTCATGCATTGACTGAATGTATATCTTACTGTGCCAGAGTCTGCCTGGATCACTAATTGTTATGAGCTGTAACTATGCTGGATAAGCCACTGGGATGTCCTCAGCTAAGAGCTTTTCTTAGCATTTGGGCCAAAACTCCTTTCTCCTTTCAGAGTCCATTATGTAAAGGAGAAGGAGCACTGTGCACTGAAGGAACACTGGTGGCGACCAGCAATTTGAGGATAGGCGCCACTGATGTGCTTTCTTCAGGTCCAGTTTCCCTTTTCGGGAGCATAGATTCATCTAACTTTCAGCTATAGCTTCTGCTTCATATAGGGAAAATTACTCAGATCAGTGACTTCTTTGTTATGTCTCAAAACAATGTCAAGGCTCTGTGTAAAAATGTGATCACATGGAATAGAATTGGCTCTGTGGGTGGAGACTTGACCAGAAATTCTGTTGAATTTGTTTGTTGAGTACTAACAAGACTATTCTGGAACCAGAATAGAAGTGTTTTCTCTCAAAAGATGTCTTGCTTTGGATAGAAATGGATTGGCTTCAGATTTCTAGTATAGGAGCATCTGGCTGCTCACACCTGGAGCTCTGGCCAACCATGGAACATATGCGTGGCCTAGGACAGACCTGCTTCACTGCCACCACATGTCTTATTCACAAAAACACAGAAGTTGTTTCCCCAAACACAAATGCTAGACCTAGGAGTCAACAGTCCCTGGAGATGTTCAAGAACTGTATGGATGTGGCACTGAGGGACATGGTTGGTGGACATGGTAGGGATGGGTTGTTGGTTGGACTAGATGATCTTAGTGGTCATTTCCAACCTTAATGATTCTATGATTCTGTGAAGGGACAAGAAACAGAAGCCATAACACACAAAAAGAATCCTAGGGTTTAATGCCTCAGGCCCCTAAAGTGGCAAAGAATTTATTGGGTGAACCTGCTTGGAGGATATCTTCCTTCTGTAAAAGCTTTTTCCGTTCCTGTAGAGATTACATAGATGTGACTGTGCATTGTAATTGGAGAAATTACTGGAAAGGTCGGAAGTGTAAAGACTTGCCAACTAGTGCAGTGTCTGAACAGAAACTCGTGTAGGACTGTATCATCTGAAAGTTAGGAAAACTCCAACTTAGTTTTGCAAAACTATTTGCTTATTTTTTCCTCTTTTTATGTTCTCTGTGGGCGTGCACATCTGTGTGCATTTAGGAAGGTGGCCCTTCTGCAAGTGCATGCTGCAGAAACAAAATAAGTCATAGTTTCTATACTGTTATTTCACTATATTTAAAGCAGACCTGAAAAATACAATATTTAACCAAAACCCAATTAAATTGACTTATGCTTTTTCTGTAATTTCTTTCCTATCATTACAGATTACAAAGACATTTATGCCTAAACAGAAGCTGTCTTCTTCCAATCAGCCTGCTCTTTCTGCTCAGTTCATTCACTAAATCATTTAATCACCCAAGGCCATATGTTACCATCTTGTGTAAAACGGGTGGAATAGAAAAAAAAAATATGCAAAAATCTCTGCACAAGTGTGGGTGTCAGAATCCAGCATAGCTCCCACTAGGAAGCACAGAATACGTATAAAATGTTACCACCAGTGAGTGTGACTACAAAAATAAATCTAGACAGACAAAAGAAAGAATCAAGACAGTAAAGGTGAAGGAGACAATCTTGGAACCTCAGTTCTGTGCAGAGAAGTTACAGACAATGTTATGTATGAGTCCACGTGCTCATCAGCTCAATATTCTGCCTGTAATACAGTTGTTGTGCTCTGCTGTAATTAGCTTGAGAGCACATTAGCTCATGCTCACTGTATGTTCCCACTTTTTAAAATTGCATGAATATGATCCTGTCCCTTGCTTGATTCTTTCTTTTTTGTCTTCCTCCTTACCAGGAGTGCCACATAGAAAGGTGCTGGTGCTCTTTTTGTCCCAGTATATGGAGTCATGTGCTTTCACCGCTCAGTTTCAGCTGCTGTTCTCTGTCATTACTTCACATGGCTCTCTATCTTGGCACACTTGCTGGGTGACAGACTCTGGAAACTCGTGGCTCAAAGTAAGTCATGGGATATTTGCTCCAACAGGGAGTTAGAGAAGTTAGAGGTGGAAAATTTGTTGTTTTTACAAGAAGAGGACTTTCTTATGTTATGAAGGGATCTCTGATCCATCCTTTGTTTGTACCTCCAGGAACCCATTGTGTGCTGTCTTGTTGCAGTGAGGAGGACAGCTCTCGCCCCAATGGAGGGCAGCTCTCCCAGCCCAAGCTGCCAAGCAGCCGCTGCATCTCTCCTCTCCGAAGACAGGGGCATAACAACACAGACTGCAAAAAAAAACCAAAAAAACAAAAAAAAAATCTCTCTAAAACTGCACTGCACATGCCGCTTTATCCTAAGACTATGAAAGCATAAAAGATTATATTTTCATTTGCATGGTTTGCTGGTTTTTATTTGGCAGCTACAATAACAACAGGCTACACTGAGCCCATAAAACAAAGTGAGAACAGCAGCTCATTTTTGTGGCAGAATGTAATGGCTATGGCTAAAGGGCTTGCATAATTCATCTTAAACCCTTATGCCTGTATTTATTGATGTTTAAATGAAAATTAAACTCTTAGAGCCATAAGGAGGCTTCTGGTATCTGAAAACAGGGTTCTGATGCGGATATTTTTATCTTATCCAACGAACTGCAAGCGCCAGTTGTCCATAGCACTTACAGAGAAAAAGGGAAGCATTTGGTTAGCAGGCCCTGCATCTCAGCAGGCTGGTGCCTCCCTCCCCTTGTAGGCTTCTCAAGTGGCCATGGAAGCCCTTGGAGAAGGATAACGCCGAAGGTCTGGCTGGCCATGCCTGGGGGTCTGACCTGGCTCAGGAAAAGAGAGGCTGCCGCTGCAAGCTATAGCTCTGTGGTAAGAGGGTGGTCGCTTGGGTGACGTACCAGAGCTTCTTTACCGCTTTGGCAAACCATGAAAAGCTGAAGTAAAACGGAGGCATCTGGTTTCTTTGAAGGCAGCTTTTTGGAAGCACAGCATCACTGTGAATACTGTTCCTAATACATGAAAAAAAAAAAAAAAAAAAAACACCCAAAAGATTGAGCTAACCATACTGTTAGAGAAAGGATTTTTATTTCCCAGAGGCTTTTAGAAAGCTATTTTGTTTATTTCTCAGATTTTTTTCAGCAATGTGTCATTTTTTTCTCTCTATTCTCTGCAAGATAGAGCAGACTCAGGAAGTGAATTGCTGCTTAGGGAAGTGTCCTGCCTCCAAGCTGACTTATATAGTAGGACATATGGCATAAGTTATATTTGGACAGATGTGAACAAGTAGTCAGTAGATTTGATAAGATTCTTTATTTAAACTAACTTGCACTGTGTCACTGTTCTACCATCTTTCTCTCCTTCCTCAATCTGATCTTTTGCTGTTTTTAAATATTTTAAATATACATTGCTTCTAGCTGCTCTGTAATGCCTTGAATGGATTTAAGAGCTTTTAGTCATGACAGTAATATCTGATTTTCTTCACAATATGATTGGCAAATATCTGCTTTTGGTGAAAAAGCAGGCACAGAGGATAGATTATATGAGTTGCAAACCTCAAGTGATCACCAGTTTGAGACAGCCCAGTTCAGTGTGAGCCATTTTCATTGATTCGTTCAGCTTGGCCTCTGACTCTGGTGTTTCACTGGTGTGCGCTTGGGGCACAAAGTAGTTCTGTGCCTCCCAGGAGTCACAGTGTCACCAAAAAAAAAAAAAAAAAAAGGAGAGAATGAGCTTCAAGAGTTCCTTTACTTCATCACTCTGCCTGGATACTTGTCAGGATCATCTGTATCTGTGTTGTTTCTGACAAGTGCTTATCCCCCTTATTATATTTATTTATTTATTGAAATCTCCAGTGAGGGAGATTCCACTGTCCATCTAGGCAATCTGTTCCAGTGCCTGATCATCCTCTTTGGCAATATGATTGTACTGGTGTATTGTTGTAAATGTTGTTGTAAGAAGCTTGTCACTTTTTGTCTTACCCAGAGTGGCTATGCAGAAGAATTTGTTTCCTTTTTAAGCTAATGCCTCACGCACTGGAGGGGAGCCTTCACATATGAACTCACCCACTTTAGTCTTGCCTTCTCTAGATTAAACAGTCTGACACGTAGCTCATGTTTTTCACATTTTGTTTCTTTATTTTCATCTTCTGCACTCTGTTCAATTAGCTCACATTCTCCTTGGCCATTCCCTGACTGTGAATCTTGGATTTATGCAATTTATTATTCCTATCAAAGCAGAGAGATTTCCTTTCATCTTACCTGCCATGCACTAAGCTTTTTCTGTCCATTTTCCAACCTACCAGAACCATTTTGAAAGATAATCTTCCCTCCATTGTGTGTGCAGCCCATTCCAAGCTGGGGCCATCTGCAAATTTAGAAGTTATACTTTTAATCTATTTATCTGTATTGTTAATGAAAAGCTTGAGTTGTATCAGTCCTAGGGCAGGTACCTGGAGAACTGGACTCATTATCCCTTCTGTTTGGAAGTGAGTCTTTTGCAAGGATTCTTTGTGTATGACTTTTCAGCCAGCCCTGTAATCACTACTGCAACCAGTTTCAGCTTCCCCATGTACTCTGGTTTGGTCCAAAGGGCATCAGATAGGACAGTGTAGACAGCCTGGCTGCAGGCAAGATGTGGCATCTTCTCTCAGGGTCTCTTAATCTGTCTCAAAGAGGAACTGAATTTACTTAACTTGGTTTATTTGTGATAAATCATTGTAAGTCATTGGTCTTCTGGTTTTCTAGCCATTTTAAAAATGTTTGATTATTTGTTCCAGTTTGTTAACTAGCCCATAATTCTCCTTTCACTCTCTTTTGAGGATGAGGTATCCACCTTACCCTCCATGAACTCTCAAAAATAACTGCTGCTGATTATCAGATTGCTTCAACCAGTTCTTTAATACCCTAATGTTGGACAATAAGTACAATACAGATTATGAAATAATTACATACTGTGATAATGAGCACCTAAAAACTTAATAGATGCTGTTTGGTAGTGTGAAGGACAGGTGACATCACAAGGCTTTGCTCCAACACAACGCTTTCTCACCAGCCTCCATGGAGCCTGCTACCCGCGTGTTTTGCTTCTAAACCACAATTCCTCAATTCCTCAACATTATAACTCTTGAAAGATAGCATGGATGAAAAAAAATACATTCCTCAAGTCTTGAAAGTGGATGTAAGTGGATATTTAGCATAATGCTAACAAAAAGAAAGAAAACATGGAAGTATACTAACTGCCGGGAAGATGAGTTTTGACTGCCTGTGGTGATTCAGCATACAGGTCAATAACTTTGCCTAATGATCACCTTTTTGGTACAGGCATTTGCGACGCAAGCATATGTGCCTTTTTCATTTCCAGCCCAACTTTTTAATGGTTAAAAGCTAATTAAAACATACAGTGGCATTTTGAATCAATATAGCGTATGGACTGCTGCAAGCTCTCTCATCAGGCGTGTTGCCCTCAGGAAGCAGCATTAACTTCAGCAGCAAAATACTGCTATGAGCTCATTAATCATCACATTCAGAGACTGCCGTGGTCGCAGTGGCAGCAGCTCCAAGCCTTTCTCGTGGTGAAGAGCAGATACAATGCTTAGCTATGCGAAGTGTTGCACAAACATTAACTGCTACAGCCAACTGTCTTTGCATTTGGTATTTATTATCTCAGCTCTTTTGATCAAAAAGCCAGGACAGACCATGGGGTGAATTTGCACAAAATGATACAGTAAATGGGCGTCAGTCTGCTATTAGGACTCAGCGCCCTGACTTTGTAACTCTGAAGTCTTATTTCCCTGTGAGAAGGAAAATTAAAAAATAGACAACAACCGGGTATGTGTAGGGAAGAAAAAAATGTAAAAGAAAGAGAAAAAGATTGGGAATGCGGGTAAGAAGAGTTAAGGAGAAAGAAAAGGAGAGTGGAAGTTAGAGGTCAAAATAAGGTTGGAAGAAATCAGGCGATAAAGGGAAGGGAATTTATTTGGAGACATTTATGAATATAAACAGTGTATTCAGCACCCATGAGAAATTTTGAGAGCCTCTAGTGATCTCTGTGCTCCAGTACCAGGTGCTCTCCAGAGCAGGAGTCCTCTCCCCAGTCACACCAGTCCTGGTGCGTGAGATCGGGCTCTCTGGAACAGAGCAGGAAGGCTCCTCACGGCCCCCACTGTCCTACTCACTCATTTCAGCACTGCACAAATGTTCCCAGGCTCTTTTTTTGCTCAAAAGCCTGCCAAGCCATGGCAGTTTTGCTGCTACAAGGAGCCCTTCTCACCTTTTGTGGGGATTCTGATGAGCAACTTCCAAGATATCCAGCTGACATATCTTGTGTAATCCTGCGACTTCCTTGTACGTACCACTGTGATTTTCCTTGTGTGTATGGAAGAGCAGAAGGAAAATCTGAATGCTGAGTATTAGCTTGATATGAGATCGAAATGCACAAATTCCAGTATAGACTCTTTTTATTGGGACTTTGTGTTTCAAAGGAGTCCATTTTTTCTTTCCACCAAGTTTCTCTGCGCCTTGTGTACTGGCACCTTACTAGCCATAAGCCATACAGCACACAAAGTGGAGATTTGTGTGTGTGTGTGCGTGTGTGTGTGGCACTGAGGGACATGGTTAGTGGTACGGTGGTCATGGGTTGGTGGTTAGACTAGATTATCTTGGTGGTCTTTTCCAACCTTAATAATTCCACGAGTCTATGATTTTAGAGCTTTACCTGTGTACATGCACTACAGGGGAAACTAGAGCCACTTCCTGAATCTGTATGGCAGGAGGCTGAGCGATCAGCTGAGTATGTGGGCTTGATTTTTCCCTCCCTTCTGCACTGCTTTCTGCCATCGCCGTGACCTCCTGTTGCTCCCATGTGAGTGCTGAGCCAGGCGTTGTGTGTGCATGGGGCACTCTGACTGTGGGCCTGTTCCCACAGAAGCAGGAGACGGCGTGCAGGAATTGCACTGACTGACAAGGACTGAAAAATTGCCAGGGAACAGATGCCTCCACAGAAAACGCTATCCTATAGGGACCCAGGCTGCACATGCGTGGCACTCACAGAGCACACACTGAATGTCCCTCTGGTCACCCAGATGGAAGAACCTGCATTAAAACTACTGAGGTTGTACATCATTCTATGCAATCCTTCATCTCTGTCCCGTAGAGATCCATTGGTCCCCTCTTCCTGCACAGCAGCTGAGTTTTATGCCAGACAGAGTTGCATACCTTGCACTCGGTCCTGTGCGTGGAGCCCTACAGCTTCTGGGAGCCCCTGTCAGGCTTTCCCTCTGTGAAGCGCTGGAGCCCTCAGTTTTGTTCTCCTCCTGTTTGTTTTTTTTTTTAAAGCAAATTTTGAACAAGAGATGGAAGAATGGTGTGGGGGGAGATCCAGAAGCAGAACGGGAGCAAGGAGTGCTGCGGTGTCACCCTGAGCTAACGGGGTGAGCCCTCACGGCCTTCAGTCACAAGGAAGAGATAGGTTGGGTAACATGAGGGCACGGGAGAAGGACTCTGATCGGTAATGGCAAATTACCCGCTCAAAAATAACGGAAAGAAAGGAGGAAAAAATTAACGAATAAAGTCTGCACATTATTTTAAATCACAGAAGTGTCAAAAATGGTAATGCCTATATCAAGGCTGCCCTAATGTAGCTTTAATTTGCATGCCATTGGCATTGATTTGATGTGAATATTTACTCTCCTATTCAATTAAGAAAATCCATAACTGCCACCATATTGTAATGTTAATGTATTTTTACACAGCTCTCTGTTTACCTTATTTTCTCTTCTATAACATTAACACTTTTTTTTTTTTTTTTTGGTTAAAAAATGTGTGAAAGATTAATTTGTAGAATGACGGGATATGTGGGTGTGTAGCACAGGCCAGATGGAAGGGGTGTAACATGACAGTTTTCTTCTGTGGCTTCGTTTTGTTTTTATTGTTGCAAGCGAGCAAAGTATAACTAAAATTATCATTTCTTCACTGGGCAAAAAGAAATAAGTGGTAAGTTCCTCTTTTACTCCCCATGGCTTGACGTGATTGTCATGCAGCTGCAACACTGTTCAACAGAGCTGACAGGTTGATAAACATTTGTCTAAAACTTCAGTTTATATCTTTGAAGAACACTGTTATTTAAAGAATTTGTATGTGGGGATCCATAATTTTGTATTGTAGAATAGGTCAGAATGCATATTTAGTCTTAAAGGAGAGCAATTTGGTGATTTATTAATCTTGTGTGACAGGTAGCTGGGGTAAAAACAGCTCCTAATGCTGAAAAAAAAAAAAAGAAGATAAAAAGAGAAGGATCTATTCAAGACAAAATCTCTTTATCTATAAAGCCATCCATTCAAGAAGGCTTTTTAACTGTTGAAAGAGGGTTGTTCCAAGGCCAAATTCTAATTTACACATAAGTATTGTAGGAGTTTGGTATAGTAAATGTCCTTATTGAAGAATAAAGCAATTAGCACAGTAACTCGCTGTCATCTGGCACGTAAAGGCATTCCAAGAAAAAGTTAAGTGTTGAGGAAAGGAGAGAAATTCAGGACAGCATGTGGGAGAGGAATATGGAGGCTCCTTTTTCTGCCACTCAGGAGGAAAGGAGGGGAGAGAAAACCCACTGCAAACTTCATCTGCTTCCTTACCTCATCGTGAGTTGACCCGAGTTTCTTCCCTTCTTTTAAGGGAAAGGAAAAAATGATTTAAAACCTATCTAAGCTCTTGGAGGCTAACGTCCTAAAGCCATGTGTCATAAGTAATAGCTGTACCTTCTGCATTCCCATACACAAATGCTTATTTTGCTTTGTGAATGTGTACGTGTGCCTGTGAATATGTACACCCCTCCTCAGTGAAAATGCCCTTTAGTCGTCTGATCCTTGAGTCATTCTCTTGACTGAAGAGAAAAGGTTTTGCTCAAGTTTTCCAGTAAATACATGTGTTTTGTCTGAGGCTCAGCACAAGCCATTTCAGTACAGAGAGAGGGAACTCCGAAAAGCTAAAAGCTAATGGAAATGGAATGTTGTAAGTCAAATAGTTATATTAACAATAACTTAATTTGATTTTGTTCTGTTAAGAAAATAAAATAGAGCTAGAAACATGCATTAAATCTTCCCTGTCCATCCATCCTACTTAAAATGGAGGATTATTCCATTGTGAGCGTTTTGCCCAATTTGCTCTATTGGGTCTTGGTGATTTCTTAAGTAAAAATAACAAGGTTTCCCAGTTCCTGTGGGAAAATGCTACTTTCTTTTTGTGTCATGTCATTAGTCTGGATCTTGGTGAGTAAAAAATCCTTTTCCTTCTTATCTTTTCAATGTATTTTTAAAAAATATTAGGTTTACTTCCTAAATTTAATTGACACACATCAGTTTTTCACTTTTCTCTTTACAGTTTCCCTCTAAAACTGTAAGCATTTGTAAGTTCTTTTATCTCAAAACATCAATGTTTATCCTCAGTTATGCACTGAGCATTTCTCCAAAGCCACTGCTAACTTAGCTGGCCATGTTCTGCTGGTGATGTTACACTCATATATCATATCGTGGACTCATACTTAAGACTAAGGAAGTGATGCAGCTATGAGAAACAAGGAAAACACTTCCAGTGCACCCCAAGGAGTGCTAATGCAGACCACATTTATTAGCATTTCTGCTTTTCTGTTAGGCAGTGTGGCTGAGTGCACATCCCTGGTCCAGCTGCATCTCTTCATGCCTTTGACCAATGTCTTCCTTTAAGTCTTCATGGCCCATGTCTGAATGCTGACAATTCGAAGCATCAGCAGGTTTCCTTGCACATCAGCCTTTTGCAGAATGCCAGCTGAGGAATGAATTTCCTTGCAGATGTGTGGAGGCTCTGGGAGGCCATTGTGGCTCTGTCTCCCAGAGCTAGGGGGTGCAGTGCAGGGCACCCTGGTGCCCCTTTCCAGCAAGGCTCCTGCGAGTCCCACAGGTGTGCAGGACTCACCCCAGCATGGTTCATACATCCATGTGTGTCAATTCTGTGCCCAGCATGCCTCATGTCTGCTAGGATAGGCTGCATTTCCTAATTCAATAAGAAAAGATGAAAGAAGTAAGACTAGTGAATACCATCAGGGAGGGACATGTGAAACCTCCTGTTGGAGGTAGGGAGGAAACTAGATAAAGAGAACGGGTTCTATGTCCACTGAAAACACACCACACTGCTCTGACTGCTGGGAGCTGACATTATCTAAGGCCATAGAGTGGTGAGCAGTAGCAAGGCTAACAGTAGCAGGAAGGCAGGCTGCCCATTCCCAGGTGGCTGTGTGAGCCGGGCTCCCAGAAATGTGCTGGAGCTGCTTCTTCCTTGCCCAGCAGCTCCCACCCACAGGAGGAGGAGGAGGAGATAACCAAGGATGAGGAGGTAACTGAGCAGACATAAAGCACATCAGCAGTCCGGAAGGTATGTTTGCCTGGGAAGACTAGATTACAAATCAAACAGGGTAAAGTGAGCAGAAAGAGTAACAAACAAATGCTTCTTCAGCCCAAGGAAAGCGACGTTGTTCTTATGCCTCGGCAGGGAGCCGAGGGAAAGAGATGAGCAGACAGCCTCCTCTGGAAACTGTTTCAAAGAAATAAATAATTTGCCTCTGTTTCTTTATTTTAAAAACATTAGATAGTGAAACATTGCTGTGTCTTTCTGTGAGAACTTAGTTGGCCACAGGGTAGATCAGGACTAAGTGGTTGTACCCCAGCCTACCAGCTGCCACTCTTCAGTTGTGGGGACAAGGAAGCACAATCTAACCCGACCACCTTGTTCTGGGAGAAGCACTGCCTGCTGTCCTGCTACATGTGGACTGGGCACAACTGGTATGAGGAGTGCTTGTTTGTTGATGTGCTCCATTAATAAAAACGATACTCTCAAGCTTCATCTTCTCCATTCAGGATGGGCTTTGCTGGAGTGGTGTGATGAGCTGCAAGGAAGTTGTTTCATTTGTCGGATCTGGAGAAAGACTGTGGTAGTAAGTACTACAGCTACATTACCTGACAATAGCTGCCATAGGCGAGCCTGTTTTTCTTCAGTGGCATGGGGGTTTCTCTGCAGAGAGCTCAAAAAGAGAGATCACACAGTTACAGTCAGTGGGTGAGGACTCAGGAGATGGCTCAGGCTCTGCTCACAGCCCTGCAGCAGGCTCCTGCCTCAGTAAAGGAGGTTCGAGTTACCAGTGCTGCAGAGCTGCTTGGGAGATTCTCAGATCAGACGGCAATGAGCTCCTCTGAAAAGCTTATAAATATATTAAATTTATGAACATTTACTGTACGCTGCACTCTGAAATCTGCCAACACTAATCCAAAAGAATTACACATTTTAGGCCTGAACATAACATACTGTATGCAGTAACTCACATCAGAGCAACCCATATGCTACTGTTAATGTGCCAACTGACACATGTTAAACCACAAACATAAGAAAGGATTGGATTTCAACTGCATTTTTGTATTCCAGTTATTCCTCGGGTCCATTATTTTTATTCACTCTCATCTTCTCTCTCCAGATAGCTTGCTCTCCCTAATACATCTTCTCTCCCCCTACCAGATTTCCTCCTGGATATAGCCTGCCCTGGAGACAAGGCACCTAACGTAAGCACATAGGGCAAGCAGCACAAAAATAGAAACCCCTCTTGACATAATCTAGGTCACTTAATAGCCTACTTTCAGGGTTCTCGGTGAACCCTGTACCCACTCCTGCTAGGCAAAGAAAAACCCTGAGAAGAAGTGGGTGGATGAGTAGACAGCCAGCCATTCCAAGTGTCAGATCTGACTCCTTGGGAGAGATGCGCTGAGGATGCTCTGACAGAATGTGTCTGAGCTGGAGACAAATGTTTTTGTATTACATTCATGACACAAGAGTTCTGCCACCTTGCAATATGTGCACATTGTCACTGCTTGATGGTAATAACTGGATTTTTCCAGGGAGCTGGTGGAAACACCCCAATGCTGTTACAATAATTAGATCTCAGGGCTCACTGGGCTAGGATAATCCTCCAGAAGTGGGTATGATTTACATAGAGTAATTCAGGAACAACAGCAGGAGTCTCTTGATTTAAATGTGACCCCTGTAGCAGAAGCAAGTCTACTTCTCACCTCTCAGGTTTGCCAAGGTGTGACACCAGCAATCAAAACAGGTGACAAGGGGCAAAAACGCAAATGGCTTCAGTTCTCCTCCAAATAAGCCACATTCATGAATTTACACGGGGCTAGGGGCAAAAATAATCATGTTAAGGATTCTATTTTGTTATGTAAGCAGAAGGTTTTAAAAAAGAGAAGCTGAAAAGAAGAGCGCATGTCATCGTGAAGATTTGAACCAAAAATTTTCAGTTGCCTTATCAGATAAATGCTACTTAGGGTAGCAGCTAATGGATTTTATGTAGGCCCCCTACTGAAGAGGGTCTGATACAGATTTAAGTGATAGATTTCGCAAGTATTTGGCAATGCATCAATAACGTACTGGAGAACGAGACTCCCAAGTCTCTCCTTGATTAAAGGGAAGCAGCTGCTAGAGCCTAAGAGCTAGAAGAAGTGACAAAATGTGCCTTGTGGGAAACAAGGATTCTGTTCCCACCTCTGCTAGAACTGACCTGGTATAAATTGTGAAGTGAGGGAAATAATAACTGCTTTGTATTTAAGGTAAGATGAGACCGCACAGTAAAATTGTCCTTCAAGGCATGGGTAGAGGGAGAGAACACAGCACACACCCCCAGCCTTCAGTTCTACATATTCCTACAGGTTACTTGGATCTTTCTCTCTTTCTTTGTCCTTTTGGCCTGTGTGGGCAATGCAGCGTAACCTGTAGCAGAAAGTGCTGCAAAAGCTAAAAATACCCTGGAGATGATGGAAATAGAATCCTTGAGGTAAGAGCATGCACTTTTAATTTCAGCACAGTGAAATCTTGTGGGATCCCCTTATTCAGAGTTACATACCTCGCTCTTTCCTGGAAACTTCAAAGACTTTTATGCTAAAGACCCCTTTCATCATGTTCTCAGGCTGGCTTAATTAATTTTAGGATACTGCTGCACTTTTATAAAATAAGCAAAAAAAAAAAACCTTTCTGCCATTTAAATATACTGCTATATTTGATTTTATTTTTAATATTATTCAGACTTTATGTTTTATTTGAAACATAGAAGATATCCATGGGAGTGACTATGGATCCTAAGTCTAGTGACACTAGTCATGTTCATAGCCCTACTCACAGATATCTGCAGGAATTAGGCACTTAGAACAGTTTGGAATAGAAGAAAAAGGAGTATTCATGCATACTAACTTTAACCGGATAAAGACTCCCTTTTAATCACAGAAGAGAGGAGGAATCCCTTGAGGCTTCTTTGTCAGACTGGGACAGGACCTCCTCTCCATCGCCATAAGGGAAACATAGCAGATACTAACTTCTAGGCAATGTCCCTAACAGAAGTTTTGGAATAGGATAGTGTGAATGATCTCCACAGTGTGTTCAAAACAACGCCTGCCTTTTAAATCTAAAGCATTTGTCTGCTGAGGTGAGATAGAAGTCACTATGTGCAGTCAATGTCTGAAGTTCAGTAGCTGAAGTTCAGTCGCAGAAGTTCAGCAGCTGACATTGGATATGAAGAACATGAGAATAGCCAAGCTGTGTCGGATCAAGCATTCATCCAGTCAGATAGACTGTATAACCAAACTATGACCAAAATATCTGTGGAAAGAGTATAAAAGTAAGACAAGTGTATAGTTAAAACCCCTCTGTAGCATTTCCCAGGCCGTCAGCAATTTGCAGCTCAGTGATCTGAGCCAAAGGTGGTATTTTTGTGCTTAACAGACTTCAGTGTGCTTATTTTTTTTTTTTCTTCTATGAATTTGTGCAGTTGCTTCTTAACCCCAAATAAACTTTCAGCCTCCTGTGGTAAGCCATTCTTTAGCTAGACCACGTGTTGTATGCCAAGGTGGTGAATCTCCTTCATGTAGGTTGAACTTGCTATCTGATGGTGTAGCTTTTGTATCAGAAGAGACAATAAGCAATCCGTTCCTATTCACCCTTGTTACACCACTCACTTTTTATAGACTCTTTTGATCTCCCAGGCAGAGTCCTTCTCTGCTTGTCATTCCTAATATGATGTGCATGATTCTAAAAGAAAGATGAAAATTAACTTGTTTTGTTCAAGAAGAGCTAGAGTGGATAAGAGCTGGAATACGTATCAAATAGAGAACTAGGAAATGGTAATGTTTTAGCAAATGTGGTGCTTGTAGTCCATGGCTCTCAGAGGAAGAGGCAGCTGGAACTCCCATCTCAGTGCCTGCAGGTGGTTCTCTTAGACTGAGGACATTCCCCCGATATTCATCAGGAAAAGCAAAACCTCATGTTCTCCATTTACCCTATTTTTTCATCACAGCCCTAGGAAGCCAGGTGAAAAGAAAGATCCTTCCTGCTCTAGTAGCTGTGATGGGCAACGCTTTTTTTCCTCCAAACCAGGTTTCCCTTTTCTGGAAGAAAGCTGTAGTGGGAGCAGCACAATGGCTGAATTTAAACTTTACATTTAAAGTGGTTTTAAAGTTTGTTGCTGTCTTACTACATTTGGAGGCACTGTAGATGGAGAGAGGACCAAGATATTGAAGTACTACCATTTGTCTTTAAAAATAGATTACATTCCCAGTGACCTTCCACTGCAACACGCTATCTCGAACCAGAGAATAAGTGAGTCAATGATTTCATTTCCGTGGTTTGAAGCAATAGATTTGAGATGTTCACTCCCCTCCTTCCCCCATTCAAGTGAGAATGCAATCTTTGCAAAGCTCTGCTTTCATTTAGCCTACCCAGTTTGTACTTGTTGCCAAATGAAATGTGGATGTGCCGCAGAGAAGATCAGTCTTGTCTAATGAAATGGCAATTAGTTTATGCAACTTATTAGCATTAGTATTTATTTTACTTTACAATATTACCTAAAAGCAGCACAGAGAAATGTAAACGGCAGCATTATCTGTTTAGTGCTATCTTTTAAATAAATTGTCCTACTAAATTTGAAAAGCTGGCATTTGTACTGTGTGCACCTATGTTACCATCGTCGAAAGCAGATGCAGAATGTAAGGCGACTTGAACAATCAGCACTGTAATTTGCACAGTAACATTGTTTTAGATCTAATTAGTGCTTATGCAGATCCCTTACAAAAATGTGAAAACCGCACCAGGATGTAATTGTTAATGAATTTAGTGCAAAGCACATCTGCATAAATTCCATTTCAGCAGGAAAAAAAAAAAGCCAACCTCTAAGTTCAACTGCTATTTGCTCAAGAGCCAAAACACTGTGAATTGTGCCCACTATGTTTTAGCCTTGCTCTGCTGGCTTTGATATTTCAAATAAATACTACAAAGTTAAAGCCTCCAGCTGCAGACCAACCCATCTGTAGATGTTTGTTATATTTGGCAGTATTCAAAGATGATTTGCCTTCCTGCTGAAAAATAAAATAAAAAAAAAAAAAGAGGTTCTCTCAGCAAAAAAACAAAATTGAAATACTTATCAGCCAAAAAATAAAGTTTAAAAATATTCTGCATGGGTCAAGTAACAGAACTTTTGGAACAGTAGGCATACATGTCCGCTGCACCTATAGCATGAACTGTATACCTCACTCCACACGTGTATGCAAGTCCATCTGCACTTGGCTTTCTCTGGTCTGAAGAACATAGCCATGGCTAGCAAGGAGTGCTGCTAATGAACACAGTTAACTGATCCTAAACTTCATGCATCAGCTACCTTAGAAATTGCTCACCTGTCCTTCGGGAATAGCATGAGGACCTGTTCCATATACCTTTGTTTCCTTAGAGTTGTTTTCTAGGTTTTAGATAGATCTCTGGAGTTGGTCTTCAAACAAAGAACAGGACTCAGTGGTTCTTGTGACAGCATCAGAAATGTTGCTCAAGATTTTGAAGCTTGTCACAAGACAATTTCAAGGTGAGAGTATCTGTTTGCTGGATCTTGACTTTGTTTATTGCCTTTATATGTGAATGTAACTTAGGTGGACCTTACAGGTACCAAACCTTCAGTAAACTCTTCTGTAGGCTTCTTTATTAAATTCTTATGTTCGTAGTTTTCCTACTTGTGTAGAGCGGACAAGGTTTTAACAAGACCAGTTAATAATTATCATTGTTCTGGTTGCCTTTAGCCTGTAATGGAGTTAGGGGAATGTAGGAACAAAGACGGGAACACCCAAAACAGCACCTGTGCCTGTCCTTCATTATGATATACCTCTGAAACATCTTTCGACAAACTTAAGTCCATTAGAGCAAGGTCCCAAAAGCAGCAGTTATATAACATGTGATCTTGAAGAGGTATTACAGCACATTTGGAATGAACGGCTACATTAGAATTTCTGAGATGTTCAGATATTATCTGTGGGTCCCATGTAAAATTCTTAATATAATCCAGATTCTTGGATTGAAATGGGTAGCTTCACAAGTTAATTCAAGACGCTAGTGAAAACCTCCATGAGGTGACAATCCTTAAATTTGTTAAAAGGATGTTAGTAAAATACATCCTGGCCAGCAGGTTTCATTATTTCTTTTGGCCAGCAAAAGCATGTGCTAAGTGCCTGAGGCCCACTGCACTTTAAATTCAGCTGATTCCATGCCAGTGACAACTGCTGTGCTCGCCCCATAGAGACCAAGCTGCTAGTGGTGAGTGTTCATGCTGCAGCCTCCATAGCCTGAGGGAGGAACAAGAGGGAACCACAGCAGATTGATATCCAATGGAGACTGAAATTTGAGGGAGACACTTAACATGCAGCAAGACCACTATGGCATTGTACCTTTGTTGTATGTATGTGTTCCTTCATACATGCATTTGCTGTATCATATAGAGAACTCCCTTGGGTACTGCACAAAGAAATCTGGAGAAAACTTTCTGGTGTATGTTTATTGGTTTCAACTAGCAAGCAACCTGTATAAACCAGGTCATTCATGTCCCGCTCTTGCTCCATATCCTCTAGTAGAACTGAACATTTCTGGGAACAAAAGAACCCTTTTTATCCTTTTCAAGACGATGAGTCTCAGAATCTCAGAATCACAGCATGGCTGAGGTTGTCAGGGATCTCTGGGTCTGCCTGCTCTAACCCCTGCTCCAGCAGGGACACCCAAAGCAGGGTGACCCGGGCCATGTCCAGGCAGCTTTTGAAGATCTCCAAGGAGGAGACTTCACAGCCTCTGGACAAGTTGTGCCAGTCCTCCGCCATCTGCTCCCTGTTGTTTAGACAGGTACTTGCATTCCATAGATGTCTGTGGGGCTTTTGTTTTGTTTTGTTTTTGTTTTTTACACTATATTCAAAATGTGGAGGACTTAAGAGACAGAGAGAGACTCTGGTAGACAGGAGAACAATTGAACGTGACAGAAGGAGAAGTGAAGATGAGATAACAGACTGAAGGAATGGAGAGAGATGAGAGAAAGCTAAAGAAGGCAGAGAGAAAGACACACCTTTAAAAGGAAACAACAAAACAAAGAACAGAGCAGATGTGATCTGCAAAGGAAAAACATTTAATGTATTAGGAACCAATTTTCGTTCAGAAGAGGTTGTAGGCATCCAATATGCCTGTTTTCCCTTTTGTTCCCTCAGGACTGATAAAGTTTCCTAATTTTTCTGAGCAGATCTTCTAGCAGTTCACGGTTTCCAGTATCCAAACCCTCATTTTATACCCTGGGAAGTAAAGAAGATGCATGAGTTCTCCCACGTAATGGCAGCCAGTGATGGAATCAGTCCCTCTTTCCCTGACCTGCTGTCACATCACTGGCCTGGACCTTGGTCTACAAGAAAGGTTTTCCTGCTTGAGCAGTAATTAATGCTTCAATCTTTTTTTTTTTTTCTTTTTTTTTTTTTTTTTTCAGTTAGGATTTCTTTTCAGTTATGGTCCAGACATTTCCCTGTGCTCTTCATTGGTTGCTGTAGATGACCATGTCTTTCTGCTTCTTCTGAGAAGTAGTTCCCCAAAGTGCTTGTGCCTTGTGCAGCCAGAGGGGCTGAGGCAAGAACTTAGCAGGAAGCAGCAGGAAGCAAAGTGGGCATTCTGAGAGACAGTAGGAGGGAGGAAGCCACTCTTCGATCAGCACATTGGCTGAAACCTTGCAGGCAGGGAGGACAGGCAGGCGTTTTCTTCCTTGCTTTGAGAGCCCTTTTAAATATTAACTGTGCAGTCCAGAAAATTCATCTGTTCTCTGTTCCTGCAGGTTAGCATGGATAATAAAGGCACTTTGGTCTCAGCTTTCAGATATTTTTCTAAACAGTTTTGGTCCTTGCAACATTTACACTAACAAAGAAATTCCGCTGCCTCCTCATCTCCATCCCTCCCGCCCCCACTCCAATAACTTACTCTGTCTTGTATCTCCGACTTGAATTTTGGCATATATTTGCATACATTAGAAACGGAGAGAGGATTAAAGTTTAAGAGGAAATTGTGGCTAGTGTGAAAGGGGAACAAAAGGACATCTGTGAAGTAGCCCACAACTGGCAAGGAAAGCTATTCCACCTCCAGCACCAGCTGCAGGGGAAGTGGTGCCCACTACCCCAACAAGACCTTCTTTGTTGTGCTGCAATAACTGGGAGTGGCAGCATTTAAAGTGATACAATTCGAGGTGAGGAGTTTCCCTTTTTTGCTGCTCAATTCCAATATTATACGGTAGCAGATGTTTCCTAAGGAATGAATTCCTCCTCCTGCAGCCCAAAAAATCTTCCAAATGCAAAGGGAGCAGTTTCATGGCTCTGGGTCTCTCTGCACCTGCAGGCAGGAATGCACAAGTCCTGAAGATCTCTGCAGCTCCACCAGCCCTCCTAAAGTTGCCATCTCCCCCTGTGACAGAGGATGTTTTCCAGCACCACTTGGTCCAGCAGCAGCCGGAGCTGGGGGCTGTGCAGGGGTCATGGGAGACTGGTGAAGGCCAGGCAGGACAGAAAGCTGGATTTGGCCGGGAATCTTGAGAGTAAAAGGGAAGGAATTGGATTCTAAGGAGGAAGCACAGGGAGGAAAGAGATAGGGAAACATGGTAGTGTGAACCTTATCCATTCCAGTTGTGGGAACCACTCTTCAGTTCTTCTGAAATGGTCGAGGCTGTCTGACTGCATTGTAACTGTCCTCAGTGGGGATTTAGAGAACTCTCAATTCTGAAAACTATACTAAAGCCTTATTTGTCTTCTTTTTACAGATCTCCTAGAAGATGCAGCATGATCATTCTCTTGGAGGCTCTGAGACCACAATCAGTCTTGGGGTTTCCCCATGTGATGGTGATGGCAGCAAAATGGTGGGGACTGCTCACTGAATGCCTGGGTTGGCCTGCTGCGTGCTGCCTGCCTCTTGTGATGAATAGCTTCCATGCACACCCGTCCAAACTATTTCTATTGCGTGGCCAATGTGCTCCCCTGCCTTGCACCAACAATGAGGTTTAATTCAAAAATCAAAGTGTATCCAATGGTCAGTTTTAAATGATTCTTATGGAAAAGCCAATCAGTCAAGCCAGAAAATCCTGCTTGGGCTTTTATTTGAACATATGCAAATAATTTGTTTTTTAAATCTCTGGAAACTCTCAGGTGTTAAATCAATTTTCTGTAAATCACCCAGGATCTATTCATTTCTTGTGTGCACTTAAAAGAGGAGAAGAGGAAGAAATCTAAGCTTGGGGAATACCCAGGAGGGGCAATACTGAGGTTTTTCAAGGTTTTTTTCTACTTATTCTTCTAATCTGTTCACAGTAGAACAGGATGGGATGAGAATTATAGTTGGAAGTATTGATTAATACAAGTACAAACTGCTTCTTTTGAGGTCACATTGTTTTCAAGGACGTTTATCTACACGTGGTAAAGTTTTAGAAAAAAATCTTCCTTATTCCGATGATTTTGTAGGAAAATGATTTTAATTCTTGAAATTGTAACATGATTTTTGCTATTGTTGGCAAATCTGTGTTTAAGCTGTTATGTTTCTTATTGAGAACTTTCCAAATCCTCACTTGTAAGGGCAGAATTAAGCACTGGATGCCACTCAAAGTTTTACATTTCTACCAGGCGCTTTCTACCAGTGAGTTGTCACATGGGTTCTTCTGATGAAAGCTGACTTGCAAGATGGATGTGAAAAACCCTTGTATTTATACATATTGAGAAAATATATTTGACAAGATAAAAATAGTCATATTTTAATTGTCATGCCTGAAAAATAGTTAGAGTATGGAAAAGAAAAGGTTTTTTTCACAGCTCTCATTAGCTGAAATAATCTGACTTTCCATTTTCGCTTCTGCTGTCTCCCATTTAATTGTAGGTATCATTAATCAAGTAAATCAAGTCTGCTGGCTTCTCCCTGTGCTAGTTTCACTCATTGTGGAATAGGCTGTGTGTATTCCACAGGCAGACTTCCATTATGGATGGAATTTGAGGGTTGATTGCAATATGGCTGCTGGATCAAAAGGAGAATAGCCCAGGTGAAAAGTTGTAAATCTTGAGAACTTGCCCGCATGAAAAATAGTAAAAACTGACATTTATTACTAAGACAGTAGCATGCTTGTATCAGCAAAAGAAACAGACATCGAGTATACAGAAACATCAAGTATAAGATGGTGCCATTTCTTTCTAGCAGTTTGAAGGTGGAACTACACTGAAAGATGGTGTGATGAGCTGGCTAGCAGAACAGCACAGAGCTGAGGAGCATGTTCAGAAGTTCAGTGTATGCAGATGGATGACCACGTGATGCAAGAGATGGTTTGTCTCAGACTGGACGCTGGCAGCCACTGGCCCTGGCAAAGAAAAACCTGGTTCAGAGAAGAATCAAGCAAATTTAAGTATTTTATATATTATATATATATATATTTTTTTTTTCTTTTCTTTTTTTTTTTTTTTTGCCCCACACCAATGTGGCTCTTGGATATTAGCATGTAGCCTTCTCTGTGATGCAGGAAGATTTTCTATTTATGCTAAATGGTGATTGAAAAAGGAGATCATAACCAAATGTGTATATTTGGAAGTATTAAAAATGTCTTATTTTTCTTTTTTTTCACAATAGTGATATCTGCAGTAAACACACTTCAAAGTGGCTGCTCGCTATTCCAACACTGTTCTGTGACCTTTTTTCAAAGTACACAATCTACTGCTGATTCAGGACAATACTTCACGTCATGTCAGCCCATCAATGACAGGAGAAAGAAAATAAAGTATCCAATCCAGATGTTTCTCAGAATGTTCTGATAAACTCAAGATTTTAATGGCATTTGCTACAATAGAGAAATAGTTGAAAAAGGGGAGAGAAAAAGGAGAGTCAGAATGCTGGGCAATCGTGCAGAGGTGATTACTGAATGTCCTTTATGTACCCAATTCGTTCTTGATACTTAAGGACACTGTGGTGCTTGTACATGAACTGGAGCCACTTGTTGCTGGAAAGTATGCTAGGATTAAATCAGTAAGAAATTGTTTATTCAGGCTGTTCAAACAAAAAATGAATTGTTTTGATGAATGAGATTATTTTTTTTAAATGAATTAGTGCATGTCATGCCAGCAGTTTTTAGATGTAAAGCACTGAGAGGTTTTTTATAAATTTCCTTTAATTCTGACATTGCTGCCTTAGCATAACAGATCTGGGCTCCTTCAGAAACACAATATATTAGATATTCTGAAGGACATAGTTGCAACTATAGGTAAATAAACAGTACTTGAAAGCAAACAAGCAATCAAACAAAAAACTCTTCATACATTGCCTGTACTCTGTAGTAGCTTTGGTAACATCATCTTTATTTTCCAACAAAAATCCAGATTTTCAGTTAAATGTACTTCCAGTGATAATGGACATTTTTAAAGTCCCTGTATTAATGTTATTACTGGACAAAGCTCTTCAGGTTCTTTTGAGAGGTCTTTGTATTGGTGGTGAGTTGCAAACGTCAAACTGAATCCCAGTTATCCCTACTGTTTTCAGGCAAGAAATAGCATCAATATGGGCTTTGAGACAGGGAATAAACCTTCAATTTCTGGAAAGCTGTATACCTACTAAAACTTCAGTTACAAACCAGAGGGGACAACAGCTGCACACTTACCTTGAAAATCGCTCTTTGGTCAACAGTGTCACCAGTGCTCTCTGGCTGTTTCCACCCTTCTGCAAGGAGTGGAACAATGGTGCTCCTCCTTGTAACAGTAAGTGGGCATGGATCAATGGTAAAAGTGTTTTCAGCTGATGTGACTAACTGCATCAAAGCCCCTTGGGACAACCCCAGCACCTAATGGTGACTAGTTTCCCAGAGATAGTACTGTCTTCAGAAGCACAGTGTTTGCAAAATCAAGGTCTGTGGCCTTACATTTGCTTGTGATCTAACTCTTCAACATGCAGTCTAGATCCAGGAGAATGTATCAGTCTGTGTACTTTCCTGAGTATATAAACTTTGAGCGAAAGAATGCTTAGCACTTTAGAACACACAGCAACTGGAATTCAGTAGAGACCTGGAACCAGATAAAGGTTTTGCAGATAAAAGATATTCGTATTTGGGTTGTGGAATACAGAAGAGCCAGATCAGAGTGAAATTGACACATCCATGGCAGACAAGTTCTCCTACATTTTTGATGTGGAAAAAAAAAAAATCCTACTAAGTTAACTATGTTAACTATTGTCTATGTGAGTACTTTCAGTATTTCAGCTTTGGTTATTATTGTTAGGAGCAAGATGGCACTGGCAAAATCTACATTACACTCTGCTCAATATTGGTTCACCTTGGAATGAATGTGTGATATCAGGAGAAAGAAGGTCATGTCTCACTGAAAATTTGATTTCGTAGTCATCATAGGTTCTGTCTGGAAGGGATACAACATCCAGAAGAAAAAAAACCCAAACAACTCTTGTAATTAGCAACCAAGCTTGCTCCACACTCAAGGCAGGGATTTGGACGTGGCAAATCTCCAAAATCTCTTTTCCATGTCATTCCTAATTGGACACTGTAGTAACAATTAAGACAACTGGGATATTATATTTGAAAACACAATTCTAATAGTAGGTTACCTGACTGAAGGAGCATCTCTTCCCAAGTAAGTTTTGGAGATGTCTGTAGCTGAAAGAAGGAAGAGGGAAGAGACAGTTCACTGATACACTTGGAAAACAAGTAGTCAAAATCTAAATTGTGATTCAGAACCCACACCATGAAGTCCATTTTATTTACAGGCTTTATCAAACCCTTGATCTCCGAAGTAAGCGTGAAAGCAGTAACAAACATAAAAAATAATTAAGTACAGAAATCTATGCTGGTTATCACTCCTGTTGGCTTGATCACTTTTTGTTGTTATCGTTTAACAAAGAATATTTACAACCTTTGTTGATCAAATGCCATGGCATGCAGAAGTGCTCCCAGGGTGCCCAGCCTCCTCATCTGAGTCCCTGAAGCAATATGCTCTTCAGTAGTGGGTGGCTGTTTCTGGCAAGACCTTCCTGCATCTTATTGCTTGATAGACTAGTTAATTAAGAAACTCCACATTTTGGCTATACTTAGAAAATCCCAAGAAAGTTTTCATTATCTCCATGCCCAGATAGATTTATCCCTGTTAGCACTTGGATTACATTTTTTTGGTTAATCTTTTTAGACAGTAATTGCTAATGTTTACAGAGCTTTCACATGAGGGCTTGGATTTATGTTGCAATTTTCATCTTTTTACTCTTTCTTGTGTCTACTGATACAGCTGATGGGCAAGTATTGTTTGGTTCATTTTACAGGTGTGGAAGGAATGTGCAAAAGTCTTAGGAAATGTGACTGAACTCATGACAACAATGATAAAGAAGCAGTTCTCCAGCTGCAGCCCTAAAAGCACTTTTTAAGCTGTTTTTATATTTTCTTGAATTGTTAAGGGCAAGACAGCTTTCTGACACAGGCATGAATACTGACTTCCTAATGGGCTATTTTCTGACATCCTGAATTATTTGGAATAGCAGCTTGGTTAGTCTCACCAGATTTGTTCATTGAGGGAGTGCTAGGTAGGATAAATGAGGGGATCTGAAGTTCACCATAGAATCATAGAGTTGTTTGAGTTGGAAGGGATCCTAAAAGGTCATCTAGTCCAACTCCCTGACATGAATAGGGACACCTACAGCTTCATCAGGTTGCTCAGAGGTTACCCTATCTAGCCTGACCTTGAATGTCTCCAGGGATAGGGCATCCATCAGTGCCTCACCAACCTTATTGTAAAAATCTTCTTCCTTGTGTCCAATCTAAATCTCTCCTCTTTTTGTTTGAAACGATTTCCCCTTGTCATATCAAAATAGGCCCTGCTTAAGTGTCTGTCCCCTTCTTTCTTATAGCCTCCCTTTATGTGCTGAAAGTTTACCATTTAGAGTAACATGTGTTTGCCTCTTCAAATACACAGGCTTAGTGGTTTGATCTGACCTCGTCCTCATCTCCATCTCTTTTCCTCTGAGCTTCTTAGTCTGCTGGCAATAGCAGTTTATGGGTCGTACAGAGAGCTGAGCCCTTTCTCCAGCACTTGGTGACTACCATCTCCCTCCCTTTCCTGAGCTGATGCTGCAGTTAGGTACATCTGTTGCTTCTTCCCTCAATTTTTAAACAGATGAGCCAAGAAAGAGGAAGAAGAGAGATATGATGATGGATCATCTTCTGCAAGGCAGCTTACATTTTCTTCTTCAGAGGGGCACATGTGGTATTCTCTCTGTAAAATGAACTTCAGTTGACCAAAATGTCCATCAACTTAATCCAGACTATGTCTCTTGGTCTCTGATGGATGCCGATGCTAAAAAGCAGTGAATAAAAATCTCCTGCTCCTGATTGTAGAAATGGTGTTATGTTCATACTTGAGCTTCACACAAAAATGCAACCCCATTTCCAGCTCCTCCCCTGTGCCAGAGAATCTTTCATTTTAAAAAAACTGAAATAAAATCTCTCCATTGATAGACTTGGTTGTATTTGACCTTAAAAGGCTGTATTATTTCCGGGTAATCCTTGAAGGAGTATTGAGAGCTGCACACTGGTTTGGGACATTCTCCAAAGAGGACAGAAAGAAGCTTGGTGTTCCCAGCATCTTTCTCACCTTCTCACCACTGTCCATATTTACCATTTCTGGGTTTTGTGGTGTGAACACTGGCTTTCAGAACACTTCCTTCCTCTTAAAGCTCTAAATAGCCAATATCAACTTCATTTTAGGTAGACTGAACTTGTGTCCATTACTTTGGGTTGTTTGACTTTGTTCTATCCCTGAAGTTAAGGTCCTCCAGTGACCTGTGCTGGGATGATTTAATACTTGTGGTTGGTAACACAGTGGGCTGACGTGGAGCTGACAACCATCCTACTTTCACACCCTTATGGGAGTGGAGTAGCTAGGTCCAGTGAATAGTCTTACACCAGGAATGAGCCCCTGTTCATGAAGACAGTTACCTCATTTCTTCCCATCTGTCCAACCAAGGGTGAAATAATACTTATGCAGCAAAACACATAGAAGTTGAGGTTAAAGTGAGAGGAGGCCCACTTCACCTCTTCTCCTTCAGCAGCATCTGCTGAAGCCAGTGAGATTCCTCCAGCTTTGAACCAGCATATCTATGAATCAAATCTGTGCTTGGCAGAAGGAGAGATACAGAAACATTATGCACAGCCAGATCTGCAAATAAAGATCTGCTAGATTAAAGGGCAGATATACAGTACGTGTTTTGCTTTCCTGGTAGCCTGGAGAGAACCACCCAGACTTCTAACTTGTGTACGTATACTTTCAGAAGGGCATAAATGTTGCTTTCATAAATTAATTTCACACACTTTACAGAGATAAAAATAATCCCTGTGACATTTTGTTTGTCTTCCTTTCTTCCTGTGTGCAAGCAGCCAACTCTCAATTACTTACAGCCCTAAATTTGTTCCACTCAATTGTGAAAAGCCCCCGCAATATTCAACAGGAGAGGAAGAATTCTGATTTGTGGAAAGTCATCATGTTTGCAAAGAAAGCAAATTTCCTCCTCCCCAATATGCTGTATATATCAGCCAGAACAAGACTCCTATACAGAGTGCCAACTGATAGGAATTTCAACAACTTTATGTATTATATGTTAATGTTACAAAAATATCACCCCCTTTTTTTTTATAACAAGAGAATTGGTTGTGGCAATACTTGACACCATTTCTGAACTGATGTAGATGAGACAGCCTGACAAAAACCTGCCTACCAGCAGGCATTGGCTATGGATACAGAATTGCCTCAAAAATTCATTGGGTTTTGTGCTGGCTTTTCTTCAGTAACAACCATATCAGCCTTGCTGAGCTTTGTTCTAGCTACTTGCACCTTATGGTGGTACAAATTGTGACTATTGCCAAGGCAGTGGATGTGAGCAGAGGCCCCACACAACAAGCAGGTGATGCAAAATGGGTGTGAGGGAGGGAAGGAGACACCTGTGTGGCGAGTGCGGCCCCGTCCTTTCATTTGTCCTCCAGTCTCACAAACTGTCTCTCTGAGACTGGCACAGGCACTGATTAGTGGGTGGTTTTGATAGAAGTAAATGAGATGATCTGTTTACATAATTACCAGAAGGTATGACAAAGCCAAGTGCTGCCATCTTTACTCACTGTGAAAGCTCGTGGGAGCATCTTGCCTGGATAAGGACAGTTGCTGGGTTTCGGGCTGCAGGGATGAACATTTTCACGGCAGCCCAGCAGCTCCGCCTGAATTCCACAGGCCGCCATGCCAGCAGGCCTGGCCTTGGTGCTGGCTGCCGGCGGTGCAGGACACTACGTGCGGTCGTGCCGGCCAGCTGCTGACAGGGATTAGGAGGATCTGCCCCGTCAGTTGCTGGTGTTGTGACCCTTCACGAAACATTTTTATGTGTTGGTAACCTCCCACGTAGGAGGCAGCTGTTCTTTCTTCATCTCATCCAATTGCTTGCTTCCCTTTAATGCTTGGTTTCTTAAACTGCCAACTTTTGGTCGCAGTCCTGTGAAATAGAGACATCTCATTGGTTTCAGAGAGCAACTCTGCAAAAGTTGACCTAAAACACTGACTGTCCCAAGCCTATGATTTTACCCCATGTAACACTTTTTTGTTAGAAAGCTGGTTTTGTTTTTATCTCCTCTCCCTCCAGCTATATTCTGTCAGAGCAGAGAGAGACTTCTCCAGCACCTTCTGGTAGATTCTTTTTGATCCCATCAGCACCCAACTGATTTTTTTCTAACTTCCTCTCCCAAAAAACCTGCTCTTTTATGCTGGTCATGAGTATGAAGGCATGGCAGCTACAGGAAATACATGGTTACTTCTTCTTGTACTTATGGGACGTAGAGCTCATTTCCACTTCAGTAGCGTGCTATTACTAATGCTGATAAAAGTTTAAATGTGCAAAAAGCAGGACCCCACTTCAGGCTAGGGTTATTTAAAAATACAATGGCTGCTCTGAAAGTAATGCCTCCTATTTTGCTATATTGGGCCACAAGGTCAGAGGCAGATGTTGGTGGTATGGCAGAAGAGGTTGAGCCTTCCCACCAGTATTCCATTACACATTGCTGCTGTGCGACAGATGGCAGCAGAGGGGCAGTCTGACAGAATGGCGTCTGTCATGGGAGTATGTATGAAACAGAGGAGTGTCATTGTATTCCTCCATGCTGAAAATAGTGCACCTACTGACTATTCATCGACTTTTGATGAATGCTGATAGGGACCAAACAGTGCGTGTGAACACAGAGAGGCAGTGGTGGTGCATTTCAGCAGTGGTGACAGTGACAGTGGGTTATCTCCACTGGTACAGATTTTACATGTGCAGCATGCAAGCTGTTGTTTATTTCTGGTGAAAATGCATGGCAAATGGTGGTCACTATGTCAAAAAATATTATTTGTAGCTGAAAATTTGTTCTATCAAATAGTGTTGTTGGAAATAAGTAGGAGGCATTACTTTTAGTGCAACTTATGTACAAGAATAACCAAAACCACTTATGGGTAATAGGTGATTCCACCATAGAGACAGCTACTGAAACACAGAGGATGAGTAGCCCAAAGAGATTTTTCTAGTAATATCTGAGTATCAGCTGCTTTTAAGGGAATGTTGCAGATGAAGAGACCAAAGAATACAGAAACGTACTGGAAGGCAGCGAAGCCTGATGTGTAGCCCTGCAGCACTGAGAGTTTGTGGCTGTGGAGCTGAATTAAACATAATTCAGCAATACCAGTGCCAGAAATCTCAATAAACTGCACCTCATCCAAGATCCTGGTGTGAAAAGAATATCGCAATGAGACAAAACAAGCAGCGTAGGCTTTTATCAGGCTCTGCTCTGCACTGTCACTTGCAATAGTAAGTGCAAGTCCCATTTCCTCACTGTGAAGGCTTCTTTGCTGAATCCAGAGAGGAGAGGCTGTGCAAGTCCTGCCCAGGCTCATGAACGGAAATGAAATACAGGGCTGCACAGACACAGAACTCAGGCTACGTTTCCCAAAGTGACTGCAGCTCCAATGGAATGGAATTAGACCTCTGAAGTGCCAAGGCATGTGGTCCTGGGCACATGGATGGACTCAATAGTGGAATTTTATATTTGGATCAGAAAGAAAGGTATAGTCTAGACTGGAAAATGTATGATTCTGGAGAGTACAAAGACAGAATCCCAAAGACAGAATGTGCTGAGCTGTTGTCCTCTCTCAGCCAGAGCAACATCAGAAAACTGCAGTAGCCAAGAAAAGCAGACGATGTAATGAGATGACTCTCACCCAGCCCTGCACACCATTACTTATTTTATCTTCCAAGGCGAATGTACAGGTATTAGGCCCCATTCCAGGAAAGCACTTAGGGCCACATTCTGGTACCATGCAGAACAGTACTTTGCGTAGTAAACATCACCACTGAAGTCTTTGAGACAATTTATGTAGTTAAATTTGTACTGTGTTAGTGATGGCATCAAAGTTTGTTTTCTGAGTATTTGCGTAGTGCTAGCCCTTGTGATGCAAATCATTTGCTGAGGTTGCTCACATGCACATGTGCTTTGCTAATAGACTTAACTGACTACTCAGAACAGAAAAAGAGCAAGAGACCTGCCTCTCTGATTTGCACATGAAGCCTGCAATGAACACAGTCATCAATGGACCTGCAGAATTAGGGCATTTGCTGCAGAAGTGCACATGCCAAATGGGACAGAAAATTGTATTTTGGGGCTCGGGGATTCATTCCTAATAATTTAACCACATAAAGTGTTCAAGGAGAAAGCCATAGGTACCACTGAATTAAATCACAAATAGTCTAGGCTAGTGTTGGACTCGAAGAGATGAGTCACTTTCCCTTCTTACCTCCTGGGGCCCTGAGAAGATAGCCAATGTACAGTCTAAGCACCTAGAGCAATCCAGGTAAATGACCTGGGGAGGAGATAATCTTGGAAATGCTCTGATTCAGAGTCTAGGCAGAGTTGTCCATTGGCTTAATTGAGTTTTGGGTCAAAACCTACAATAATATTACCAGTATTTAAATGCAAGATCTACACAAACAAACAAACAAACAAACAAAACAAAACAAAAGGGGACAAAATTGACTGTTTTCTGATGTAGCAAATAAATTACACTACTAGATGAAAGTGTGCTTATGATTTCAATGAAGAAAAATCAGGTTGAAGATTCATTTAGAAAGTTAGATTAATGCCATCAATATTGAAATCCATTTGACGTAATGCATGGAATTACTGCAAAAACTGCTGCCGCTCTGTTTAAAAATTTTTACTGGGGACAGATAAACTTACTGTGAATGCCATGACTCTGAGGCTCTGGGCATTTCACAAGCTGTAAAGAAGATGTTGTTCTTTTTATTCTTGGTTTGAGGCTTAGTGTGGCAATGACATGAAAGACACAAGTAGCAAAGTGGCACTGTTAACTGATGAGAGCACAGGGCTTTATTAAAGTCACACGTGAGTTTTTTGGAAAATGAAAAGCTGATCTCCTTGGCTGCTCAGGTAGCCAAGACCAGACACACCATGGCTCCTTATGGTCACCATGCTCAGGCTTCTGATTTGAAAAGGTGCAGCAAAGGCAAGAGGATGAATGGGTTCTGATGTCCTGTCCCTAGTAGGTTGGGGCATGCAGCCAAGCTCAGGAATTTGGAAGTTCTCCCAGATTGTCCCACCATAAATATCTGTAGAGACGAAAGACATGCTCCAGGTTACATGTGAAGTCTGTGGTGAAGAAGGCTTTGTGATCCTTAAACAGAACTCGTAACAGTACACAAACATCCGGATTTGCATGCGTGCTGGGAGAGCATGCATACACAGAGGGCAGCATGTGGACTGGGTAAAGAAGGAGATCCCAAAGGCTGGTGCCAGAGCATACAAAGGGCCATTATTCATTATTTACTAACTTGATGTCCAACCTGTACCTGCTGTCACAACAGTGTGTGCTTTAATCATATTAGAAAAATTGCACTTCTGCTTCCAAAATCAATTTCATGGAGATGTTGCCTCCACAATATACAGGGCCAGATCCTCAATAAGGCAATCAGCAGAGTTGTGTTGACTTTGGAGAAGATGCCATGATTTATATCTGCTGGGGAAATGATTCTCAATCAGCATGTGTTGGAAGAAAATGTTGAGCTATGATGACTGAGCAGCATCTTGAAAATGATTTTAACAAGCTTTCTTTCCAGTGGGATGGGTGAAATATGGTCTATATGCAGAGAGGTGGCACTGGTCGTACACTAATTAAATCTCATGTGACTTTTATTTTAAAGGTTTAAGCAGAATGAAAGTGGTGCATATAAGTGAATTTTATGAATAGGCTTTGGTCTCTTCAGGATGTAGTTAACTCAAATTGAAAATCTGGGAAGAGAGAATAAAAATGTGACATTCAATACAGAAGTCAAATGGCCATCGTACAACGTTAAGGGACACAGCAGAGGAAGAATGGGCTTCCACCACTACCTTTTCTCCATGAATAGGTGCTCACATTTCCCTTTCGGAGTGGAAAGCTCATCCCAAGGTCAGCAGGAGCATTGGTGGAGTGTGTCTGCGGCAGAGGAAGGGATTATCAACCCCCAGTTGCTATCCCAGCTGGAGTATCACAGCCCAGTGCTACTTCTCTGGGGACAGCAGCAAGCCAGAATGCACAGCAACTGTTTGAAGGGGGGTTTAAAGCACATCGTAAAATGCTGTGGCCAGAAGCAAGGGAGGAATGTTTTCATGAGACGTCAGTAGGTTATAAAGCTCTGGGCATGCAGACAGCTATTAAGTAAAAGGCAAATAGCAAAGCATTCACAAAACACGGGAAACCACATGTTTATTTCGTCTTACAAAGCCAAGTGAGCAATGGGTCAGCAGCCTCAAGGAGCTCCTCAGGCCAATCCCTAGGTGCCCCTGTTGGTCTTCAGGTAGGCCTACGTTGAGGCAAGGTAGTGGTGGCTGGCATGCTGAG
>JAOWBP010001760.1:24737868-24783784 GCA_028571105.1 Tragopan temminckii
TGTGGTGGGGGGGTGGGGTGGGGTGATTGGTGGGGTGGTGGGTTGGAGGGGTGAAGGCTTCACAGGGCAGTGAGATGGAAGGATGGAGGGATGGAGGGGTGATGGGGTAAGGTTGTGCAGAGCTATTGGAGACAAAGGGATCCACAAGAGGGAGAGGAGAAATACAGGCAGCTGTGTTTTAACTTTGCTGGGCACATGTTAATGGCTACTCATCCATGAGAAGATGAGAGACTTCAGATTTTGGTACAGGTAGGAGGCAGGTCTCCAGCAGAATGTTAGTCCTAGGAGGCAAATTAGCATGTCTTCAGAACCAGCATCAGTGAAGACTTACGTTTCTAGGTATGAACATCCACCCAAAGCCTTGCCAGCTGCACTGGGACACATGGAGGTGTTGTGTCTCTCCTTACCCCGGCCATGTGCAACTGTCAGTGTCCTTCATAACTAAGGACTAGCGTGACACCCTTCATGCTGTGAGATTTCCAGCTGCACGGAAGACCAAAAAGTGGCTCATTAATATTTAATGTAGACCTATTTTATCAGAAATAATAGGGAGAACAGATCCATATTTAACTTTGGTTATTGGACTCTTCTTTTTAAACATCACTTTTTCATTGTTTTACGTATCCAATTAACCCTTAGGAGAAAGTGCTAGTTGATTTAATAAGGATGACACCAACAATGGCTTTCAGCTGTGTTGTAGCATTACTCCAAAATTTGAGGGTCGGAACCCATGGGTGGTGCGAGCTGAGCTGCAGGCACAGCAGCACTGAAGTAACAGATGGGGTGGTGCGAGCAGTGCTGTTTTCTGTTGGATTGTGCAGAGAATTGCATCTGTGTTACTGGTCATGCTTCTCACCTGAATTATTTAAGTGCCTTCCTGTAAGGGCTGGCTATGCGTGCTTCTCCCCTTTGCTCTGTACATCTCCTCCTCCCTGTTTCCTTCTTCCTCTTCCACCTCAACGTGACCAGCTTATTTACAACATTTCTGCTGCAGTCCCGCCGAGATTCATTTTCACTTTTTCATTGAAAAATCAAAATCTTTGGAATTAGAATCTCCCAATATTGAATTGTCAATAACAGGTGAAAATTGCGCTCTGTGCGACAATGGGAGAAGGATGCACCAAGCTGGTGGCGTGGCGACATGGGCGCTGGTGGACCCACGTTTGAAACACGTGAAACAACCGGGGCAAGTATTGAGAAAAAATGAAAAAAAGCAAAGGTAATGTGGGGAGTGCTGCAGAGAAGATTGGAGATGGAAGTTTTCCATCTGGAGGATGGAGGAACAATTTCCTTGCTGTCTGACTGCAAAGCAACAGCAGAAGCAGAGCACAGAGATCCTGTGCAGTGGGTACATCTGTGGGAAAACACTGGGGACTTGAGAGGGTTGACTGTGGAAAACTAACAGATATTTTCTTAAATGCCTGAATCCCCAAACTAAAAGGCTGGAGGGGCAACAGTCAACCTGATCAGAAGGAAGCAAAAAAAAAAAGAAAAAGTTACACATATGTATTTGCAAAGGAATCCATGTTTGTGTGAATTATATGTGGAGTGTAGCTACACATATGCATGTACAAATACATATAAGTGGTGTTGGAAGTCTATTTGTAGGGGGCTTGTCACTACAGGGTCTGCCCTGACCATCAGAAGACTACCAGTGCCTTCAGGAATGGCCAGGAAGAAAAGGGGCTCCCTGGTTTAGTTCCCAGCTCCTGCATTTCCATTTTGGCCATGTGTGTCTGGGGGGGAGCATGCCTCAGTGTTTGGGTCACATGGATACGCGTGTACCTGCAGCAGAGAGGAAAGGCAGACAGGGTGCTGTTTAGGGGCAGAATTGGTAAAATAAAAAATGTTGGCTTATTACTTTATGAAGTTACAGTTAAAGACAACTAATGGTTTTTTTCAAAGCATTATTAATAGCAGAGACCTGAATAATGGTGTGTCACTAAACAGAAGTCGTAAGCTACCAGCCAAACATTACACACAAAGACCTCACTATCATTAAATGCTTATCCTGTGTGTTTGGGAATAAGCCCACAGCACACATGTTCCAGGAAGATGGCAGTGAGGAGGACGCTTTGTTCCTAGCACCATGTTGGATGACAGTGCTGTCAAAGGCCTACAGGCCTTCAATGACATTTGTTACCCTTGTTCTGTACAAGGACCCACTCAGCTGTCTTCTAACAAATAAGTGAGCAAATGTGTATTTTTCTGGGCTGGTCTCATTTGTAATTTTATCACTTATTGCTTCTTTCTTTAAAGAGTCTAATTTCTCAAAAGATACTAAATTACAGAGAAACTTTATTTAGGTTAGCTAGCTTCTAACCATTAGATTAAATCATCTTTCCTTAGGTGTTGCCCCACCATGCTCTCTGCAGAATTGTCCCTGTGTGCAGGATTACTGAGCTGTAGGAACAGTGAGAGATGTCTGGGTGCCAAGTTGAGCCTTTGTCCATAATTCTAGCCATAATTTACCCTGTTCAGCCTGAGATGTTCACATGCTGCCCATTCCCATCGTTACCCTGTAACTCCGGCAAGTTGGAGATGGTGATTTCATTTTCCTTGCCTTGTGTTGCCTCTGGTTGATTTGGGTTGCGCTGCGTTGCCTTGCCTTGCCTTGCCTTGCCCTTCCTTCCCTGCCTGACTACTCCCTCCCTGCTTGGAGGAGGACACGGCCAAGTGCAGCCTGAGGATGTGGAGGGAACACCTTGGGCAGCCTGGTGTAGTGGGGGCAGCTGGAAACCAGGCTGGGAGAGCAGTGAAGTATGTTGGTGTCTGTGGGAAAGGTTTGGACATGAAAGCACAGCCAATCGCTTGTGTGCAGCATTGCAAGAGACCTACAAATTGCAAGGTAGAAAGTTTCCTTTGGGTTTTCCAAAGGAGAGGTAACAAGAAGCTCCCATGGCATCCATCAGCATCTCTTGGTGCCATCACTTTGTTCCTGGCTCAGGGAGCACAGGTGGGCAGAAAGCACTGGATGATGTGCCTTGCTGAACACCTGAGCTTCAATTGCTCATCTGAAGAGTGTGGGTCAAAAGAGAGTAGACCTCTCTTTTGAGGGGAGATGATCTCCACTGCACTCGAGGAAGGTACTAAATCCTTCACAGTTCTCTCCGAGGTAGTAAGGAGATCCTTTTCTGTCACCAGTCCATGGCCCAGCATGTTAAGGAGGAAGGAGGCTTTGTAGGGAAGGACCTCTTCCACCTGGCTGAAAAATCAAGATGGCAGGGCCTGGCTGATTTCTCTGGTCTGACTGCCACAGGCTAGGCTTCTCACATACCTGGGCTGGCCTGGCAACAGGAGCTTGGAGCCGACAGCAGCAATTGCTTTCAGGCCCCTGCTTTGAAGGAGGCATGGGAAATGGGAAACTGGTGTGTTCATTCCCCTCTACTTTCCCTGCCCTTGTGCCCAGAGTGCACCGCTCTCCTCAGACATAAGTGGCATGACCAGTGGGCATGGCCGGGATGTGACGGCATGGGGCAGTTGACACTATGGGCCCTGGGAGCTTCCCCTGCACCCTGCCCCTGGCACGAGGTGCAGCTCTGGTTTCCAACCAATATAAGCACTGGGGACCTCCCTGCAGTGGCTGCTGAGGACCTAGAGTGTACTCATCCCACTGGCCAAGTCTTGCTGGTGCTTGCAAGGAGGGGCAGTTCAGAGGTGTGTGAAGGGATGGACAGGGGTGGGCGCTTGGGACCAGTTTTGGCTCTGGATGGTGGTGGGATTCATTTGGGCAGGCTCCCTTGATACATCCCCTCTGCACGTCCTGTTGAGATCCAGCCAGAGTGGAGGGACTTGGAGCTCAGCCCTGGCTATTAAAATGTTCATGTTTTGCAAAACCTAGTTCAAACCCAGGGCTGAATGAGGCTGAAAAACCATCATATAACCATTTGCTCAGTGGCTGTGTTGGATCCCAAAGAGGCCAACCCAGGCTACAGGACCCTGGGCTTCATGCCACTGACGTGTCTTTCTTCCTAAAGCGACCTCGCTGCCTTGCTAACGTATGAAATCCTGTCCTTTTACCTTTGTACACCTCAGGATAAGGTCCCTACAAGCACTGATGGGGAGCAGAAGTGCTCCCACCCTACAGAAGGAGACGGGGAGCTGGGCTGCAGCATGCAGCCAGGGCAGCCAGGCCGAGCCCTGCAGCCAGCGGGCAGCAGCCCCAGAACCACGCGGGACTGCGCCCAGGGTGCTTAGCATTACTGCCGGCTTTGGCAAGGCCCCTCTGGCTCGCCCAGTGGGAAGGATTAAGAATAAAATTTCACATTTCCCCCCATCTCAATTGTTTGTCACGTTTCTGTTATTTCATAGTGGCAATCTGTCACGGCAGTGAGCGGGGCCGGGTGGAGCTTGCCTGAGGCTCGCGTCCCCTGCACTGCCGGGCACAGCCCAAGCAGCCTGATACAGCAGGAGCGGCGCAGTGAGGGGTGCAGCCGGAGCCTTGGCACCGCCGCCTTCATGCGAGATGGCAACAATGGGGAGCTGCAGGCTGCCAAATCTCAACACAGCAGGCACGGCTGGGTTCAGCTCAAGCTGAACGCAAGCCGTGCAGGACCCTCCATTTTGGAAGAGAGCTAGCAAGGTCTGGCACTTGGAATTCTTGGCATCCACAAGTGTCTTCACTCTTTCTTATCCCCTCCTGTTCCCAGTAGATTTTGCATCCTTTACAATGGATAAATTATACATGCAGAGTTTACTCTCCTAACCGAGCTTCGAGAATACCCCGGTGCCAGCCAAGGGAGCTGGTGCATGGGGGAATAGCCAGGAATGTTTAAAATAGTCTGTCCACGTGACTTTGGAGTTTGGAAAAAAAAATCCTTCCCCCCAGCATTTTAAATGTAAGCGAACTTTCTTTTATTGCAGGAGAGAGCCATGGGCTGCTCTGTGTGAGAATTCCAGGCCAGGAGCTCTGGTTCCCCTCCTTCTCTCAGCTGTGTCTGGTCCCTGGGCACCCACACGTGCATCACTCCCTGCTGTTTGCTGCGGCCCTGGGCAGCCCTGAGCAGGGACACAGAAGCAGTACAGGTCATGGGTTGTGCAGAGGCTGGATGGGAGCTCCTCCTCATGTGCTGTCCCCCTTTGCCTGTCCTCATGTCCCCAGTGTGATGGCACCCACCAGACCCAACCACTGTGGCTGCCCTGGGTCAGTGCTCCCACTCCTCCGGAGGCAGAAGGGCGGCTCTGTTAACGAACCTTTTAATTATGGCTACCAGCTTGTGCTACAGGCCTCTGAGTCTCATTTGAATGCAGGCAACTTTAAGCTCTTTTGGCAGTATGAAAGGGCCTCAGAGTGGATTCCAGTCACATGTGCACTTGCTTTTAGGCTCCAGTGCGGTGCCAGTGTGATGTAAAGGGGCCTCCGTCAGCCGGAGGATCAGGCCCCGCATATTTTACACTCTTTTGTAGCTTGCTGTGACTCTGCTTATCTCTAACAGTTAAAAACCGAGTGCCAATGGTCTACACGCTGGATACGTATCATGCAAAACCAAATATAGCACGGCTCAAGAACACTCTTTGCATAATGTACATATGTATTTCATTTATTTTTGTAAAAATTCTGCTTAAGCATATGGAAGGGAAGGAGTGATAACACTGCCTAGAGGCAGATATAATGTGGTCAGGCAATGTGCAAGCTTCCTCACACAGCTCGAGGAATGTGCTTGAGTTTGGAGTTGTTATATGAGTCCTGGACAATTCCTTAGCAGCAAGTAGGTCACACAGATGATTGTGTGGCAGGGGTCTTCCTTCCCATCGGGTGGTGGAGAGCCTCCGAATGCATTTCACCTGGGGCTGGTGTTTCTCTAACCCAGAGCTATGGATGTGCAAGACTCTGGCTGAAAATAACCACGTAGATCCATATTTAGGAGCCTGTATGCATGGATTTCTCTTCAAACTTTTGGCTTGCCACATCGACGCTGTCCTACCAGTGATTCTACAAACCCTCTATTTTATGTTGCATTTCAGAACTACTACAGCCAATTGAAAAAAAAAAAAGAAAAAAAAAAAAAAAAGGTAAGATTAACAGAAAAAAATACCTATGCTTAATAAAATTTAAACTTTTTGTTGATAATTCTCCCTGTATGGGGGCAACCAGACCCCAGTGAGAGATGCTGAGAGGTGCTCGTTTGAAGTACTGGCTTCAAACAGGCTTCGGTCATCTCCAGGCATGCCTCTGTCCATGCTGGTTTTCCCTACTTTCCTTGTAGGCAGATGAAACCATGTTTCTGATAAAAGGAGTGACTGCTGCTAGAGATTGGGGTGTACCATGTGTTTGCTGTGAATTGTGCATTCTTTCGCATCAAGCACATCAAGGAGCGTGGGTGTCTCTTTGACGCTGCGTTGGATGTTACCAGCTTCTGAGTGCTTGGCCAAAGCCATCCCCAAGCCTCCAGGCCCTTGGCCAAGCCCTGTGGCCTAGCTGTGCCAGGGGATACTCTCATGTAAAACTCATTACAAAATGGGATGTGGAGAGCACACCTAAGCTATGCTGGAGTGAGAGGGCTCTTGATTGAGCTACTGTCAGGGTCAAGGTCTGAACAGCTCCAAGAGAAGGAAAGGGAGTAGAAAGAGGGGTACAAAGGTACCAGTATCTTGTTACTCATTGGCATAGGTGCGGGTTTAACTTGTGGACACTGGTTTCATCTATGAGTTTTCTTAGCTCCCAGGATTTGTTTTAGAAACTGGAGGATTTTTGTGTGCAGTATTATCTCACTGGCATAGAAGCACCTTCTGCTGAAAGGCTGTTTTGCAGAAGCAAATAGAAAGACTGTTCTGAATGAGAAGAGGTTGAAGCAGAGGCATTTCAAGTGGACAAAGAGCTGTGAAAGTGCACAAATGTAACAGAGGCAGCAGCATCCAGCAACAAAATACATTTTTGTCTTATGCTCTCCCTTTCTATCCCAAGACAAATTTTAACCTAATTTTTTTACTCATATAGATTGATTTTTTTTATATAATCTTAGGCAGCTGTAACTAAGAATAAATTAGATCTTGGTCTGCTAGCAGGGGCGCTGACCAGAAGAGCAGTTAAGCACACTCAGCATGAAGCACAGGAGTTGTTCCTCCATGTCAGCAGGGCTATGCCTGGGCTTTAAGCTCAGCATCTTTTCAAGTATTTGAAGCATACAGTTCACAAGAGCTGGTCTCTAACCTCCTCCCTTTTCCCACTTTTGTATGTCAAACATTCAGATAATCGCATGTGAAAATAAGTAGTGTTGCAAAGGGAAGTATTACGATTTTTCTACCTTCCCTTGAGAAAAACTGGCCTCCAGACTGCAAGATGAGTCTCAGTTTAGGAGAACTGCTTTGCTTATCCCCATCCCCATAGCCCTGGGTGAGCATGGAGGGAATTAGCGAGGTGCCTGGGAAGTCTGTGGCTCCCTGTGCTGCACAACGGATGGGATGGAAGGACTGGATTTTAATTTAAACAATTAATTCTGAGGGAAGTAACAGAACTAAAAAGAAAGTGAAGATGTATTTGCCCAAGAAACCTTCTGAAATGTCTCCTATTTTTAGAATGCTCTGCAAATGGTTCTCATGCAAATGTATACGCACGTATACATACGTATGTATATCACTGTTATGCAAATCAGAGCTGGTTTCTTATTGACTGCGTTAAGAAGCTTTGAAAAGGCTGTGACATTTCCTTTTCTGCAAAGGAATTTTTGTTTTTAAAGAAATAATTGAACCCGTGTGTCATAAAGGTGTTTGGAAGCAGCCAGGCTCTGATAGCTGTATTCACACTGAACGCGATCTCATTGAGCGAGCAGTCCGCTGTAGTGCTGTGCTGAATGCTGATCAACTTCCAGTTGCTCACTCAAACCTAATGCCTGCCTATGGCAGCCAGCAGGGCTCTACCCAAAGTGTTTACAGGTGGCTCCTTGAGGTGTGTTAGAGCTGGAGAGCCCAAGGAGCAAAGCAGGCTTTGGAGATGGTCTCACTGAATGTTCCCCTGCAAACAGAGCACAAGAAGGGATGGAAGAGAGACATATCAGAAGCTCGCTCAGTCTCTCCACGCTGCCAGAAAGCAAAGATCTGGCCTATGGAACTACAGGACAGCCACCACTTTTGGTGCACAGTCACACCAAGCCTTGTGCCCTTGCTGTGTGTGATACTGCAGTCACATCTCCAGTGATGGCACGGGTGGGGTCTGGAGCATCCATGCACAGGGAGCACAGCGCCCAACTTGCTGGGGTGCCTTTGGAGGGAAAATTCCATTCTCCAAACTACCGTGTGGGCCTCCATCCTGCTGGCAAGCTGTCAGGAGATGACTACTGTGGACCTCTTTGGTGCAAAACCACCTCTTATAAAGTCATCAAAGCCCAGTGGGAAGCCAAGAATTCCTGAGGCTGGATTGCATCCCAGAGTGTCCAGTAAGCAAAGATGTACATTACACGTATGCCTAAAATGGAAACATGAGCTGGTGCTTACTTCTACAGCTTCAAAGGCAGCAGCCAGCAGATTCTCTCTGGAGCCCAAATGCTGGTCCCAGCCCACAGCCTCAGTTGCCGGCTGGGATCAAAGGTGAGCGCCAGGTCCCAGGCCACCGGCGCGGGAACATCTGCAGAGCAGCAGCCAGATGGGGAGAGCTGCAAAGAGAGGGAGCCGCTCCACCACATCTGCATGAGGACAAAAACGTGCAGCAGTCAGAAAACATCTTGGCAAATCTGATTTTCTTTCTGGAAGTGGAAGGATGTTTCTTAGTAGCAGCTTCTGCCCATGTCCGTCAGCTGCTTTGTGTGACTTTCCTTTTCACTTTCAGCTGTCTGTTCTGAGTGCCAAAGGAAATGAAAAGGGATTATTTTACACCCAAGTCGTATATCCCTTAAGAAAGGGAGCACCCTGCTGTGCCAGCTAGTGGTTTCTATACAGTGGCAAGACATGGAAAACAGACACTGACTTTGAAAAGTAAAACTCTCCAGGGAGTCACTGCTCTCCCTGAGGAAATACCATTTACTGTGCACCAACTCCATTTGTTCGAGGAACACTTTTAACGTGTTTCCTGGATTTTAATGCAGTTCAGGTTGTCACAGCACAGGAAGATAGGAACTGCCTTTGGTGGGTATGAACAACGGGCTCCAATATTGGTTTTTGTGGCTGTAAATATTGTTTATCTAGAAATATCAATGAATGAGCAGGCAGTGTGGACCGGTGAGGTAAGAGCAGAGGTGTCCTTTCACCACCAATGTCTCTCCTGGTGTACTTGGACAGGGGACGGGAGGGACAGTCACTGGCATGCTGGAATTCCGCTGGGATTTCAGCCCTGAGCTCCAGCCACAGAGGTGAAACTAAGCTGTTTCCATGTCATCTGCATTTGCAGAGAATTCATCCCTTCTGTTCATAAAGGGGAAAAAAAAAAAAAAAGGAAAGGAGAAGAAAGAAAGCCTCACGCTTTCTGTGGCATCTCAAGCTGGGGGGAAAGGCCAAGATAAATGGATACTTTCAAGGTCATTAGCTTGTGGAGCTCACAGTTTGTATTGCCCTGCCAAAGCTCTGCTTGGAGAGGTTATAAATGTATTTCGACTGGAGCAGGGAGCTCATTGTTGGAGTTTGGATCCTCTGCTTGGCTGACAGTGAAAAATCCCAATTCTGGTGAAGCAGCCCCCCTCCCTCTTGGAAGGTCTTTTGTCTATTCATCTGTAGCAGAGAACACAATGAATTAGATGTGCAATCGAAGATATCGCAGTGTCTTGCCAGTATGGATGCCACCATCAGAAATGCCTCTGGGAAGCTGACCTTCCCGGCGGCCCACCAAAAGGAACGCAAAGTCAAGCCTTGTTTGCTGTCCTAGGAAATTACCTTGAAATGATGGCCAGCCCTCTCCATCTCACCAGCCAGTATCCCTGCAGGCTGTCATGGAGGAACAGAGGAAGGGACAGTGCCAGAAATGAAGGGCGTTGGGCAAGGCACCACTCCTCTCCCAGGCAGACATTGGTGCCACCCCACGCCAAGGCATGGCATGTGGATGTTTCACAGCCTGCCTGATGATGTGTGAGTTGCACAGCTGAGCTGGCTGCCACCCTGCCTTACTGTCCACTTTTTTTCTGCCTTTTCTGACTACTTTGCCACCCAGCAGTGATGCTGGGTGCAGAATGGGTGCACTTCAGGGCACACGATATGTTGCTTTGTCATCCACATGTATACCTGCAGTTCTCAGTTGGAACCAACATCCTTCAGCCTCCTTGACCTGCCCACGTGCTATATATCATGCTATGTGAGACCTATGTAAAGCCTTCCCTCAAAATCAAGATTTCTCAATTTCTCCAGATGCAGGCTGGTTTTGCTTGGCACGTGGATGCTGCTCCCAGCATCATGGGCTCCACAGGTGCCAAGGGACTCAGAAGTACTGCACATAAATTGCTATTTAGGGTCAATGCCACAGGCTGAAATGGATAGAAATTTCCATCTATTTGGTGCACAGTCAAGCCAGATGTTTTATAGCCTCTGGTGGAATATCAGTAGACGTATTTCACAGCAGTAAAGGTCAAAGATGGACTCTAAAATAAGTGGAGCCAGCATTTTTGATGGCTCTCAGATTAGAGGAATATTTACTGGCAGAAAATATCTGCAGAACAAGAACATCTCAGTCAGGAGCTGGAGAAAACTTTCGGCAACAGCCGGCACCCCTCAGAGCCCGCCAGGTCTCCCTGAACCTTGAGCCAAAATGGAGGGCCTGCAGCAGCACTTCTCTCCCTCAATCCAAGGTGTGAAAGGCATCTGAGCCGAGTCCCTTTCCCTCTTGACTGCACCCAGCTGAAGTGAGTTGCTTGGGAAGTGATTTCTGCTCATCATTTCCAGGCTGCGAAACAGAAGTATGGGAAACCGGGGAGCTGCAACTTCTTGGATCTCCATGGCCTTTCCTTCCTGCAGCCCATGAATCCTGCAAGACCTGCGCTTTCCTCGCAGCTGTGGGGAGATGCTTTCCAAGCTCTTTCTCCTGTCACCTCCAGAAGCAAAGCTCCAAGGGCCACCCAGAAGTGGCCTCAGTGTGGAGCAACTGGCATTTACTCACAGCAGGCTTTGCAGGACAGTCAGAGAGATCTGAGATTTAACTGCCACAGGTCCATTTGGCAACAGAACTTTTCCCCAAAATAATCTTCTCTGTATGTTTTAGTTAATATAAGAACTATCCCAAAGCCTATATAAAGTAAGAGCTGCAGTAATACAATTTGAAAGTGGACAGGGCATGAATTAGTGCTCCTTCAGATGTATTTCTTAAATGGCATGCAGGGATACTGAGAACAGATGTTATATTGCTTTTAGAGGACAAAAATGGGTCAGACCTTACAGCGAAGTCTCTAACTGTCGCATAGTCTCTGCTGTCCTATATTTCTCAGGATGGAACCATGAAGCACTCGCTCTCCTGATCCAGTTGTCTGAAGCAGCCCCAGTGTGCAGGAGGGACATGTCCCTCTGGGAACCAGGGGTGGGTGGGTGGCAAGTTGGTGGTGGAGAGGTGGGGAGGAGGTTGGAGACAGCCACGGGATGCTCTGAGGACGGCCCAGCAGCATGGCCAGTGGGAGCATGAGAGGCCGGGCCTGTTTGCTGGTGTCCTGGGATGACCTGGGGACTGAACCATGTCGAGCTAATAATTTGCTGTTGCTTCCTGAAAAAGCAAACTCCCGTCATATGATATTTGTTGGAAAGCAAGATTTCCCTACGTAGCAAGGATTAAAAGACACGCTCATACTCTGTGTAAGTGTGCATCTCTGTGCTGACTATAGGCAACCAAAATTGCGTCACAGGGCTTGCTAATACCAGTGGAAGCCTCACCAATCTTTGTGCTTTAAATAAACTGACCTAAAATGTCCTAGTACCAAGACACCCAGCCAGAAAAAGGCCAAAGAGCAGCAGAAAGCTTACTGTGGCAGGCGACAATGCAAAATAACTCAGTCATTCAAAACCATTCATTGTTCATGTCAGCCCTTGATTAATAGGCGCTTAAATTAAGTTTTGTTTGTTTGTTTGTTTGTTCTGGGATTAGCTGCTTTGCTGGGAAGGAACACAAGCCCCTCACAAGGTAAACAGGGTGACACAGACTTCTGGCTCTCCTGCACTCTCACCTGCCTGAGAAGTGAAGGAGTCTTGTGGGGCCGTGACTGCCGGCACAGCTGTTCTTTGGTGACTGACAATGCAGTGGGCAGGAGACCTTGGGACTTCCCCCGATCCTACAGAACCAGTTCTGGGAGGTAATGCCAGGCTCTGAGTGCTTTGCCGGAACAAAAGTTGGATGCGCTTCCCATCACAGTGAGGGGAACAGAAATTAAACTTCATGAACTTGAACAAAAGACGAATGACTGGGAGGGGAGAGGAGAGAGAAAGGGAGAGAAACCACAGACAATTAGTACTGTACAGGCTCTGACAGAGTCATTAATGAGGGATAATATCCAATTAAGGAGGAGGATGGAAAATCTGGGGAATGCCTGTATATATTCCAGTAAATTGCTCGCAGATCCTCCCTATTCCCCTCCTCAACTCTGATGATCATCTAAACGGGAAGAAAAAGTTGGAGTGAAATAGAGTTGATGGAAATATCTGGAGCTCCTAGGCAGGTGGCTGGCTTCCCGGATGTCCTGGGAGCGCGGCCCCGCTCACATGCCTCATCAGAAATGCACGAACCCAAGGGTGCGCGAGAGGCAGCCTGGAAGGCTCTGGCAATGATTTAACTCAATTAAAGTCTGTGAGAGGGCTCAGCTTCACATCATGAGGCAAACACAGGATGAGTAACTGATATAAGACCGAACAGCACTTTCCTTGTGCCTTTTGTCTTTAGAGTGGCGGGAGGTGAATAATATTCCTGCATTGACATGGTAAGGCTGGAGCTGGGGAGACTGTGGTAAAACCTTAAGGTTTTTTTTTGTTGTCAGAAAGGTCATCAGCAACTTGGAAATGCAGATTTCCTTCTATCAGGAAGCCTCTTTTTTAAACTTTCTACCCATCTCAGTGTTTCTTTAAATGGAACTGCTAGTCCTGTTGATGTGACCTAAATCAGCAATGTCCTGCATAGGAAAGAGAAATAATTCACAGTCCCCAGTGTCTCAGAAACACTTGTTTGGATTGACAGAGCAAGGATGTGTTTCCAGAGAGCCTCCTATAAAAATAGCTGGTAGCAATTTTCAGAATTTCAATTTGTCTGGTTTTGGTGTTTTTGTGGGCTTTTCTTTTTTATTTAATCTTTTTATTTTGAAAGTAAAACAAAATGAATCAAAGCAAACAACAACAAATGAAAACCCAAACTTAAATGTTGTCAGCAGTATTGTTTTCTATTTAGCACCCGTGTCCTTTTATTTTTTTATTCAACACCTTTCTTCAAGTGATTCCCAAAGCAGTGTTGAGAGTAAAACTAAGGCGGTTTGTTTCAGTTGACACACATGATGTATGTTAGGAGAGATGAAGGAAATCTGGAGAATTTTCTGGACCTTCATGGCCTTTCTGAATGCTCAGGGACTTCTGTAAGTCCCTTTTCCTCCTAAGCTCTAAGACTAAATTCTATCTCTGCTGTTGCAGTAAGGCACAGGGACAATTACATGCCTGCATTTACAAATGGCTTCTAAACAGCGTAATCACTGAGCTCCCAAAGGTCTGAAAGATGGGGCTTCACTTGCACTCTCTCCATTGTTTCTTTCCATCACAGAAATACATATACTTAATCCCTTTCAGACACAGTGTATACAACTGGTGGTTATTGCATCTGTGAAAGTTACGGATCCCATTTTTCCCAGGACAGTGCTGTTGGTGTGCACAAAGGCACAATACTGGCAAGATTAATATCAGCTTCTGCTTTGCCATTCCAAGCCCCTGCTAACTGTAAATAATATTTTAGCAAAGATCTTGATGCATCATGATCTATTGTGTTGCAGTGATGATGCTGCTTGTTATGTCTTTAGCAGTGATTTATCATCCTCTGCAATGACACAAATCACGGATGGCTCATGACACTCCAGGATGTATGATCTCTTAGTGGTGGCAGTGATGAATTCTGCGCTTAGATCATAACATTTTGAAACCTGGGATGTGGAGCTGATCCTTTGCTTTTTACTTTTAAAAGGTACCTAAAGCAATAAAATCCTCTCTTTGCTAACAATACGTCAAGGAGAACATCTCTCCCTTTCACAGTAGCTTGTTACGGTTCATTCTAGCTAAGCCTCAAATGGTTATCAGGCAACTCCAGATTACTCATTCCTTTTGCTTTTCCCTCTACTATCTTCTAACCTTTAATGTCCTCCTCCTGCATTCTGGTCCCAGGGACATATTTTGAAATTCTGCTGCATGTATAATGAGTATAAAATGTTCCTCTCGGAGCTGGAGAAAGCTCAGATGTTTGGGTACAGTAGGCCCATTCCGACACAACAAGCCTACGCTCAAGCTGTGATCCCAACAGAGAAGAAAGCTTTTCAGGTCTGAGCTGCTCTCCTCCAGTGAGCTGCAGCCCTGCCGGCTCCGCTCCCAGGAAGTGGAAGCACTTGCTCTTGTTTATTTTTATCTGAAACATCTCAGGTAAGAGAGGATGGAATGGTGAGGGGGAGTGTCAGAGCCTCATTCTTCACCTCTGGGTCCCTCTTGCTGTCAGGACAGTGTGTTTCTACCTTGAGAAATTCATAAATTATGGGAAGATTTCAAATTTGGGGATTTTAGCAATGAAAAAAGAGATGTGAAAGAAGAAAAAGAAAAAGAATGAAGAACTAAAAAATAGATTCCCTAGCAATCAGGCAGGGTCAAGTGGTTCCCTCCATGGTGACCACCACATGTAGTGGCACCCCAGGCTCAGGCCTCAGCTCAGTGAAGGTGGTAATATGTCCTGATCAGCCATCCTCCATGGGGGTGACAGCGACCAAATGGGTCCTTGTGCACCTCTGGGGGCACCTGGGTCTGCCCCTAGCCCCCTTCTTCATTGTCAATGCCTGCAGGCTCTGAGGAGGCTCATCACCACTGGATGGAGCACAAGAGGTGAGAGAGGAGAGCTGAGGAATCCTCATGGGATGCTGGGCTGGCTGGCTGCCCTGGCCTGGGCCCCAGCATGGCATCCAGGGAGCCCATTAATAACCCAGAGTCTGCTCATGGGGATGGGACGCCTCAGGGTGCCCTGTCGCTTAGTGCCAGCCACCTCAGCTGCAGCTGCTGCCCACCAGCAGGGATCTGGGCAACTGCCAGTCATACAGGTGCTCTGCCAGACAGCGGTGCCCTGCCAGCCAAGAAGTCCTTGGTGGATGGATCCACACCAGCTCCAGCCATGTTACGGGGCAGAAGCAGCCTCTCGGCATCACGGCAGTGCTGCCACAGCAGCTAGGGTAAGGGGCAAGGCCAGGGGCAGGACAGCAGTGCAGCTACTCAAGGTATCATCTCTTCAAGTGTGTCCAGAGGACTGAGGTGCTGGCCCCCAACCTGTCTCTGCAGGACATGACCAGCCTGGCCACTTCAAGGCTGTAGCATGGTTGGAGATGGCTGTGTGTGGCTGATGGTCCATTTCATGGTCAAATCTCAGAGAAGTGGCTTTTCTGACCTATTCCTTCCCTTGCAGAAGAGTTCTCAGACAGTCCACCAACCATAAGAATTCACTTCTCAAGAGAAGATGGCTCATTTTAAGAAGGGAGATTTTTCTAAAACTTAGCAAAATAAGAACTGTAGTTATCAACCAGAGACAGCAAAGCATCATGGAAAATATTACCTCTAGTGGTGAATGTTCAGCATGTTATGATATAACAAAGCAAGATTCTAGAATAGAAAATCTTAGGCTATTCTTTAGAACTCATTAGTGCCTATGTTTTCTATAATTCATTGCATGACATGACATCAAGATATAATATTGCTGCAGCAGGCAATGTTGTCCCCTAAGAAGAGAGTTACAGTGACCAGGACACAAATGCATTGTAATACATACTTTCTAGGTTACATGCTCTAGAGTGGTCAGCTATGACAACCCATAGTGGCCATTCAGACTGAACCCTTCCTTATTAGTGGTCTTAAATGTCCATTTCTAGAAAGGCAAACATTTATCTGTGGTTTGCAAAGGTAAGAGAAGCCATTTCTGCTACACGTTCTCACGGTATCCCATTTTTTCACTTTCCAGTGCATAAGTGTGGATGTCACTGAAATTCTCAACAGTGGAGATTTTACACATCTAATAGATTTATCACATCTAGCACTCTGTAAGTATAAATATCTCTTTGAAACTTAGGGAGATGCACCAAGAACAACCTTATTTCTTTTCATATTTAACAGTCCACAATATACTTTTCACTATTCTATATTCTTGTATTACAACAAACATTTACATACCTGGCATTACATCAAGTATTTTCAACTTGATTTGTTGAAAACATGTAATTGACTGTGTACACTGGAAGTATGAATAATTGAATTTGATAACAAAAATAAAATAGATTAGACTGACCAAAACCAGATTAGAACTAAAAAGTAAAGTCTAAAAGTGGTTTGATTCAGGTGAAGAAAATAAAACAATTTCCTAAGCCAAAATAATTATAATAAAATTAGTAATGAAAATCGAGTGTATTTCAACTAGTAAAAGTTGGAATCATGGAGCAGCTTGAAATGCTCCTATAAGCCTGTATCTCAGCAGCTAGGGCAGCCTTCTGGCATGGAGGGCTCACGCTGACATTCAGCACTCTCCTGTGTGCAGAAGAGATGTGAAGCTGTGCCACAGCCCTCTTCAGACAATACCCTGTGCACTCGTCTGCAGGTTCAGCTGAAGCTGTGTCTCCGTGTCCTCAATGGCTGCACTAACCATCGTACATCAAGTTAAAGAGGATCCCTTGTTCTTCATTTTATTGGAAGCCCCTTTTGTAATACACATCTCAGTCTTCTGACTGTGCTAAAACAGCTAGCATTAGAAATAATTCAATGGATTTGTCCACCAACTTCTGATGTGTTGGTTTCAGCTGCAGTTCTCTGGATAAGTTGACTTCAATTTGCAAATACGTTCATGCAGCCCTGACATACCATTTGTGGAAACCCTTGCTGTTTTCCAAAATGATGCCAATGATGATGATGATAAGAATAATGATATCAGTTGTTATTATTCAGATAACTCTACTACTAATTTCTTATTTCTTCTTTTACACCACTTTTTACTGCTTTCTATTTTTTATCTTCCTTCAACATATCATTTTACACCCACTTTGCTATTTATTTTGTTTCCTCCTTTACACTGCTGTACACAATGATGCTCTCATCCCTTTATAGATCTTCAAGTGTACAGCTCGACTTCTTTTTGTATTGCCGGGTCCAAATTCTTCACAGCGTTACTCCAGCTTCCCCTGGGTGCATTGCCAATGGAATCGGTACATGAACACAGAGCTGTGTAACTCTGTGGAAAAGCAGTGCTCTTATCTGTATAATGTCTTGATATAAATTTTTTGTTTCTTAATGTCTTCCTCTGCACATATCCTTATTCAGGTTTCCTTTTTTTATTTTTTTATTTTTAATTTCTTTTTTTCTTTCTGTGCACCTTCTTTTACAAACCTGGCTTCTTTACATTCAATAGCCATCACTGTGATCTATCTGATCTAGACAGCTGTGCCGAGACAGAGGATTTTGAAATATTGCTGTAAAAAACTGGAAGCTTTTTGCCACACTTGTATTCATTTTAGTGGTTATCACTGTAACAGTTAACAAAAGACACAAAGACATCCATACCCAAAACACAGCATATGAAGATTTAATTTTTTTTTCAAATGGCACATACATTTAAATAGCTACTACTTCTCCCATTTGGCAAGGCCATTGTTGTGGCTAATGTATGTATTTCTGAAAACAATGATACGTTTCCAATACTTTCTTCCACAATTTTTTTTCAATGAGCAATAAAGGAGGTTGAGGTGGGATGTGTTTTATCCCACCACATTATATCATTCCTCTTTTTCCTCTTTGTTGGATGGCAATCAGGAACCCTCATGCCAAGCTTGGGAAGCAACAGCATCTGGCTCCTTGGCAGATTCTGCAGGCGGTCTTGTTGCCAGCCTTTAAGCTGTGTCTGGGTCTGCTGCATGGTTTGGCTGCAGATGGGCTCTCTGGGTTGCCTTGTGCTTATGGGTGCCAGTTTTGGCTTACCTTTGATTCTGAGGACTTTACTCATTTTTATTCATTTGTGAATAAGGACCCATCCAAATGCTTCATGAAACCAATATCAAAGTGTGCCGATATTTAAAATGAAAAGGGAAGGAGGCTGCTTCCCTTCCCCCTCCCCTCCCCAGGATGAAACATTATAATAGCATCTGCAAATGGATCTGGATCTATCAGTATTTCCATTATAAATCAGAGGCTTAGAGCTCAGCCATGAATATTCCTCTCAGAACGAAATGCAATGCTGCCGTTAGTATCAAAATAGCGCCGAAGGTTTTTCAGACCACCTAGGCATTCCCGTGCTTGGTTTTCCCTCCTCCAAGGGAGATCATTTTAAAGACGTGACAGTCTAACATTGAGCATACGTCCAAAAACTTCTGTGCGACAAAAATTGTTTCTCGCTGGTGTTTCTGGAAGCTGAGGTTCAGTGCAATTTTGGAGTCACTTTCATCCCCAAGACTGGAAGAAAATCTTTGAAGCTGGAGAATCAGTGGGTACCAAGCCATGGCCATGAACACAATCCTCTGTGACCACGATCTGTAGACCTTAGAGGCTGGGAGGATGCAGCAGGGAAGCTGTTTCCACATCTCCTGCACTGAGCTAGAGAGGCCAGTGCTCAGACCCTGTCTGGCCACCGTTCTGCCTGAGTTTGGGCACCCTGATGGGAACTGCCTCTCCCAAAGGGGTGTGGGGAGAGGGGGATGCAGGAGGCTAATCAGAGGTGTCAGGCTGCACAGCAGCGAGCAAGGCGGGGGGCAACCCAGTACCTCTGCCCAGCCAGTCAGGGCTGATAGTGCTCAGCACAGATGGCTGAGGGGGCTGCCCAGTGACCAAATTAAGCCTTCAAAACACAACACGACTTCTCGCATTTTGGAAGGAGCCTTTCTGGCCCCCAGGCCCTGGTGCCTGCACCTCCCTACCTGTCCTGCTAGACAAGGAAAAACTGCATGCAGTCATCCTGAGATAGGGCCTTGGGGCAGCTTAATTTCTTGGGAAGCAGCATTCCTGCTGTATCAGGAGGGATGCGAGGACTTGGTGTCCTGGAGACATCAGGTGGGATGGGGCTGGAGGAGGCGGGTGAGCATAAGAAGCTTGTTGGCACCCTGCTAGAGTGCGCATACGGTAATATAGGCGATGGTGCTTGGGGACCAGGACTCTTCCCGTGCCTACAAATGGGCCCTCTCGGTAATGCTGGCTGCTGGGCAGAGCTGGGTCACAGCTGGCTGTGCTGATTCCCAACATGACCCTGTTTCCCCGCTGAGTGTTTCTCAGCACACAGAGCAGCCTTCTAGCAGCCGGCCAGGCGCTGGGGACGGTGCACGGCAAAACCGCTCCTGATTACAGCAGGATCCACAACGTTCCAATGCTAATAATAAAAAATGGAAATTTAAAACAAAATTCAAAAGAGTATATCTTTTGAGATTTTTCTCTTTGCTATGCACTATGCAAAATGCCACTGCATGGAATATTTTCCCTATGTATAATATATTGGTGGAGTAGTCACATCAGTGACACATACTATTACACAAAATCTAACCAAACATAATGAAACATTCAAAACAGCAGCATCCCCATGTCCCTTGCTTCGTTTTTTAAACCTATCTTTTCTGTATTTAGGAAAAAAAGTATATTTTCTCTTCTTTCCATATTTCCCTGCAGTCTATAGACAGTCTCTGCATGTGATTTATAACATTCTTTCCTGTGCAATCTCTTCCAAGAGTCATCTTTTCGCAGTTCTTTGTAACAATCTTTCTTGCAATCTTATGTTCTTGCAGACTTCCTTAAATGAATCAAGGCAGGATGTCAAATATGCAGTCTAATGGCTGGCACCTTCCCCCCTGCACTCCTCCCTTTCTTGTTACCAACAAAGGCAAGAAAAGTTAAATTACAACAAAATTGTTATATATACTCTTTGCAGGCTATGTGGGGAGAGGTGGGGATTCACCTTCAAAAAAAGGATTGTTCCTGTTCTGGAGAAGGACTTGAGTGCTGAAGCAGCTCTAAGCATGGGAGGAAGTTACGCACGTTTCATGAGATGGCTCACCTTTAAAATTAAAGTACTTAATAACTTTCAAATGTCAGGTCTCATTATTGCATGTCGGTCAGAACCTTGTCTAAAGTTCATTTGATTTTTGGTTAGTAAGAGCACACACTACAGATCAAAATAATAACCTAATAACTAGTTAAGATTTTTAATGTGAACCTCTCCTCTCTCCCGTGTGAGTGCTATGAGAATTCATCAGAAAATCACATACTAGCAATAAAAATACACACGAATATTATCTCCGAAAAGATTCCAACATGAGCAAAAGGTGAAGGTCCCAATGAATAGAGAAGGTCAAAAAACAGATTTGGTGATTATTTGTTTAAATTCCATCTGATTTCTCTTTCCAGGCTATCTCCGATGCATTTTGCTTAGGGAAGAAATGGTTGTCTATTGTTGGAGTGGTTAGTTATTCTTTGTAATGTCTGTCTGCACATAAAAACATGACTGTTTATATGGTCACGTCAGTATTTCCTTGTTTGCTGTTCTCTTTGATGAGTTTCACCCATCCAAAGGAAAACAGAAGGATTAGTGTGTGGTTTAGGTGATCAGCTGAATACCATGAGGGATGAATGGTAAATAGGAAACCGTCAGCTCAAACACCTCATAAATTAGGCACAAGATGAAAATCATGACCCTAAATCATTAGCAACCAGAAGTAAAAATAAACCAAAAAGCTATGAACATGCTCAACACAGCTCTGGCCGGTCCATCAACCATTCACCAACGGAAGTGCTGCAACTATGACAAGTGATATTTGAACAAATAATGTTACAGTTGCTAGCTCTGCTATGCGTGACCCTCACCTCACTCAGAGTCCTCCTCCTCAGAGGAGGACTAGGCAGGGATCACATACCTTGAGTTTAGACCACATCAGAGATGCTCTGCTGTACCAGTCAGAGATGTGTACTGCCTGTTCAGAGCCACCTCTTCCTCCTCAGGTCATTGCTATGAATATGAGCACAAACATACAGGATTCAGTCATTGTTGCTGGTGTTTTGCTAGGGATCTAGGCTCAACGGTTGATAAAGACATCTCTATTGCTGTCTCACCATCCAGCTTCTAGTGGGCCAAAGAGCACAGCACAAAAGCTGTCATCCCACTTGGCTCTACTTGTTCTCACTGTTGGCACCCACAGCTGGAGGCCATGGACTGAATGGGCACAGGGGATGAATCCTCCTCTGACAGCTTGCAGATCAGGGGTGAGATGTGTTGGAAGAGCAATGCCATACTCCTTTACACCTCCTTTTAAATGGAACTGCTCTCTGGATAAGGGAAGGAATTATGATCCCAGAGGGATGAAGTCTCCCCTACCAGTTTCGATATTCTTAGTAATGGTTTGTGAATGTGGTCATTTAAAAGCTATATCCCAGGAAGGAGCACTTCTGGAGCAGATTGGCCTTTTGACTGACTGCAGACCACTGACTTCCTGCCCAAGGGTAATTTCTTTAAAGGAAAATCCAGAGAAACTCCACATCGGATTTTTCAATCTTTCTTTAGTATGATTTTTAAGCAGTGCTTTGCCCTACTTTGAACAGTCACGAACAGAACATTAAAACAAACACCTTCTCATGTTTTTAGTTGAGCTTATCTGTTCATTTCCTTTCTGTGGCATTTTACCTGGAAACTTAAGGCTCTTGCCGTTTGCCAAGATGTGTCCTCAACTCCTCACTGAGCAACATTGCATGCACACATGAGCAGCAGCTGCTCCTTTATGTGTCTGGAGCAAGCAAAATCTGGAAAATCAGAAGAGCCGTGTAGTGCAGCCCAACGTACTCAGAACAGGGGTATTTGCCTCACACTATGCCAGCTATGTACACTTTGGCCCCACAAAACTGCAACATCCCTACGTGACTCCTATGTCTGCCCACTTTACTCTGTGTTCCAACTTGGAGAAAGCAGCTCAGTGTGTGTCAAGTTTCCATGGTGCCCCCCAGCCGTTCTGCCTGTGGGACAAATGCACTGCTCCTGCCCCAGTTCCTGAAGAAGAGGAACCATCTGCCAACAGCACAAAGAAAAACTGTTGAAGCAAATCTCCAGGTTTCATTAGTTTTTACTTTTCTACTATGTAAACTCTCTCTTGTTTTTATTTTCCACAGCTTTGGCAAGCAGTTTGCTTTTACAGATCAGGCTTCGCCCAATCACTGAGCTGCATGTAGGCTTCGCTTAGCTTTTGACTGGCATGTTAAATGAGAATTAAGAAATAAAAAGGGATATTATTAGGGTTTGGACTTTCTGTTTTTGAAGACAAGAGGAGCATTTTTGTCCACTCCTGGCAGAAGAAGATGGAGCATGGGCTGTCTCCCTTTAGCACCGTAACTCAGCAAGTTTGTAGTTTGTTCTTGAAGCAGGTACGTGCTCCCCAGCTGATTTTCTTTTGCAGCCCGATTTTCAGCCCCTGGCAAGAAAAAGCTCTTCCTTTAGGTTCACAGCAGCAGGATAGGGTCCAGGATGTTTAAATCCTCAAAACTTTCTGTTATTTCCTGACAATACCCAATTCACTGGGCCAAGATTTGAATACACATCTTCCTTGCACCATTTCACAAAAGGCTTGGATCCCAAGAATAGAGAAAACCGCTGCAATACAACAAGGACATATAAATATGAATGTCAAACTGCCCCATCAATGAAATGCTTTAAAATGCAGGGAGTGCCATGGTGCAGTGGGCCACAGAAACACAATGAAATGATAATGAGGACAAGCGGAGATGAAGACCACCCACCAGTAGTTTTATGACTGTGACTTGGAACGACAGTTCTCAGCGGGGCCATTGCGACTGGATGCCATTGTCATTTTTAGCACATGCTAAAGTAGCAATTGTGTACGGACATTTCAACTGTTGCCTCTGACAAACAGCAGCCAGACTATTTATGAACAACCCCCAACCCCTTTCTTGTGCATTTGGCTGCATCTGTAGGTAGGAGAGAATGGAAGACTGCTACTTTGTTCTGACAGGTTTTCCCATAGTCACTGTCTGCTACCCCTTGCATATGCTTAATTTTCTGAGGAAGAGAAATGATTTACTTCGGTCCCTTCTTTCGCCAGATCTCCAGTGTTAATCTTCTCTTACACAAACTTCTGCTTGACTTCAGATGCTGTCTCCTTCATGTCCCATTGTGTTTACGCTCCTATCCTACCAGAACTTCCAACACTGAGAATTTGGGCATCAAAGTAATCTTTTTTAGGGCTTGGTTGTGCCAAGGAAGGTTGTGTTTGGGAAAAGCAAAGAGGAAGGGAAGATGAGGCACAGGTACTTTTCATATAAGCTGTTTTTTCTCTCCCACCCAGCTTCCACTTCAGAAACAGTTTGACTCAAGTTTTGGAAAAGATACGTATATCCAAAACAATGATACAAAAGTAAGTATTTTCTGTTTTGTATCCGCATAAGAAAACTATCAAGTCACATTCAGAAAACACAGTCTTTTAAGCTTGGTCATCATTTCAAAAATATCTATAGAGTTCACAGCACCTACCAGCTTGCCTTTGAGTCTTTTCATATCAAGAAACTTGTCAGAAGAGAAGTGAATAACAAATACATTCCTATTCCTTCATTCTCTCTTCAGATCCTTCAGTTTCAGTCAAAAGATGCATAAGTGAGAGACTGTTTGTGTGAACTTACCACAATTCCAGGCTATCGCTCCCTAGGCTTGCACAGGATATCACTGAAAGGTGCCACCTTTACACCCAATAAATACCTAATTTATCCATTAGTTATTTCCATAAGTAGTTGTTTAAAGTAAGCATAAATTTAAAAAAAAAAAAAATCCATGTTTTGCCAAGAAGACAGCTACCCTATCTCAAAACATAAGTATTCGTTATTCTTAATGACTTGGGCAGAAGAATTTGTTTAATTGTATGCACATGATAGCAGAAGAAGCTGACTCAATGAGCTATTGGTAACAGGTGTTTCCTGATGATCAGATTTAAGGGATTCTGTATTGGCCAGAACACTGTATGTCTGGGTGCTGTTCTAAATATTTTATAATCTTTTTAGGAAAAGGTAGGTATGTATTTGTCTCTGAAAAGAAAAAAAAAATATGAGATAGGAGCTAGAAAAAGCATGGGAGAACATATGGGATGCATGGCCAGCAGAAATGCACAGTTGAAGAAGGTGCAAGAAGACAGGCCCAGCACAGCCTGCTGATTAACTGCTCTAAGACCATTGCAAGTTCAGGCCTGGTGCTATCCTATCAAAAATTTGGTAGGACACCTGAGGCATCCCCTGTGACTTGCCCTATGTTTTCTGTACAGTCAGAGGAGGGACAGACTGGAGAGAAGTAATTCTATAGCAGTTCAATAAATCTCAGATAAGAGTGCTTTCTGGAGACCAAGAGAAGAGCCTGGTGTCTGAAATTTGAAGGACTACACTGTCACAACAGCAGAGATATTGGCCAATTACCCTGGCCAAGGAAGTTCCCTATCAAAATCTTAATGAGACTGAGAATCATGAGATATGTGGTGGGAAGCTGAGTAGGGACGAGATCCTGAAGCAGCCTGCAGGTGCCCATGACTGTGCAGGAGGGGCGTGCTCTGTCTCTCAAGACTTCCCCCTATAGTTTCTGGACTGGGCTAATAGTTTGGACCACCGCATTTGCATCAGAAGAGTGTCTGTCTAATCCAGACCTCTGCTTGTGAAGATGAGAGCCAGAAAAGCCCACACTACAAAGTTTTGCAGATCAGGCACCTGCCCAACCAACCCCATCCCATTATGAAGCAAGGAGGCGCCTACAGAGTAGATGTCATTTCCTGCCTAAGCACCCCCTCTTCATCTCAGCTTTTCAGGATACAAGACAAGGAAGGATTGTCCAGTGACTTTCTGCCATGAATGAGATTCTGGTTTGCAGATCTTGGATGGGAAACTTGCCTTCCTGTGCAATATGTTTTTCCATCTATAAAGCCATTTATTATCCACAATGGCTGCAGAAGTGATTGAGAATCACTGAAAATTTAGTGAATTTGTTCTTTGGTTTGTGATGGAAATGAGGTGCAAAATATGGCAGTGGTTGTTCACACCTCATGGGATATTCGCTGTTGTGTAGAAACAAGAAGAGCCACGTCACAGGAAGTTTGGTAGAACGTGGTTGGCAAAAATATTGACACTCTTTGCCAGGCACAAATTCTCAGGCTGATGTTTCCAGATCTCGGAGCCTCTGCTTTCTTTTCTGCCTGTTTAGTTAAAGCTTCTGTGGTGCTAGCCAGTGTGGGATCTGAGAAACTCACTAACGTGCATCAGGGACACCCAGCAAGACATCACAGTGTGGGGTGCCTGGTGTTTTCAACTGACATTTCCCAATCAGGACACACACTGGTGAAATGAGATGTCCAAAGGCATGCAGGAACTCGGAGAATGACTTGAGCTTCTCTGAATCCCCCTTACCCTTACTTTCCCTTCATCATTCCTTCTCTCTGAATCCCCATTACTCTCAACACTTTCGTGTATGGATTCAATGGGACTTATCATATGAAAAAAAAGATACTTTTGGCTGGAAAATACAGTGTTTAAATTCAGCAGAGCTGTGAATGCAGGCAGCAAGAAATGGGATTACAAACAGTCAAGCAAGTTCACACATGTTAGTTAGGTCCAAAGAGAGTTGCTTTCCTTTGTTGCAGTGTGCTCTGCTCATCTGTGCAGCTGTGCATCTGGCCTTTTGTTTCTTACCTATTCTCATAGGTGACTGTTGTAATGAGGAATGGCAGAGATGAGGAGCTGACGATCAAAATCCTCCCAGATGAGGCCAAGCAAGGGACTTGCATGAATAAGGTACTTGAAGCAAGGGAATTTGGAAAGATATTCGAATATATATGAGTACATAAATGTTGTGAGCAACAATGTCATATGTCAGCCTCTCTTTCCAGCAAACCTCTGTATGCATTCCTCCTCTTATTGCCCCCTCTAGTATGTGTTTCCTGTTTATTCTGTGCATGATTTGACGCCGTGGCAGAGACCACTCAGTACCTGTGTTGAGCACCTATCATCAATGCAGCGCTGGTCCTTCCTCTGGGCAGCGTTAAGCTGTGTGCTTGGTGCAGTTTGCTCTCAGTGCTCAGTGCAGACCAAGTGACATCTCCCAGTGTCTTTCGGAATCTGCAGATCGTCTCTAAATGGTGACTCTGATAAATTCTATGGGAGTTTCAAGCCTGACTGCCAAGGAATGTTTATTTTTGTGTTCTTGCCTAATCATTGTCACAGATGATTCAGCAAGAGCAGAACCACTACTCTGCCTAAAAAAATTCTGCTGGGGCTTGTTCTTGTTCAGTTTGAGGTGGAAATTAAAAAAAAAAAAAAAAATAGAAAAAGGCATCCCAGTGCTCCCAAAAAGTGTTTCTCTATATTTCGAGGGAGGACTATTGAGCTAAAATTGAAAAAACTGCACAGGTAGAAACATAATTAACATAATTAATGGCTTATGTAAACCAGGAGTAATGTTGTCTGGAAGATGCTTTCCTGTCTGCAAAAGCCCAGAGACCTAACAGGTATCTGAAATTCCACTTCTTCATGTTATTTAGCCAATTTTCTCATGCCATGGGGGGGTCAACAGTCAGGTACCTTCTGTGTTGGACACTGTCAAGCCTTGTTTGCTGTGATTAGAAGGTCCCAGGAGAAAGCTGGTGAGTTTTTGGCAGTTTGTGGCAAATGAGAGAGCTACAGCTGCAGAGCAGTTGTTGTCATAACACCTATTCATCATTATCCCTCTCATCATGAATCACCTCCTGATAACCAACCTCTCTTTGTTTACATCCAACATATCTAGAAAGCCCGTGTTTGCTTCCAGGGCTCACATCTCTACCTGGGAAAAGCCTGGCTGATTTCATGCCAGTATTCCTTTCCCAAAACCAGAAAATTCTCGATGTCTCCCTGCTGAGAGAACGGGGACAGCTTTTCAAATGTTTTGTTCGCTTCCACTTAAAATTCAACCAGAGTATCTAAATTAGGAATGCTGCTACATTCCAGCTTAGAAAGCAGCAGTGCTCTGTTATAAAGAGGGGCTCCGTCTCCTTCTGCTTATTCAGAACCATGTTTTTTGGGTTCGAGTGGTCCACTCACTTAGGTGGAAGGCTCGGTCAGGAGCCTGTGTTGTGCCCTTCCTCCAGCATCCAGTACAGTGTGGAGCACCATGTCAGCGACGCACTAATACACAAGAATAATCAGCTCATCAAATCAGCTTCATTAGTTGGAGCTGGAGAGCACAGCTCCGCTGCCCAGCCCCGCAGACACGCAGCCTGCCTCCCCGCTCCATCTGCCGCAGCCGAGCAGGAGGGGTCTGCCCATTCGGCTGCTTGCACAGAAGTGAGAAAGCCTGGGACACCGGGGTATCAATGTGTGCATGTTCTGCCTGACGCAAGTCACCAGGGAATGGCTGCTCCTCCCCTGTGTCTCACAGGTGAGACAGAATCCAGCTCTGAAGCTGCTGGAGTGAGTATTTAGGCCTCAAAAAGCATCACTGAGGATTTTCCTGGGTTTTCAAGGAGGGGGGAAGCGGGCTGGTCCAAAAGGTCTGCATTGCATCCCTGCCACAGCGTGGTCTCAGAGGCCACCCTGCTCCTTGCTGTGAGGGGCAGCAGGGCAGGGGCTGCTGGAAGGTGGTTCAACCCCACAGCAGCTCAGGGCTCTGCGTTCCAGAGCAAAGGAGTGTCCAGCAGTAGGTCACAGGTGCACAGGTTTGCTCATTCCTTGGTGTTTCGAAACGAGATTGTTTATGGATAGCTCTGGAGTTACATTTATGGGAACAGCTCTGTAACCAAGCACTCCAGAAAAAGATCAGGGCACCATGCAGATGAGAAACAGGTGGAGAGGGCCTTGTTTGGGCTTAGCCGGCTTGGAAAAGGATGTGTGTGAGCACCTACTGGGTTCCTGCTGTGAGCCCCCTGGGGCTGGTTATCTTCCTCACAAAGGCTCTTCAAACAATGATGAATAATAACATGTATGAATCTCTCCATCTTTGGTACTGCCAAGGGTCTGTGCAGAAGTATCTGTTGCTTACATTCAAGTTCTCTCTCTTTCTCTCTGTGTATTTTTAGTATGGATGGAGATACAGTTTCAGAAAACGTAATGACATGTGACATGCAGGATTCATATGTATCTAGGCAGTATGGGAATGTACCATGTAGGAGGAGATGTAACATACTGCTTGGCTTCTAATGCCCATTACTTAAGCATAATAAGGCGCATTATGGGAGCAGATAAGGGGGCTCCCCATTGTGCCTAGGCATTAGGAGACATATGTTTATCTCTTACCTGAGTTTTCCCTTTGCTTTATATCACTACGTTTAAGTTCATCGTAGCAATATTAGCCGAAGATTTACAGGGGCTTGTCAAAAATGCGCTTGGGGTTTGTCTTTAGAAGATGATCAGTTTTCACAAGACAAACATAAACTTAATTCTATCTTTCCCATGTCAATAGCAAGTATCTGCTAATGAGTCCAGTCAGACACCAATGCAATGCTACGGCAAATCTGACGTTCAGAATTTCTGTGCTGGTTTTAAGAGTCAAAAGGCAAGGTTCTGTCCTGAAGTTACCTTTTTAACTCTAATGACATAAGACTGTGAAGTTTTGCCTTGTAAGTTGTTTTAACACAACGTTTTTTCTGAAAAACAGCATGTTTAAGGAAGCATTTATTGTTCACGCTATCTCTGCCACTGGGAGGAACTGTCTCTAATAGAAGGGATCAGCTTCTTCCCTCCCTTGTTTTCATGTTGCAACCCGGTTCTAATAGGACCTGTATCCTGCAAATGCATGCAGAAAAGGGCTAGCAAATGATCTTCATATCCGAGATCAAGTAAAAATGCCTGTTTTCATAACCAAGGTTTGAATTGCATTGTAAAGATAGATACTCGAGTGGTTGACAGCTTTAACAAGAAAACTGTGACTGCAATCCTAGTGCAAACCATACATCTTGTGAGATCAAGTTGAATGCTCTGTACAGATGCCAAAAAGAGCTGAATTTTTAAAGCCTGTTTTTTTATTAGTAGTTAATGGTGTATATTTAGCACTGAAAAGATCATTTGACAGCACATCAGTCTTGCCAGATATATGACTAAAAGGAAACTGAAAAAAAAACCCAACAGGTTTGTGTGGGGTCTTTTTCCTCTGAAATTTTAGAAGGAACCAACATACTGGGTGTAGACTCTGCTGAACTAGGCAGAAAGACTGCCATTGATTTCCATGGACTTTGGATCAAACCATAAGGAGAGGAAGTAAAATGCATGCTAGGATGTTTCCTTGGTTATTTGCCTGTCCTTTTAAATGCTGTATGTGACATTTTAAAGTTCAGGTGTTAAAAAAGGAATGATAGCTTCATGAAGGGTTTGTCAGTGAACTGCAGAGTTTAGATGGCTGTTAAAAATATGAATATAAATGTCTCTGTGCATACACACTACAGGGACAGAATTTAATTTAGCTGGAGCTGGTGGTACCTGACACTTTCTGCTATGAGAGCCTGTTTTCAGTTTTCTATAACTTTGCCAAGTTTTAACCATTCAGTGTCTACCTCACGCTGAATATTTTGCATCTCTTGATTCCACCAGCAAGGTGATGAAAAGCTACCCGGTATCACAGAATGGAAAAGGCAATTGGGAGATCTGGCCACACAGGAATGGGAGCGAGTGACAGCAAGAAAAGCATTTGGGTGGACAAAGGAGGGGACAAAGTAAAATGGAAGGTAAATCAGATGGGGCAGGCAGACAGGAGTGAGAGTGATGGGGTGGGGTGAAGGGCTAGGCCAGCAGGAAAGGCAGTCTGGGAGAGAAACAAAGGAAAGGGTAAAGAATAAAAGACCCCCAAAGCAATCTGAGTAGTAAATCCTTGAATCACGTATTCATCTTCTTCAGTCGTTTTTTTCTCCCCTTGCTTTTTTTTCCCTTCTTTTCCCAGGCTAAAGAAATGATTTATGCAGCACCAGGCATAGGGGGCCCCATTCTCCACTGACTGGTAAGCACTGCTGTAACGAACACAACAGCAGCAATGGCAAAGACAGGAGAAGATGCCTGTTGTCGTTCCAAATGCCCTGGGAATGAGCCATTGGTCAACTTCTCCCAAGAAGGGCTGCTTATTGCAACTGTTTGTTTTCTTTTCCCATTGAGATCACAGTTTTTATTCTTATTTTCCAAGCACCAGGAGAGCACTCTGGGAGGAGGCAATGGGACTTCAGAAGAAGACAGAAGAGTGGAGAGGGGAAAGGGAGGGCAAGGGTGGTGGGGACAAAGTCACACAGTGAGGAGGGGGACAAAGCACAGATGTGGAAAGAGAGCAGATCAGAAGATGCACAGAGGGAAAGAATGACCAGATGAGGGGCAAAAAGTCAGACAACCAAATCTGTCTGTATTTGGAGTTCTACCAGACTGTGTACCCCTGAGGGCATGTTCTCTGTGCTATCATATCTAGTCAGAGACACTTCATCTCCTGGATACAGGGATAGTCTCAGCATCCGTACGAAGGAGCACCAAAGAGGTAAATAGTTAGATGCTGACATGTCAAAGGAAGCAACGGCAGTGGAAACGCCTGAGTAAAGTCCTGCTTTCTGTGTACCCTCACTCTCCAGTTGCTGTGAAGGATGTTTAAAGCCTAGCACACATTTCCTTGCGCATCCATCACGGAACCAGAAGCCAGCCCTGCTGGGGGCAGGGTAAAAGTTTCCTACATCCAGATCCAGAGACACATATATATCATGTCTGTTTACATTGTTCTTCTAACACTCACTCTCCTTCTCCAGCAGTCAGTGGCTGTGCATCCCTGATCCCCAGATTAATTGTAAGCTTATGCTTGTGGTAGCCACCCTGTTGCACTGTTGCCAGAAGACAGAATATAGAGAAGGAGGTGTCCCTCATAGTCTGACAATGTCACCAACATTCACGTAGAGGAGGTTATTTTGGAAGTGCAAGGTATCACACAATTCTGGCACAAATGTTTCCAGGAGGTGTTGCTCTCCCTGTAGCTGAAGGGGAAAGGAAAGGGGAAAGGTGTAGTGAGGCTTCCAGCCAGCCCCATTAGCTTTTGCAAATGAATTCTCTAATAAATGCAGCCTCCTCCTCTCAGCATGAATTTTGCACACAGGGTGCACCAAGTTCATGGGCGTGCTCCTGTTCATAGCTGCCTGGCAAGGAATTCAGACAAAAAAAAAAAAAAAAAAAAAAAAAAAAAAAAAAAAAAAGAAACACTTAAAAATGCTGCCTATGGCGTGGCTGTAAACAGGTTGTTTGGAGTTAATCATTTTCTCTGATGGATGTGTCACCTAACCTTAATGCCACTGTCTTTGTGCCTGGCCTCCATAGGAAGAAATTCCTTCTGTTTTGTTTTTTCCTGTTCAGAAAATATCCACATTTGACAGGTCTTAGAATGTGAGGCTTTTCCAAATGGCTGCAGAAGCCCTTTTGCTGGTAATTTATCTGGGTGAATATTTATTTCCTAGCAATGATCCTATTCCTGTGATGGATGCAAGTGTCTGTGGCAGTTAGGCTGCTTAGTGTGATAGGACCCTAAGTCATGACAAAGATAAAAGGAGACAATATAGATACAGGAACGGGGTGGAAGAATGAGGTCTGAAGGGAAGACTGGACAGAGGGGCTGCTGTGGTATCGACACCCCCCCAGTTTTGAAGAGATAGTGGTTTCTCTTGTCTCATCTCTCCTTTCACAGATATTCTTGTGACTACAGTTTCAAGTTTCACCACCTCAGTAAGTAAATAAGGTCTATAACACCAGCAGAGGGAATCAGTAGTTTTTATTCACTCAAATATGCATATATATATTTTTTAAAGCTGTAGTCACACAGCTGTAGTCTGGACTCCCACGTTTCAGCTGTTCCCTCTGTCCGCAGGCAGAAGTAATGCGTCACTTTCTGAATTGTTTCTTCTTGTTTTTTTTAAATGGGTTCATCAACAGCAGCAGTACTGCCCCATGTAAGCGGTCCATTTAGTGTCAGCCAGGGGAAATGATGAAGAAGAGCTGGGTATCTCTGTTTCTCTGGGAGCACATCCCAGGTTAGAGAAGTGCTGCTTACTGGAGCTAGGGGAGCAGAAACAGGGAGACAGATGTTTCTCTTATTATTTCTGTTCTGAGACAGCCACAGCTATTGCGGCGTGTCACCATCCTTGAGGGCCACAGACACAAATGCACAGCAGGACAGCTGTGTTTAAATTATCAGTGTGATTTCCACTGGGGCGCGAGGCAGGGATACGTAGCTCATGCTTTTTATTCAAAAGCAGTCGTGCAACACAGTCTTGTCTGAGTTACTGTATTAACCACATCGCTCAAAAAAAAAAAACAAACCCAAACTCAAAACAGACAGTTTCTATGTGTCTGTCCCAGTTGTATTGGCGGGATTTCTGAGCGCTGCAGCCTAGAGCCATCAGTAGAACGGATTGCAGGTACTGGCTGAGAAGCTCAGCTTTGTTTTTGATTGCTTCTGTCACCCCTCTGCCCTGGAGGCCCGTCTGAGAGCCGCACAACATTGCCACTGTGCCCAGGGCAGCTCGCTGGATAAAAACAGACTGTTAAAATTTAGCAGGGTTTGGCATGGGTCGCTATGAGCCTGGCTGCTATGGGCCTCTGGAGCCAGGGCTCAGCCACAGACAGCGCAGGAAAGTGCTGTGTTCCCCTGCAAGACGCACAGGATTTCCTGCAGCGGGTCACGAAAACATACCTTCCCATTGTCCCTACTCATATCACAGGGAGTCCTTGTGCTCCGCCAGGGACAACGTTAATTCCTACCCTGGCAACCGAGGAAAACAACTGGGGTTTTTTGGCATTTTGCGTGGTGCTGCCGCCTGCCTCCCCTGTGAGCAAGGCCCGGCCGGCACTGGAAGACGCTGTTTCTCATGGGCGCTAATGAACCTCCCTGGCCGGCTGTTGGTTGGCCACCAAAGTGGAAAATCTGTGGCAGCCTAAGGAAAAACCTTGTATTTAAGACAAACAAGTGTGGTTGCGAGGGGAAGTTTGCAGCAGCCAGTTCTCCAGAAACGTGGAGTTACTGCTTGGAGGGCAAGCTGCAGCCACGGCAGGGTGGTGGTGGGTGCCCCACCTGGCTGGGAACTGGGTAGGGCCCTGTGGTGCCTCTTGGGTCAGTCCTACTGTGGTGGGAGGAGTCCAGCATCCAACATCTGGCCCAGAGGTGTGGGGTCAGTGTGGGAAGCCATCTCACCAGCCTCCTCCATCACACCTGAGCAGACTGGGGAGGCCAGCGTGGGGTTGCCTCAGGTCCAGGGTTTAAATGGGTTTGTCCCCAGTGCCCAGGCAGGGACATCGTGGTTGAGGCAGGACACAGCACTGTGAATGCCTGGGAATCTCTTGGGAAGGAGGAAAGTTTCTTGGTGCTGCACCCAACCTATCTGAAGGCCCCCCTGTGCTTCCTCTGTGCACAAATGGCTCTGCCTATAGTGAATGCTTTTGTGGTGTTCTTTTTTTCCTTCCTGATATACTCCTGAAGAAACATAGGAAATATCTGTGAACTGTACAATAGACTTCATATCATTCCTGTCCTGATGCTTCAGTGTATTTTTGTTAGTGTTGTATTTTTCCCTCACTAAAATCACCTTAACATTAAGAGAACAGTCAGAGACTGAAATTGTTACAGAATTGTAAGGAGCGTTGAACATGCAGAAATGCCACATTTTACATTGGACCTTGGAAACACGACACAGATCATGCCAACAAATATCACCGAAGCGTGGAAAGGGCATTACTAAATGTGCTCCGTATGCAGCCCAAGTTTCTGCAAGCTGGATCCTGACCAGCTCCTGAGTGTTGTGCTGGAGGTCAGGGAAGTTTCGGGCTTCATTTTTTCAGGCTGGCTCTTTTCCAACTTTAAAAGTACTATTTGCTTCCTGTAATGTTTTTGTGAATCTGTGTTTGTTTCTTGTCTTAATACCAAAGCAGCAAGTAAAGGATGATAGACTGTAACTGATAGGCTGTAACAGGCGACTGTAGAGACCATAGGAAACCAAGTGTTTTGCTAAGCTTAAAGCAAAGAAAGGCTCACTCTGACCCTTTGCGATAAGGTGATCCGAAAATGTACATAGAAAAGTATGGATAGACTTGCTATTAGCAGCAACACGTGGACATGTCTTTGTTATCATACTGATGGTAAGACAATCTCTGAAAAGCCAACTTAAAAGAATATCAAACTGTAAAAGCTGAAAAAAACACACATCCAGTGCATAGGACATTGACTTTAGGCTCAAGAAATGACATTTCTGTTTCAGGATAAAACACAGTTTTTCTCTTTAGTCTTGAAAATTTGGTCTATGCTTCAGTTCTTCATGGAATACCAGAATTGTTGTTTTAATAACACTAATTATTTGCTTGCTTAAGGATCGTTTCACTTTCACAAAGGTGAAAATACTTAAAATAAAGCACTAGCAATAGAAGTGCAAGTAGGCCAGGCTTCTAGGCTTCAGAAATGCCTGTGGCACTAAATCGAGTGCAGATCCAAACTGTCATGAAACAGAACCTTTGTTATTCTTTGATGAGGTCCACCAAGGGCTTTGTGAGGCATTGCAGAGGGCTTTGTGGAGGGCTGCTCATTCGAAGGAGAAAAGGAGAAATATAAAGCAATTCCAGATGTATTTTACTGTTGAATTTTTTTGAAAAAGAGCTGAAGAATGTTTGTCCAAGAAGGGGGAACATGTGTCTTTAAATTTATCATAGATAAATGGGCAGAGGGAATAGAAGCCAAGATTTCCTTGTCTGAGAGGCTGAAGCTTAATACTGTCATCTGTGGTTAAGACCCATTTGTCAAACGGAGTATGCTGAGAATAAAGAAAATCAACTCTCTCTTCCCTTTTTAATTTGACTTAATTAGCCATAATTCCTCTTACTGAAATAAAGGCATTTCCAACTGCAGGACACATTTCTGTGCCCTTTTGCTCATATAAATATGCAGCTCCACATGCAGGAAAAGCAAAAGCCAACCAAATGCACTACTAAAACAAGATGCTCCACTACACTCAGCTCCTTCCTTGGGAGAGGAGGACAGAACAAAACAGCACGTGGCAGATGTTAGCCGCATAGCTCAGTGCCCTACTGGGAGGCATGCAAATCCTATCGTGATAAACACGATGGGAAAAGATACACAGGAGAAAATGGCACACTTGTTGTATGTATGTCACATTTGCCCCTCTGTAGCAGCGAGGAGCTGTGCACTCATAGCACGGCGTGGAGCACATAACGCAATTATAATTGGGTGCAATATGTTCACAGCGTTTTTAAAAAATGTCTTAAAAACTGTGTGCCACGTTCAGATGGCTTAAAGTCCCCATGAGTCCCTGTGCCTACTGCTTCCTACTGGCTGCTTCTGGTCCTTCAGCAGTGCCCAGCCAAGAGGAAACTTCAGGGCACAGATGGAGTTCAGGCTAGACGGTCCATAACCTTCACTGGATCCCGCTGGCATCCTGTGGTGCAAAACCTGCATCCCAGAATTACTTGGAGCAATCGTCCTCCCAGACCCGATGAGCACACTTGCCTAAAATAGTCACTCGCAAAGGTGTGGTGAGGCCAGCCTCGGGGCTCGTGGAATCGCTGGGGGACTGTGAGCCTCAGAATATCCTTGTAATTCATCTGTAATGCTAAACTTTAAATAACTGCCTTCCTCTTTCGCTCCTTTCTACCTCGACTAAGAAATGCGACATGCACTGTGCAAAGGGACTGTCACCAGCTGTTAATAAGAAAGCAGCTTTAGCTTCTCTCCGCTTCTCTTGTTCACACGTAGACAGTGTTGGAAATCAGTGAAAACGGGTGTAGCCCCTCTGCTACCGCCACCACCACCTCCCACAAAGAGAGCAAGTGTGAAAGGGAAGAGGAAAGGTTGAAGAAACGGGCTGACCTACTTAGGTACTGCGAAGGACAAGCATGCAGGCGCGGGGTGCGAGGACGACTGTATGCGTTTGTTCTGGGCACCTACTGTTACCCTGGCATCCCTCCAAACAAATGGCTTTGCACCCAATTCCAAAACAGCTCCTTCCTCCTCTTCAAAATATGCCCTCCCCGCCATGCACGCTCTCCCTGTGATCCTTGCCGCATTGCTTTTGAAACGGCCCCATCCCTGTGCAGCCAGCCAGCCCGTCTTCTCATCCACCTGTTAATACCTGGCCTCCTGTTTGTCACATTGCAGCTCTGGGCTCTCTACCAGGAGCTCCCCCCTTCTCCTGTGCCACAGCCACTGCTTCCGGCACGGGCCACCTGTCCCTCCTGTCTCAGCTGACAAAGGACAGGACCTAACTGCAGGTAGGTGGCCATCAGCGATGGGAGCAGGCTTGCGAGGAGCGGTGTCCAGTAGAAGGAAGGAGGTCCTTGCTTTCGGGAGCCCTGACTCAGACCCCTTCCCGTGTGCGACACACCGCCCCCTCCCCTCAGCTGGCTCGGAGCCCCTGAGTGGCATCACTCGAGCCCAGAGAATTAGCCAGCCTGAAAATTATACCCACTGGGATCTGGACAGTTTGCAAAGCCTATAATATCTGCTGTTGCAAGGTGAGATCAACGCAGTCAGGCAATATGAAAATTGTATCATAAACCCTTTTGGGTTTAGATGGCAAGCGATTCTTTTGCTCTTCAGACAGTATTTTTGGCAATTCAGAGCAGTTACAATTGCTTGTCAGAACAACCAAAAGTGCTTCCCTGGCAGCACGGAATATCTTACTGAGAGACTGGAAGAACCTTCTTTGGTTTCTATATAAAACCTACCGATGACTCATAGAGGACTCAGAAATTGTCCTAGTTAGAGATAAATGGGAAGATAGATTGCAGATCTGGAGAGTGAAGCTTGAGTCACAGAGCTGGAACTGGGATCAGAAGGCAAACTTCCCCAAAGTTTGGGGTCTTAGAGAGACAAAGATGTTTTTTGTTTGCAGTTTCAGTCAACAATAATGTTCTTCATTTCTTCCTTTTTCTCTCCTCTTCCTCATTAGATGTGCTCTGCAACATGAGGAAACTTGTAGTTTCCTTTGTCTTTCCCCTCTTCTACCTTTGTATCGCTCTATACCTGTGATGTCTCTAAGGCAATTAAATAAGATTCCACTGAGCTCTACAATGCCAGGCCTGCTTCGGTCGGTTACCAAAGACTACGTAATGATATTACACATGCGAAGCACAATGAAAGATTGTTACTACAGGTTGCAAAATCAAGGACTGAGAAGCTAGAAAGGGGCACTGCTAAGCCGGCTTGCAGAGCTTCAGTTTGGCCCCTCTGAGCGTTTGCACGTTGTGGCAGTCTTTAATTACACAAGCATAATCCCGTGCTGTTTGTCCCGCAGAACCCCTGCCTCATCCAGCTCATGGAGCAGGTGGTGCTCACTTAATGAGCAGCTATTTATATTGGGTCTGTGCTCAACACAAGACCCTGTGCCTTATTCACTGAACACAGTTCAGACCCCAACATGAAAACAGCACGATTAACTTTTCCTGCAGGATGTCCCAGTGTACTTACTGCTTTTGTGCTAGTGGGCTTAATTTTTACAAAACCTTTCAGAGATGAGGATGTGGAATAATTTTTAATCATAGATGGCAAGTTACTCAGGGAGATAAGGAGGGTCAGATACTTCAGGATGACCAAAATGGAATTCCTGGGCTTTCTGAGCTCCATGCATGGGCTCCCAGATGCATGGTGGAGCTTAAGACCTCTGAACAAAAGATTCTGGTGTCTCAGAATGTCCTTGCAGAAAATATAGAGGGCTACCTTAGTATCCACTGTGGAAAATCTACTTTCAGTTATTTGCTTTATCATAGTTTGTGTAGGAAGGGGCCGTTAAAAATCATCTTGTCCAATATCCCTACTGTGGGCAGGGACATCTTTCACTAGATCAGGTTTCTCAAAGTCCCATCCAACCTGATGTGGGGGCCTTCCGGGATTTCCTTGGATGATGTATAAAGATTTGCCAGAAATAATAGTGGAAAAGAGATTCCTCAGCAAAACTTTTACAGCTCTTGTGTGCTAGTTGTCCAAAACAACTAATCTATAAATATTTCCCTCTAGGAGTCATTTAACATACCCTTCAGTTATTTGTAGATTGGAAAGGACTTCCACATCTTCATTTGATACTGTTACATTGCCCCACTTCTTTCCAAGTAGAACGGAAATATGCACCGAGCGTTTCCGCATCATTAACAATGTTGGCATGCTCCCCACCAATAACAGGCTGATGCCAATTCCTTTTGTTTCTACTATATTAAATAAATCGTTCCTGGCCTTCTCAGTCTGCTGTTTCCCCTGCTCTTTGAACCTACTTTGTTAGTCTTCTGCACTTGATAAGTTTTAATGCCTGTTGTTTGGCATTCCCTGCCCTTCCATTTGCCTCTCTTGTGATATATCATGTGGTTTTATTCCTAAAAGGTGCATCCTTTTTTGCTTCACAAACAGAATGAGCTGTCAGACAAATCTGCCCTTTTTCTTAATTGTGAAGGTTTGACCTTTTGATCCTGTAGTGTCCTGATCATTCTTATACACTCTTCTTGGTATCTTTGTAAATTTTTATTTCCAGTTTTCTTCACGTTTTTTTATCAGCTTAGATATCAGCCCTTCTCAAGTGTCAAATATACACACTGCTGGAGATGCTGTCTTCAGCACAGCGAAAGCAGTCAGGGCATAGTAAATGTTCCTAAGAGCCAACAACTTCCAGTCCACTGTCTATTTGATCTTCACAAACCACGAGGAGGTCCCAGGTGAAATTCTCTCATCTTGACTACCATGTTTTTATTGCACAGCAATGTCATTTATAGTGCTCTCCTTTGAACAGCTTTATCCAAAATTGAAATACCTCCAAAATACAGTTGCTCTTTACAGACATTGTAGAAAAGTCACTAAGAAACATATTCTGCTGGCCATGGTTGCTCTTGCTATTCCTCCTCTTCATGCTTTGATCTGATCTGTCTCTTGCCCTCTAAATAACTTATACTCCAGCCTAACTCCTTCCTGTTCCTGGCTTCTTGTTTTTCTTGAATTTCTGCTTGCCTTGCAGAACCTCAAACTCATTATTTTGTCCAGAAATTACTTAGATTTAGCCCTTACTAGATCTACAATCTCCCTGACAGTTTGCCCTCCTTTTTTCTTTTTTCACCCTGGGCAATGGGTCTGGTTATACTTTCCTGACCTTTAAGTCCTGTTCTGGTGTTCCCCACATTTGTCTTCCATCCCCAGCTCTGTTCTCCACCTCTATCAGACTATTCCCTCCCCATGACCGAGCCTTCCTCCTGCCCCAGCTCTTCAGATGATTGTGTTGCCTGCCCACAGCTCTTCTTCTGTGCTCACTTCTATACTCCTTTGCTCCCTAACCCCAGCTCTCACTCCCATTTTACTTGTCCAAATAATTCCATCCCCAGTTGATCTCAGTCTCTTGCTCCAGTGTCAACTTGGAGTGTCCCTTGCTTTTCCCAACCTCATTCCCCTTTTTGTCACCTCTGCATCCGAAGCAGCCTCCACTTTGTCATATCACTACCAGAAGGTGATACAGTGATTGGGTAGAGGTACTCTAGGTTTTGTAATCCAGAGTCCCTGTTTCTTGGTCATCTGGATCAGAGACCCAGCCTGTGCTCACCCCTCTGAAAGGGATTGAGTGGCAATCTGATGCATGCAGATTGGGCATGTTTGCCAGTCTAGCAGTTTAAACATAACCAGAGGATAACACACAGATATGGTCCTACATGCTACAAATATGTCCCCTCTTCTGAATTCTGGCTGTAGCTCAGCCTAGAGCAGCAATTGCAGGAAAGGCTGGCTTCTCTCCCATAACACTGGCCCCAGGTGCACTCTGTTGTTTCATGAGGGACTGTCTTTATTGTCTCTTGGAGATAACGGGAAGGAGCAAGCTCCATGAAAGTGGTATCCTTGGGGGCTTTCTGTTGGTATCAAAGAGAGTATCTACTGAGTAGCTATAAACTGAGATATATTTTTCCCCAAAGCATATATTGGCCAAATTAGGTGGATTTTCAGAAAAATGATGTGTGAGGCACATCCCTGAAGTCAAGGCCAATCCCTTGCCAGATTTCAAGCCTTGCTTTGAAGCATGGGAATGCTACAGCAGTTCCAAGAAAAAGTTGCCATGTAAAAGTTGCCAAAAATAACATATTTTCCCCAAATCTCATTGTTGGAAATGCCTGAACTGATGGATCAGAAATTAAAAAAAAAATAATAAAAAAAAATCAATCAACCTGAACAGTACAGAAAATTTCTCTTCAAATGATTAATGTTTGACACAGCTGTAAACTGCCAACACCATGGTCTTGTATTACAATGCTGTGGGCAGTTTTTGTAAGAAGCAGCAGACCCAAATTATTTGTAATCATTATAATTCCCCCTTTCGTTTATGGTATACTTTACTCTTTCCCTCTTTTTTAACAACAGGTGGATTTTCAAACATCCTAAAATGTCTTGTAAGGTCAACACATTAGAATATAGGATGGAAATAGAGACCTTGACCCTACTTTCAAAAATCAGAATTACAAAATGAAAAATAACGCTGAGAAATTGCTATTTTTCATTCAAACAGCACACCTCACAAATGTCAGATTTTTTAGCTGCACAATCAATAAGTGAGGTGCAGAAAATTGCTAAATATTTTTCATCCCATTTTGGGTAAACATACAAACAGTGACTTATTTTCATGGAAATGCACAGGAGAGTCTCCTTGGCTGCTGAATTAATTGCCACATCCAAGACAGCTAAAATTGAAAAATTTTGAAAATGAAAAAGTTTGATGCAGACACCTGAGTGCCTGTCGTCACTCAGGGGTCAGTAACTAAAAGCACCCAGCTCTTAAAATAAGTGTCACCAAGCACAGCATTATGACTGTGTGGCTCTACCCTTCCTTCCATGGTATGGCCTGTTATTGCTTTGCATACTGCTGCAGATGTTGTATTGTAGAACTTCTTTGACTTCAAAGTGGCTTTCAATTTTAATTTCTCATTTACTAGCTTCATTTTTTTCTCATGCTGTTGTCTCAGTGATGTTTCTTCCAAAACGCAATGTGAACACCCAGGTATCTTTTTGAGAGTCATCTCCCCTGGCTCCTTCAGGGCAGTAAAATTGCTTATTTTCCTCGTTGAGATGGCCGAGTTCTGTGGAAATCCCATTAAGTGGCTTTAGAATCAACACTAAATAACAGAGAAATCATCTGTGGAAAATTGAAAAGGGTGGAAACCATGTCGTCATATACTAGCAATGCTCAAAAATAAAATAAAATAGATCCACAGGGCTTTTCTGATATTTGTGGAGTGGCACACCACCAAAGCACACTCAGTAAAGACAGGGTGCTTTTGGACAGGCTCATCTGCATGCACCCAAGCATGCACACGCACACGCACACACACGCACAGTTGCACTGCTGGCACAGAGCTATTTTGCTGGCTTAGAGGAAGTCAAGTGTTGGAGGACCAGTCAATGAGCTGACACTTGCTGCCAGGCTGGACTGAATGTCTAAGTTTTCCTGCGGTGGTGATGGGTCATAGCTGGGAAGAGTGGCACTGCCCTGCCCTCAGCTTCCCGGCAGGGTGGGGACTGGCACCTGCATGGGACAAGCTGCTCCCGGAGGTGCCCGCAGTGTGTTGGGGGTCGTGCTGGCTGCTGGAAGGAGTGAGCAGTGTTGCAGTGAGCTTACATCCCAGGACTAAATTGGCAGGGGAAGGCTTTAATCAGAGAGTGGCACTGCAAAAAATTCATGATGCTATGCCTAGTAGAGCAACCCTGACATTTGCAGTGGAATGCTTGCTGGTGACAATCTCCATACATAAATCTGGTGTGCCTGGCACGCTGCTCATTATATATGTGTTTAGCTTTCACTGGGGCAAACTGCACCCTAACTAGCTCGGTTACTTGTTTTCTCCCCTAGTCCCCTTCGTATAAGCAAGGAGCAGGTTGAGGCTCCGAAATGAGTAGACAAAAGATGACAGCACTTCTTGAGATTTATATGGCACGTAAATATTTAGCATCTGATTTATGCTGTGTTGATGCTATTTGTCAATTGCCTTATTAAGAAATGGAAACTTTGAGAGAACACCTTAGATGGGAGAGAGCAGACAAAAGCCTTTCCTCTGGCACTGGTGGGAAGGGAGCCAGGGGTATCCACACTGCGGCAGAGGGGGCTGTGTGGCTGCCTCTCCTGCGGGAGCAGCTGCTGAGATCTTGGTTCACAGCCCAAGGAACCAAAAAGGGTCCATTCACCCTAATAGGTAGATCCAGTCCTACAAAACCCCTCCAGATGCAATCTGGTGGGTGAGGAGCTGGGCTTCTTTCTGATGTTCCCCTCCTGTGACAAGGTAGCTTAGAGGGCATGCTGAGCTGCATGCAATGTGCAGAGTGCAGGGATGAACCTGGAGCTGTGTCCAGTGAGGACATCTTTGGTGGCAGCCTGGGGGTGGGACAAGGGAGATCAAGAAGTCTTCAGTGTTTCTGTAGTCAGTAGCCACTGTACCAATCATCTCTGCATATTTTAAAAATGACAGGAGGTTTGGGCATCTGCTTACATCAATATTCTGTAAATACAAGGATAAATTGGTAGCCCAAAACAGTGAGAAAGCTTTGCATAGGTTCTGTTTTGAATGCTATTTATTACACAGCATGATATACACAGAAGTCTTATTCACGTCAGTGGGAGTTTTATGCAAACATGGGAAGCAGAATGTGGCTTGGAATTGTAGCTTGATTTTATGTAGACAGGTCTTGCTGCATAGAAGGTTGCGAAGGCAACTTCAGGCAGAAGAGGTGCAAACCTGCTACCTAAGCCGAGCACAGCAAGGAGGCTGAGGTATGGTGCAGGAAGGTCCTGCTGGCTGGCCTCGTCTTACACCAATGCTCACGGCACTAGCAGCAAATCGGGGAAGAAGAGAGCGGAGCAGCACTGGAAAACAAGCTGAGCTAAAGTGTTTCCCCACAGAATTTAGCTATATTCAAATTTGCAAGTGATTGTTTTTAAAGGATGAGTGTATTTTGAGAGCTGGGATATTATTATGGGGAGAAGGCAAATTCTCTGTAGATAATGACGTACTTAGATTGCTGGTAAAAAAGCAATTTATATTCCTCTGGAATCTTTCAGCCTAGAATGAGTGACCTGAACAATCATGACTTTATAGATTTACTCTTCTGCTAGGGGAGAAGGTGTTCAGCTTTCTTTTGAAAAGTAATGTCAAGAAGAGCCCCTTTCCCAAGAGCATGGAAATTTAAAAAGTAGGATTTTTTTTTTCCAAATACCTTATATTTTTTCTTGTCCTCTAAGTTAGAAATCTTACCGATACCGGCTTTCTTGCCACCACCACTCTGACTGCTTTTGTAAGGTACTGTAGTGCCCCTCAAATCTGAACCTTCAGCTAAGTGTGTACCTTAAGTATACCCTAAAGTACCCAAATTTTATTACATTTAAAAGCCAGTGACCACAGAGTCTGTATAAGTTGGAGCTCACAGATGAAGAAATATTGCCTGTGGGCATAGCCAGACACTTTGACAATGCAGCATTAGAACTGCATTGCATTACAGCAGTGATAAAGATATGGCACTGCAGGTCAGGATGTATTTATCACCCAGAACTCTTTCTGTGATCATAACTGCTGCAGATAAACTCCTGCAGAGCGCATAAGCTTTGCACAGAACACATTTTTTTCCTTATTTTTTTCTTTCTTACAGTAATAATGGTCTCACTTCACAAGCAAAACGTACCCAGGATATTTATGAAGAAAATGTACAGGAAGGAATTCCTAAAAAATTGTATATCAAATTCTTAAGTAACACACTTGAGCTGTAAATGAAGATATGATCTGTAAAGAAAAAAAAAGTCTTTTGCGTGCCGAGTTCTTTTCATATTCAGTTTGGAAATTCTAAGCTAAGAAAAAAAATCTCAAAAAATTTCAAAATATAATTGAGAGATTCAGAGAGAGCTCTGTGAACCTTAATTCTGCCCACCACTGGTGACAGTATGTTCTCTATATCACTACAGCGAAATGAACCCTTTGTACCTGCTGCTGAAGGCATTTCAGGTGTTGCTGTGGTTCAGTGTACCTCTGTACATTATGGCTGAGAAAACCCTTCTGATCTTCAGCAAACTATCTCCACCAGTTGCACTTTACAACACACCATGTGTGTCATAGATGGGCCAACTGGCTGGAAAGCAGTTTTGCAGAAAAGCCCCTAGGAGTGCTGCTAGACACCAAGCTGACTATGGGCCAGCAACCCCTGATGGAAAGAAGAGCAATGATATTCTGGGCTGCATTAGGAGGAGTGTTGCCAGCAGGTGCAGGAAGCAGGTCCTTTCACTCTTGAATATACTGAGAGATACGGAGATACTGGAATCCAGTAATGAGCCGTTAAGAAGACAAAGGGACTGAAGCATCTCTCCTGTGAGGACAGGTTGAGAGAGCTGGGACTGTTCAGCCTGAAGGAGCGGAGGCTCAGGGAAGATTCCAACAATGTACAGAAATTCCTGAAGGGAGGGTGCAAAGAAGTCAGAGCTAGGCTCTTTTCAGTAGCGTCCCGTGCCAGAACTAGAAAAGATCCTTCTGAATATGAGGAAGCACCTCTGTGCTGTACAGGTGACTGAGCACTGGTATAGGCTGCCCAGAGGGGAGTGGAGTCTCCTTGGAGATCTTCAAAAGCAGCCTGGATGTGGCTCTGGGCAGCACGCTCCAGGCATCCCTGCTTGAGCAGGGGTTGGTCCAGATGACCTTCAGAGGTCCCTGCCAACTTCAGCTGTGCCGTGATTCTTAATTCTGTGAGAGTATTAATCATACTGAAAGGCAAACTTAAATCTACTGACCAGAGGTTTCCTTTTCACAGGCCTTCTCGGCCTATCCAAATACCTCTGGGCTTTGTGTACCACTCTATAAATAACTTACATTTTATTTTCAAAGTGTCAAAGATAATGACTTGCAACTAAACCACAGTCCTGATTTTACCTTTTACACAAATAATGACCAAGCAGCCCAATGTTTATAAGCCTCCAGAGCAATCAGAAATATTTTGACTTGTCATGCTGTTAAGAGAGTGTGTGCATGCTGCCAGGACATCTATCGCAACACTTCTCATGGAACCAGCTTTCATCACAGAGGAGTCTTTCACTGAGGTAGAATATAGGGGGGAAGTTAGTGTGGGGTGGTCTTTTTTTAAAACGTCTCCTGTTGCTTTTTTAAAATCTTTCCATTTCAAAATCTTGACTTGGAAAAAAAAAGTGCTCATTTCAAATGTTGTTGTCGGGGTTTTATTTATTTATTTATTTATTTATTCAGTATTCAATCTTCTTTTTGCTAATTTGTCTTCATTTTCTGACCAGAAATAACTAATCTAACTAGCACTGCTATGTATTCTAGTAACTGATTTAGAGCTCCCAATATCTGGTGCAACCTGGTGGGACTGCTGGTGCCAACGGCGCGATGCTTGTGTCTGCAGAGGAAAAGCTGGCACCTCCGCTTGTCCTAAGAAGTAAGGAATCCAATCTGGGAAAGTGCAGCTTTTCTAACCTCTACCCACAAACCCAGCAGACATCAAATCACACCTGCTTTAGAAGCGAGCTGGAGATGTGCCAGTGCTGTCCCTGCAGTCCTGTGTGCTCTGGCAGCTCTGACCCATAGGATAACTGGCTGGGAAGCACTGTGTGACTGCCGATGGGCTGGGATGGGGTGGTGGGCACCAGGAGGGGAAGCTCCCCCAGCACCTGCCAAGCTGTCACCTCCATTTGTACGTGTCCTGTGTGTGATTTACAGTGCACATAGCGATCCTCATTCAAGCCTCTCACTGAGGCACATCATTGCCAAAAAGACCCCCCCCCCAGGAGACTTCAGTCCTTCCTCACATCATATATTAGCACCTCAGATCTCCTGCACTACTGCTCAG
>JAOWBP010001760.1:24783951-24809941 GCA_028571105.1 Tragopan temminckii
AAAAGTTTTAAAGTAATTTATGGTATTATAAGATGGTGTTAAAATATATGATGCAGATGTATGATTCCTGCAGATGAAAAGAGTAATAGTACTACTCTTTGCTAGGAAATTGGAGAATTGCTGCAAATGCGGGGTAAAGAGTTTGGTGTTACCACTGGTAGAAAGAGAAGATGTGGCTGGCTGGACCTCGTGCAACTCCGATATGCCTACATGATTAATGGCTTTACTGCGTAAGTTGTTTTGACAGCTTTGCTGGCAACTTGACATAAAAATTGTGATATGCTACAGATTATTCTAAACCTATCTAAGTACATGCTTTACTTACATTGTCCTGTTTTTCTTGTCTCTTGTTTTTTTCACTTAAAATACCATGCTTTGGTTATGCAACCTGGTGTTTACACAGCCAGTGTTTCATTATTTTGATATTTTCACTTTAAGGACAGGGACATTTGGCATACGACAAGAGCGGACAGCAACAGGCATCGTGCTATGAAACCAAGTTAAATGGATGGTCATAAAGTATCTTGGTAGCGTTCTGGCCAATTAAAGTTCTACCACTTCAAACTGTAGCCCACTCAAGAATGCTCGTTATTTGAATTTTGCACTTTTCTTCTAGTGCTAGATCTAAGTGCACAATCAAAAGGCTGTTTTTGTTGTTCTTTTTTTAAGATGCCAGGTAAATGAATGGTATAGTGTCATAGAGACTGTTTTTCTATGGGAAAAAATGATTAATTGCAGTGTGCTCGTAGTGCAGGAGTCAGTTTTCTCCTGTGTTTTTAAAATGTATTGAAAGTTGAGTTAAAAACATATTTAAACAAAGTAATGTTCCTTTCTAGATTGGCTCTTACCAAATTGGATATCTTGGATGTATTTCCAGAAATCAAAGTTGGTGTTGCATACAAACTAGATGGTGAAGTCATACCTCATTTTCCAGGTAAGGCTACTTGTTCAACAGTTTTAGATATCGTTGAAGTGTAACCTGATGTAAATGCATTGGCCTTTTACTTGTAAAATTTATGATAGGGATTTGTTACTTCGGTGCTAAGCCTTCAAGGTCTTCTGAGATACGCTCTGCACCATACCTGTACTGCAGTGTTATTTGCCTACTGGAAAGGTGCAAAATACCATCTAAAATGTCTGAAATTTAAATGTTATTTGCTTTAGCCCTTTCCTTTGAATCAGCCTGCATTTCCTGCAGGCTACATCTGAAGCTATTCATCCCCCTCTTCCAGCAGGACAAGACTATTTAAATGTGCAATGAAACAGATGAGACTACTGTTCCAGCTGAAAAGCCAGATAAAGCCAGATCTTTTGTGCATATTATTTTATTAACAATTCAGTATCCCTTAACTCGCAGAGCAGCCAGTAAGTAACCAGACACACCTGCACGATGAAAAAGGGGCAAGGAGGAAAGGTGCAAGGAAGAAATAAGCAGTTCTGGAGAATACAAGACTGTGTTTCAGTGCAGGAGCAGCATAGCAAGATGGAAACTATAGTCCCTCTCTGAGGAGGACAGGGGTCAAAAATATATCTGGCTGTTAAAATTTTGAAATACTATTTTTAAGGTAACACATCTTTTTCAGTTTTCTTGTAGAGATACTCCAGAAAAAGGAAGAACATTGTTCAGTAGTAAGGATTGGGCTTTCTGATTTTCTGATGTTGTGTATGCATACATTTTTGATCTAGTTGCTATCTTGGGGTTTGAGGCTGGTCAGAGATAATAAAATGCAAAGGAAAGAGTTTAGGTAGTTTACATATGTAATTATGTATAAAGACATAAGCAATGATCCATCAGTAGTCCTTGAAATTAGTATGTCTGGGGAAATTTGTAGTTCTGTTCTTCCGTGTGCTTGGAATTCTCTAATTGATTTGCTCTCTGTAAACTTCAAACAAAAGTGCCAGCTAAAATATGAGTGCATATTGAGTAACACGATTTGTGATTTATTCAGGAAGTTTAGTGGCCATTTTGTACTAAACCAGGGAATGGTTTTTCCCATGTAAGGCTCAAATATTGTTTCCTTATTTTCCTTTCCAAAAAATAAAGGAAACTTTTGTACTTGAAATAGCCTTTGAACATTACGGACAATGTGCATTGGAACTGAGGACTTCTCCATAGGTACTCATCTGTAGCCTGAGGTACTCATCTAACCTGAGGATTATTTGTGCTGTCTTCTGTTCAGGACAGAAGACATCCTTTGGTGCTCCATCATTAAGGATGACTTAAGTAGATGGCCATGCTTTCCAGGATGAAGACTTAATTCAGTGATTTATGTATATATTTTTTTCTATTCATTGTGTCTCAAATGGGACCAGAATCTTGTTAAGGCTCCTGAAGGCAGACTTTACTCCCTTCATGTGCCTGTGTAACAGGAAGCTGACCTTTGGCCACTGCAGTAGAGTATGACTCATCTACCAAACAGTATTTTTATTCTTTTAACTGATTTAGCTGTTAAGATTTCAGTAGAAACGTAGTAGAAGCTGTTGTCTTTGCTGCTGGCATGTTTTCCTGTATTGTGAGGAAGGAGTTTGAGCTGAGTTAAGCTGGAAGATGCTGTCTCTCACAGTGCCTCTGTGTTCCCCATCTCTCTCTCACTGCTATACTCTTCAACGTTTGATTGTGTTTTCTGAACCTATACTGCAGGTTTCTTAAAACACCAAGCCCTAGCTCTATGTAGGAAAGCAAAAGGTAACTGTCTTCCCCTTTTATTTTACAGGCTCTTAGATATTTCTTAACGGCTACTTTGATATTTTGAATTCAATGTAGAAAAGTTCTTGTCTTGAAATCTTTCACTAGCAGGATATTTCTCTCTCTGTCCCTTCCCCACATCTCATTTTCTTGGAGATGTTGATTTACCCTTCATGTGAAATGACTGTCTCCAGATTAGAAGCAGGGTACTAACATCTCAGCAAGAAAAAAAAGATGCTTATTACATAGATTCTAGATTTTTTTCTAGCTGGATCTGAGAATTTTAGGAATTTTCTTTTTCAGGTTAGATTTCTGTGGTCAATTCATCACTTGCTGTTAAGAAAGAACTAATTATGTCTTAGCAATTTACATCTTATCATGTCAGCTTGTAAGTGGCTCCTGGGGTGGAGCTGGCCATTGTTTTCCTGCCAGTTCTGTTTGATTCTGTGAGCTTAGGGAAGAAAAATAGAAGTTCCTACCAGCTCTAGGATAGTCCAGATTAAAACTGGTGTGAAGGCCACAGTCTAGTCCTGCTAATGCTTCCTGTACAAGCTCAGGTATCATTTAATCTCATCACAGTTGCAACCTCTTGCTCAGAAGACTTGGAAAACACAGATTCTTAAACATTGGGAGAGTATTTTTAAGAAACTTTTATTTCATACTTGCTTTGTTTCTTGTGCTCTTGTGTTGAGCATTTACTGGTGATTGCAGAGCCAGGACCCTATGTTAGGACCCTATGTTGATCTGATCATGTGAGTGCATGTTCATTTTCTGGAAATGGCTGAGGGATCTTCTACGCTGAGATCCTTTTACACTGATGCCAAGATCCCAAACATCAGCTGTTTTTTCCCAGTTGGGAAATATCACACCGCAGTCTCTCAGAATTCTAGTATCAGTCTACCAGCTGTCATTGTATCTGCACTCTCTGTTATCTAATCAGCCGTTAATAAGGAGTGTTCCAGAAAGTCTGAAACATGACTCCCCTCAGGGAAAGAACTCAGAGAAATCTAGATGGTTACTGTATCTGTTCCTACACTGAGCTACCTTAATGGTTCATTTTTACTACACATCTTTTGCCACGGCTGCTGGAGCAACTTAAGAGAATCACTAGGAGCACCAAGAAATTTATCCTTTCTTTTTCTTCCTTTCTTTTGGGGAAGTAAGGAATTGAACTAAGAGTAATGGAAGTGTAGGTGAGATTACACTATTCAGTTCCAAGTGATTTCAACCTTCTCCTACCCATCTTAGTCAGAGAGGCTTCAAAGTAAAACTGAACTGCTTGTAGACTTCCAAGCTGGCACCTTATTCTGGGCCATCTGCAATGCCTGTAGATGGGTGTGTGGCTTTGCACTTTAAATATAGCTATTTTACCATTTACCAGGGCAGTGGACAGCAACTTCGTTGTTATTGCTGGTGACATAAAGGAAAGTGCTTATCCTTGGCCTTTACAATCACATATCCTTAATGTTCTTGCCTGCTTGTCAAGGCTAACTCAATTCCAACAAAAAGTGTGCATTTCCTCACTATTGCAAGCTTTGAAGTCAGTAGAGCATAGCATGTGTTCTTTGCCCTTACTCAAAAGGCCTAGTTCATAGAGGCTTTACTTAAGACATCACTGCTGTTGAGCACTCAGATTCACCAGGACAAATTATTCAATAATTTGGGCCTGAGTTTGTTGGCTGCACACACACTGAGGGGGAAGATTAGCTGTGATTCTGGATTTGCATATTTGTTATGCCTTTTGCACCTACAACACCTTCCCAGTTTGACTGACTGTCTTTGTGAGTGACTTGATTGGATATCTGAGACATGGAGCCTAAGTAACATTAATTACAAGGTCTTTGGTAGAATGCTGCCTTCTTTTAGGAAGGCTAGAATATTGGTACCTCCCATTTTTTACCAGTGTGTCTTTAATATTGCCACGTTTAAGGTCTAGCCAGGTTTAAGGCTTTTGTTTTGCCTCAGAGTGTCATTTCAGTGCTAATATTCAGAAAATTAAGAGAATGATTCAGTTCAAGAATAACATGTTTTTCCAGGGCTTGAGATCACAGGATTCATAATTGATGGACACCATTGTAGCAAGGTATTAAGTGATTGACAAAATGGAACAGGGTCATTGGAAGAATAGGGTCATGTCTATTATTCTGAGAAGTAAGTGAAACAGTGGAATATGTGACTCCACCTTCAGGTCTGCAGTGGTGACTTGATGGATAAATTCTGTCCCTTCACACTGCTGACTATCATGGTAGATGCTGAAAGGTTCTTTGTACATCTTTTGCATACAGTGATACCAAGAATAGAACATTTCATGTCTGATCAAGGTAACTGCTGTGGGCCCTGCTGTAGAGACAAGAGGACTGGTAATGTTACCAGATACCATGTTGGCAAACTACCTTCCTTCCAGTATTCTATACCTAAGACCCTTAAGAACTGAACTAGACACACTCTGTTGTAGAGTTTTGGTGCATGAGAATTATGTTCTGTATAAACAGTATATATTTATTACTATGTTTACTTTAATAAAAAGTACACTCCTGTGCCATTTAAAATATGTACTTTAACTGTACAGTACTCACAAACTGGTACACCATTTTTGCTTTTACATCAACCAAATTCCTTCATAAGAGGAGAATTGGGTTTTAATATTTGTGTAGCAAAAAGAATCAGTGTTTTTAGGAAACAGATTTCCTGAAAATTATGTGTTCTGGTTTAAACAAAATATATGTGACTGTTAGTACTAGAATTCCAAAAGTCTTAAGTCTTGATAATTGCTTGGGTATGGTTTCTCTGCTTATATTAACAGAAAGGTATGTGTTAGCACCTTTAGTGCTGGCGTTGTACTTAAAGAAAATCTCTTCTTATAGGAAAAGAGTAAGAAGCTTATATCTATGTGTTCAGTGATTGAGAATGTATGAACTTTGTGGATGTATCTTGTTTGCTTTTCAGCCAACCATGAAGTCTTAAGTAAAGTAGAGGTAAAGTATGAGACACTCCCAGGATGGGATACAGACATATCAAATGCAAGGACATTCGATGAGTTGCCTGTAAATGCACAGAACTATGTTCGTTTTATAGAAATGGAATTAGGCGTTCCTGGTAAGTAAAGAAGACTTATTTATTTCTCCCAGCTCCATGAAACTTACCTTTCATGCACTCTGTCTTAACAAACATCCACTATATAGAAAATTAAGTTGTAGTTAATTACTCTGTTGTACCTGGTGATACTTGTAATTACTATTTTACTCTTTTTATTGATCTGTTTGTCTATTGGATTGAAAGTTTTCAGAAGTTACAATAAGCATCCTTTCTTTGGCTTACACTGTAGCTCTCATTCAACTGACATTCTTAGAAGTTAAGCTTAAGTGTTTTTCCAATTGGTTATAGTAGGGGTATAGTCCTGCTGTCACAATGAAGTCAGTGAAACCACTGGTATACTAATGAGATACTAAATATGTGTGGCAGTAGGAGATCCTAAGCTAACAAACCACCTATTACTCTCAAGCTTTCTAATAAAGATGATCTGATTCTATCCAAAGCCGGGAACAGCAATGAGGCAAATCTTTACTTTTCTAACAGTTTCTGTATTTTTTTTCTTATGATCTGGAAAATAGGTTGATTTGTTACAGGAGCCTGAAGACCTTTCTTGCTTTTCCAAATTACCAGCGCAATCTTACTTCACAAACAGTAGATGTGAATATAACTTCTTAACCTACTAATCGTATAGTATTTTTCTTTGTAGCTATAAAACTAAAGATCTTAAGTGCTTAAGAAGATAAGTTTGTATCTTAAGCTGCAGTCCAATCTTGCTTTGTATTCTTATAATAAAAGTTTTCTTTTTTCTCCTGCAGTTAAATGGATTGGAGTAGGGAAGTCCAGGGAATCAATGATCCAGCTGTTTTAAAGATTTCAGATGCATGGAAGAAAGCACACTCCTCAAAAGACTGCTCATTCCTAAATGCATTAGTAGCCCGCAAAGCAAAGATGTTGGAAAGATAGATTTTTTTGCATGGAAAGAAATGCTAGAGTTGATATCTTTAAATCAATTGCTACTCCTGAAAGAGACTTTAACTTGAACCTGTATCTGTTCTTATTCAACTGCAAATTCCAGGACATCTGTTATTTGTTCAAGGTGCCATCAATTTCTTTTTTTTTCTTTTCCTAATATTAGTTCATAATGTAATTCCTGTTTGGAAATCTAAGGTATCATTACTTCATGACTGTTTGTTATCCTCTCTCTGCTTTTGGCGGTGTTACTTCCCTGAAATTTTAGACAGTAAAAATAATGCAGTTTTGCACAGATAGTTTTACATCCTCATTATTTGTATTCCTTATGGCTGCTCTTGTGAGTGATTAAAGAGAGGGATTCTGATTTTGTAATGCTATAAATGCTGTCTAAATTATTGTGTGATCTGTTTTTTTTAAAAAAAGGTGTGATGCCAAGTTTTTTTTTTAGCTGTATAGCACAGAAAACTGAACTCTTTGTAACTCACAGAGGACACTCAAGTGTTTACCGGAAAGTGTGCTCGGGAAGTTAGGAAATTGATATTGTAAAAAGTTCATTTGAATTATTAAAGAACAGTTCTGATTTTTGAGTTAAATGTTTTATAATGTTACTTTTTTATTATTATTACTTTAAAATCCCTGCACTTATCTACTTCCAAAGCGTGTATTTCAGCAAACTGTTTCTCTAATTAAAAAGGGTTATTTTTGGTGAGAATTCTTAATGTTCTGATGCCCTTTTAAACTTTTTTTAATGTAAACGTTAGAAGATCTTTGGAGAGCTAACAAAGCCCAAACAATTTCATAATTCTAAATTGAGACGCTTTAGAAATAACATTAAAAATATTCTGTGCACTTGTTTTCAGTATAGGGAAAATAGTAAGCATTTGCCTTTTGACATAAACATATTTTATCTTACTAGTGTTGGAAAATGTTTCAGAATAATTTTCATTTATAAGCATTGTGATATAATACAAAGAATCTGATTTCTTTTGGCAATAACTCAAGAATTACATGTTCCCATTCCAGATTTCTGAGAGCGACTTGTTTCTGTATGCTGTACAGTGTTACTCATGTGCTTCCTTTTCATTTCAAATAAAACTTATTTTTCCTTCACACACACACACAAAAAAAAAAAAAGGAAAAAAAAGAAGGAATAAAAAACCACTTGTGTCAGGATAGGGCAGGGGGTGGTTCAGTAGATTCTGGCTGTGAGACAAATATAAGAAACCTTTAATATAAAATGAACTCTGTCAGACTTTCCACATTATGGCTTAGATGACCACGTCTGAGATTGGACAGAAGGAGCATTTCCTGTTAAATCGCTGGCATGTGACAGGGCAGTTAGCAAGGTTTGTATTTTAGTGGTGTAACATGGGAAGAGGAGAGGTTGACATGGAATACTGAAAAAATGGTAAGTATTTAAAGAGGCCTTTGTATCAGCATTACATGTAAGGGTTATTCTCCTCAGTAGCAGAAAACAAAACAACTTCATACTTTTTTTTCTTTCTGACAGGAGGCCCTGTCTTCTCCTAGATTTGGTCTCTGCCTCACAGTTCAAGAGATGACCATCCTATTCCTCCCCTAGCTAAGGCAAATAAAAAAATAAAACTCTGTGATGAGAGAGAGCGATATAACTGTTATCTGTAATTTACAAAGCTTCTTCAGAAGGTGAAAAGCAGGCAAGGAAGTGAATTAGATCTGAACGTGAAAAATAGGTAATAATTAGAGAGTGTTGTCTTCTGTGTAACTGTCACCAAAACTACCAGGCAGGGAATGGAGGCATCCTTGGTTTAAGGAGTAAAATAAGGGAATGTTTTGCTTCTGCAGAGATTAAATAAGGCTTACTGTATACCTTGTGGAAGCAGGGACCTTCATGTTCAAGACCTTCAATTTTCTCACTGTCCTAACTCCACTGTACAAATCATCCTTTTGTACAGTTCTGGAATTAATATTCCTAGGTGAAACAGGGTTTCTAAGCACTATAACTATAGCCTAAAATGATATGAAGTATTAGTGCAGTTAAAGAAACAACAATTGTTGTGAATGCAAGAGTGATTTATGTTCCTTTTCCAAGATTTTTCTTTCATTCTTCCACTCAAGTGTAGGCTTGGGAAGCAGAAAACATCCTCTGAGCAAATACTCTATTCCAGGTAGTATATGGTACAGGAACTGTTGTTGGTGTGTGTTTGTTTTCACAACCTGGAACAAAGAATTTTTCTCTTTAAATTATGGATGGTTAAACTTAGCTTCTGTAAAGCTTATTAGGTTGTCCCTGAATGCCAGTTTTGGACAAGCAAGCTTTGTTAGAGTGAATTCTTGGGTTGACGCACAGCAGCTTTCCTGGTGTCAAAAATGGTTATAGAATTGTTATAGCCTAATTCCTGCTGGTTTTTGTTGTTGCTATTGGGTGGGGTTTTTTTTTGTTTGTTTTTGTTTTTTTTTTAATTGGTACTTTTCCTACCCCATCTCTCACTTGTATGTGTGGAGAAATGGGTCTTTTGACCACACTGGAATGGATGTCTTGTCCACCAGCCTGAATGTTGTGGAAACAAGTGATGAAAGTTAGGGAGATTTTCAAGTGTTTCATGTTTTGCTCTTGAAACTGTACTGCATTCAACTTCAGAAGCAAGGAGGGGAACAGCCTAACACTGTACTAACAGCAGTGTGCCTGTACGCTGCCAAGTTAAGTAGCTTTCAAAGGCTCTCATAGTTTCTTCTGGAGCCAAAATTACCATTCATGAAGTCAAGAGCTGCTTTAGCCTCAAAACAGATTGCCACAGTCATTGGCAAAAAGCTTTCAGTTGTCTGTCATAAGCTACATTATAAGCTGTAAAAAAAAAAAAAAAAAAAAAAAAAAGACAAAACCACTGTACTTCTTGTACTTTAGACTTTTTTTCAGTAACATGTATACATTTCTCAGGCCCTTCCTATACACTGCTTTCCTCTCTAAAGTCTCTTGTGTTGCTAGTGTTTGAGGGGATAGGCTGGCTGCATAGGATAGTAGTTGAAATTGATTCTCTACCAAATGCCCCTCCCTGCTGATGGGATGTGATCAGGAGAGACACAAATACCTGGCTGAGGCTGATGACAGGCAAGGTATTCTGATCTCATGCCATTCTTGCCTATGCTGAAATATTGATGAAGTTGATAGTCCTGTGCCTGTGCTGTACTGCAGAGTTTAATAGCCCTTATGTCCCTGTGGTTTGGTGAGCCTGCTTTATTAACTTAATAGGAGAGGAAGCAAGGGACACTTACGCTTAGCCTTTCCATTTGTATTACACGTGTAATTGGGTTTTGGCATGCAGCTAATGGACAAACCCTTCAGATAAAGAGATGGACAGATATGGTGATGTAATGCATGACAGCTGCTTTGTCTGTCATCATTCTGGAAACGATAGCTTTATAACTTCCCTTTTGCTGTCATAGCAGACTCCTTTATAACAATATCTTTCAAAATATAAATTATCTTGCATCTTTAAATATCTTACAATAAGTTCACGTTCAAAGGTTTTTCATGCAGTTTTAAAAAGATAATATTGAGTTAAATTCTAATCCTCTTCCCTGCCACTTAAGAACTCTTACATTTATTTAATAAATACAATTTGTTTGCATATACTACTCTATTAATTTCTTCAGTGCTGAATTGATTTGCTCATAAACCTGGGTGCTTATTCTTTATCTCTTTCTATATACATCGCTGTCACTATCTGCAGTGCATTCAGCTAACATTTTTAGGTAAGTCTGTACAAGTATCAGTAAGTTGCCTTGTTCTCATCCATTGGTTCCCTTCTGTCATAGAGGGAACTGGGATATCTGAGTGTTGATAGTGGAGAGAGAATGGCTTTGGAGGGCCAGCAAAGCTCACTTTGGGGGGGAGGAGGGAAAAGTTCACTGTTCTTTTTCAGTGCAATTTAAGCTGGTTAACACTCACAGCAGAGTGAACCCCCATGGTTCATCTTTCATGTCTTTCTTGCCAAGAGGTTATGTGTGTAGTACAGCATGGGTTACTTACTTGTTTTGAGATAAGGCAAGTCCAATGCTGCTTTGTAGGAAGTTTGGTTGTACCAGTCAGCTGTAGGCTTTCTCACTATTTTTTGAAAATGAACGTAATTCCTGAGAGCTGAATTGTCAAAGTCAGATTGAAATGGAGTTCTGGCTTTACAATTTGCTGAACCTGGTAGCAGTCTTATGAAAGGCCTAGGCAAAAAGCATGAATCTTTCTGTAATCTCAGGCTGACATATGGTATGTAAATACTGTGATCCTCCCAAAGAGTAGCCAGCAGTATAAATGTACTTCCTAATCTTTAGCTGAAATGAGCACTTGGTATGATGCACTGTAATCTAATAGATGCTAACAGCATGTGCGGTAAGACCTTAATAATTCAGTATTGTTCTGGTGGCTCCATCTGACTTGTAATCAGCACGGTAAGAGTTGTGCATCTTGTAGCTGAGCAACTAACTGAATTAGTTTAATATTATTAGGATTTTTAAAGCCTTGACTTCTCAACTGAAATAGTATGCAACATATTAAATAAAACGTAGACAAGTTTTGAAGTTGATGTGCTATTAAACAAATTTTCTTGGAGGATTCTATGCCTCCCACCTTCCCCCAGCAATTTTTGTCCTGGATTCTCGGTTACTTAATACATTTAGGACATGCATTGACTCTCTTATGGCCAAAAGCCTTTGGATTTAATTTTGGTTTACTCTACCTGGATTCTCTTTCAGGTCAGAGTAAAAAAATCATTAAGAGTTGTTGTGATGTTGCTTATTATAGGCACAAGTAGGAAAGGTATTTTCCAAAGTTCTATAGGTTTACTTGGACAAGCAAACTTACCCTGGAGCTCCTCTGGGCATGTATGTCTGGTGGACCCGTCCCACTTGTCCAGGATACAATCCACGGACATCCTTTCCAGGGCGAACAACCAAGCTGATAGAGCAAGCACACAAGACAGTGATGGTATCAGCAGGAGGCAGAGAGCAGGATCCCATTCATTCTGTGGAAAAGCAGGGTTTGTTCCACTACTGAACTTAGTAGCAAATAAGGAAATGGCTTTGATAGCTGGGTAAAGGCTTGCTTTTTTTTTTTTTTTAAAGTCTGAGTTTGTGTTGATGCACCTTTTTTTAATTAAAAAAAAAAAAGAAAGAAAGAAAGAAAGAAAGAAAGCTGGGCAGACTTCTTTACCAAAAATACCCTTGCAAAATAGTAGTGTCAATCAGTTTTATTGTGTGACTAATGATAGCCTGGCCTGTGTGCACAAGGTGTGCTGTGTTGGTCAGGAGCCTTACCCTGGTGGCAAGATCGGCGCAGGATCAACAAACTCCCTTAGTTTGATTGCAGAGTACAACATGACAAATTCCTATGAGCAACGATGTAAAAAGTTACTTTTGTTTGATAAGAGTCTACCAATAGACCTAAAAGAACTTGCTTATGTGGCTGAATGTATTAATCTCTGTTTTGGTACTCAAACCCTCTGTGTAATAGCATATCTATTAGGAATCCCCGAGGAAATGGCTACAGGAAGAACTGGAATATACGTGTAAAAGTAAAGGTTCTATGAAATGCTGCATCTCTGCAGTGGTATGGGTGTGTGTAGGATGAGCCGCATGATATTAGTAGCAAGTCTCGAAACAGAAAGAAAGGTAGGAAGTAGTTAGCTTACTCTGTCAGTGTTTTGTAATTCAGGCCAGCAGTGCTTTTCTGTGACTCAAAGCGGAATTTCTTTGCAGACTGCTTCATTATATCAGTGAGTCTGATAGTCTACTTATTTGTCACAATCAAGTCGTAATTTATTTTACCTCCTGAGGAATGAAATTAGGCTGTTATGTATAAAACAGCGACTCACCAGTATTTGGAAAACAAAGTAGATGTTTTCTGTGTTTTGTTGCCCATCGGAGTCAGTGAATTGTTTTGGCCTCTCCATGGCAACTACTTCACTGAATTGTGAGTTAATGTTGCAGCCTGAGGAGTTTGATGTTAAGATCAGTTCTCAATCGCAGACTATTGTTTTGGATGGCATTGTGGGACTGCTGTCTTAGAAACTCCTTGAATACACCCATAGTTTGATTTTTGTCTAAAACTAAGAACAGTGAGTCTTCCACTTAACTGCACAGCACTGTGTAAAATCCTCTGATCCAATTCAGTCTACAAAAGAATGTATTTTCATGCTTTAGATAATTTCAGTCAATCTTGGAAAATGTAGCTATACAACATACAAAAGTGACAACTCCAACACTCACACACAATATGAGCTGTTGAGAATCACTGTTATATTTACTAACATTTCCATATCCCTGTCAGCCAGTTCTGCACAACTGTTGTCCTCATCATAGTCAGCAGCACCAACAGAGATTCCTCTCCTTTCCCTGGCTCCTCCCCATGGGTGATTCTTCTCTGGTTTTACCCTTAGTGTGACTTTAGTAGAAAGCAGTCCATCCTGGATACAGCAAGGAGCATTTTCAATATCTGCCATGTGCACGCCTAGTTTACAGCTTTCTCTTGTAACTTTGCTGTGAGTCTCAGAAGCCTTTGAGACTCAGCGTGCTGTGAGCAACGTGGCTTTGGTCTGAGCTGACAAGGCACGGAAAGCGCAGCAGGAAGGGAGAGAACCTCAGGCAGGTGAAGTGATTCATGTAGGGGCCTACAGGAAGCCTGTGACAGGCGAGGAAAAGAGTACATGCAAATGCTAGAGCCACACAATTAAAGTTACAGGATCATCTGTAATTGTCCTGATAGTGCTAAATAATAAGCAGACATTTAAAAATACCCTGAACCTCTTTTTGGAAGTTCTCTAGCCTAGCACACTGGAAAAGGATTTACTTTTTGGGATGAAATCCATTCTGCTTTCCAGAATTGGGAAAGCTCTTCCCAGGTGGCATTTCTGTTTGCAGATTGGGTGAAGATGGAGTCTATAAAGCAAGCTTTCTTTCCCTAGTTCACGCACCGTGATGTTATGGATGAGAAGAATCACAGAGGGGTGGTGAGGCAATGCAGAGCATGCTGTCTGCCTGGGCTCCCTGTCCCTGGTGAAGCCGATGGAACAAAGCCCCTTACCTCACTGTGTGAGGCTTTGTGATGCTTCCTCACTTCCTTCAGGTTCTGGGAGTCCTGTTTAGCTGTGAGCAATGAGATTGGCTCTGACAGCATTCAAAACCACAAAAACACTTCTGCAAGGCAAATGCAGCAGAGTGCAATTTGCTAGCAGTGCTGCAGTTGACAATAAGTGATGCAATGAAGGACTTACGTCATACTGAAGATGAGGGTCAAAGGAGGCAGAGCTGGATGGAGAGGGGAAATCTGATCTACCAGCAAACTACCCAGAAACTTGTGCCCCTGCACTCCGGACCACCACCCTGAGCTTTGGTGGATAGTTGGCTGTGTGAAATTTAATGAAGCTTCAAGGATGAGAAAACAAAGAAGGTCTGATGTAAGCAGCAACGTGTTCAGGGCTGAATCTTCTAACAGTCATTGGATGTACTCCCCAGTGCATCTTACTTGCTGTAGACAGAAGGTAAAACTTTATTTAACCTTTCTGGAATTAGAAGTGTAGGTGTAATTTGAGTCTGGACTTTTTTTTTTTTACACCTTATTGTCTCATAGGAGCTGTAAGCTACACCTCAGCAGTGAAATGGGGAGACCTCGGGGAGGATGGGGTAGGGCAGGGAAGAAGGAAGAGCTTTGTTTGCCTCTCTGGAGCCAAAGAGGACCGTGAGGGGCCCTCCAGTCAGTGAGGGCCTAGTGTGGCAGGAAGCACTAAAGAATGGCTCTGCTGATCGAGGCATGTACTTGCCTAGCCTCCTGCCATGAGACTTTGTAACCTCCCAGAGGACCTGCTGGGGTGTTTTGCCATTAAAAAAACTTCTCTTGCTATATATTTGGATTCTTTCTGCTGCCCTTTTAAGCTTGCTGTGTGGTGCTCCATTCACTGGGCATGGAGGACAGATTATTCCCCATTTTTGTCTGCAGCAGTGTTTTGGATACTTGCTAAGCTTCAGTTGTTTTTTTTCCCAGGCTGATCAATTCCAGTTCTCTCAGGCTTTGTTTGAAGGTAATTTTTAGAGATCTCTGAGGCTGTTTGTGACTCTCTCCTAACTCTGGGAGTTGGGACCTGAAAGCAGACATGGCTTATCCACTGATGCTTGCAATGCCAGGTAGAAGGGATGGATGGCATTGCATATGTATCTTATTACATCAACAAATCTAATTATCCTGTGTGATATTTTCCACCTTTCCAATGGAATAGATTTGCCGATTTGTATCTCATGCCATTTTGAGTTTGCTTAATTGGTATTTTATTTTTGCTTTCATGTAGAGTCTCGTCTGCAGTGTGTTTTTTTCTCAGACCATTTCTCTGATTTGTTGAAGCAATTTTGAACTGTTACGCTGTTCTCTAACATCCTTCCAGTCCTTCTTAGCTTTACTACTCCTGCACTTTTACTGAGTGTATTCTCTATTCTGTTGCTGCCTTCACTAATGAAGAATTTGAACCGTATGGAAGCAGTGCCTGTTTGCTAAAAGTACACTGCTGGTGAATCATTTCCCAAGGTGTGATTTTTTTACTCTGCTGTCCTGTTGTGCACCTACCCCAACACGGGTCTCTGTAGACCGCATTCCTGTGCCTGCTCACAATGGTACCCTGCAAGCTGGGACGTGTTGCTGTTGGAGCTGATACCAGTGGTGTGTTAGTGCTTGAGGAAAACATCCTGCTCCTCGCCTGGGGATTGCTGAGCAGAGAGGCGGAGGATAATGCAGGAAGCGCACAGGTCCTGGCAGGCCAACATGGTGCCGTGAAGGGCCCAAGGGATGTAGCGAAGGGGCCTCTGGGAGCACCAGGCATGGGGCAGGAGCTCCCTTCCGCTGTGTCAGGCCTCAGGCAGGGAGGCTGAGAGGCATCTGCCTGATGTTCCTTCTCAGCAGGAGAAAGGTTGGGTTTGCTCACTGCATGAGGGCTTGGGAGGCAAACACAAACAATGTTTTGATTAATTTCTAACTAATCATGACTTATTTGTAATTAATGATTAAATCTGAGGTGACTGCAGGTAACCTCTAAAGAGATGATTTTTTTAATTTGTGTGAGAACACCCTGAGCGTACTTGTTTGCTCAGCCACAGCTCATCAATAATGTGGCTGACAGCTCTTTGTGCTGAGTCACAGAAAGACAATTCCACAGCCCCCCACACGTCTGTACCTGGTGCCTCTCACCCACCCGGCATCCCGCTGGCTCTGCAGCACCTCATGGCTGCAGTCACGGCTGCAGAGCTGCCTCAGAAACTGGCTGCGAATGTCAAAGCTGATCATTGTGTTTTGCCATCCCTTTTTCTTCAGTTTCTCTCCCCTTGAGCAAGGCAGTGTTTGCACAGTCACCCTGGTACAGGTGGGGACTTGTCCCCCTGGTGCTGCAATGAGAGGGCCCAGTTGAGGCCCCGGGCCCTGCAGGGTGGACATTTCACTCGGCCGGGGTCTCGGCCTTTGCTGGGGGTAAGCCAGGCACGCCTGTGCCGCACGGGGGCTCAACTTGCCGGAAGAAACCTCGCAGTTCTTATTTACCAAATTGACAAAATCCTATCATCGCAATTAAGGGGATATGTAATTAACTGTGTCTTAATTACAGCAGCTGCCACTTCATCTGAATGCAGCAATTTGCGGAGAAACTGGGGGAGATGCTTTAAATCCATGTGTGCAAACAGGGAGAGCACACACAGCGTGGAGTGCGGGGCTGCTGGGGCGGGTGGCAAGACCTGCCGGGGGGCATGGGCTGGAAGCAGAGCTTTGCTGCCTGCCGTCCTGCATAGAACCTGGTGCCTGTGGTTGTTGGAGTGTTTTTTCTTCACCTCGATTTCCTCAGCTGCGGAGCTGAGCGTGGGCCAACATCATGCAGATCCTGTGGTGCAGAAATGTTTGTGAAGGGCTCCTTGTTCCTGACCCCAGCCTCTCCCTGGTGTGTGACGAACTGTTCTCGGCCAGGGTGAGCCTGTTCTGTTCCACTCGGCGTCACCCTTCCCAGTAGGAACATGTTATGGGGATGGGCAGCATGCTTTCAGGAGGGGATTTCTTCATGTCCTGGCTGTTCCTGGCTTGTGCATCTCTTATCTGGGGATCTGCTGTGGGTCTCCCAGGCAGCTGAGTTCTTCCTGCTGGGTTACCTGGCCAGCACTACTGTGCACAGGGACGTGCCAGCTGGGCTTTGCCTCCCCTCCTGCCTGACTTTGCTGGGTTAGGGCAGTGAGCCATGGCGTGATGAGTGTGTACTTTCATACCTGGAGGGGCAGGACTAAGCCACATGCTTTCCCAAGATAAGCAGCTGGTGCTCACAGTTGGGAAGGGGATCCTGGCTCTCTTACACCTCTTTCCAGCCCTGCTTGCTAGTGGGAGCGACTCGGGTTGAGCTTCTGCACCCCTGTGCCTCTGCAACCCACTGGAGGTGTTTGTTTCAGCTCACACAGCACTGCACCAGCAGCTCCAAGATGTTCTTACTGCTCATGGAGAGCTCTGCTCACAGCCCTGGATCTGTGCTACACAGGAGAAAGGCTGCAGTCCCTGTGGCTCCACAGCCATCATTTGGGCTCCATAATGCAGCAGCATGAACATGACCTCCATGTTTCACATGTGAAATGAGGTGGGAGCAGGAAGAACATCCTGCTGTGCTGGGAGTGCTTCTCGGTTTCATAATCAGTACCCAAACCTCCAGACTGCAACATCACCTTATGGAAAAGAACAATACAGATTCATTCAAGCTTGTCCATACTAATCTTGTTCCTAGCATATTTACTTACTCCTAGTATGTCTGCACTCTGAATGAAGCTTCACAGAAAAAAATTAAGTGCATTTTACTTTTTGTGTGATTTAGGGTCGAGCACCAGCCGCATGCTGTTGTTAACAGCAGTTTTATTTGTATGGAAACGTGCTCTTTGCTTCACTGACCTTTGAGTTTGGCTGCCTACATTGTTAAAGGTGAAATAATAGAGTGTTCTGGCTTATTTATTTGCACTGCAATTGTGATGTTACTGGCTATGTTTTCGGTATGGTATTAGAAGGAGATATTGATTAGGAAAAGAAAGAGAAAACAAAGCAGTCTTTCAATGTGTTTAATGTCAGTAGCGCTTCTAGGCAGAAGTGATGTGATTTTTGTAGCCATCCAGCACTTGAGCTTTTGCTGATGTCATCTGTGAGCTCCAGTACAGGTGCATTTAGCTTTTGGTGACAGAATTTGGAAATGCCACCCAGAGGTTCCATGTTGTCCAAATGTCCTTAGCAGCAAGCAGAAAAGAAATGCAAGAAATGCAAGGCATCAGAGGGCTGTTTTAGCTTCAGGTTCCCTGTAGGTGCAGGGTTTCCATAGGATGCACAGAACATTGCCAGCACAGCCACCTCCCACAGGTTGCACGAATCCCATTTGCTCTCCCACTCACAAAACGGGTGAGACAAATCTGCAGCTGGTCACAGTGAGGTAGTTTGTCTTCAAACATCTGCTCCGCAGTCAAAAATGGTACTTTTTTGACATCAAGGTGTCTGAAAACAGCTCGTGTTTGACATCCTGGAGGTGGTGTGAGGTGCTGCCTGCTCTCCAGATGCACTCCCTGCCCGAATCCTGCTCTCAGGGCAGGGATGGGAAGGACTCGGGACCCTGTGCCAGGAGAGGCTTTCTGGCTTTTGCTAACACGTCCCGCATCTGACCTGCAGCATGTCTATGGGCCGAACAGCGGGCTGCTCTCTGCATGAGGCTGCTGGCTGTGTCGTGTCATGGGCTGCAAACAAAGAGCTTGGAGGAATGGGAATGTGATCACCAAATCCATTTGATTTATTCAGGATTTGAACCCAGGTCTTCTGGGTGAAAGTGAGTGTGTTAACCCACGGTGAAAGTTAATTCCTTGCCTAGTGATTATTCAGGCATAATTAAAGCACGCATTGTGTTGGAGGTCAAATGAGATTACTCTAAAGAATTTGGAATGGGAAAAATGTTGGTATTTTTTTTTCATTGATCTAAGTGTTGAGTTATCTCAGTGTTTAGCGATTTACATTGAGCCTGTCACTGTGGCATGTCGCTGTGTAAATACGGAGATGCTCTAAATCTATTATTTCAATGCCGCTAATGTTCTTCAGCTGGGGAAAGAAAATAATTTCCCCCGGCAGACAATGGAATGCATGACCTAAAGTAAGCAGCAGCTCTGGGAAAGCCACTGGCACAGGCGTGCCTGGGCAGCAGAGTGCTGGGTGCTGCCCCAGCTGGTCCCTGAAGACGTCTCTGCCCACACACCCTCCTTCCTTTGCCAGCTGCCAGCAAGGTACCCTGCAACAAAACGTGGGAGCATAGCAGCCCAGGTCTGCCTATAGCTCACATTACAGAGAGAGGAAGGGAAGCAGCGCTGCGTTATTCTGAGCTCGCACACCCGAGTGTTACTTTCAGCAGAGCTCTCCTCTGCAGAGGTGGGCTGGGTGCCTCGCTCACATCATATGCTCTGGCACCAGGGGGAAGAAGCAACACATGGGCTGGATCAAGGAGCATTCATTTCTTGGCGATTCACAAAGATACAACTTGTAATTGCAGATCCAGACATATGCTGTCCTTACATTTGAGAAGAAAAATGCTAGGATAATAGCACTGAGTTGGAGGGGGAGCCAAGAGGCAGTAGCAGACCTGACACACGTGGTCAGCCCCTACCCTGCAGAATCCTGTCTGGCTTTGTTGTTGCAACCATGGGAGAGGGTCTAGAAATTGGGAAGCTCCATCAGGAACTGTAACAGGAGCATGCAGGAAAGTCAGAATGCTGAGGTTGATCCACAGCTCAAGAGGCAGTGCTTGGAGGGTCCTTGTGTCTGCTAGGCTTCTGTGTGGACATAAGAGAAAAAGTAAGTGCACAAACTGGCCAAATCAGGGACAACAGACAAAGGGATCCTAAGTGAAAGAAGCCTCCATAAATTTTAACCTATGGAGCTTTTAAAGCATTGTTTCACATGGAAACAAAGCCTAGATGATTGTTGCCAGCTCCCTCCAAATGACTTCTGAACTTTCCAACCAACTTGTCTGAAGGTGATGTTCTTGAAGGCTGCAGCTCCTCAGTTCAGTCCCTCTGTGAAAAAACATCCACAAAGAAAAGGTAAGTCTGAATCCCTCAGCTCAGATGCAGTGTTAGCTAGGAGCCATTAAGGAGAAAGAGATTATGAGCACTGCGCCTACAACAGGCGCACTGCAGAAGTGGAAAGCAGTGTCAGAAGGGAGCACATTAGACAAGTGATCCAGTGATAGGGATTCACACTCCATGCACTCACCTTCTCAGCAGTAACTATTCATAATTCATTTCAAACCAGATCTGAAATTTCTATGAGTTTCTTGACCCAAGGACTAAAACATGCTTGTGTGTTTTGAAATCCGCAAAGGAACGTGTCCTGACTGAATGCAAACCCCACTCTTGATGCATTTAGAGGACATCAGAAATGTAATGGGTTGCACTACATTGCCCAGGTGGCACAGGAGAACGGCACCAGGATGCAGAGACCAAAGGCAAGAAGTCTTACCATCCACCTTCACCATTCTTGGTGAGATAAACTGGGAGTCCTCTGGAGAAACTTCCAGGCCCACTGGTTTTGAATCTGTCACGCAGCTGAAGTAGTGCACAGCCAAAGGTCTTTGTTCCTGGCCAGTAATGCAGAGAGCAGAGACCACTGAATTCTGGGCAAGGATCCAAGCTACATCATTCATGTTTCAACCTAGAATGGGAAAGACTAATTCTGCACATTAAAACAGAGAGACAGACTGCTGCCATGTTTCTAAATATTATGATTTAGCTCTTCACCCCACAGCAAGGGATCCTTGAGATGCAGTGTAAGAATAGTTTCTGAGAAGGAAATGATTTAGTGCATGGAAACTTAATTGTGAAAAACACTTCATGCAGCATCAGAGGAGATCCTGCTCTTGCACGCTTTTGCATTTCACCTCAGGCAAAAGAGTTGGTCCATGCCCCAAGCAGAAGCAGCAACACTTCAGCAGCAACATGCTCCCAAGCACCAGAACACACAAAATGGAGGGTACTTGTGTCCTAGTGTGCTGATGCAGCCTGAAAAAGTATCCTTTGTGGCTGCTTTTGCTTTCTCTCCTGGTTCATCTGGACCAGCTCCTCATTGCCCACCCATTTGTTAACTAATGGCCTTACGTCTGCTATACAATGTGTTTGCAGAGTGCTGCTGGCAGTCACCTAGGGTAACTGCTTCTTCCCAGTTGTATGCAATAGTATATGGGGCTTACCTTCCACAGGTGGTTGGACAGAAGGGTTGGGAGCAAGCAGAACTTCTTGGGACAGGACCATGCAAATACTTGCTGAGCAGCATGGCTCTTTTCCCGGAAGCACAGACTCATCTTACAATTGAACTAGGATTGCTGCACTCCTAGGGCATTGAGTCTGCCTGCTTTGCCTACCTGATCCAGCCTGACAGGTTGCTGCTCTTCCAGATACATCAGTAATCAGCCTGCAGTGACATAAAAAGGGAGTCCTGTCCTAGTATCCCACAGGGCAAGGCTGTCTGGAGTGAGCTGAGTACAGGGGATGCTGTTGGATGCACTCATGGGTAGACAGTGTGCCCTGCACAATTCATTTTCTTTCCTCAGCTTTTCTTTAGAAATATTACAGAAGAGTTACACTGGGGCTTGCTTATAGAACCTGTGCTGGAGCCCATTTAACACCTCACTGAAAGACTCTGATGTTTCCCTCTTGTTTTCCAGTGGTAACGGGATCCAGTGTGTCTCATAAAGGATAACTGGAGCAGAAATGATGCTGATGCTGTGAAATAGGTCAAACGTGACAGGACACCTTATCTGCTTAGCTGTGAACCCCACCATTGCTCCTCTGCCTCTGTATCGATTATGTGACTGCTTTGAAATGCGCTAGAAACCTTTGCCTGTCGTCTTGTATGACTGCACTGCACAGTTAGCACAGGAGAGGCAACATGTCCTGTGAGCTGGGAGATCTGATCATCATCTCTCAAGGAAGCTGAGAGGGCCACCTTACCGCGCCTGTGGTTTACATCAGGAGCCAGGGGTTAGGAAATGTCTCTACAGAGAAAACACGTTAGGTTTTCTTTTATTCAACAGTCTTCAAATGATATGCAGTCCAATCCTGGCCACCTGTGGCCACTGAAGATCAAACGGTGCTTTTTGCAAAACCTTCATTAACATATATATCCTGAGTGTGTTTGAGGAATGTGTATGGAAATAGTTTCCTGCTTCCCAAATTCAGCTTCCTGGTTCCCCCAAGCCAGAGGCATCATCTCCCTCCTGCACTGAGTTTTCCCATAATGTTGTTAAACCACAAGCACTCAGTGACTGCATAGTGTCCCAGAGCTCATGAATCCAGCTGTGGATTCATGAGATCCAAATGTACCACTGCAGTTTGGAAAGTGCCTGGGAATAGCAATTACTGCCTTGAGAAGAGTTCTTCAGCCTCGGAGGTATTTTCATGAGTCTGTAAAATGTCCGTGAGTTTGCTAAAGACTGAAATATTAGCAATATTAAAAAAATATATATATAATTGAGCATTCTCTTAAGCTTCACCCTACGTAACTGGATCTGTGCAAAGGATCAAAACAGCTGCCTGGGGGTGGGTCGTTGGCAGGAGGTTCAGCTCCAGCCGCAGAGGCTACTGCTGTGCGGTTGTGTGGTGTGTCGTGGTGCTGGGAAGACGTGTCTCAAAGAGACACCAAGCACCCTTGGGCTTGTTGTTCCCCTAACTATACAGCTTTCATTGAAGAACACGTGAAATGAGTACTTCAAATTAGACTCCAAGAGCTCTTGCTTATACTGAGAGACGGTTGGGATTTGCGTGATGCTGGGGCTGTGCTGAGCACACCACACCTGAATGGCTGAATGCATGGATTGCTCTCTTCCCTTTATCTGCTTAATAGAAAACAAAAGGGAAGAGCTTGACTTTGCTTTTCAAATTCATTTTGCTCATGTCTTTTCCATATATTTCTGAATTTGGTCTTGTCAGCAACTGCTTCAAATAGCAGATTCTGCACAATTGCGTGCCCTGGCCTAAGACTATAGGAAAAACAAAGTAAAAGGAAAAAAAAGACTTCAAAAAAATACGGTAGATTTCTGCTTCTCTTGTCTCCCCTTCTTTCTGGATTGTCAGATGAAACACCCAACACAGGCACTGTTTGTTTTTGGGAGCAGAGCAGCAACTTGTTTTCTGGGGCCTGAACTCAGTTGTAACATGGCATGATCCTGCCAGGATGCCTGAGTAAAGCTTCCCACCCAGCACTCTGCTTTCCTGCACTTTTATCACAATAAATGATAATTCTGAAGCTGCTGGGCACTGCTATCCCAGGTAACTAGCATCTTGTGGTGAGTTCATTCTGACACATGGCAGGGTGACAGGACACTGGAGTGTGCTCCCGGCAATCCCAACCCTCCCCAGCAGCACCAGCCTCTGCTGGAGTGAAGGCTTCTGTCCTTTCATCACCCGGTGCTCAGAGCATTTCTCACCCCTCCCTGAGCTCTGTTCCCTCGGGATCTCTGGCTTTTGCATCTGCCCTCCCTCGTCTTCACTGGCTGGGGAGTGCTTACTGGCCCACACCTGTGGCAGGGCACACAGCTCCCAAGCCTGGTTTCCTGGAACAACCCGGCCATGCAAGCACGAGTTTCTGTCAAATTTGGTCTGGCACAGACTGTTCAGTGCAAATCTTAATGCAAAGAAGAGAAATGTCAGTGCTAAAAGAAAAAGAGTATTTTGGAGGAAAAAAAATCTTGTGCTGTTTTGTGGCATTTGTGCATAAAATAATGAGACCAAATATATCACCATTGGATGTAAGCCAGATAAGTTCATACCGTCTAATCCAGCTGGTGGATCATGACTCCGTTCATTATTTAAAGCAGTGCTGTGGGAAAAGACACACAGCAAAGCTAGCAAGATGGTGCTTGAGCTGCCATCCTCCTGGCAGCCGAACAAATGCAGCGTGCATTTTCTCACACCGGCAGGGAAAGGAAAGGGAAACGTGGAGCTAGCAGTGAGCCCAGCATCCCCGCGCAACACAGACGGAGCCTCGCCCCATGTTTCCATCCCCCCTCCAGTCTGGTTCTCTCTGTCTCAAGTGACTGAATCAGTTTCCCTGCTCTTCCTGACTGGTCTGGAAGTTTGTGCAACCATCCAGCCAGGAGGGCAGCACTGGGCAGAGCGCTCCATCTTGCTTTCCCCCTCATCCCCAGGGTGCCCAGAGTCAGACAGCAATCCTCTGCATTGCCACATTTCCCCAGCACATACTCCCAGCCCTTTGCACACCATCCTCTGTGCCCTTCTGTGGGGTCAGAAATGAAGTTCTTTATTGGCTTTAAAGTTATTCTTGGAACACCCCCACAGCAGTCTTCTCCTCCTTTGCATCCCTCTGGCACTTCTGCATCTTTGCTTGCATCTTCTCCAGGGCACAGCTGATGGAGCTCCCCAGCTGTGGCACTGAGGATCTGGGGACCACCTACCAGACCCCACCCAGTCAGTCACCCCACCCATAAGCCAGCCCCCACCCACCACCTGCCAGGGTCCCCTCACAGGAGCTGGTGCACATTGCGCAGGACCATTAGCACTTCCCCAGACATCATCCAAGCAGCACCTCCATCATCATGCAGGTGCATCGTGCTGCCTTGCATTGAAAAGGCCCTTTTCTACCAGGTGGGCGCTATGGGTGCAACATGACTGCTGTGGAGGCAAGTTCACAAGTGCTGTGTGTACCTGGGGTTGCTCTTGTGCTTTGTTCACAGGCCACGTGTGTGTTGTGTGTGTGCATCTGCCACGTGCGGGTGGGGAGATCCATCAGGGAGTGATGGCATCGGCACACAAGGCTGTGCTGCTCCTTCTCACACATCTTCAAGCTCCTCTTTGCCTGTTTCAAGATGGCTTTGTGTGGAAAAAATAGAGTGCCCTTTCTTCATTGATAAATAGCTGGTAGGAAAAAACATCTTTTATTTTTCTAGTTAAAATTAACAGGAACACCCTGGTCACAGCACAACACTTGTCTTCTCTCCAAAGCTCATTTTTCTAGAGCGCTGGTTCAGGTCTCAGAGCTGCCAGGTGCCTTCACAGAGTCCTGGGCAGGGCAGCATGGCAGCTTTGGCACCTTCCAGACACACAGAACAGAGGTCTGAACGAAGGCTCAAGGTGCAACTAAAACTATCAAAATACATTAAAGGAACTTTCTTACAAACCAATTTTCACTTGCTTGTCATCTCCTGTGTCTCAGTCTGACAAGTTCCTTTGTCATCCATCCAGGTTTCTGAGACAAAAAGCAGGGCAAGACAAACAGTGCCTTCAAAGATGTGGAAAACCAACTGTTCCCCCTTTAAGTAAGCTTCCTTTTGCCTCTCCCCTCCTCGCAGCAAAACCATGAATTGACCATTTCAACCAGCCATGTTTACTGTGAGGCTGCCTGCCCTTCTAGTGGCTGGGCTGTGGCCTCTTGCTGGTGGAGGCTGGGCACGAGGTGGTGGCAACACACCACCGTCATTGTTGCTTCTGGGCTTTCCTCAGAGGAACTGCTCTATTTTTGCTTTCCTTCTCCTTTGTACATAGTTCTGAAGGTGTGGGGCTGGCAGGACAGGGAGCAGGGATGGGGACTGGGATGGGGACAAGGACGAGGTGATCTGTCACCACCTGGCTGTAGGGGAATAAGACAAGTCTTATGAGGAGCAGCTGATGGAGCTGGGATTGTTCAGTCTGGAGAAGAGGAGGCTCAGGGGAGGCCTTGTCACTCTCTACAACTGCCTGAAGGCAAGGCAAGGGTCAGCCTCTTCTCCCAGGTAACAGAACGAGAGGTCATGGCTTCAAGCTGGGAAGGTTCAGGTTGGATATTAGGAGAAACTTCTCAGAAAGTGTGATGGGGCACTGGCACGGGCTGCCCATGGAGGCGGGGGAGTCACCGATGTCACTGTCCCTGGCGGTGTTCAGGAGCTGTGTGGATGTGGCACTGAGGGACACGGTTAGTGCGCACGGTGGCGATGGGCCGGTGCTTGGACTAGATGATCTGAGAGGTCTTTTCCAACCTTGATGATTCTGCGAAGGCGCCAGGCCTGCCGCCGCTGCTAATTAGCAGGGCTGCAGTTACTTTGGCTTGCTTTGACAAAGGGCTCCCTGTCGCGACCCGGGGCACGACACGGACGTCGCCTCCCCGCCTCCCCACGCCCAGCCGCGGCGGGGCCGGGCATGCGGCGGGCGAGCAGCAGAGGGTGCCGCAGCCCCGGCGATGGGAGCCGGGCTCGGGCGGCTCGGACGCTAGGGGTCCCTCACCGCCCGCCATTGCTCCGGCGCCGGGGGGGAGAAGGCGGC
>JAOWBP010001760.1:24810041-24834487 GCA_028571105.1 Tragopan temminckii
CAGCCCTCCTTTGTCCCCGCGCGGCGCGGGGAAGGCGTCTCTTCGGCCGCCCGCGGCCGGGAGCGGGAACGTGCCCCGGGTCGGCGCTCCCCTTCCCGCCGCCGCGCTCCGCTCTTTGTCTGCGAGGCGCCGGGGAAGGGAAGCGCGCCCGCCCTCAGCATCGCGCCGCGGCCCCGAGGCGGTGAGCGGAGGGAGGAGGCGCGGAACCCCTCTGTCTGCCTTGGGATTTCCCCCTGGGTCGCTTTGTGGAGGCCTTGTTCGCAGAAGGGTTAGGAAGTGAGTGCAGCCTGCAGGCAGGGCGCTCCTCGGTGCCTGCATCAAAACGAACGGAGATCCGAGAGGAGAGCTTTTTTTTTTTTTTCTTTTTTGTTCCTTAATATTTCTCTCGTAGCGATTCTGTGGAGTACCGTAGCCTGAGCTGGAGCTGCGTGCGTTTTTTCCCGAAGTTGGAGGTACGGCTGCACAAAATGCCCGTGGCACGTGTGGGCTGCACCTCGGTTCTGTTATCTGCCCGCTGCCACTGGGTGCACGCACGAAATCCATGTTTGATAAACGCGTTTCAGAAAAGAGCGCCTTTCTCCTAACTGTGAACACTGAGACATTGTACGGTCCAAGGAGAGCCGTGCATAAAGCTGGGGTTGTCAGGGCTGAGACAGTTGCAAAGCAGAGAAATAAAAAAAAAAAAACTTGGCAACTTGGAGACGGATTTGGAAGTCAAGAAATACAACTGGTTTTGCAAATGAATGACTTTTCTCATGCCCTGTGTTTACACAAACCAAAATGTGCTGCGGGGCACGGAGCACGGGACTGGTTTTTTTCTCTGCAGCCCTGCTCTTGTGGCAGGCGGTGCCAGGTGAGAGGCACGCGGTGCTGGTGCCCGCCGGGGGAGGGGGGGGGAAGTGGCCAGGCTTAATGGATGTGCCGCTTTCTTCCAGTCAGCTGAGCAAAGATCAGGAAAGGGGAAAAACTGTGGTGTGATCTTGGTGGCTGTTTCAGCCCTCGCTAACTGCTTGTGGCTGCTGCTGAAGGAAGGAGGGTTTTTTCCCTCCTTTCTTCCGTTTCCTGTTGAGGGCCTCGTGCTGTCAGGGCCTCCTCCCATGTTCGGACTTAAATTAAGTCATCAAAATGGCAGGAAACGGTTTTTATTGTTGGTTTTACTTTCTGCTGTTTTAGTAAGCAAAACTGATTTGACTTGGCTCAGGGGAGCTTAATGAGAAGAGAAGCCCAGAAGGAGGTAAGCACAGAGAGGGGTTTCCCAGAATGAGACAGGAGATAGGGCTGTTCTCTTCCAGCAGTGCTGACTTGTGTGTCATCTCACTGTGTGTTGTGCAGGAATACCCCTGATGGTTTTGTTGAGCAAGAGTATGAAGACGACTCTTGTGTGTCTCATTACAGTACAGCTGGTGAAGACAGGCTGTACCTCAGTCTGCCCCTGGCTAATGGCAGCTTCCTACAGTCCTTACTTCTGGGTCCTGTCTTCCTGTTGGACTCTGTTCAGCTGCGTAGTTGCTAGAACACCTGTGGGTGAGGCCAAGTATTTCTCTCATGTTCCTATGAAAGTGTGCTAGTACAGCTACTTCATTGGCAGACTCAGAAGGTTGTAGCTGATATTAGGTGGCTTAGAAAACTGTATTGTATTGGAACTGAAAGTCTGGAAGCTCTCACATGGCTTCATACCACTGTGCTTGGTTTTGCGCAGATGTGGGCCATAAAAACAGTCTTGCAACAGAGCCAGTTATCACTGACTTTTACAACTCCTGTAAAGGTAATGCACGGAGTTGCTCTTGCCGTACCTCCTTGTCTCATAGGTAGCAGGTGTCCCCATTACTTCTGTAGCTGGTTGCCTGGCTGATGCAAGCTCGGGTGCCTGCTAGGTACAGCCAGGACACCTAGTGCTGTGGCTGTGCTTCTTCCAAATATCACCTTGGGTTTGGAGGTTGTTCAAAGGACGTGAAGTTTTCTTGTCGTGTTTATCAAAATTAGTGATGTGGGTTCAGAAACACCAGACTTTTAACAAACAAAACAAAGACATGCCCAGAGGCTGCAGGTATGTAGTGGTAATGCAGCTGCTCTGGCAGCTGTGATTGTGTAATGATGGCACTTCCAGGACAGAGGATTCAGATGCATTTAATGCTAACACGTCTGCAAGATAGGCATAGTATGTACTGGTTCTTCCACTGTTGAGTAAGAGATACCTGGTAAAATGATACTTTCATTAAGGCAAATACATCTGTGAGACTTCTGCACTTAAACCTACATCTGATGCTCAGAGGCTTACAGACCAAAGCCTGTTTACCTGCTGTCATTTCAACTGTAGTCAGACAGTAAAACAGAACAAGAATTAGTTTGGGTTTCTGGAGCAGTTGTCAGGAAAACCGTGCTTTTGTGGTTTTTTATTGTCATAGATTCCTCTTAGTAAGCAGTCAGCCTCGCTGCCCTCAGAGCTGGCAATGTTTAAACATGTATGTTGTGTTTTTGCCAGTTCCGTGGGTAATGGAAAGTTAAAAGGAGAACGTTCATTGTTCTGATTAAGGGACTTCCTACATTACAAAATGCAACCAAATTAGGAAATTTGATTACTATGATTTCATTCCTTAATGGATATGGGAATGGCAAAATAATACAAGCAGATGATTTGAAGTAATCATCTTATCAAAACAAAGAGTAGAAAAAACATATTATGCGTCTCTTATATTACCTCCCTCCAGTGTACCCCTGTACACAATACAGCAAAAGAAAAAAACAACCATCCAACATGCTGTCTTTGCTGCATGATTCTCATTTGTTCATTTCTTCAGCACGTTTGCTGGTCACTGTCTTAGCTCTACAGGTAGCTGATTTATTTAGAGTAATACCTCAGAGATGAAGATTTTGAAGTCTTCCAGAATTAAGGCATGCTCACTATGCTGGAGAAGCCTATCTTCCTGCTGCTTCAGAACTGAATTGAAGCTTCTTACCACATCTTCTCAGCTGATATCAGCTTGGCAGAGATGGGAGTGGAAGGATGAGGAGCTACAGCAGTTTTCCATCAGATCAGGCACCCTATAGGTAACGGCATGCTGGAGCTCTCCCTTTGTTGAAGTGCTATGTGCACCTGTGGGCTGTATAGTGGTCATCAGCATGCTGGTAACATGTGCTGCTGGGGAGAGAGGTCAGTAAAACGAGTTCATTGACCTGCCAGGAGTGAGTGCTTCACAGACTGGCTTCAGAACAGTGTGGGTAGGTGATTGCTCCTTGTGGTAAACAATCCGGCAACAAGGCATTATTTCAAACAGCAGAGCAGCTGAAACCTCCTATTGTTGTTAAGAGGAGATCTTAACAGCACAAGAGAACAAATTACACCTTGATGTGCGGGTTTCTTACTGTTCTTTCAGACTTATTACAGAATCTCACTGTTTTTGCGTGATTGATGAAGATGCAGTCCTCTATAGCAGCTCAGTCAAATTTCAAATATATTTTTTATTTTTCCCATGCTGCTTTCTATATTTAGAAGAGGCTGTCTGTAAATATTTCCAGAATCACTCTTTGTTATTCATATCCATTCTTTATTGCCGTGGAACGTAGAAAACAACAGCAGGTTCTGTGCACTGAAGCAATGTAGCACTGGACCCATCTCTGCTTACAGCATTTTTCTTCTTCCTTACTGGCTTCCCTCACCTGATCTCATGTCTCTTAGGGATAGATCAGTTTTTTTTTTTTTCTTGACTCGAATGAAGACTTGCATTATGAGTCCAGTTTCCTACTTGTATGGCGTTTTTTTGAGATGAGCAGAAGAAACCTAGGCTAGACTTAAATGAAATTAATGTTTTGTTTTATTTGTTAAGAGAAAGTAGACAAAGAATCATGCTGAATGTTGTTTATACTGAAATTGTGGGATAGGTTATGTAGTCGAGTTTGATGGCTACGTTGAGCAAGAAATGAATTATGAATATATACGTGGGGCAATGAATTTATTATCCACACTTTGGTGTTATTTTTCTGTTTGTTTTTTCTCAAAGGAGGGATGATTGGCAAGCTGAGGGTCTAAGTAGATTTTTGACAATATGGTTTGAAATGAGAAGCCAGTGACCCAGTAATTGCAAAGCTACGTTGGGGTATGTAATGGAAGTTCAGGATCACATGCACTGCTCACCTTGTTAAAGGTGTTTTTGGAATGCCAAGAAGCTGCATGTGACAAGAAGGAAGGGATATGTGCATCGTAAGTAGTGATGATAGCTCACTTTTTTGACGCATTTATGGCTTTTCATTTAAGAGTTAAATGGAAGTGTTTACAACCATATGATGCCAAAGCAGCACTGACTTGCTTCTTGCCCAGCTTGGCAGTCACTTGTACTACTAGTTCAGAAACCATGTGGCTGCTCTGAGCTGAAAATTAATGCTGCAATGTGGTGGCAGGAGGGAAAAAAAAAAAAGCATGCACACCCACGCACCTCCGATAGGTAGAGCTCAAGGAAGTGCATGACTCCTTTCTGAATACAGGCATAAGATAACATCTCTTTAAACTAGGCAACTAATTTCTGTTCTAGAGAAGTTAGCTTGAAAGCCGCCTTTGCTTTACCTGGAGGCATCCTGTTTTAAGGCAGACTGCTTGGCGTTGCTGTGTCATAAGGAAAGGCAGTGACTGTTGCAGGCTTTGGGGGACTCTTTAGTGCTCATTTTGGTGTTTCAGAGCTGCTTTAAACAATTTTGAGTTTAATATCAGTATCGGAGCCCTCACAGTATACTTTTAATAGTAATTTCAGTCTGCTTTTCTAATAAATCCTCTTGTGCGCTTCAGCTGTTGGGTGAAGTTGTGGTACTGTAGGCCGGGCAGTGAGGAGGGTGCTGGTGTTGGCAAGGTGTCAGGGTTTGAAATACTCCCTTGTCTTGGTATGTTCATAAGAGATTTTAGCGTTTTGGCTACTGTACTATACAGACAAGTTCTATACACCAAGAAAATAGCGTAACTGCAAATCCTTCTCGCCAGAAGGACCAGCAGTAAAGTAGGTATTTTTCAGGTAGGTCTGTGAGATTGATTGCAAACCCATGAGCATGGAAATTTCCAGAGCAAACTCATCAGAGAAGAGAGTTCTGGTTTGAGATTATTCCTATGAACGTTTCAAGGTGACTTTGTATTGTTTTTGGTCGTTTTGGAAAATGAGATTCCATGCTTTCTCAATTGTGGGCTTCACTTGGCTTTAGAAGAGCTCTTAACGTAGCAAACATTGTATTAGTGTTATTTTTGTCTGCTTAAATTTTTTACATCCTGAGTAAACTTTAATATTGAAATGTATTTATGGAAAGCTAAATGAGTAAGTTAGGAAACACTGCCTGTACCTGCAGACTTAGCAAAAAACAAACTGAGAAATCAACAAGAGGAACCAAGCACCCCAACAAACAATGAGTCATTTCAACTTCAGTATTTTGTAATGCAATTCCAGCGAGGGGGAGGTGGGAGAAAGAAGTCTGACAAATATTATAAATGCCCGTTTTCTGTGCTTTCCAGGCCTGCCCTGGAAGGTGTTAGACTGGACAGCATATAATGAGCTGAAGGGCTTGTAGCCTGCAGGAAAGTTCCAGGTGAGAAGGTGGTTTTGCTCAGAGACTCAAAAACAATAAATGCATTGTAGTCAGGTGCTTGCAGAAATGTTGTCATTCAATTCTTTAACCCAAATATTTTAACTGCCAGTGAAGGTATTTTAAAAAATATACCGTGTGTTGCCTTCTAGCGCTTTGATGGCGGATCTTGGCCAGTGGGAGTCACTTGTTTGATTTGCTGAACTTTCAAGTTTGTTTCCAGTAAAATATCAGCTAGCAGATAATTTTCCTTCAAAATTAGTATTTTCAGGCACTTGAAACTATTGCAAGAAGGGTGTTTCCTAAGAATGTTTATCAAGTGGCACCCAGATGTACAATACATGCAGCTGCCTTTGTTATCTTAAGTCCCCTCTGTGCATGTGTAACTGATCCTGTTCACATTTGTCAGGATAGGTGTACTTTGCAATAGTTCTGTGTGTAGTGCTGACTGGCCTATCTATATTGAGTATAAGGGTGCAGATTCTTGGGTGTGGTACGTAAACTGAGAAGGATTTTTACGCTACTTAATCTTCTTCAGCAGGTTAGAGGGGGAAAAAAACAACTTTCTTTTTTCCTTAAAATCTCTCTGAGCAGCTTACCGCTCTGAAGGGAATATTTCAAACGGGTGTTTCGTAGGGATTGGTTTTTGGGACGAGGCTTCTAGAGAAAGTAGGTAAATAGGTAGTTTGTTGTTACCATGATTACTGTCATTCTAGCAGAACTTGTCTGATAATTTGTCTGTTACTGTGCACCTTCCCCTCAGATGCCTATATACTTAGCGGTTCTACATGCTAAATAGCTTGGATATTGTGGGATTATTAGCTAGTGGCCAAGGATTACGTGCTTTTACAAGAAAGTGATGTAAACATACTGCAATAGTGACACTGGAAGAATACTAGGAAATATGTAATAGGGCTGTGTATTTTGTTTGTTTTTGCCTCAAAACTATGCCTGAAAGAGATGTTTCTAAGATTCTGAGCTCCACAATTCCATGAACTGCTCAAACTGATATTGTTGGGGAGAAAAAAAGAGGAGTTCAGTTCATGTTTCATATTAAGTAAGCTCACATTTCCCAATTACCAGCGGAAAGGTTAGGTGTCGCCCAGCGGCTGTTACCCTGCCAGGATCACTAGCAGTGGTGCAGGCAGCAGCTCACTGCTGCAAGTTGGAGGCTGCATCTGGCCATGAAGCCAACCCTGAGAGGCAACAATGATACTAGGTATTGACCACAAGGAAACGTGAAAAATTAAGGAAAGACAGCTGCGTTATGCAACGTGCAGGCTTGTGGCAGCTGGAAAGTTGAGGAAATCCTATTCAAGATGCAACTTAATGTTGTTTATAATTTGGCAAAGCTCTGGGCTGCTTTGCTGAGAGGACTGATCCCATTGGCACTGTAGAACATGTTACGAGAGAAGAGAGACTTTCCAAATACTGTTTAAAAGATGTGGGTAGAAGGGATAGTATAAGGAAGGGAGAAAAGGACAAGTGGGAAGTGAATGCTTTTAAATTTTTGTTCACCTTCCTCCGACACAGTTATGTGGAGATTGCTGACTTCTGAAAATCAAATTTTAAAAACCTCAGAGTATGCTAAAAAAATGCAGTGCTGTGCTTTGATAGAGATGCACAAATATAAAAAATAGCTGTCTGTCTTTGAAGTAAGCTTTATTAAAACACAGGAGAGAAGATTGTTTGTATCCTTACCTGATGGACTCATAGCATAACCTAGAGAGTTACTTCAGTGTTAAATAAGCAAAAGTTAAGCTCTGCAGCATCATGTTCTTATATATAGCTATAATACACTCAGAAGCCACGGAAGCAGGGAGACACCACATAGCTACATAAAAAGGTTCTGTTGGTTTGATTGTGTACAGCAAGGGTCTTGCAGACCTTGAAGGCTTTCTTCTATACTGTCAATGCTGACCCGTTTTTTGTCTTCTGTGACTTTAGTTTACTTAAAAATTGCTAAAATGTTTGTTCTTTTTTTTTTTTTTTTTCCTTAAAAGGAGTTCCTCACTTTTGTGTTAGGTGTTTGCATCTTTGCTGTCTTACAGAATGTCACTTTTACATAATTTGGGGATTAAATATTGCATACCGAGCATGTAAAGTCTTGAGTCTGTTAAATGTTCCTCAAGACATGACCTCTGTGGTTTTTCTTCCCCTTTGGCAAAAGCTTCATAAAACTTTGAAGTGTATTTGAGCATAAACAATGAAATTTCTTTTCACTGTTAGTTGAACACAGGAGTTCTCCATTGATGTTTAAATAATTGAATCAAAGGAGTGTTGGCTTGAATGACCCAACTGATCCCTTTTGGATCACTGTGGTGAGGGAGGAGTGAGAAATACAGATAGAAAGGACTGAAGCCAGAAGTGACTTCCTCAGTTTCTACACTGAATTAAGCCCGGAGGCAACAGTTCTGAAGATGTTGGTGTTATTGTCAGCTTCTGGATGAAGGGAAAAAAGAAACAAATACCGCCAATGGGGGAGAAAAAGAAACAGACCCAAGCCAACACTATTAACCCACCGAACTCAAGAACTCAACAAGCCCCCTGCTGCTAGAACTCTGAATTTGGGTTTTTGTAACCAAAATTGTTTACCAAAGCTGTGTTGTGCAATATCTAAGCATACAACATGAGTACATTTCACTGATAGTTCATTTTAAGCATACGACATGAATCATTCTCTTTGTATATTACAACTCGTTAGTTATGTAACAGTACACTTGCATTAGATTAGGGCTTACCGTAAATCAATATTTTGAAGACTGACTTAATTGAATGCTGCTGTTGTAGTGCTCTCCTAAAATATGGTTTGAAACTTTAAAAATTGAACTTTTTGATGGACTGATGCTGAAATCAGGGTGTGAACTGACCGGGCACTCCTACCTATCAATTGTTCTGCTGGGCAGTCAGTATCAGTAGCTCATTTGGAATGAAATCTTTCCATGCTGTAGGCATTCTCCTAACACAAACAAGTGAACTCTGAGATGAAAATTTGAGTATAATCTGCAAACAAGCATTGAGAAACCTTGAGAACTAAGAGTGGATTCAAGCGGTGATTCATCACACACAGTGCTGAGATTTATTTATTTATTTAAACTTGTAAGCAGAACCCATTGAAGTATAGCTGCTAATAGCAAAGATATGGAGGTTTATGTAACTTGGGTGACTAGCTTGCTTTTGGAGAAAGTATGAGCTGTGCTGTGCCTGCGGTTCAAGGCTTAAAGGATGAAATGCCAGTTTTATTCTGTCAGCCATGAGGTATTTTCAGATGAGCATGGAAACAACACACCTTTGTGTATGTTGACGTCATTCAGCAGTGTGAGGGAAAAATCTTGACGCTGCCAACAAACAGCAGCTCTGTTCTTATGCTGTGCACCTTACTCAAGCTGACTGGCCACTGAACTTTATGTTAGCACATCTAAATGATACCATGAGCTTAGCAATCTTTTAAGAGACTAAGAATTTGTTGTTAAGCATGATATACAATGGCCAATTTTTTTCTTCTCTTAAACATTTTGATTCTAGAAAAAAATGTTATTGCTAAATAACTTGAGAAGCAAAACATGAAATTTCTGGTCAGTGTAGGATTTCAGTTTGGACTCATCTTCCTCTTGGCAAGTTGCTGCTACCTCAGTATTCCAGTATTGTACTTAGACATATTTATTGAATTTACATTAAAAGTGTGTCAGTCTCTAGGTTCAATTGGTCTATATTGGTATTACAGTGGATCTAATGAGAATAAATTGAAGGAACCTGACGAGGAAGAAGGTAACTACCAATTTCAGCAGATTCACTTTACTTTTTGTGAATGCTCTTCTTGTATCTGACTGTTCTTTCTTCACCTGCTTTGCTTAGATTTGCAAACACAGAGTAAGGGAACTCATGTTTTTTATTACTAAAATAGCTTGTATAATTTATGTGTGTAACTTAATAGTTATCAAATACAGCCTAGTTTTTGAGTAACCTGCAGTAGCTGAGGAGGTATTTAGAAAACAGTTATGTCATCTACTTGCTAATGTAGCTGTTCAGCATCCTTTTAAATCAAAGATACAACGGTGGAGGTGGTAGACCTCTAAACCTTTCTTAACCGCTACTGTTGAGAGGATGGGAGGAAAGTTATTCCTGAACTTTAATTAGACAAATGACTTGCTTTATTTTTGTGTATGTTTCATATGTTGTGAAAAGGAAATTTGGACTTTTCTGGTTAAGTCTCTTGCAGTAAAAACCATCTGTATCCAGAAATCTACAACTTTTTCAAGGTGCTGCATGGAAAAACTCTTTAATATGTTGCGACTTTCCTTAAATTCAGGTGTTCTCCTTAGGTGAAGGTCTTTAAGTTTTCCCTCTGTTTCCAAAGTGCGTCAGACTGCTATAAGCTGAGATGGGGCGTTTACCTATGGCAGAGAGGTTTGAATATCTAAGAATATTCCTTACTTGTAATGCCAGGTATATGGCTTTATGTATCGTATTTGTGCTTTTTAAGTGTTTTAGAGGTAGCAAGTAGGTTTGGAGTCACAAAAGAGTGTAAGCTTATTTTCAAAAGTGTAGCAAATAAGAACTGGGGATATTTTGTATTGTTTTGTAATCTTTTTAGCTTCATAAGACTTAGACACAGGGCCCTTTGTTTAACAAATCTCTTAATACCCTTGTACCTCATGGTCGTGAGAGAAGGTAGAAATGCTGAGTATTAGTTGTGCAAGGGGTCTTCTGGAACTTAACCACAGTTGTCTTGGTTGTCTCTAGAGTCACTTGTGAACAGCGGGCTTTGGATACTAATGCCCTGTACTGGCTGAGGAGGCATAGAAAGAGCTTCTCTTGTGGAAAAACATGAAAAAGACTGAACCACAAATTCAAAACAACAAGCTTGTATGTTGCCAAACAGCTGACCTTATTCTCCCTAATTACACTGGGGCTTTATCTACTCATTTTTAACTGGTATTTTTTTCTTTGTTAATGTTGCAGTTTGACTATTAATGTTTATTCTTCATGAGTGTAATAGGAATGTAGAGACACTGTTGATGGCTTTTAGAAATGTTTGTATGTTCTAGTATGTTTATAGCTCTATCCAGCAATTTCTAGAAATACATTAATCTTATTTTTTTAAAAAGGCATTTCTTCTTTTGATAAATACCATCTGAAATCTGTGACTGATAAGATGCACGTTGAATTTGTCAAGCTTGACAAACCAAGTGCAGCAGACTTACTGGGAGAAGGAGGTCTCTAATAAATCTTTTCTCAGTAGCAGAAATGAAAGCTGCAAAGTTGAAGATGGAATGAGTTTATTCCATCTGTGTACTGTTTTCATTTGTCTTCTGTATGAAGAACTATTAATATTTTCTTTTATTTCTTCCCCTTGCCATCTCAGGGAGGCAATAATGCAGGACACACAGTCGTTGTGGATTCTGTGGAATATGATTTCCATCTTCTGCCAAGTGGGATTATCAACCCAAAAGTCACTGCATTCATTGGTGAGTAGGATATCTCTAAAGCAAAACCAGACAATAATGTGGTTTCAAACTTTTGGCATAATAAAACAACAAAATATACTCAAGGACAGACAGAAATGGGATTTTTTTCCCCTCAAATTCTTGCAGGCTTGAGCTTTGCTTGTAAAAAGAGAAGTTTGAATTATGGATGTTTCTTTTATTGTCTTCGATAGGTCATTTTTGTTGTTATTGTTCTATCAATGCAAACAGCTAACTGCCAAGCATATCTTCATTTTTCTTTCCCTCTTTTTTTTTCTTCCTATCAATGATTTCTTTTATTCTCACAACTCCTCCTCTATTTTATTCTTCAGCCTCCATAAATGGCTACCAGTACCATTAGCCACGTAGATCTTTCTTCCCTTTTCCATTGGATTGCAAAAGGAATGTTGATTCCAAGAAGATCCTGTACTGTGTAGATCTTGTCAAAAGGTCTTTTCAAGAGAGTACACTAGAAGATTTGGGCCAGTGACAGTACTAAGTGATGTCAGGATCCTACGGTTTGTTTGCTTTGCAAAAGGAGGTTTAGGCTGTCCTCTGTTGCTCCATACTAATATGCTTACCCATTTTTACTCTTGGAATCCTGTTTCTGGTCCTACTCATTTTTCTTCAAATGACTTGTATGACTAACCTACTTAGTAATACCATGTAGCCTTTAAAATTTCTTCCTGAAAATGAAGGTAAGCTTAGAACAATCCTATAACTGTGCATGTGTTCATGTGCTCTTTCACAAATAAAGTTGTTTCTGCATTAATTAAAGACTATGACCTGCCAAGATTTCCAGCTAGCTTTTTTGGTACCACAAACTCCTATCCCTTACACAGTGTTCTTACACAAGCCAAGTCTCTGTTGTTACGCTCCTTCCCACTTCTTCTTCCTGCACATCTCGTTTCTTTGATCCTATAGTCATGTGTCTCAGCTTGGGTCTTGTGCAAATAGTAAGTGATCACTGTCAGTTTGCTAACTAACACAGCAACTGAAGAGCATCTGTCAGTACCTGCTGAATTCTTGGGATTGGTTTGTAGTGACTGTGTGCTTGCAGTTAGTGTTAATGCTGTACTCGATGGGAATTTGTCAGTGATGTGCCTCTTTTATATTATGACTTCTTAGTTGAATTGCTTTGGATTAACTCTCTGTCTAGTACTTCTGTGGAAAGTGGACAAATAGACATGGAAATATAGATTCCCTCTGATGGAGGGGAGGTTGGGATGCTAATTTCTCCTAGTTTTGGGGGCAGTGACAGACATTACTGCTTTTATTTTCTTTTGGTATACTATTGTATTATGTTTCTTTTAAATGTTGTTTCTGGAAGCCTGTGAAAAAGGATGTCCATTTGCTATGTTCTCTTTGCTGGACTCAGGTCAAGTAGGAAAAAACACCTTATAAAAATGCAGTGGGGAGGAGAGAACTTTTTACAAATCTTTATGTGCCTCTCTCCCATCTCTTGGCCTTGTCTATTCGAAATTTTGTTGTTCTAGTTTCTTTTAAGATTGTTGCACTGTTGTGTTTAAAACTCTTTTAGAGGTTCTAACATATTTAGTAGGAAGAAAAAAAATCTGCCTGGCTTAGGTTGCACTAAAAGGGTTTATAGTTTTGAAGAAGGAAAAGTGTGAGAAAAACAGAGGGAAAAAGTGATTAGGATTGTACCCCAAAAGTTTTAGCGAAGTTGTTTTCAGTAGTCAATATTTTAATGTTCAAAATGCTTGTATTATTAGGTGATTAAACTAGAAGATTTGCATGTAGTTCCAAATGACAGGTCCCTTCATGTTTTTTTAGACAGTCTCATACTAACACCTTAAAATCTACTGACTTGGGCATCTTCTGAAGATGTTCAGTACTGGTGTATAGAAATGCTTCGTAAAGCTCTTGGTGATACTGGTTAATTGCGTAGTCTGTTTCTGAGCAGTGTGACAGTGTGGCAATTCTGTTTCCTGAAGGAAAGTGACTTTGCTTCTGATGGAACTTTTTAATGTTATTTTTGTTTGTCTCCTAATCACCCAAACTCTCTGTGTGGAATATTCTGTGTCTTTACAGGTGAAGAGTGCCTGAGGGAGTGCTAATGTTTATAATGATGTTAGAAATGTGCAAAACTTTTAAAACTATTGGGTGATTGAAATTAAGTGTAAAGAGGGAAGTTAATTTTAGAAATGAGGAAGAGGAAGTTGCTTTCTGAACGGTCCCATAGTGTTGTTACTGTTTTTCTGATCTAAATTGAAAGTTTGAGCTTCTCAAAAAGGCACACTTTGGGTATAAATCAGTCTTTTATAGATTAATTCCTAAAATGAAAATTGTAATGTATTAAAAGCTTAAAAAATAAAATACTCTGTGTGCAAAGCATGAAGTGTCTTTGAATTGGTTGCAATAATATTTTTCTGTGTTCGACATGATTCATTAAACTTTGTGTAATGGCTTTTTTTTTTTCTCCAGGAAATGGTGTTGTAATTCATTTGCCAGGACTCTTTGAAGAAACTGAAAAAAATTTAAAGAAAGGAAAAGGTGAGAAAATCATAAGTTACTAGTCCTAAAATAGCTTGTGGATACTTCCTACTGTCTTTTGAGATTTAGACTGAGGATGCCTCTGCAGAGGTTGCATATAATAACTTTTTTCCAGAACTCCATTTACTGACTTCTTTTTGACAGAAGTCTTGCTAAAAGACCCAGGACCTTGATGGGAAGTATAGATAGCCAAAAGGAGTCTGTACAACTTTGGAACAGAACGTGTTCTAAATATGAATTATCTGCAGACATTTGTTGCTTTGAGCAGTGAATTTAATAAGTAAAACAACCTGTTCAAGTACGTTAGCTGTTAGAAGACTCTTTACCTCTTCTAATCTTAGCATATACTGTGATGTATTTTAATGGAAGTAAGTGTGACAGTGATCCTCTTGATTCAGAGTTCTCTCTTTGGCTTCTTGCTGTCATGTCTGTGGCCATGTTTGGTAGCTGTCTGCTGGAAATGAGGTAAATCAACTGAATTATTCATAAGTGTAAAACTACTAATTGCTAAAATTGAAGAGCTAGTAGAATATCAGGAATTCTTTATCAGAATAGGCCTGATTTGTCTCATTTTATGGGCTGATGTTTAGTTTTAATTATTGAAATCTACACTTTTTTTTTCTCTGAAATGTGATTGTTCATTAATAGACTAAAAATATTCTTCATTTACACATCAAAAGAGAAAAATACTATGCAAAGCATAACTTGAACTATTTTACTTTGTCTTTTAAGGGCTAGAAGGCTGGGAAAAAAGACTAGTAATTTCTGACAGGGCTCATATTGGTAAGTTCCTAATTTTACCTTTTTCTCTGAACTTTTCATGGCAGTAAAGAGAGTGACGTTTTAGCCATCTCTTCACATTTATAATGAAATTTCTTTGGGTTATGTCTCTGTATGCTAGGCATTATAACTGCTTTGGTTTATTGAAGACACTAAAAAAAACTTGTCTGTCATATGGGCACCCCCTCCTAGGTTTATATTGTGAAGTGACTCTTCAGTCTTGCTTTGTAATCATAGTCTGGAAAGGGGGGTTGTTTTTGAAGCTGAAAATGGGATGTGAGAAGCAGTCAAAAAGTGCTTCTGAAGTTAATTCACTGAAGGACTCATTTCCTCCTTCCATGTAAAAGCAGTTTTACTTTCCTTTCATGAAATATATCAGCTTCTTTTGGGAAACCATGTGACTGGATGTGACTTCCAAACTAATGAACTCCATGCCAACTAGAACGGCCATCTACTACGGAAAAGAGACTTTATGGGAAGGATTCTGTTGGGATCAAGAGAATGGCATTTCTTCTCTCGGGGAGTTCATGAATCAAGCTTTAATTCCAGTTTGTTTCAGAAGACTCTTCGGTTTAGAGCCTGGAAAAAAAATGTTGCTAATCCAAACCACCAAAACAGAGCTTCAGTGCTAGAGGCCTTTTCTTTATCTCTCCTAGACTGTCTTCACTACATAAATTCCTGCTGTAAAATGGATTTTGTGACATAATAGTTATATAACTGCATGAATTAGGAAATAGAGTTATTGATGCTGTGGTAGTTATCTTCTGAAGATGGGAGCTTCTGAAGTGTTTATCAGACAAAAGCTTATGACATAGGGAAGAAAAAGGATTTTTAAAAAACTTATCTGGAAATCAAATAGCTCAGTGAGTGAACGTGTTATTTCAGATTAAATACCCCTTTATTTTGGACTAATTACTCTTCACTTGAGATAGTTGAGTAGAAGTTCCTAAATCTCTAAAATTCTTTTTGATAGTGGAGTCACTGTATGTGAATTCTTTGGGGTGATTAGGTTGTTAGAGGAGCTGTTCTGTGGTGATTACATTACAGTGGCAGCACCATGAAATTTTCATGGGTAAACAGGTCCTGAGCAAAAAAGATTAGTTATGACTGATCATTCAGCCTTTTATCTTAATGGACTTGCAGAATGCTTCTGTTTAGAAAGTCTTGAAGGGCAGTCTTGAGATCTGTTTGTATTATAAATGTCTTCTCAGAAATGGGAATGCGTGAAAAGAAACATGGAAGTAAATTTGGTAAGGAAAGCAAGAAAAATCACTTTTGTTCTAGAGAAGCTGAAGCTCTTACTGAATGAGGAAGTACCTTGCAAGATTTCTATCCTACCTGTGTAGGAGTAGATTAATTCTTTAATTTTGAGGAGATTGTGCTTAAGAAAAATGAGCTGGCATCAGTTAAACTGGAACAGAGTTTGACTCTGTTCAAATTTGTCATGAACCTTGTCAAATTTATTTTTCACTTTTACTGTGGACAGAGAATTAATGGAAGGTGTATTTTGCATAATCCTTGCCTGTCATTAATAATATGTAATACTTGAAAAAATAAAAAAAAAATCAGGGCTTGTGAAGATGACTTCTGTTATCTTCAAGGAACAGTTGCACTGGTTTTCATGACCAGTGTTCATGGGATCTTTACCAAATTATTATTATTTCCAAATATTTTTGAATCTGTATCTTATATCACTGTAAAGTGATATAAGAAATCTTTAGAATGAATGAGTATGCTTGCTTAAAGTTCCCACCATAAATTTCAGCAGGATGGCATCTTTGCATAACCTGTTGTCCTGGATTTCTTTTACCTGCATGTTTTCTTTTCTGTCCCTTCGCTCTTTTGAGCCATTGGAAGCTTGAAATGTCTTAGCTTTTCTATGGGAGATGTGTTATGCAGCTTGCAAGTATTCTACTAAATAAACACAGAGTCTCTGAATAACTGCAGAACTTGGAGTGGGGAGGTGGGGGACAAGTAGTTTGTAAAAGAGGAGGAAAAAACTCTGGTCATCTTATTTCCCTTTCGTCAGTGTGTGTATATATTTTTTTCCACATTGATGAACACTAAAATTGGTTTGAACAGAGCATTACTGATCTGGTTGGTTGTTTCGTGCAAAATTTATACTTACGGAAGTTATTTTTATTTTCTTAGTATTTGATTTCCACCAAGCTGCTGATGGCATCCAAGAACAACAAAGGCAAGAACAAGCAGGAAAGAAGTAGGTATTTTAATGGATGGCTTAGTACAAACAGGAATTGATGTATTGGATTTTCATTACTGATTGTCATCAAATTTAAAATGCTTCCTTGTAAGTCTGTCATGGGGAGTGTTGTGGAATTGCTTTGTCTTTTGTCCTGCAGTGGTTAGTAAAATGTTATATTCCTAATGAAAGGGTTTTATCTAGATACTTTGCCTTCTGGAAAAGTTCCTGGTTCCCAGTTTGCCTCATAAAAAAGGTTCCTGCTCCTTAGCATTTTCATTGATTACAGGAAATATGTTGCTGCAAATCTACGCTTAAAAGTACCGCTTTAATGTCTCCAAGTAACTAAAAGGTCTGTTAGGACTAATTTAGTTTCTCAGGTTCCTTCATTTTTAGAATTGTGTTCGTATTTCCTAGTTCATGTTGCTACTGACTTCATGAGGATTTTGAAAGTTTTAGAAACTAGATGCAGTGTTTCTTGCATGATTGCTAAGTAGCTCACTAGTTCTTGGGAATAGGGAAAGAGCTGGCAGAATTAAATGTGAAGAGTCTACAGCTGGCAAGTAATGTAGGACTTTCAAGGTGCCAGTAAATTTAATCTCTCTACGTGGATGAGAAGCAATTTAGTCTTCCTTACTGAGACCTGTAAAGCGTTATGATCCATGACAGTAACCTTTCAGAGTGTCTGATTTGGGCATATCTTGCTTCACACAGGCTGCTATTGCACGTTAACTCATCAATTGTTCTTTAGGTTGGGTCATTTTCACACTTGACTGTGCTGTACCAGCTGTTTTGTTACCTGTTAGGAATTAAAAAGCAAACAGAGTGTGCGTGTATATATATTTTTTATGAGTCTGTATTTTCATATCAGCTATTCTAGAGGAATGACTGTGGAGTGTAAGCTAAAACTGCTATATGGTAATATCTGTGATTTAAAAATACCAAGAGTCACTGAGCTACTTGTGAGATGGAGCTACTTCATTAGTCAACATTAAAGATTATAAGGGAAAGCACAGTAATGAACACCTTCATGAATTAATTTATTTAAAAGAACTTTGGCCTCTAAAAAAGTTACATTTAAAGCTAAGAAATTTAAGTCGCTCTTAGAAGTGCTGTGTGTTCTGCCTTATTATGTTCTTGAAGTTCTGCAGTGATCATACAGTTCCCAAACTTATTAAATCTTCTGATGGATAAAAGGATTAAGCTATCTACTTCCTCCAAAATATTAAGGCTAAATGACTGTAATGGGGGAGGTATTTTACAGGTTGGCTAGACACAGGATCTCAGAAACTGATCATTGGAAGACTTCTGCTTGTGGGAGGAAGAAATCTGAAAGAGCTTGCTAGCATGTCTTAACTGTAGATTTGACTGCATAGCATGTTTTGTATTAAACTTTTGTGTCTAACGCTTCAGAGTTGAGTGCTATAAATAGTAAGTTTAATTTTTATCTGAATATTTCTGTCTGTTCAGATGTAGTTTGCCTTCCAGAAAGGTTGTAGAAAAGGTTATTTAATAGAGAAATATATATGCTTATACAGTTTTTTAATGTCAGTAAATACAGTCTTCTGAAAGCTTAGCTCTTTTATGAATTGATCTGTCTTAATAAATAGAAACCAAGTCCTTTTTAAAAAATTATCTGGGGGGGGTATGAATTGAGGTGGAGGCTAGAGCCAATTATTTAAAGCCACGATCTCCTGATGTATTTAAACAATATTGTGTTAAGCAAAGTTGGTTGGAATGTCTTTCATATTGGCCTGCAGAGAAATGTATCACACCCTGAGATCAGTCTAATCAGAACATTTGTTGGTTTGCTTTTTCCAAGGTTATTCTTTTGAATCTACTTCAAGCTTGTAATGGTCTAGCTAAAAAGAATTAAGTTCTGATCATGACTGTATTTCAGTTTACTTGCATATCAGTTGCTACCTTTTAATATAGAGTTTAGACATGACCTTGGGATTAGCTTGTACCTTCTACTTAAAATGGAGTCTTTCTTGAACTGAGTTGTGTTATGACCTTCAAGGCAGTTTAAAGGAATCAAATTTGATTTTCTCGCTGTTCCAGTATCAGCTGGAAAGATCCATATAATATTAAACAGTAAAAATCGGATTTTTTTTTTTCAGTTTTGACTTTATTCTTTATAATGATACATGGCAAAGATTTATTTTGCAGTCCTTGAGATTATCACTTAATTGGTATGGGACTGTTGCTCACATTGAGCTGGCCAGCTTAAAAATCAGTAGGTAGGGATGGGTAAGAGCAGTAATTTAGTATTCAGAATCACCAACAGTCGGAAAATGTTTCTCAGTCATTTTGTATGTATGTACAGCATATTTGTATGTGCAGCATTTTGGGCACCAATGTCGCTCTTAGATGTTTGACAGTATTTGTTTTCCAGGCTCCAACTGAGACTTTCAGAATTAAATGAAGTGTTTCTCACAAAGATTTGAAATCAATACTGTTTGTATTTTTCTTTAGCTCTTTGTAAAATAGGCATCTTGGAAGGAGTAAGGTTAGTTTTAGTTCATAGCGTTTCAGTATATTGTTTTAGAATTTGCTTCCTTGGGTAGAAAAATTGGGATTTATGTACAAATGGATAAAATTGATTGAAATACAAAAAGCTACTGGTCTGAAAACAAAAGTATGTAGAATGTGAATATCTTCACGCCTGTAAGCAGTAATGTTCAGAAACTGTTAGCTACTAAAAGTATCTGGTGTTTTTAGACGTTTAAAACAAGGTTCTCAATAACCACATTTCATTTTATGCTAGGGATGTATTAACTTTAAAGAAAAAAAAGAGCTTAGTTTTATATTGATCATAATTTCTCTTATTATCTTTTTAAAGTTTGGGAACTACCAAAAAAGGAATTGGTCCAGTATATTCTTCGAAAGCAGCTCGAAGTGGACTCAGAATGTGTGATCTTGTATCTGATTTTGATGAATTTTCTGAGAGGTAACTTTTGTATTTTAATGCATGTTTCAAGCATAACTTTTAATTTGTGGGTATGCCCTTGTGTAAACAATTACAGCAGGTTGATGTTTATTTATAACCCATTCTGCTCAAAAATGATTTAATTTAACAAAATAATTGTGGATATGCAGTCCGTAGATCATAGGCTTGGTGGAGGTGAGAGAAGGAAAACAAATGAAACAAACCTCGATGACTTTTGTCTTCCAGATTCAAAGTGTTAGCCAATCAGTACAAAGCGATATATCCCACCTTAGAGATAGATATTGAAGGAGAATTGAAAAAACTCAAGGTAAGCCTGTTTCTGTCTGTTAGGTGATGTAGTCTGTGTGTGCAGTTACTGATACATAAATCTTGAGGTGACTGACTCTCATACTTCTGTGACGAGTTAAAATACCTATCATAGGAAATTGGCATTTATCCATTTAAAAAACCTAACATCCTTGAAAGCACCTTTGGCACCCTGCTTTATGCAGCATTTAAAAATTCGGTTTCAAGAGAACTATTGTGAACTTTAAGAAGAGGTCTTATTTTGAGAGAATTATTATTTGACTTTTGCTTACTCAGACATACTGGCTAGAAAAAACAAGCATCAAGGTTGTAGTTGGGGAAGGCAGAACGTTGTTGGAACTTTATGAACTGAAGTAATAAGGCCTTAGGGGGAAAAAAAAAAAAAAGGCTTTTTTCCTTGCTGTTAGTCTGTAGGGTGATAGCAGCAGAAGTAATGAAGCCTGATTATCAGCAAACAACTCTCGTGGTTAAATATGAAATCTGATTTGATTCCCCTGCACCCACCTGAGACACTTGTGAGATTTCTCAATTGTGTTGATTTTTCTTATGTCTAATAGTACAATTTCAGCATGCAATGTTCTTCTGTGTCTTATCTTTTCTCAGCATTTTAAGAGTTTAATTTTCTGAGATATTTTCTTACCCCTTAGAGAATGTCAACCAAATTTGACACGAGTTAAAAATAGTGAGGTATTTGTGGAACAGAGGAGGGCATGCACAGTTACATATGTTTAATTCTTACAGAAAATCAGGCTGAAGAAATCATCCTTCTCCCATTTTTAGTTAGTTTAGAATCGAGTATGTGGGAGTTCTTAGAACTTCAGCTTTGTTCACTTTAAATTATATCTGTTGAATTGAAGTTCTTATATCAATATGTAGGACTAAAAATCAGTTTCATTTGTACATGTTATAATGGTTTATAGTTTACCTAATGCACACTAGGTTTACAGAATACCTAAAATGCAGTGGTAGGATGGAAAAATATGTAATTGTAGCTTGAGGAAAATTACTTGCGTTTAATACAGTGTGGTGGTTATGCTCAAGCTTGAATATTTCTAAGTATTTAAAATTCTTAAAGAAATTGGATTTTCTTTCTTGTTTTGTTTTTTATTCAGTAGACTGTTTGTTCTGCATATGTAAAACTTGAGTATAATATTCTTCCTTCCCTTGTTCACATATTATAGCATGTTTCTTTAGCATTTATTTTACATCTTTGCATTTGCTTTTCCTTTTCAAAAGGAAGTGACAGTATGAATGTAAGCACTTAAACTCTGATTGTCTTTATTACAATGAAATTATAGTATGCATTACGCTTATTCTTTAGGCCTACATGGAAAAAATAAAACCAATGGTAAAGGATGGTGTTTATTTTATGTATGAGGCTTTACATGGACCACCAAAGAAGATCTTAGTAGAAGGTGCAAATGCAGCGCTACTGGACATAGATTTTGGTAGGTATAACCTTTCTGAGATGCAGGTTGCTATGCATTTGTTGTTGCTATACATTTTATATACATTCAATATAAACTCTTCTGTGCATACCTATTCTTGTGGAATAAATGTTTTGTATTCCACAAGAACTCTACTCTTTGTGGTTACCAAACAATCAGTGGAAAAAATAATGTTTTTACATAAATACTTTCAAGGAGCTCAAGAGTCTCCCAAGATAATTTCTCCATCGTTTCTCACTCAAAGTGACAGTAAGGATTAGGTGATTAAATTATTTTTTTAAAGAGATTGTAACTGGTACTTCAGTGTAATGTATATTTCATGCGAAATAGCTCACGTGTCCATAAAGCTTGGGAAAACACTTAAGAAAGAAAATGGAGGTCTCCATAATAGAGAGACAAAGCATGTATGCAAAATACTTACAGTACAACTCTTCAATCAGTGTTTTCAACTCCCTTTAACAATGTTTCACTGTTCTACAATGCAAGGAAAGACAATGAGAATCTGGATCGTTACTGTGGTAAGAACGCTTTTCATATAAGCACAGGAAATGCAGATCATGTCTAAAATCATCAAGTGTGTCTGTAATATTGACAGAGTTATCTGGATTTTATTCTGCCTGTGCTATGAGAAGCAAATTGACACAATCTCTGTTCTCTCCTCAGACAGATATTTCCAGTTGGTTGGACACTTAGGTTGACAACAGTCAAGTCTCAGTCAAAAGAATTGACGATACCAAATTTGATTATTGATTGTTCCAGATGAGGCTGTTTTTTGTGCCTCATTGCACAGAAGTTTTAATGCTAAAACAAATGGTACAATTATGCATGTCTGTAAGCGCTGAAGATAAATCCATAGTATTGCATTTCTGCAGCTTCTCTGAGGCCTGTAATGATGCTTGCACATGTCTCTATGACTGTGTCTGATTTTCTGTATTTTAAACACTGGGTGAGGATAAACCACTGTCAATTTACCAATCTGGGAGCTGAAAATGAGCAAGAACTACCTAATTGATTCCAGCTGTGACATCCACTAGCTGTAGAATCTGGCAGTAGAGAGAAATTCAGCTACTCTGTCATAGAAAAGATACGGACTTAATTAGTGCTTGTGAACTGCTATTGCAAACATAACGTTACACACGTAAACCAGTGTCTTTCTCTACAGAGATTTGAGTTGAGCAAAAAAAAAACCAAACCACCTACCCAAAGCTAGATATACCTGATGGTAGGTACGTAGTTTGTAAAACCTTACTGAGCAGTTTCTAATTGCTTCCATTTTTTTGTACTGTTGTATTGCCTTTGTCTTGATTGTTCTTTACCCATCTCTGACCCTTATTCTGGAAAAAAAAAAGGAAAAAACATCTGCAGCGTGAGGTAGAAAGCTGGTCTTTTATAGGAAGTTTAATTCTTTTAACTATATTTTGTTATCCAGCCTGAAGGTTGAATATTTAACCAGAGACAAGCTAATCACCAGTCAACTAGATTATATTCTAGAAGTTGAGTTGCTTTTTCTTTTTTTAATTAATTCCTTTATTTTTTATTTCACTTGTGGCAATCATTTTTTTCCAATCAATTTTTTTTAAGCAAAACTCTTCTTTCCAGAATTCTACTCCTCCTTGTAATTTCTTAGCATTATATTATGTTGACCATTTCATAGAGCGTGTTATTTTTCCACCAGAAGTATAAAATGATAAACCTGTATTTTCTGACCTTTTTATATTGTTTTCATATTGATCTCCTTTCAAATTTTCACATTGTTTTAATAGTGAATCTATCTTATATAACATGAGGCATGATTTCCTGGAATCTTACTTCAATTTTTGACTTGTATGATCATTCAGAATCATTAGATTCTGCTTTTGTACCAGTTGGAATCACAGATCTTCAGGTCATAGAATCACAGAATGGCCTGGGTTGAAAAGGACCACAATGATCATCTAGTTTCAACCCCCGGCTGTGTGCAGGGTCACCGACCACCAGACCAGGCTGCCCAGAGCCACATCCAGCCTGGCCTTGAATGCCTCCAGGTGTTTAATTACTTTGAATTCTGATGAAGTAATGACAAAAAAGGGTCCTAAAGTGGTAATTCTATTTCTGCTGTTTTAATAAAGAAGGATCAGGCAATGTGCATAGAATCTAACAGCTTATTAAATGTGATTGACTGCAAAATATACGTAGTATATGGTGTTGGTTTTTGTTTTTCTATTTTTTATGTATTGTAATATCTAGGTAATTGCAATGTACTAGTGATCCTTACCAGGTTTGACGTGTAAAACCTGTTAAAAAAAAAAAAAACCAACAAACAAATGGTGTTTATGTGATTTTTAAACTTAGGTTTTTTTTAATAGGCACGTATCCATTTGTGACTTCATCAAACTGCACAGTTGGCGGAGTTTGCACAGGTCTGGGCATGCCACCACAGAACGTTGGGGAAGTGTACGGAGTTGTGAAAGCATATACAACTAGAGTTGGAATTGGTGCCTTTCCTACAGAACAAGATAACGTGAGCATTATTTTTCTTTGGCTTGACGTATTACTGAGTTAAATAACTCATTGTGTCTGTCTTATGTTAAATCAGTATTGCTTCTAAAAAAGAAGACTGTGTTTAGATATCTCATTCTTCCAATCCTATTATTTATGTGTTTCTTCCTACTCATTATGTCATAATGACTAGAGTTCCTATTTTTGTCGTCGCCAGTAAGTGAAGTGAGTTCCACATTACTGTTTCTGGTATAAGAATAGCCTTGATTGTAAGAAACTGTAATAAATTTCTGTTCATTTTCAGCAGAAAGTGTTTGGGCAATGAGCTGAGGTTTTTGAGATGATTAACAAAATTTCTTCACTCGGGATGGTGAGGCCCTGGCCCAGAGAAGCTGTGGGTACCCCATTCCCGAAGACGCTTAAGACTGGGTTGGATGGGGCTCTGGGCAGCCTGAGCTGGTGGGTGGCAGCCCTGCCCGTGGCTGGGAGTTGGAACCAGATGGTTTATAAGGTCCCTTCCAGTCTAAGACATTAAATGATTCTATCATTCTAAACTGTGCTTACAAGACCGCCAAATCTGACTGACAACTTATTAGATCTTCCTGTGGAATAGAAGGCTAAGAGCAGGAGGAATTTTCAGGAGATTTGTTCAGATAGCATTCTCTTGAACAGGGAGTAGAATTCCGTATTTCTGTTTTCATTCTCAGCTGACAACTTCATGGAAAAATAGGGAAAAGTTTTAAAGTAAT
>JAOWBP010001760.1:24846829-24861599 GCA_028571105.1 Tragopan temminckii
TCGCGCACCGCCTTGCGCTCGGCTTCGCGGTGCATCGGTGGTCGCGTCCATCGCGGTTCAGGGCGGTTTAGCGGATGGGTTTTGAGTCCCCGGAGAAAACTTGATATGATGTTATTATTGTTAGAGTGAAAAACGGGATTCTTCCGTGGGCTGCTATTGTTTTGCCGTAGGTGCTCTTGCGGTTTCCGAAGTCGAAAGCGTCGTTATTGGATTTTATTTCCAACTGAAGAGTTCCCTCGTGGTGTTAAAAATCATTGATTTTGTTACAGGAGATGGCAAAACAGAACAAAAACCTGGTGAGAAAAAGAGGGGCGTCAAGAGACCACGTGAAGACCATGGCCGAGGATATTTTGAATATATTGAAGAAAATAAGTACAGCAGGTAAATAAGCTTTCAATACTGGGCACCGTTTTATGAATGAGGAGAGGTAAGATGGGCTTACTCTTAAAAAAAAAAAAAAAAAAAAAAAAAAAAAAAAAAAAAAAAAAAAAGAGTTTCCTCTTGCACTGGAGAATGCCTGGCTTCAGTCTTCACTTTTTTTTTTTTTCTTAGGGCCAAGTCCCCTCAACCACCCGTTGAAGAAGAAGATGAACACTTTGATGACACAGTGGTGTGTCTCGATACCTGTGAGTACCCGTGCTTTCCTTTGGTCTGCAGAGATATAGTATTGTCTTTAATCTTAGAGCCCCACATTTCAAAAACGTGGAGTAAAATGTTTGGTGACTTACATTACCAAACAGCATAGAAATGTTTGTTCCTTCAGTCTTAGCGTACAAAAGAGTACATGAGTCTTCATATTAACAACATGCAGCTAAATTTTTACCAGGAAGTATGTGATATAATAATTTGCTGAAGAAATCTTTAACTGAAATACTAGTCTTGCATATGGAAAAAGTGACTGAGTGTTCAGCGTGTATAGATGATGCTTGAAACAACTGGAGAAATTGATAACGTAGTATATCAACTTCTTGCTTAAAGTACCAATAGTAGTTATGCTAGTAAAATACCTGGACTGAATTTCCTGCATGACTCACTGAAGTCTTACTTATGTATCAGCAAGTTTGGGGTTTCTTCTGCTGCTTTCTGAGAAATTTAACAATCAGTTTAAGTCTTCTGGAAAAAATAAATGACCCATTCGTGTATTCTGAGAGTTGGAAGTGGTGTGGAGGTGATTTGTGTAAGTACTACTGTGGTATACCATGACCAGGGTAAAAACTTGTGTTCTTTTGGGTAAGTATAAGAAGTTACTGCAGAATTAAAAACTTCAGGTAATGCACTAACTTGCTGGATTCTTAAAATGCCATGAAATGAGACCTTAAGTTTTGGCTTCATTTGGCATATTTGCTAGTAGTTTCAGGTTTTTTCTTCCTGAGAAATGTTTTGAAATGGAAGGAGGCATTAGTTTACAGCCACGTATTTTGCTGAATATGCCATTATCTTCTAGCTGCTAACTTGGTGAGTAGCCATCTTTGTGGGAGTTCTTAACTCTCCCAATAACTGACTAGTTGCTACTTGTGATTATTGTATCTAGTAGAAAGTTCTGTTATGGACAAACTGTAACTGAAAGTGTCAGCAGGCTGTTGGGAGCACCCAGTCAATCACAGCTTTAAAGAGTGAATTGTGTAACAGCTTGGCTCTCTTTCTTGACTATCACAATCCAGACTTATAAGAGGTTTAGTGCTCTTAAGTGCTTCTTTTACTCATGTCTCAGAAGAGCATTTTGACTAGGAATTCTTTTCTTATGTGTTGCTTTAAAAGTAACCTACGCTGTTTTATTCTGCAGATCTTTTTTGTTTGGTTTTCTTGCAACAATTAGAAGTATTAACGGGAATGCTTAAGTCCTAACTATAGCTGCAGATGGCTTTGTGCAAACAAGATCTCCTGTTTGAGAATTACCAGTAATAAAATGTAGGGACAACTGCGTTTTAGTGTGCTTGGGTATCGTATAGACTTTCTGCTAGGGCAGAAGATACTCTGGTTGCTAATTTTACACCTTTCTTGTAACTGTCAAATAGGTTCAGAGTTTCTTCTGTGGATTCCTTACTCTGAGGAATTCAAGTGCCATATCCTGCACCTCACGTTACCACTTTACATTGTCATTTTTAAAGCTACTGGAAGATAAACTTGAAACTTTACAGTGCAGCAGCCCTGAAGATGTCCATATAACAAAGGTTCCATTTAAGGTTCCTAGGGTTCTCTCAAAATGATAGTTGAGTTCATGCTGCAGATCATGATTGGTTGGATTTTTTGTTCTTTTCTTTACGTGAAATGAGCTCACTTATCACGTGCTGTGTGCTTATCTGCACTTAACTGACTTTATTTTATTGGCTTAATCTAATTGGACTTGCTAAAGGACTGTGTATCTCCTGAAGATGACGGTACTGCTTTCAGTACTTAAACAAAAATACCCGTGTTTGCATTTACTGCTCTCAGACATGAGGAGTAAGGCTTTGCAAAAAGGTATCTAGCAAGTAGCTCCAAGAGCATCGTGCATGTTCCAGATATCCTGCATCGGGTAACTCTCAAAAAAGGTTGAGATAAGTGAGATGGAAGCCAAGTGTTTATGCAGATTGGGGGGGGGGAGGGAAGCTTGGGAACTTAGTGGTTGAAGATGGCACCTTGTAAATCGTGTTTGTTGTTAGTTGCATTTTCCTCATTTCTTTTGACTGAAGCTCAGTTTTTTGGCATGTGTTCAGTTCTTTTCCTAAAAGATGGTTAGCATTTGCCAAATGGCAGCCATTTATCTTAAAACCACCTTGGGAAACTGAAATCACTTTTAATGCATGAAATTGGAAAGTTGTGCTTTCTTGTTTTTTGGTGGTGTTTTTTTTTATTTTAACTGAATTACACGATGATTTTTGTCAACAGATAACTGTGACCTGCATTTTAAAATCTCAAGAGACCGGTTTAGTGCTTCCTCACTGACCATGGAAAGCTTTGCTTTCCTTTGGGCTGGGGGGAGAGCTTCCTATGGAGTTTCTAAAGGCAAAGTCTGTTTTGAGATGAAGGTAAGACTTTTAATTTTTGTGGGAGGCTGTTTTGGGTAGCTAAATATTTTACTGTTTATACTTCGTTTCAGTCTTAGATCTTAAAGAAAGCGTTCTGTAACGAGGCTGAGAAATGGCTCTCAATGAGAGATGTCTTAATTTGTGAAACTGCTTTCTCTTTTTAAGAACTTAATGTGAAAAGAAAGTTGCGTTTGACATGAGCATATAACTTCTTGTAGCTTTGAACCAAGAATTTTAGATGGCACTTCATGCATCAAAACATAAAGAATTCAAATAATAGTCAGAAGCTCACTTGTGTGTACTTTGTGAAGATTACAGGAAGTTCAGATTTTCCAAAAATAACAAAAACAATATACTCAGGGAGTTTGGTAGCTGACCTGCAGAGGTCCCTTCCAACCTGAATAATTTTGCCTTGTTTACGCAGAAGCGTGAGTATTTAGCTGGGCTCTTGAATTTAGAGGGCTGGAGTTCCCCTAAAGGGTTGGAATGGAAAAGAGCAATCAGCCTTACAAGAAACAGATTCCTTCCTCTTGTGAGGGAAGAAAATCAAGAGTCACGAAGTCAAATATTTTTAGCAGCATTAAAGCCTTATTTGCTTAAGATGTATGTGGATACGTGCTTCTTCTGTTCACTTTTTCCACTACTTCCAAATCTAACTGGTAACATATTCAGTTGGTAGTGATACCATTCCTTGGTGACTATAACTTTGGGAGGACAATAACATGAAACGTTGTATTTATTGTCCTGTTACTTTTTAAGTTTTTCCTTGGTCACGTGACTCAAATATTTGTGGAAAGTGATGGTATAATGGCCATGCAGTTTTTTTTCCACTTCAGTTTGGTGACATTTTATAAAACAATTAGAGGAAGAGCTGGTTGCTTGCAATGCTCTTGGGTGAGATTTTTGAATCTGGCTATGTTGTTTGGTAGTTGGCAACTTGCCCAGGGTCTCTGCTTTCTCTGGAAAAGGGATGAGTGTAGTATTTCCCCAGCTCTGTCTAGGACTGTGTTTTCATCTCATACTGCACTTCATTGGCAAAGCAATTTGCTGTTAATCCCGATGTTGTAACGGAGTTTCTAATTGATAAGGATATATTCCTTGTAGGCTGTAATTTTAATACATTATCAAGAGGGTTGATATTTGTGACTACCAAGAGAATGCTATTTACGTGCTCTATCAGTCAAGAGATTTGAATGTTTAGTGACTGGTTTGTGATTTCACAGATGGGCTTAAGTCTTGTATTTAAGCAAAAAAAAAATATAATTCAGACTTGTAAAGGTGTAACCAGAGAATAAAGGTTCTGGATGTTACTGTTGTTTGTTTCTTGTCAGAGTCTTAAAAAACACAACGTAACTTTTAATGAATAATTTAAAAATAGGTTACAGAAAAGATTCCTGTTAAACACCTGTATACAAAAGACATTGACATACATGAGGTGCGAGTTGGCTGGTCACTGAACACAAGTGGAATGTTGCTTGGTAAGACCTCAAGTATTTATTTAATTCTGTGCTATATATTGCCTGTGTGGTTGAAGTTTTCCTGTCTGGCTAAGAGAAAAGTGGCTGTGAAACTCAGTGATTGTAGTCCATGTGTCTTGAAAAGGGGTCTTGAGTTATTCACTGGACATTGTGGGAATTTATTACTGGGACCAAACAAGCTTAATTGTTCAAGATTTTTAGAAATACGCGATTTGAGAATTAATTCTTTCTGTGTGGGTTGTGAAAAACATTCCTTGAAACTTGACAGTTTTTAAGGATTTAAGTGTAGTGTTGTAAATAGCAATGGCTTTTTTTATTATTTCTGTTTTGTGATTATAAGGCTTACTCAAGGAAGAAAAATTCGCAGATAATTACTATTCTCTTGGAGTTGGGGGGCAGAAATCTTATTTCTAAAAGGAGCTGGGACAACCAACAACAACTTCAGTAGATAAAGGGGGCAGAAAATTACGGTATTTTTAACTAATAGCTGCTGATGAGATATGTCTGTGGAAAACGTGTATGAATAGGGACATTCTGATACCAGCAACTTTCTAGTTATAAGTACTTAAATTCCATCTGAGTTCTTGTGTTTGACATTTGCTGTTAGCTTGTTCCTTGCAGCTTCATCCTCAGCTGTCGCATAGGCTGAATGTCTGCTAAACTCCCTTTAAAATGGGGAGGGGTAAGTGCTACTGGAGACTTAATTCAGAAATGCCTTTCTGACTAACTGCATTACAGGTATACTGATGCACAAACAGGTCTTCAGAGTTTAAAAATTCTTGTGTCTTTAGCTAGAATTTCAGCATTTTGTCACCAAGAATCTAGAACCAGTAGCATAAAGCTTTTAAAGTTAGGGTGAGGAAAACACTGCTGTTCAATTTCAAATGAGAGTATTGAATTCTTCAATGCAAGAAACAGCTGTAGCTATTCTGGGGGTGATAGCTTGTTCTGGCATCAATGAAAATATTCTGAACAGCAGTTCACTTCAGTAATTGTGAAGTGATTGCATTTCTCAACAGAAAATATATATTTTTAATAAGTTGAAATTTCTTCTTCAGGTGAAGAAGAATTTTCTTACGGATATTCTCTAAAAGGAATAAAGACATGCAATTGTGAGACTGAAGACTTTGGTGAGAAGTTTGATGAAAATGATGTGATTGGATGTTTTGCTGTAAGTTTTCTCTTAAGTATTCTCTTGAGGAAAAATATCTTTTAATTTTCAGGCTGCTTTGATGTGAGAAGCAGTAGATGAAATCCAGAAAAACTTGAAGACAATTTGTCTAACGTATTGAGAAGGTAGAAGTAGCACGTATAATCAGCAGTGGGTGCTGTCAACCTTTTTCATGTTTTCCAAGGCTTTGAAAAAAATAACCACATCTTAACATGATCATTGACATTTAAAGACTGTCTCCCAATTTAAGGATTTACTTTGTTTTATAATGGTATCATAAAAGTTAAATAAACGTAGTTACTATGGTGAAATCATTAATGTGCCTTAACAATGCAATGTGGATGTTTTTACACAAACTAATGCTTTGTCTGTAAAACAGAATTTTGATGGTGATGAAGTGGAGCTCTCATATTCCAAGAACGGACAAGAGCTTGGTGTTGCATTCAAAATTAGTAAGGAAGTTCTTGATGGGCGCCCGCTCTTTCCACATGTTCTCTGCCATAACTGTGCAGTTGAGTTCAACTTTGGTCAGAAGGATGAACCTTACTTTCCTGTACCTGAAGAGTATACCTTCATCCAGAAGGTCCCCCTGGAAGATAGGGTTCGAGGACCAAAGGGACCTGAGCAAAAGAAAGATTGTGAGGTAAGATTCCTGGTTATCTCAGAAGTTGTTGAGGAGAGTGTTGAATTCTAAGCTGTTATAGAAAATTCACCTTTTTGTTTGAAGGCTTTAATACTGAGTAGCTTGTGACTCTTTCCATACTAGATTTCCATTCAGTTTGCTAGGCTAAGTTGCTTATTAAAGGATATCTGTGAGCTAGCATCTCAAATATGGAACGTGTTGTAATAGGTGGTGATGATGATTGGATTGCCTGGAGCTGGCAAGACTACATGGGTAACTAAACATGCAGCAGCAAATCCTGGGAAATACAACATTCTTGGGACTAATACTATTATGGACAAAATGATGGTAAGTTGATTGCTTAAAGACTTGCTGTAAATCCAAGGTCTTTGGGTGCCAGGGAACTCTCTTCAATCTAAGTAATCTAAGAAACACGATTGTTATTTGACTGACTGTGACTGTTAAAGATTTTATTGTACTGAGTTACTTCTCATACACAGCACAGCCAGATTCTGAAGTTTCTTTTGTACTAAGTATCACTCAATAAGTAATTGATGTTTACCCATTTGTTTGTCCTCAGTACAGAAAATGCAGCTTTGAATCAGTAGTACGATGAGTATACCTTAGATTCAGCTGTATCGATTCACCCAAATTTTTTGTTTATAAAGAAATTGAATCAGAAGTTCGTATTTGTGGTCTTGAATTGAAAAACCCTGAAGCCACCGGAAAATAAATTCTTTAAAGCAAAATCTCAGTTGTATGGGTTGGGTCTACTATAACTCAAATTTCTATAGGTTGCAGGTTTTAAGCGGCAGATGGCAGACACTGGGAAACTGAACACACTGTTGCAGCGAGCTCCACAGTGTCTTGGAAAATTCATTGAGATTGCAGCTCGTAAGAAGCGGAATTTCATTTTGGATCAGGTAGAAGCTTCAGTAAAAAAATTGTTAAGGAATTTTGCTATAGGCTGTAATGTAGTAATTAAGTGGGATTAAAGTTATATTTTAATAGCGGTTGTTTCACTTACTGACTTAATGCGCAAAAATTGAGATGCTACTACAAATGCTTTTCTGAACTTCTTTGGGATGTGGGAGGAATAGTGTAACACTTTGATATGAGCTCGTTCGTAACTTTGCATTATGCAGCTTCTTTATATCCAGTTATTTGTAAACTTCAATGCAAGCTCTTGTAGAGGTGAAGTCTATACACCATAAGTTGACTTCCTTAACTCTTACAATGACAGCTACGTGTAGTAAGTTACTGCATTTTTTTCAGACAAATGTGTCTGCAGCTGCGCAGAGGAGAAAAATGTGCCTGTTTGCAGGCTTCCAGCGCAAAGCAGTTGTTGTTTGCCCAAAAGATGAAGACTACAAGCAAAGAACACAAAAGAAGGCAGAGGTGGAGGGAAAAGATCTTCCAGAGCATGCAGTTCTCAAAATGAAAGGCATGGAACATAATCCTATACTGTGTTTTAGGATGCTGAATATCTGCTTAAAGGATTAAGTAAACCTGAAATCTAAAAATTTACGTTATCTTAAACAGCTGTACTTAAACAAAACTGGAAGACTATTGTAACTTGTAGGACAACACTATATTGTGTTCCCTCTGCTGCAGTCCTTAACACTACTCATTTATGCTGATATGCTTCATGCAGATGCACAAAGCTGTCTTGGCATAAAGTGCCCTATTTAAGTGACATATTTGGCAGAAACTGATGTTCTGAGTGGAGGCTTATAAAAGAAAAAAAAAAAGCATAGGCAGAATGCTTTCAAGGTTTGGAACAGTACTGGTAACTCCATGGAGACCCTTTTATTTCTTTTGTCACTCTTACCTTTCTTTACTGCTCAAATTACGTAATTTTGTCCCTATGCTGAGAGAATGTTGGGGGTGGGAGGAAGAATGAGAGAAAGGTGGTTAAATACAGCTTGAATTGTAGCTGAATGGAGATGCTGAATACTCAGTGTTTTTGCAATTATAGGGAACTTCACACTGCCAGAGGTAGCAGAATGTTTTGATGAAATAATCTATGTAGAGTTGCAAAAAGAAGAAGCTCAGAAACTCTTGGAACAATATAAAGAAGAAAGTAAGAAATCTCTTCCGCCAGAAAAGAAACAGAACACTGGCTCAAAGAAGAACAAGAAGAGCAATAAAAATCAGTTTAATAGAGGGCAGAGGGGGCGTGGAGGATTCAACATGCGTGGCAACTTCAGAGGAGGAGGTGAGCCTAGAAATAAGTGTATGAATTTTGGGGATAACAGATACTTTGCAAAAATAAGAAAAAGAAAAGCTTGTTCTGCGTGAATTGCAACCATTACGTGACAGTGACATCGATTTCGGCTCCAGTAAGTTTTTAATAGCCTGACCTTTAGTGCAAAGCTAATTTTCTGACGTGTTACAGCTGAGGATCACAAAAAATTACACTGTTTGTGTAGTTTGAGGTACAGTTCAAGTTCTTACTGTAAATTTAGTGCTTCCCTGTGTCGAATGCCATATTAAGATGGTATTTTGTATCCTTACGTCACTTGGCCATCCTGGAAAAAAGGTTACTTTGAAATCTTTGCATCAAAACTTTTGCAATGAATTTTGGTATCTTGTTTTTTCACCTTCATTAAGAGTCTCTATTTTGAGCTACTTTTTTCTGCATGAGAAATACTTAAAACCTGACAGTTCCTTGAATCGAGCAAACGTTTTCTCTGCAGTCCCAGGCAATCGAGGTGGATACAACAGGAGGGGAGGCAATATGCCACAGCGTGGTGGCGGAGGAGGTGGTGGCGGCGGCGGCAGCAGCGGTGCCATTGGCTATCCTTATCCTCGTGGCCCTGTCTTTCCTAGCAGAGGTGGCTACTCAAACAGAGGAAACTATAACAGAGGTGGAATGCCCAACAGGGGAAACTACAACCAGGTAATGCTTTTGATGGGGGAATTACTAGTTGATGTGCAGTACTCTGGATTAGTGTTCTGTTGTTGAAAGACTTGTTAGCTGTGGATAGTGGCAAGCTTGGTACACTTAGTTCCATAGCAAAAGATTTAACTTTCTAGCTAAGAGTATGTGCGTAGAGCTGTAAGAAGAACTAACACTGATGCAGTAGTTTCCTAGTAAGACTTAGTCCTGCTAAAGCTGAAGACTTTTAGGGTTTCTGTTCCATTGTAAAGCAGTTCATAGTCTGAGTTTCTGTGAGTTGTCCTGTGCAGTTCATGCTTAAGTCTGGTTTATAATCCAACAGTTTAGCTAGAGTTGGGCACTGCTATTGATCATGCAAAGGTGTGCAAAAGTCCATATAGGAACAGCTATGCTAATAAGTTGTTTCATTCCCTGGTGGCCTCCAACCTACAATATCAGTAACCGTTGTTTGACCTTAAGGTCAGAGTGTATCTGTGTTGAAGGTAAAGTCAGAGGCATTTAAAGAATTTTCTGAAAATAGCTCCGTAGGGCCTTTGTTTTGACATCTTGTATCAAACTGTCAAAGAAACACTAGTCTCAGTCTTAAACTGACACAGTATCAGTGAAAGTACTTGAAAACTGTGATTTTGATTACTGAAGAGCCAGCAGATGGAGCCCAAGCTAATAAACATGGTGCACGTTTGTCTAATACAAATGGAAAATGCAGTATTCTGTGTACCAATATCAAGGAGTCTTTTGAACCATAGCTTTTATTTAAAGTTTTGTGACCTAACTCTTCTATTTTAAGTTGTATGACCCATATCCTTTTGTCTGATCAGATAACATCCTTGTAGCAACTACAGTCTTTCCTAACTAAAAATAGGCAAGCTCTAGTATTTTTAGTTGTCCTAGTGCAGTTTAGTAGCTGGATATAGGGTGAGTCAAAACTGGATTAGCCAGCTTTCCAAACCATTGGCAACAGTAGTCTGAGTCTGGGGTAAAACCACCAGCACTAAACAGCCAAGTTTTAAGAAGCAGCTGCTTGAGGCAGGCTTTTGGTATTACGTTTTTATGTTTGAACCCGGACCTGATACTGATATTTGAAAGATTGGGTATAGCATTTGATGTTTTGGTGGCAGTAGAAGAATTGGTGTTGCTGTATTTCTGAAAAATCTGCATGGATGAGGTGGCTCAAAACTGTTGTCCTCTTGCAGAACTTCAGAGGAAGGGGGAATAATCGTGGCTACAAAAACCAATCTCAGGGCTACAACCAGTGGCAGCAGGGTGTAAGTAGTAATAACTGAACTTTTTCCTCTTAATTTGACCGTCGGGTGTTTCAGAATGCTTAGAAATAAATGTGTAACCAACACCAGATAGCAGAATCTTCTAATGCCAAGTAATTTTATTAATAGTTTTCTCTGCAAAGCTTAATCTGGCTTGATATATCAGGTATCAGCTATGGCTTATCGGTCTTAATGGCGTGAAGTATTTGGCTCTGTGTTACTTCCGTGAAGTGAACGTAACCACCTCCAGTTGTTTTGGAATTTGCTGCTATTTGAGAGGATTTTAATCTCAGGTTCCTGGAGAAGTTAAATATCTGTTTAAAAACTTTTTCTGTAAGGAGTGCGTTATGTGATAACACATTAAATTAACTGTTTATCCATTTATTGCAGCAATTCTGGGGTCAGAAGCCATGGAGTCAGCATTATCACCAAGGATATTATTGAATACCCAAATAAATGAACTGATACATATTTCTCCCAAACCTTCACAAGAAGTCGACTGTTTTCTTTAGTAGGCTAACTTTTTAAACATTCCACAAGAGGAAGTGCCTGCGGGTTCCTTTTTTAGAAGCTTTGTGGGTTGATTTTTTTCTTTTCTTTTTTTTGTACATTTTTAATTGCAGTTTTAAAGTGATTCGTAAGAGAACCTCAGCATTGTGCACGATAAGAGAATGTGTCAGTATTTCAGGGTTCTACATTTTATCTGTAAAATGTGACTTTTTTTTTTACCACAACAAAAGTAAAACGTTGCTTTGTACCTGGTGTCTTTTTATTAAAGAATTTTCTCCTTTTTCCCCATTTACCCCAATTTCTAAGAAACAGTCGTGAGTCGTGTCACAATACGATCGAAATATGAGCAACCAGATTCGTGCGGAGGCTCCTTCGTAGCCCTCATGAATATATAATGTAAAGCTCCATATTACACTCCATCCTCTCTATAAAGCTTTTGGGTGGGGAGGAGGGAAGGGGGAGGTAAAAGTTTCTGGCAATAAACTAGGACTTTTTTGTAACATTTGGAATTCAATAAGATGGGGATGAAGAGGAAACCTGGAGCTAAATAGTGAAGGTGGAGTGTATGTAGAAGCTCTTAAAGTTGTAAAACTTAGTTGCATTACTTGTGGAGGCTCAAACTTGTGAAGGTAACACCACCATAATTTCTTTTCCATTTGTTCTGCATTTTGATTCTGAAAAGAAGCTGGCTTTGCCCATTTCTTATTAAACAAAACTTGTTGTAAATCCAGTTGTCTAATGGGATCTATATGAAGTTAGCTGTGTGTCTGTATAACTTCCCCACAAAATACTGTATACCTAGTGTGCTTGTAGTAGTTACTCCACCATTTTGTAAGCTAATGAAACTGTGAGTCACCCATTTTATATCTAATTTTTAATCATGTCGATTCTCAAATGGGTGTATCTCCTTAGCCTGCTGATTCCTTTTCTCTTTAAAGAAAGTGGGTGGAGAAATTTAACTCTAGACGTTTGTTTGCAATAAAATAAATTCATTTTACTCTTGTTTTGGGATTGTTGCCATCAAGGTCTAAATCCCTTTAAGGCTATAAAGAGGAAGAGAATGTATGGAAGTGACAATGTTGGACAGTTCTGAATTCATTACTTTGTACATGCTGAAATACTTGTGTTTCTTTAAAAAGTTTCTTTAATAATCTAATTGGTTGCTCTGTTAGAGGTGTATCACGTGTATAATCTCACAGCTTAACGGTTACATGTGTAGGGCAGAAGTCTTCTGAGTTTCACTTGCATCATGTAAATCCACTTAATCTATTTATTGTAAAATAGAAACTGGGGAAGGAGTAGAGGAGGAAACCGCAGGGAATAGAGAAGGAGAGTTGTCGCAGAATTAATCCTGGAGTTAAACAGAGCGCTTTAACTGCTGTTTTGTTCAGACTTACGCTTTTGTAAAACTGTAGTGATAATGTTAGCTAATAACTTACTGCATCTTAATGCCATGAGTCAGGGAAGAAACATAACTGTTCTAAGTTGGCCTGACAGTGTACATGTGAAAACATTGCTGCCAGCAGCCGGGAGTTGGATTTGTGTGCTGAGTTCCTGTTGGCAGCGTACAGACTGCAGAGGCTTACCAGCAGCAGCGTAGACCTAGAGGCAGTGTAGTGTGCTTGAAACTTTCCTCAAATGTTAGTCAATTTCTAATAGTCCTTGAAAGTAACGATAAAGTTGTGTTGCTCTTCTAGCCTTTATAGCAGATGACATTGCATATTGACATTAAACATTAACAGCACCACCTTGTTAATACTGCTTTAAATCATCCCTTTACTTTGAACAAGAACAATGTAAGTTGTCTTTAAAGAAACATTATTTAATGAACTAGAAATATGAGAAATATAAACCCAACTCTGTTTTTGCTGAAATGGAATTTTCTTTAGACTTGCAAAGAAAATCTTAGTGTAATTAAATTCCATCTCCCTTCTACCTTCCTCCTAAGAACCTAACACTTTGTATGGAGTGCTGATCCTTTGCTTATTTTGGTACTCTATAAAATTATATAGTCTTAAACTGAAATATAAGAGCCTACACTTACTATGTGCTTGTAAAGTTTGTATTTTAATGCAAAAGTCTGGGCTGTTTTCTTCTCTGTTCAACATGCGGTGTTAATGCCACAGTGGAGAGGAAGGGCTTTAAGTGGCTTACAATTGAAATAGGAGTACATTTCAACTAAAAATACTCCTAAATGAGGAATGTTGCCTTAAGGTACTCAGCGCTAACTGCTCCGTGTTTTCAGGTACAGAAACCTAAAGCTTCTGTCGTTAAGTACCATCGAGGTACAAGTTAGTTCAGAAATGTGATATGTGAGTCTAAATACTTGTCTTGCTCGTGGCAGAGCAGACCTTCATTTGTGTGAGGCTTTGTTCAGCCTGGGTTCATCCACAAGGGAAAACTTCCTTCAGTTTATCTTAGTAGTAGTTACTGCAAAAAAGGAGATTCCTTTTTACGTGGAAATAATTTGTTTACCTTACTACTCTTCCAAAAAACTTCACTTTCCATTTATTTCCCTGAAAAGGTCTGGTAACTTAGTAGCATCAGTGCAAAGAAAGCACAGCTGCATCTTGTCAGCATGGGAGGGCTGAACCATCTGTCATATTGAGTAACTTCACAGCTTATAAGGACTTGTTTACAGGAGGAGAGGTGCCTGTATTCCAGCAGCTGTAGTGCTGGCAGGGGTGTAACGCATTGCTGGTGGCATATAACACCGTGGCAGGAGGGGGGTGAGGATGTGGCCTCCTTGTAATGCAGCCCAAACCTGGAGCACCTGGGCTATGGCTCCATGGCAGCAGCATGGTGGGTGCTGTCTGTGTGGGCCTCGGCAGCAGGGCTGTGCTGCCTGTGTCCTGCAGCCTGGCCTGAGGCCTGCTCGCATCTCATTGCGGCTGCTCTACTGTGGAGCCATGTGTAAGAGGCTGTGCTGGAGACTAGGCAGAAAGCTTCCATGTGGAAAGCAAAGCCAACAAATACTTGTGTTGTCTTTGAGCCTCTGTGCACAGCAGTCACTGGGACACAGGGTAACGTGGACACTCCCCTCATGCCCTGCTATTGGCACGAGGCTGTGTCCTTGGGGCTCCATGAGTACCTCAAGCCTGGCACCAAAGCATTCTCAGGTAACCTGAGGATGGTCCCTTACCTGTGGGATGTCAGATTCTAGCTTACTCTCTGGAACTCCTTATTAGAGCCCTGTCCTCAGAGTCAGACCCTGCTGCAGGGAGCCAGCCCTGCTCGTGTACTGTGCTGCCTGGGAAGTACAGGGCAGTGGGGTCTCTGGTGGAGCCTGTGTGCCTGGTGCATATGGCAGAATGATTTCTGATTGGCTGAAACATTCCAAAATTGCCCTTTTCCCTCAACACTGCCCCATTTTTTCTGATGGTGGAATTAACCAGAATTCTGGCAGTGCTGTGCACAGTCAGATTAAAAAGGGTATTGGTGGCATAAGCTGCTGTTTTTTTTAATCTCCTTCTATGACACTATGTTTTTAATAGAAACAGCTGATGAAGTCATCTTTTACAATGTGGAGGCTTCCTTCTCCATGACCCTTTGGGAAACTAGGCCAATGCTTTGTGGAAGTGCAGCAGTGGGCTGAGCCCTGAGCTGTCCGGTTGAGTTACAGACAAAGGTACTGAAGGACTTCCACAGATGTTCCACAGCCACATCTGAGACTCTCACGAGCAAAAAAGTGCACGCACACACACAGTGATGCAGCTTGCACTGCTTTGGCCCTAAAATGCTGCAGAGAGCGGGACAATCCAAAACTCAGACCACATAACTGAGACCACTGTCCAAATGTGTCTTAAACTCTGGGACT
>JAOWBP010001760.1:24861628-24872623 GCA_028571105.1 Tragopan temminckii
ACTCGGACTCGGCGCTGTGCCCACCGCCCCCTGGTGCAGAACCTGTCCCTAACCCCCACTGCCCCTCCCCTGACACAGCTCCATGCCGTCCCCTCGGCCCCTGTCGCTGTCACACAGCAGAGCTCAGTGCTGCCCTCCGCTCCTTGTGAGGAGCTGCAGCCGCCATCAGGCCTCCCCTCAGCTCCTCTGCTCTGGGCTAGCAAACCCAAGGACCTCAGCCGTTCCTCACACACCTTGCCCTACAGACCTTACATCTTCGTAGCCCTCCTTTGGACACATACTCATAGTTTTATGTCCTTACGTTGTGGCATACAAACCTGCACCCAGTGCTGGAGGCTGCAGGAGGCAGCCAGGAAAGCAGGGCCCGGCCAGCATCAGACTGTGTGTGACTCCTGCCTTCATTTGCCTTTCTGCCAGTGCTGGGAATGGCAGGAAGTTTCAGCAATCAGTGAACTGCTGCATAAACTCAGAAGCAGCTTAAAAAGATAGTTGCTAAATGCTTAGCACATTGTAAACTTCAAGAGGGAACAAACAAAGGCAAGCGTAGGAAACCTGTAATGCAGTCATTCACGCTGCGTGCTTTCTGTCCTTGCACACAAGCTACCTTACAGCAGGTTTTTGTTCCATTTCCTGCTTCAGTAGATAATCTTTGATCTGCAGAATCACTTAGGTGCTAAGTTACTGAAATCGAAACTATTTTCACACATACAAAAATATTATGACATGGTAGTCCAGGGAAGATGCAGTTTACACCAAGCAGTGATGGTGGATCAGACAGGCCCTCACTGGGACACCACTGACACGGCATATAAAAGCAGGTATTTCTTTTCTGGTCTGTACCTGGCCTTAGTTTATGTAACATTAGCCTACATTAACTCTTCTAGAGCTCTTTGCTTACAGTTTCCCCGAAGTTCTAACAAAAACTCTCACTGGATGTGTGGCGATGTGTGCTTGGGGGGAGCAGCGCGGAGTGCTAGCTCTGAAACAGTGTGGGTGCCTGAGACAAGTCAAAAGTAAGAAGGTTCAGCAGTACCAAGAAATCCCTGAAAGAAATCCTTAGTTGTAATCACGTGCTTGAAGTACTACTAATTGCTTACAAGGTGAGGGACACAGGAAGATTAGGTTCACTTTTCTTCCAGCCTTCCTGTATGTCGCTTATGGCACAGGCTGGACTTGCATTTGGGCCGCACTGAACTTTCAGCTTTGCAGGGCTGGTGAGTGAAGTTGATAAGATAAGCTCTCGCGTTATAAAAGGACTTTTGCCTTTGTGGTAAGAAGGCAGTAAAAGAGGAGGGGGAGAGGTAATTAGTAGGTCTTGCAATATTTTTTCTGAGGGACTTGCAGCTCGTTCACATCATGCTGAGAAAAAAAAGACTGGGAAATCATTGAGTTAGCTGAGGTGGGGCCACACGCAGCAGCACGTGCAGGGTGTGAGTGGTGGAACTATGTAACCAAAGCCCAATCTGCGCTGCGCACATTTGTCTGCTCTGCTGTGTGGTCCCTGCTGCTGTCAGCACGCCCACGGGGTCCTGGGGCCTCCAGCACAGCCTGGGACCTCTGAGGATTTGATTCTCTGAAACTGAACTGGGCATTCTTTGGGTGAGTGGTCCCCTGCGCTGCCTCAGGCTTTGTGGGTTCTCTGTCTCTGAGTTGCAGAAATGTTCGTAAGAGCCCTCTAGAGATTTCTGTCCATCCATCCATTGAAGCTGCACAGGTAGCAGTACTCAGTCAGGGCAGACGGGGCTTCATCTAGCAGAATCTTAAAAACGTGCAAGGACAGAGACCACACAATCTGTCTAGGCAACCCATTCCCATCTTGTGCTACTCTCTTAGCAAGTAAGTTCATCCTATTGCCTGGCCTGAATCCCCTGCTACATCATCTGCCAATACCAAGAGGGGTCTGACTGCCCTACCAATAATTCTGGGCAGTTACTGGATCACTCCATAGTCTGTTCCTTCTCCTTTCTTCCAGTACCCTCCATGTTTTCAACAACCTCTTCGATCAGGAGGCCCCAAACTGGACAGCAATACTGCACACAGCATCATGCACTGCAAGATAATCACAGAATCACAGAATGGTTTGGCTTGGAATGGGTCTCAAAGCCCACCCAGCCCCAATCTGCTGCTGTGGGCAGGGCTGCGCCCCACCAGCTCAGGCTGTCCAGGGCCCCATCCAACCTGGCCTTGTGTGCCTCCAGGGATGGGGCACCACAGCTTCTTTGGGCAGCAGTGCCAGCACCTCACCGCCCTCTGAGTAAAAACAATTTCTTCCTAACATCTAACCTGAATCTTTCCTCTTTTAGCTTCAAGCCATTCCACCTTGTCCTATCACTATCAGACTGTGTAAAAAGCTGGTTCCCCTCCTGTTTATAAGCTCCCTTCAAGTACTGGAATGCTGCAATGAGGTCCCCTCGGGACCTTCTCCAGGCTGAACAAGTCCAGCTCCGTCAGCCTTTCTTTGCAGGAGGGAGAGGTGCTCCAGCCCTCTCATCATCTTCATGGCAACTCTGGACCTGCTCTAACAGCTCTGTCTTTCTTATGCTGGGGCCTCAGACCTGGATGCAGTACTCCAGATGGGGCCTTACAAGGGCAGAGTAGACAGGGACAATGATCTCTCTCATCCTGCTGGCCCCCTCCTCTTCTGATGCAGCCCCTTGATTTGTTGGCCACCTGCTTCCTAACATAGCCCAGCCTGTGATAATCCCTGTTTGCAACAAGAACGCTGTTCGCCCATATCCAACTTGGCATCCACAGTAAGCACTATCCATATAGCAGGGCTGCTGTACACAGCAGGCTCTGTTGTACACTCTTATATAAGCAGCTTTCCTGTAATAATATTAATAATAATAGTAATTTGTATTCATTAAGTCATTAAATAGTAAGTCGAACATCTAAGAAATAAATACTAGACAGACATAACTTGTGCAAGTTAAATGTCTTGTGTATTTTCTCTGTTTGCTCTGGGAGACCTCAGAGGAAGAGGCTACAATAGAGCAATAAAAACTATTTTAGTACTTACATATCAAAAGCCGCAACAGTTAAATGTTACAAAATGGATTTGGGCTCCTGAAGGCATTCTTTCAGGCACAGTCTTTGCAGGAAATCGCCTGTTCACAGGGAAGGGGAGGATCTAAGAGGAGCACAAGGCGGGATTTCAGTGCTGGAGCCAAAGGGCTCACTGTGATACCTGGCTGCCACAGCAGCCACCTTCTCCGAAGCAGTGAGGTGAAGTGGGTGACGGTAACCTGGCACTCAGGACTGCCGGATGCTGAGGGACTGAGGAAAACCTGTGACCTGCCAGTGGTGGAGCCAGGCATGGAGGCCGTGTGGTAGAAGCAGGAGGCGGACAGACTGCAAAGTCTCTGGCAGCTCCCGGACATTCCTCAGGCAGGGGCTGCTACTATTGCTTCAGCAGCAGCTTGGCTCAGCCCTGGGATATTTATGTGGTTCCATGGCTTGGCAGCCTGCCACTGCTTTTCTATTTTTTTTTTTTAAAGAAACAGCCATGAAAGGGGAATGCTGGATTCCAAGAGTTTCTTTCAGAAAACTACTGAAGCAAATGAAAAGTTTTCAGGAATTAGCTTGCTTTTTTATCTAGTTACTGCCTTGGAAAGTATACAATGCGGCACTGAATGCAAGCATCACTATCTTGTTCCAAAACAAAAAATGAAAATCACACTACTGAAAGCAACTGAAAGGCTGGTGGGGGAAGGAAGCAAATGGTCTCCCCCCAAACAGCGGCTGTGCTTTCTGAGTTCCAGTTAGTATGGATCCCACTGGGGAATGCCTGGTAAACGGAAGACATTTCTGATCTATTGGTAATGGAACTTTCCTGCATTCTGTCAGTTTTGCCACCACAGCAAGAGTATGCAATGTAATAAAAATCTGCCATTTGCTGAATGCCATAGCCTTGTAGTTCTCAGGGACTGGAGGCATGGATGCAGGTGTGCATACTGGACACAGCCACAGAGAAGCAAACGCATCAAAGTGCTTAGTCTTGATTAGGCTATTAAGAGCCACATACAGAATGTGAAGATTCCTTTTTCCTTGTATCAGGTGGACCCTGAAGAAAAAGACTCACTGCATCATCGTTAGGTGGAGGTCTCAGGAATGCATGCGCAGGTGATAGAGGCATGCTAGAGGAAGCATGGTGTTCCCAATGGGAGGATGGTGACATAGAAAATGATTACTAGAGACAGTGAATGGGTTTTTGGGTTAAGAGGACCGTTGTGCATGTCAGGAGGGGTATGAAGCCCTCTACGGTAGTGGTTCAAAGGGACATTCTGAAGTTTAGAAAGAAAGGGCTTGAGCTCTTGGTGAGTCTGACTAGAGGATTACCAAAGAACACTGTGTTAGTCAATATCAGATCTAAGAAACCAAGTAAAACAAGTTCTGTCACAGTCTCCCAACACTGCCGCAGGGTGACCCTCAACAGCTTTAAGTGTTGGATTAATGTGCTGTAAGAAAAGCAGTAATCATTAGTAGTTGCAGATTTTCTTTGGGGTGCCTGAGCAGATTACCTCCTTTTCCGGGGAACTGATCATTGGAAAACACTGCTAAGAACAGTCTTAGCCAGGGTTTTGCTAGCCATCAGTCTGCAATTTACTTGCAGGATCATCTCATCCAAGGCTCTGTCTTTATCTGCCTGCCCCAGCTTGAAGGTTTAGCTTAGTGTAATGTTTTCAGTTTAAGAATCATGTACGTTCCAAGGCCCTTGAGTTGCATTAACTAAACTCAGCTCCACTTCTGACCTATTAGTTCTTTGTTCTTCAGATTAAAAAATCAGAAGCTCATCATTTTCATCTTCTGAGCATACTGTAAAACCTTGTTTTGATCAGTTTTCCAAGGCGATTTTACTGCATCTGCTTCAAACTTTCATTAGTAATCACTGAGCTCCTGCCATAAGCTGCAGAATACAGGTATGAGAGAAGCATGGAAATTAATCTACTGAGCTGGGGTAATTCTTTTACTTTGAAACTCACTAATGCTTCATTGTTATCCCCTTGAAAAAGTCATCCTACCAAAAGTCAGAGTCATTTATTAATGACACCAAGTGACCTTGCCTTCACAGCACTCTAGGTCTTGGGTTGGGTGGTAACAAACAAAACAGCCTGGAAATCTGCAAAATGAACTGAGAAATCAAAGCCATCATCTCCTAAAAATCTCTGTTTGGGTAAAGCTGTAATTGACAACTTTGGGATGACAGCTGTAATTGCCTCTGTTGTCAACTAAAAGATTTTAATTCTTGGCTTTTGAGTTTTTCACAATTTTTGGTGGCTAAAGCATTACCTCTGCTATAGAGAAGGGTGCTGGAGAGCAGAGGCAATCTGATCACGCAGATTATTCTCTATTACAGAGCTGGCAATTCACCTTACTTAGATTGCCATATTTCTGCCTGTTGCCTTGACAGTGACTCCTTCCTGGAAGGCTTGGAGGGCATGACCCCTTGTGTGGCGTGCTCCTGTTGCTGTCAGGAGCTCTGAATGCAATCCTGTTGGAAGAGGGCTGATGAACACCAAGAGTGCCAGTAGCACAAGCAGCACAATGAGTAAGGCGTGCAGGAACTGAAGATGCCACAGGCCCATTTATGTACTTCAGTGGCACTTCAGATTGCCTTAAAGCAGGGAGACTTTGTGCATGGTTAACTCTCAGTGCATTCCTTCTCTGCTGTTTCAAGTCAGCTAAATCCTTCTCACAGCTTCCTTTTCTATCCCCTCTCTCCATTCAGAAAAGGCTCCGACTTCTGGTTAGTTCCATTTTACCCCAGCTTTAAATAATGAAACTCAAACATGTTGGCCAGACTGCTGCATACTACCACTTATCCCATTTTTTCTGCTAACATTTGTGTGAAACACGCTCATTTTATATTTTGTACAGTAAAGTAGCATTAGGCTGGTGATCTAAGCAATACAGATACATCTATGTAGAATTGAACAGTTATTGGCCAGAATCACTAACACCGTAGCTAAGCAGCCATGGGGGTAGTAGTTGTAACTACAGTAGCACAGAACAAGAGCCAAATAACATTGGAGATAATCTAATCCTGCTATCTGTTCCTCACTGTGGTCACAGTACTTAATCATTTTGAAAGATGCCCTTACATGCATGCTACCTTCTTTCCTGTCAGTACAAAACCACATTCTCTTCTTTCTCAACAGCTGACTTTTGCCAAAGAGTAAACTTTAATCCAGACGTTTTTGTCTTCTGACCTCCCCAGCTGAATTATGACCTCACAGCAAGAAGACCCCTGCTTAGGTTGCGGTTCCTTTTCTTACGTCAGATAGGAAAGAACTCAACCATGTATTAAAATAGGAGCGTGTGCTAAGTACTCGCTCAGTTTCCTATAGTCACTCCAGGGGCTTTATGAGGCAACACTTCCTACCTGATCCAAAGAGAAGGAGCACCTCTCCTCTCACTGCACAAAATTAGGAGTAACATTTTCTCCTGTGAATTAGAGTTAAATACGAGTCAAATTCCAAGCTTGAATTCTCCAGTAAAGGTAGTGTTTCACTATGATAACTCAAGGTCTCTGGGGGCTTTTTAATATCAATTACTGAACTGAAAGTTCTCCATAAAACTTATCTTCATTCTTTCACTTCCTCCAGAAGAAACAAGAGGAAGAGGGTATAAACAGAAATGGTAAAGAATGCAAATTTGTTTTCTTCTTGTGTGAGGCAAATTCATAAAGTGTAAAAGTTGAATTATCTTTGTATTAGCAGCGTGTTGGTTTAGTGCTCTGACGTATACTTCCAAATTAATAGAGCCATGCTGCTGCTTGCAGCTGGTCATGCTTGCCCCCACCAACCTGAGTCACAAACTCTCTCAAACTAAGTCCAGGGTAAAGAGAAAGTACTATTTTTGCTCAATTAATGCCTTTAGACCAGAAATGCTTATAACATAATATTCTATAAGTCATTTTGTGAAAACCCTAAATACACTCTTCACTTTATAGACAGAAACACGCAAACAAAGGCATACTGCACCATCATTCATATTCTTGTCAGTATGCAATTAGAGCTAACACTATTTTCATATAAGACAAATAAGATACTTTCTCTGAAAGTATATGTTTATATTTCTTTTAACTGAAGATTTACGGTGACATATACTAATAGTGTGCCTTTTTAGATGACCATCACCACTTATAAATCACATCAACTGTTGTTCCACCAATTGTAATGAAATGTCTTAAAAATCTTCTTCAGTGAAGTTAAAAAATGTTACATAAATAGGTGAGATTCCTCCTGAAGTGTTTTTATTCTTAATTTTGCACAGACGGAACAAAGATGGAAATTCAGCTTTACAGTGTCTATAAATGATTTGAAGTTACAGAAGCTACTGATATCTTCCACTTCGCACAAGCAAAGCACTCACCTACTGCTTAAACATTCCTGTTTTCCAAATGCTACGCTTAGCAGCAGCACTGCAAGATGCATTTACTCAGAATAGCTGATGAAAATATCTTGCATTTAAACGAGATGAAATTACAACTTTGCTTTGTTTGTAAGTTAATGACAACATTTGGGGCCTGCTTTAATTCTCTGAGACTGTGCAACACAGCATCAATTGCCAAATGTTTAACAAGTCAAAAATAAAGAGGTCATTGCTAACTGCGTACATAGTCACATATATACATACATGAAACTAAGAAAGGCTTATATACAGATTTAACAGATTCACTCTGAATTTCTTACTTAAATCTTCTAGAAAAACCAGCATGATTTATCAATTTCAGTTATCTGACATACTTACAGGGCACACTGCCATTTTTGGACCACCTTCTCTCAATGCTGTATTACACCACCTATACAGACTCCCTTATAGTAGGACTATGAATTGCTTCTTTCATTGCCAGTTTGGTTTTTTTCTGGATCAAAAGAACTGCCTTCAAATAACATTTTGTTTCTCATTCCTTCTTTAAGCATTCTTTGCCGAATCCTCTGTTGGGCTAAATTGTACCTGCAGTAAAACCTAGAAAGAGAGACAAAAAGAAAATGGGATTTGCTCCTTTATGTGTATGACAGTATCAAATCAGTGTTATTCAGCCAGCTGAAAAGTTGAAACCATACACAACGTTAGCAGACTTTGTCATGAAATAACACTTAAAGAAAATACCAAGGTACCTGATATTTCTTTAAGGCAAACATTACTCAGCCACTGAGAAGGAGAACATACAATATACAATTCCAATGGAAAATTCTCAATTTTACAATTTGGACCTTAACCTCACAAACATTTAGTACGCTGCCTTTATGATCAGGACAGAAGAAAAACAACAAGTTGTTTTTTGTTTGTTTGTTTTCCTTAGTATACAGAAATAAGAATTCAAAGACACTGAATTTTTTTCCCTTAAAAAAAAAAAAAAATCTCAGGAAGAAAAAAGAGGATAGTTTACTAGGTAGGTTATTTTTGGTGTTTCAAAAACAGTGAGTAAGGTCACACAAGGATTGCATTGTACAAAGAAGCTAACAAAGGTCTGCCAAAATTCAAGAAGCATTTTACATACCAGTATCCTAACATTGTGCAAATAAAGCCACCGACTGCAAAGTCACAAGATCTTCTAACTCTACCTGAAACAGAGACAAAAATGCTCAAAAAATTAGAGAAATAGCTTGGGTGACTTCCCACTATTCATAAAGTCTAACAGAAAAAATGAATGAATTTATCTTTACGAATCAACACATGGGAAGATACAGAAGCTGTACTTACTAGAAGAAGTACTTACTAGTTGCTAGAAAGTGTCCAAGACCCACAACTAAAGATCCCAGAGAGCCATACAGCACTGATTCTCGTGCACATGGGACATTTTTAACATCAAGAAATCCTAGGAGTTTGAAGGACTATAAGGAGGAAAAAAAAAAAAAAAAAACAGGCAAATTAGTATTTCAATGAAAAAGTGACTTTGGTAGAGTTCTACCATGCCAATTTCACACTAAAACTGACTCATCTTCGCAGTCAATAATAAACACTGGAGGATTCCTTGCTTCCAAGGATCTATTTATATTTGAGCAAAAACAATTTATATTTGAGCAAAAGGTGAACATGCACAGCTCCATCAAGAACTGTTGATAAATCAGTTGCTCTTTCCTACTTGCTCATTTTGTACATCATTTTGTATAAGCCTGGTGACCTATCATTCCTATTGAAGATTATAAAGGAACTACTTCATTTCTTCCTTTATATTCCCTCCCCTAGAAAGGGAGGGAGAAAACGCATAGGAGCCCAGTTCTTTTGTCCAAAACCAATCCACATCAGGACAGATAGGTAAGGTCACAACCAACCAGGTAAGGTTATGCTGTATCATTTTAATAACTGAAAAAGTAAATGTGTTTAAAAGTAAATTTTAAAAAACTGAAAGAAAAGATGCAGATACCAGAGAATCTTATACTGAACAAAGAATAAAAACATCATTCTTATCCTAATCCCATGTATAGGCACAGGCTGTTCAGGTAAATCCCTCTGTATACTACGTATGGGTTCTTAAATGAACCTACTGGTAAAAATTACTCAAATTAAGCCATACGCTCTTTCCCATTATAACCTACACTGGCTTTTATATGTCAATTTTCTATTTAACTTTCAAACGGCAATTACATGTGGCATTCATAAACACAACTGTGAACTGACAAATCCGTTTTTAATTTCACAGATGCCTACACTGGCTTCAGCACATTCTAAGTCTCCTTATTTGAATACCACTTGTATTTTGCACCCAACAGACGTCCTCACACGTGCACACAACCTGGAATGGGAAACTACCTCTACACAGGCCTCCAAGCAATACGGTCAGAACTAAGGTACGTGAACAGGTTGCCGATGCCCCCTCCCTGGAAGCATGCAAGGCCAGGCTGGATGGGGCTCTGAGCAACCTGGTCTGGTGCAACTTATAGCAAGGGGGTTGGAACTAGATCATCTCGAGGGTCCCTTCCAACCCAGACCATTCTATGACTCTATTAACTAGAATAAATCTGCTCTTCTTTCTTCTCATTCGTCTGCTAGATTTTGAAGATGGAATGCTGCAGAAAGCCACGTGGGAAGGGCCGGCAGCTCTGGCAGGAGGTCAGCATCACTGTGACACAGCGTGGCTGTGCTAACAGGGACACAGGCATGTGCCAGCAGCTGGATTTATGGGCGGGTAAGGGAATCCCCACCAATAGCTGTACCCGTGTCCTCTGTGGACAACCATCGAGCCGTTTAACGTCATCCCTGCGTACAAGTGAGACAGAAGGGATTTGGTCTATATCGGTCTAATCTCCTAATGAATAATTTCAAGCACTCCCTTATGGAAGAGGTCATCCGATCCACTGCTGTTGTTGGCTAGGAAGGTACGGTGCTACATCTGTGCTGCATGAGGCACCCTTTTAAAATAGTCCTTCACCTGTTGCCGTACTGAAACCATCCGCTGCGGCTCCAGCCACCGATAACTGCTGGGGACGCGAGAGCTCGAGCGGCATGGCAGCTTCACCCAAAAACAGAAGGCCCAACAGGAGAGCACGCAAAAAAAAATAGACAATCAAAAAACCAAAACAAACAGAAAAAAAACCAATCCCCCCCAAAACTATGCAGTCCTTCCCAACCCGGTTCCATTCAGCCTCCCGCTCTGCCCTGATCCCCGCTCTGATCACGGCGCAGTGACCGCTCTCCACGTCCCGCTCAACAACCGCTTCCTCAGCGCTCAGACCCCGGGCACGCCTCAGCCGAGAGCCGGCAGCGGAGCGGAGCGAGGCGAGAAACACCCGCCGCTTTCCATTACCTTCTCCGGCTCAGAGTCGCCCTCGCCCGCCATGCTGCGACAGCGCCGCGCCGGCCGCGCACCACCGAGAGCGGGCTGGGGCCGCGTAGAGCAGGCACGAGGAGCGGCCGCTCTAGCCGCCGCGTCTCTATGGTGCCCGCGCGGGGAGCGGGGGCGGGCGAGAGCGCCGGCGCCATTTTAGGTCTAGCGCTGAGATTCCAGCAAAATCCTTTGTTCGGTGAAATGGGTCACGGAGCAGGGGG
>JAOWBP010001760.1:24872723-24908573 GCA_028571105.1 Tragopan temminckii
CGTGCCGCCGGAATTCTTCGGGATCGCGCCGCAGACGGTGCCGACCGAGGACGACGTCGAACACATGAAGGCCGGTCGGATCGGCAGCGTTCGTTGGCCGCTCACCTGGGAGTCGGTGGAGCGGACCCCGAGCGGCGGCTACGACTGGACCGGCTTCGACCAGGTCGTTCGGAACGCCGCCCTCGGCCGGCTGCGGGTGATCTCGTGAGCGCCCGCGGTGGCTTCGTCACCGGCTTCCTGCTGGCTGCCGTCAGCGCTCGTGGTTGTTTGAGTCAGTTACAAAAGGCTTTTATTGAAGTGTGAGAACTTCTGGGAGCAGAGACGCACCAAATTCTCCAGCTGGAGACGTTTTGCTGCTAAAAGCTCTGCAGTTCTTGTTATTTAGTGCTAGCCTGAGTATCAGTGCAGAAAGAAACTCTACCAAGAGCCCATTCTCTGGGCTAACGCCTGCTCTGGGGAGCGCTGACGTGCCACGCTTTCTCCCTCTCTTTGGGCTCCCCTGTGTAGAAGTTCATGAGGTTTCCTCTTACAGCGCCTTGTGCGGTCAGGGAAAGCACCTCAGCACCAGACAGGCCAGCAGCTCAGAACAGCCAGCAGAGCAGGCCCTGGTGGTGCACTAACTTCTCTCTTCTGCTGCAGTCTCCAGTACTCGTCCCACATGGGAGCCCTCCTTTGCTACATCTGTTCTCGTTCAGGCAGGTGAGCTTCAGTTAGGTGATTTAGCAGCTGTGTGATCCCAGGTGCAGACTGATAACGCCAATTATTTTTAAAAATCTAGGAGTGGTGGCTGCAGAAGATGCTGCAGTAGGTTAATGGAGGAGGACTCCGTGAATAATTTTTGATTTGTTCTCCACCTAAGGGTGTTTGTTGTTGATTCTAGATGCAGAACTGAAAAAATGTGGTTGTTCAGGCATCTACAGGTAGGTGGGCAGAAGCAAAAGCCCTGGATACATGCACTGCTTGAGAGGTTCAGACAAAAGCCGTTTCAAAGCACTGAGTATGGACTCTGATCTCAAACCGTGCATTACAAGCTCTAATGATAATCTGTCTTTCAACTAGTATGCAAATTTCCAGTTTCTCCATCATACAGTAGAACATTTGCTCTGTTGTGCCACAACTGCTGCTTTTCATTGGACTTTGCGTGCATCACGCTGTGTGGGTGCAACTGAATGTAACCTAGAAGTTCAGCTTCATCACTCAAATCCGAGGTTCTGGCACAAGCCCAGTTCTATCAATAAACAGCAGTTTATGAGAGGTGGAAATGTTGGCTCCACCAAATAAGTTCTTTGAGATACTCACATTTGTAATAAATCTCAGGATTCAAAAGGTGACAGCAACTGCAACTTGAAGAGTCATCGCTGCCTGCCCAGAAAATTTGTTTCCAAGTTTGGTGCTAATAAGTCTCAGTATCAGGTCTTACTTACAATTTTAAACAGCTTCCTTGGGGAGATTTGAAATGCATGACAGCTCTGATACTTGCTTAAAGCAGAATATTAATGACTTGGAGGCCATCAGGGGACAGAGGGAATTGAAGGCATTTGTAGTAATAGTGACAAAGAATTAATAGACACAGCTAGCTACTGAGGCCCACAAACAAAACCACCAGGACTTCTCAAGTTTAGTGCATTTCTTTTCTAAAAATATTTCCAGTTCTTGTTTCCACTTCCTTGTCAAACTATAGGATCACTTCAGTGAAAAGTTCTGTTAAGAACATGTTGAATCCTTTATCTTTTCATATAGCAGCAGCACATAACAGCTTGTGTATTCTGCAGGATTTAAGGATTCATGCAGTACAGGAGGATGTCAGACATAGGGACTGCAGCTGTAATTCTGATGTTGTGCGTAATGCTCTTTTATATGCTCCTGGGATATGCCAGACTGCTGGAGAGTGTTTTTCTACTTGCTCTTGACAACTGTTGAGTATGATACAATGGAGAATTAAGACTGGGCATTTCCTCTGTATGATCTGGTTTCTGAGCTATTTTCTGTAGCATAATGTCGATGTCAGTCTCAGTGCTTACCTTGTGAGTCAGCATAAGAGGTACTGACTCTGGAAGGCACATACATTTCGAGCCTTGTTACAGTGTCTAGTTCTGGGAGATGTAACAGATAAGGGACACTCTAAACGGTCCTTACTACAACTTCCACTTCTTGCTGTTACCAACAGATCTACATCACTACATTTTAAATGCTTTTTCTTACTCTGAACACTACCAGAATGCTTTATTGTCTACCTGACAGGGGCACGTCTCCCTGTTAGCTTAGCTTAGCCCTTTTGCCTCAGGGTTCTTGCACAGGTGTTTAGCCTGTAGTTCCCTCGGTCCACTGGGAGCTTCCTTGAATCTCTCCATAATATAAAAGGAAGCCATTTGTGTTCAGATTTGAACCAAGATTCACAGTCTGTTGCAAATTAAGTGCCCTTAAATCTTGCCTTTGCTCAATACTCAAAACAAATTTATTACTCGCAAAAGACTTTCTTATTTGGATTTATTTGGAATGGATTTTTTTTTTCTATATTTCAAATATAAAGCATTTCATAGATTTTCTAGAAGCCTCTTTCATAGTTTCTGCCATGCTGCACTGCCTACTTTCATAAATCTTTATGTTCTCAGTAGAAAATCAATGCCTACTTATTAATACAATATTGATATGTGTTTCATAAGTAATAAAGGATGCATAAACGTATACTCACAAAGCAGGGCTGCATGGAGAAGTTTACAGTCGTTCTGTGCAGTGGGATGCATTGCAATGACAAGTCTGCAGCCAATTTCTGTCAAGTTCATAAATTCAAATACTGAAATTTGACAGAATCCCATTTTCTGTTACTCAGACACAATCAGCATTCTCCAAACTAAAGACATGTCTGAAAAATGAAACCAACAGTGAGACTCTCAAAGCACCAAGCCCTACCAATACCAATTTTTAAACAAAACAACAATGGAGCAGGAAAGTATTGGAGTAACAACAACCAGAGTCCTAGTATTAAAAGGAAAAAGACGTAAGCCTTTTCTCAACTCTTGTTGCCTCTGCAGGCACTCTGAAAAGCTATCAGCTGCTTGCTGTGCTGGGCTTGGTGGAGTCACTTCCCGGATAATGCTGTGCTGCATCCTGCATCTTGGGGCTGTGACCGAAGTCCCCAGCAAAGCTGGCTGCTGGGTGTCTCGCCCAGAGGAGCCATGCAGAGGGAGTCCATGGCAGCCTGAGTTGCTAGACTTGGCCCTAGCACGATGCCAGCAGTGCTTTCTCAAATGCCAAAGGCTGGCTGGAGATTTCAGGGGGTAAAGGAGTCCTTTCAAACATTCTTCAAAGGCTCTCCTGTCTCAGGAGCCAAGGAAAAATGTGTCTTCCGAAAGATCGCTCAGTAATCGTCTTTGGATAGAAGACAAGATTGCATTCATGGTATTAACAAACAATGTTATTACCAGGAGGAATATATACCAGAATGTGCCAAAGTTAAAAAACTGGCAAAGCAGTTGTTGGAGGGAAGCAAGTACAAAGATACTGCATGTGCTTCCTTCGCCCTAGGAGCCAGGGACTCAGGCGAGTGGTGCAGATGGTGTGCAAGAGGGGTAAGCAGAGATAACACAGTGAAGTGAACAGGTAGCCCTGAGAAACAAACACTGAAGTGTTTATATCATCACATTTTTATGTTAAATCCTTTCTTGCTGCAGGAATCATTTATAGCAGAACAGACCAACAAAGAGCAGGCATCACAGGCCCTAGCCTGTCGTAGCACTGAATGTGTAAATGCCCTACAAGAAACACTGAATAAAAGGCAGCAGGTATTTCTTTTCTGCCTCTCAGCAAAACTGCGGTGAATGTATCAGTGCTCAAATAGCGGAGAATTATATTAATGATAAGTAAAGACAAAGGCCTCACCCCAGTGTGTTCCTAAGATTTTCCTGACAGTAGGCACACCAGATCTATGAGCTTTTTCATCTGAAACTCTTTTTCAACACTTTTTCAAACATTTCATACATTTCCTTTACCACCAAGTTTGGGATTAAAAGTGAGCCTTACAGCACGCAGATTTCAAAAAATTTTAATGTTTCATTTTTCTCTTTGCTATACCACACTTCATGCTGATTTTACTCTTTATAAAGAAACTGGAGAGGGACGATGATGGACTGACTCATCTGCCAGCCGTTTCTCCTTACCTTTTTGTTACCTGCTTCTGGTTTCCTATTGCCTTGAAAGTCATGGGCTGGTCCCTGCATCACTCTCTTCAGCTTGCTAGCAGCTAAAGAGGCAGAGCCATGGCTAGAGCTGGCATCTCTGTGAATGCAAGTTAGTGGCCAAGAAAGGTACAGAGCCACCCTCTTTGCCCTTTCTTGCCCACCACAATGAATTTTCATGTAGCTTTTTCATGTTCTCCTGCTCTGACTACACAAATTACTCATAGGTAGAGTCCAAAGGGATTCATCACTAGACCCAAAGGACTGCAGTGTTTGTACCTGTTCACCAAGGGATGTTCAGACTTGAGAGCACAACTCTGAATGCTCAGTGCAGAATAATAGTAAGGCATGCCTGTTCCTCAGAGGGACGCCATGAGGCTGGTGCTTCTAGTGAGCTTGGTTTGCTTTGCAAAGAGCTTCACTCAGGTTTAAACAGATGAGTTTTGTCACTGAGCACAGAAGTCAGTGTGGGGTAGATGACTCCAAGCTCCCACAGCCTGACTGCATACCCAGGCTTGGCTAAATCATTGCCGCACTGTGTCAGGGCAGGCTTTAGGGAGTCTCAGGCTGTAGCACAGGCTGTGCTCTGTCCCTGGAAGCAGCACAAGCAAGGAGCAGCTGTGCTCAGCAGCATGTCCTTGCTCACTGCCTTCATGACGTGGCTCTTTTCTGAGCAATAATTATTCTGTCAAATACCATGACAGAAGGAAAACAATCCCATACCTTGGCAGCTACCGACACAAACGTGGTTTCTGAGTCTGGCTGGCAGCAACTGACAGGCAATTTTTCCTACTTGCTGGAAAGCTTTGGCAAGGTGGAACGCATTTTCCTGTGCTACCGAGTTTAACAGAAATGGGTTCTTTCATTCTTTAGAGATGGCTTGTCTACTTGTGAAAGTTCTATCAATTTAACATAAATAGAAGTTTAAACCGATTTAATAAAATCAGCATGACCTTCTTGGATGGTTATTTGGATTTAAAGCTGCCTTGTAGTCCTTCAGCCTGTGTCCATTTAGCTTGTACTTCTGTGTGAGCAGGTTCAAGTTCAACTAGAGTGAGCCAGTTTTAGGCGGTGGCAACATTCAGACATAAAGCTGCATTAGTTTGACAAGATCAATTTAATATAACAGTCATGACTGCAGTGTAGAAAGATGAATGCTTGGCAAAAAAAACTGTGCTGGTGGAAGAGGATGCAGAACCCTTAGTCTGCCCTAGTGCCTCACTGCTCCTTACTCACTCTTTCCCAGAGATTTATCTCACTTCTGATTCATCTGGATGTCTTTTATGCATAGAAAGTTCTTCAGAGTATTTACAATCTCCTTAATTTAAATTTGGTTATTTCACCTTGTCCATATTAAAGAAATGTTCACCCAAGCAATTAGTCATATTGACCATTTTAATATCTGACCTGCACTGAGGCAATTACATCAATTTACAATAAATAATTTTGTCCAAACCTCCTAGCACAGGCAAAGTGAGAGTCTGGATAGTGGATAATGCTGCAGGAATTCTTAAAGTCACAGTGCCAGAGGATGACCAAAAAGTCTTGAATGGCAGTGAGGTATTCAGTACAAAATGCTGCAGGGACAGCTAAGGCTGCTCTCTTCTGAAAATACAGAGCAATATTCCTGGATGAACATTGCTAGGTGAGGACCAGGTGTCATAATTGTAATGCTTACTTAGAAGCTTTAAGTGCCAATGAGTTCACACAGTTATTTCCATAATGAGACTGCAAACTGAAATAGGCTTTTGGTTGAGAAGAGTTGAAATCTGTGCCCTGGAGCTGTAAGATTCTGTGTCTGTGACCGTGCATGGAAGGGCATCATGCACTGCTGGGAACAGCTGGGGCTTCATTATTCTCTAGCAGGATCAGAGCAGAGCTGGGGAGGCAGCTGGAGGACAGGATGCCTTTTGGGTCCCAGAGACCCAGGTGATTTTGTATTGATCCGTGTTCTTGTTGCCAGCGGGAGGCGGATGTTTGCTGCATTGTTATTCACTTGTGAGTGTATGACAATTGTGTCTTTGCTAGGTGGAGGAGATGCTGTAAGCCTCTCAACTTTCAAGGTTGTTTACATACAAAGAAATGAATGAGCTAGTACCAGTGAGTGGAATACGTCAAGAAAAATGTAGCATTTCTGGAGCATAATAGGTTTTTAATCAGAAAAAGGAAGAGTGTAATGTTTCTGATTATTTTTTTTTTCCTAGGAAAAGCTGCATTCTGCCTCTCAGAGTGGTTTTGAAAGTAGATGTAAGGATCTCTGGAAAGGAATATATGCAAGGATGTTTTGTTCAGGGAACCTTCATTATATTTGGGCTTTGAGATGATGTAGTTATCAGGAAGAAAACATTTTCATTGCTAAAAAGGATGAAGAAAGCTCCAGAGGGCCTGGAAGGAGTACTGCCAAAATTAATAACATTGAAATTGTCCTGCTGTTTGAATCAATCTGGAAAAGAATGGGCAGCCAGGCCAATATGGCAACTTCAGAATTGCTAACTGCCACACAAATAACAATGTACAAACAATCGCAATGGAATGAAGGCTACAGGCTTGTAGGCTTCTCCAAGGGAAGGTCCTGATGGCATTCAGAAACCTGGTAAGAGGTGTGTGTGTTTCCTTGTGCGTTTCTGTATTTACCATTTTCAGTGCTGAAATAAAAACACATATTTCTTCTCCTAAGTTGAACTGTTTACTATTAAGGAATGCCTACCTGCCTAGACACCTAATTCTCTTTTTGTCTATAGCATACTAATGAAACAAAACTGGGGTTAACTAGGCACTACAGTTGTATTCAGATTCACTAAGGAGATATTAAAACTTTCAGAAGTGAAACAAGAAATCATTACAGATACATACAGTACTTATTTTACACATCTCTTAATTTTAAGCACTACAAATAATGATTCTGTAAACCAGTCTTGAATAATGGTCCATTCACACTCCTTTGTGCAAATGGGCCAAAGAGATGCTTTTTTAATGGGCCACATAATTGAAGTCAACTAAGTACACTCAACATCCTATATATTCAAGACAGTTCTCTCTCAGACATATTCTCTCTGAGCTTTGGTTACATGGAATAGTGTTAACAGCAATCCTTAAAACTCAAGAACCTTACCACTCTTGTCTTTATAAATGAGGATCACTTGCACACATCACAAAGATTTTTTTTTTTTTTTCTGGAACAAAAGTCTAATCCTAAAATTCTTCTGAATGCCATCATCAAGCAGGTATGTAGTTGCTTTCTTTTAAATAGGGTCTTCATTTTCTAATTCATAATAATTGCCAAAAAGCTAGGGCCAAGACATGACATTTTAATGCCACTTGTTTGCAGGTGCACTTTGACATCACATCTGTAGCAAGAAAGGGCATCTTCCTTCTCAGACCCATTTTCTTTTTAGGGTCTTAAAAATGTCAGTAAGAGGAATAAATATGAAGGATCTGTCCTAAGGAACTCTGCTTACAAGGAAGTAACTTTCTTTGACCCCTGGATTGGCAAACACAGACCTTGCCAAGAAAGTGGAACACAAAGCCCCAATTAATGAGTAATTGAAGGACTGTTCTGCAAAAGTGGAAACTATTTCTAATCTATGTATGTAGCAGTGCGTGGCAGCTCTACAGACTTTTGTAATTAGCAGGCATCTAAAGTATGCTGTTGACGCCACCAGAACTCCTGCAGAGTGTGGCATTTTCTCCAGGAGGAAGATGGCAGTCAAAGGTATGTTTGTGCATGTGAGCATTCGACCCAAAGAAGTGCCTGCTGAAGAAGGCACAGCTTGCTCCTTGTTCTTTCAGTATAGGAAATAACAATGTCCTTTGAATTGAACCAGTGTGATACAGATCAGATATGCTGAGACAGCAGTTTGGCATTGCTGGTTTGTTAACTGCACAGGTCTGGCACATCACAGCAATCGGGACAGGCAAAGACAACTCAAAGAAACAGAAGTAACAAAAGCCAAGGTTTTCACGGCAGTGAGGAGAGAGATCTACACAATATCATGAAATCTGGCAGGTTAACCATACTGCCCTGTTGTGCCTCTGGTAGAAAATTTGTCTCCAGAAAACTGCTCTCCTTGATCAGTTGGGATCGACGATGGCCATTTCTGAACAAAGTTATTTAATCCACCCGCTACCTGAAAAATGTCATGCAAACAGAATGTTATCTGTTGTTTTGAAACAACTATTGTTAGGCTTGAAGATTTCATCAGCAGAACAGACTTTTAGTGCACAAGTTTATACCTTATGGTCTATATCCAGCATAACAAAAGGAAAGTGAAGTCAATGGTCTCAGCTCGGTGCACATAAGTGCTGGGCAAACAGCAACTTATTCCAATAAAGAAAGGAGAAGAATGTTCCTCTGTTGCCCTTTTTATTATCCTTGTTATGAATTTTCATTGCCGAAAGGTAAGTTACAAAGTTAAATTTTAGCAGTGATGAATGCATTGTTTCTTCTCATGCTTCTTGATATACATTCACTGGCTGATTCATAGATCTGGTTCTCTGCCAGCTGTTCAAAAGGCCAGGCAAGCTCTGTGTGTGTGTGTGTGTGTGTGTGTGTGTGTGTGTGTGTACACCTGTCTTTTCCCCATCACTGTTCATCTGTCTTTTCTAATGATATACCTCATAGACCTCACTGATTATGGAAATGTGAATCATGTTTGAACAGCAGATATCAGAATTTGGCTTCCAACAAAGGTCAATATGACACATATTAACCGTGATTAGAAAGGCACGCTGTAGCCTTCCAGTGCTACTTGCTTTCAGATTGTTCTTATTATTTTGTAAGCTATTGCCAGAAATGAGGAAGGCAGATTATTTCATGTTTCTTACTTAAATGAGAACTGAGTGCAAGTTTGACTGTAAGTTCTAAAACCAGGGCATTCACAAATTCAAAAATGTGGCAACACTATAAGAGATATTACAAATTCTTTAACCCAGATAGTTTCTCGTAGATGTCAGTGAGAACATATTTTGTAAAATAAAATAAAAAACTGTTTGTAGAATAAATGTCTGTGGACAGAGTAATACATATATTTTTGCCCCTGAAGGGTTCTTAAGTTAACATTTTTTCCCTCTTATCTGAATTTCCTTACAGATTCATTCCTTTTACTGACATTTCCATGACTACTCATCTCTAAAAAGATGCAATGGTAGGCCAGGAAGGCACTGTTTCTCTGCATGCCTGGCTTTGAATGTAGGTGTTGGTTCTTCCCATTTTGTACAGATCTTATTCTGCAAGTCCTTTCCACTTAATTGGACTTTACTCCCCATCTTGATTAGTGTATGAAGAACTTGTTCTCTGAATTTAAATGTTTTTCCTGAGCTCATCTCTTTGTAAACTGTGATTGATATCAGCTCTGCTGGGAGTGAACTCTGCATGTAAAAGAAGTAAAGGTTCAACATATCCATCATAGATCTTTTTCTAACTTCTACATTTTTCTCAAAATGTCCTGAGTTTATCATTCATCATTTCCCCATTGTGACTCTACTGCTGTAAAACCTTTGCTTCTTCAGAGAGAACTACTAGCAGACATCCAGAAACTGCAACTTTATGATACAATACTTTGCCAGAAGGCAGTGTATCCCTTCTTGTTTGAGAAGGTACAAAGAAAAATAAAAAGTTTCAGTTATTTATCTGAGAAATGCAATGTTTCAGTCATTTATGTGAGAAAAAAAAAAAAAACAAAGAACACATTTCCACGTGTCCCCTTTTTTTGTGGTCTCTCAGTTCTACCCAAATGGACCAGAAGATTCCTGTGAAAACACAAATGTTGCCAGTAGGAAATGAAGAGGAAGAACCTCTGTCTTCACTTGGTGTAAAAGCAATGATTATGTGCTATGAACAGCTCCTTATATCTGTTTCCAGCACATTTTTATAGATGCTATCAGTATATGTACTAGGTGTGACATCAAAAACAAACCTGTCTTGGTAAAGGAGCAACAGAGGAAACTCATAACTTGTTTATAGAAATTGTGAGTAACTATAAATAAATAAAATGATAGAACTACAAAAAAAGAGTGTGTACCTGGTTTTATCAACACCCTACTCTACCTTGCATTTTATGTGTTCTTAAATCAGATAGCATTTGTTGTTAGAGCACACATTGTCATGAAACTACTCCCAATCTGAGCTTCATAGTGTTTCTGTAATAGAAAAGGAGGAAGAAAGTAGCAATGCATTGTGGCTCTAGATGAGGAAGCATCGGAAGAAACTCTCTATAAAAACAAACTACATTCAAACAACTAAACCTCAGAATCAAGACAGCCTCTGTAAATCGAATGAAAGCTATCTTGAGCAGCTATGTCTTGCAATGTCCTCTGACTCTGGTGGAGCAGGACAGCTTACTCTCCCTCTCTCCTTTCCTCCCTCCCTCTGGAGGAGGTAAAGCCCTCTATTTTCAGTGTTCTGCTTCCCACTAGTCATAAAACTTTGTCAGGTAGCTCTTCCCTGACAATCTCATCAGTTGACAGTAAAACACTGCATCTAGCTTAACAAACTCTGAGAGTTTGATGAAGCCCAAAGAACTAGAAATAAGTTCTCGACTTTCAATCAAATCTGAGCTGAATTTTAATGCAACTCTTAGTTTGGGGGAGCACTGAAGAATGACATTGCTTCTCAAGGCAGTAACTTACCACAGTATGAAAGCTGGCTACTGATGGGTTTCTCAGTTTTGTCTCTGCAATATTAAGTGCAGCTTCACTGTGCAAACAGAAACTGTTGATTTTTTCTTCAGTGTGTTACTATAAATTAAAATGAAGTTAAAATTCAGCATTTGCTACTAGCTTCCACCTGGATTCTACCACATCCTTAGTATTCCATCTCTGTAAAACTTAAACTACTATAATGCATAAAACTTGGACAACTTGCAAATGTCAGAGACCTCAGACAGCTTTAAATGCTGCAGGTCCATTCTAAGATTGCATCTCTGGAAGCCTGAGAACTCCACTCAAGTTATGTTAATCACAAGGCTGGTCTCTAGAGGAAGTTATGGCTACAAACCTTAACATGAAGCTCTGAAGGATACTGCTACCTTGACAGGAAAGAGACTGCTATTGGCAGGAAATAATACAAGTCTTTCCTCTGCCTGAAAGAATTTTTAGAATTTAAGAACTTTTAGTGAGAACTACTGGTGATAGGTGGATGGTTGGACTGGATGACCTTGTAGGTCTTTTCCAACCTTGGTGTTTCTGTGATTCTGTGAATCTTATTTCATATTGTCTCCTTTCATGCTATCGTTAGGGCAGGTATTTGGAACAGGAGGGCCTGTTCTAAAACAGCTTCTGAAAGGAATAATTACAGTCTAGGATAAAAGAAAATTTTTAATATATGAAGTCACAGAAACAATATGTGTGTGTTCTTATGGCTGCAGTGTTTCCAAGATAATGGCAGGAAAAAGTAATTTTAAGCCCCCAGTAGCAGTAGCATCCCTCCATTTGATCTTTTGTAGTCTGAAAAATATGGGAAAGTTCTGTCTCCTAACTCTTGCTGAATCTTGTTTACATTAATACAGACAAGAATTAACTACCCACTCCCATGGTTTTATGTTTCTGGTCATTTCAGTGGCACAACTTGCATGCTGGTTGTACATCTGTTAGATCTTTCACAGATGAGACTTCTTTTACAGAGACTAAAAGGTTTTTACAGTGCCTTGTAAGCCAGTACATCACTATTTCTGAAGCTCTTCTGCAGACAGAATTCCCTTTGAAATCAAAGGGAGTTCTGTCTGAATAAGGACTTCAGGATTCAGGCCTCAGGATATAAATGCTGTGATCAATCTTTTGAGCATGATGAATAACATTTTTTTGGCTTCCAGAACTATATTAAGCCAAATAATAGTCCCACAATTCAAAATGGGTTAAACAGGAGAATCTGCTTTGTTTCAACCTACATCTTTCTTTAGCTTTTAAATCAGCCTAGTCCCCACACCTCATACTGATGTGCCCTAAACCTCCTCCAACAGTAAGACCAAATGTTTCAACAGTTACTTTTACAATCAAGCCTATCACAGCATGAGCATATCACACTATGAAACAGAGCTGTGTTCAATGAAAACAAACATACTTGCTGCACACTGACCTGTTTAAAAGTTGTGACCTGAGTGTACAGTCTGAAACAAAAGGCCTGAAGGCTAAGAACTTTGTGATATGGCAGGGAGGTTTGTAGGCACTGATTTTGATCAGAACATCATAGTAACAGACATTGCACAAACATCAGAGTTAGTGATACAAAAAGTTGACAGTTCAGGTAGATAAGATAGGTATTCCATGTCTCTTTGTAATTACTCTGACTTTATAGATGGAAAGTTCAGCTAGGGAGAGATTATATGACTTACCCAATACCTCTTACAATGTCTAACATGAAAACTGGCTGCCAAGTTAATGCCTTACTATTGAGACTACGTTCCCCACTTTTACACAATGACAACAGTGTGTTACAGAACTTAGAAAATCATAGCTTCCCCTTTCCAGTCCCAGCCCTGACTGGCCTCCAGCACCCCCAGCCAAGCTTGCCCTGAAACTAAATGCCTCAGTCCTTCTCCTTACTATTGACAAGTTTTGCCAGTGCTGATTTCAGGGGCAACAAATCCAGTGATATATGACATCCTGAGATCAGCAGCTGATACTGTCTTAATAATTGTTGTCAGACAAGCAGTAAGGCATTTGCTGTGTGAAGGAGAGCAAAAGGCAGCAGATCTCCCCATGGGTCAGGACTGGTCAGCATATCAGGCTCTTCACTCCCCTCAGAAGGAACTCATCCATTACAACAACCCATATTTAATTAGAAGAATCTGACAAATGGCTCCACAGATTATAAAATCGTGTCACAATTCAGGTTGGAAGGGACTTCCCGAGGTCCCTTGTCCAACCCCTGTTCAACCCCTGTCCAACCCCTGTCCAACTCCTGTTCAACTGCAATCAGATCAGGCTGCTCAGGGCTTTATCCTTTTGGTCAGGGCTTTGTACTTTTCAATCTTAAAAACACCCACAGACAGAGACTACATAACCTCCCTGGGCAGCTTGTTCCACTACCTGGCTGTCCTCAGAATAAAAAACCTTTCTCTGTCCCTTGCTCTCGTCTTCTCCCCCGCCAGACCCAGCATGTCAGGAAACATGCTTCCCCTTCCACAACAGCTACTTGCTGTTATCTCTCAGTCCCTAACTTCAAATACCATTCTGGTATATATTACAGTGGGAGAACGTTGAAGCCCTCTGCTGTGAGCAGAGATAAAGCATTGCAAACCAACAGCTATGAAGCTGACGATGGAAACATATGAAACAATATACTACCTGGAATACAAGCAGCTGGACTCCAAACTACCAGTTCAGCTTCTAGAAGAGTTTCTCTGCACTATCAGCAAGACTGGGGAGAAGGTCTCCCTATATACAAGATCTGCTCTGACACAGCTGAATAATCTACCTCATGTTTTGAACAAGTAGGGTCTTGTCCATCTTATAACTTGTAGCAGTGGTGTAAACAGCCTGCTGATTCAGTTATATTTGTAGATGGTTTCCAGCATTTGCTTCTTTGATTTCTTCTTGTTCTCTACTTTTTTTCCTTTTCATATCTAGGTAATGAGTTCCCTCTCCCTCCCACAACTAGGTCAAAAAGCCTCTGATTTCCTCAGTTTCTGCAAAGCTTTGGCTCTACTTCCTTGTGTGGATCTAGTCCAGGTGCTAGGCTGGTTTCTCCCCAGAGGCTTCCTGGCACAATCCACTCCTCTATCTCGGTTCCCGATCTTGAGGGAAGAGGGAAAACAGCCAGTATGGACAGGCAGAAGTGTAGCAAGAGACAGCTCACAACCACTCAGCAGCACGAAGTTAAATTTGTCTACCTCAAAGATGAGGATGAATTTCTCCCCCTGAATTTAAAATTTAAAAACAAATTGTTTATTTAGTGATAACAAAATCGTTCCCTAAGCTTCCCTCTGACCAGCAGTCCCTAGGGTACAGGACCCTGCTCATCCCCAGCATGCACAGAGAGCCCAACCTGGGACTTTCAGGCAGCCCAGCACTACTATGGGGAGCAGCTGAGCACAGTATGGGCCAGGACAGCATGGAAGACAAGTGCAATGGAAGAATTAATACTAATTGGCTACTCTCCAGGGAACCCATGGGGCAACTCCTTTACAAGTCAATCAGGTTACTGCTAGGTGATCTTAGCTGACAGGGAGTGCTCTGCTCTTAGGACCTTACAGAGATTGAGACTGTATTTCGACCCTTCCTTCATCCACAGTTTGGAAACTGCAAGTTACTGAATTTGGTTGCTTATGCCCAAAGTCAAGACTGCAATTTGCTTCTATTTGTTGTACTTACACATTATCTTTTTGGAGGAGTAATATCCTGCAAAAAGGCCAGAGGAGCACCCTCTTCCTTTGCATTTGAGACTGTATGATAAAAGTTACATATCTATCACCAAAGGATGTAAGGATCCTGTCTTTGCTAGGAATTGTAACTGCGTTGCACATGGGCATCCTGATTTGATGCACTTGTAGCTGAGGTGGCCTCTGGGGTAGCACCACCAGACACAAATTGTGCTCTCTGGAGCACTGTGAGCTACAAAATGATTTCCTGAAATGAGCATCTTTCTGCTGACATCCAAGATGAGGCTGACAGTGGCTCCCAGACTGCAGAATATGAAAGAAACTTGTATTCATGCCAGCTGTATTAGAGATCTAGTACAACACACCATGTATCAAATGGAAGAAGGATTCACCTAGGGAAAATAATTGCAGCTTCCAAAGAGAGATTAACGAAGACTAATAATTTTTTAATGGATCTTTGCTGCTCTTACTTTAATCTTCAAAAATCTTCATACATTATAACCCTGTGATTACCTTTGTTTTTCATTCTTACTGAGAAAGAAATTAAATACATAGTAAATGTATTAACAAGAGTGTATTGCATAGTGCCATAGTGATTCCCACATGGAAATAAAGCTAAGATCTAGGCAAATGTTTACTTGTATTAACACTCTGCTTCCTTACTGTTTAAGAAGAGGTCAGTGGAATACAACTCAGGATACAGAAATAAAAAGAGAATTTAAAAATGATCTCTTTCTAAAGATTGCCATCACCACATTAAATTAAGCTAATCTTTTCTTTATGAAGCATAGCAGCTCTCTTGCTCTTGTGTCTGAGAACACTTTGAGTTTCCAGCTCACCTGGGTAGAACAAAAGATATAAAAAATGAAGACTCCATTGCCTTGTGCTCAGCTCTGCCACCAGAAGGGTATAAAGGAGAGAAGGCATTTAATGTCTCTGTGTGTCAGTTTTCCCCAGCTTTCATCAGCTTATGAAGTCTGATGATGACAGAGCTGGGATACAGAGTATATGCAGGAGTGATATAATACTGTACAGGAAGAACCTAAACATGACAGAAATTAGAAGAACAGAAATGGGGCATAAGGTGTGGAGCACAAAGTGCAGATGCTGCCCTAGTGGACCAGACCACAGATCTTCTCCAACAAGCTAAAACCTCTGCAGCAAATGCTCATCAGCTGTTAGAACACAAAGTACACAGAAGGAACTCAAGGGGAAAGAAGTGAAAGTCATGTTAAAGGCCAACAGTACAGTAGCAATCAAGAAAATGCTAAAGAAGAGCAGTGAGGTCTGCAGCTGTCTTCCAGGAAAAGCACTGGAGAAAAGTATTCTACACTAACATCTTTCAAAAGATGATTCTTTATCCATTTATGAAAATCAAATTCCAGTCCTACGTTCCTAAATTTTTAACAATTCAAGCTCCTGATTTTCAAACTGATTATGAAACGGGATCTGTTTATGGCTTATAGTAACAGAAATGTTCTCAAGTATTATTTTGTTTGAAAATGTGATTCTAGTGATGGTTTGAGTGTTAACTACATGTTTAAAATGGAAGCAAAGTGCCGTATGCCAGTGGATGAGTAACACTCAACGGAACTAACTGGTCCAGTTTAATTGCCCATGGTAAACAAAATGCAAGCATTTGGTAAGACGTACAAATGGCAGAAAATTTAATTCACCTGTGATATTATTTCAAATGTAGCAATCAATGCCTCATTAGTTAAACACAAACAGGGATCACATTTAAATACAAAAGCTTTATCATAGTAGCATGCCCTCACAATTCCAGTCATATTAAAATACACACTTACCTACTTATCATCTGCTTTCCCAGGTCTCACTTTTCCGTTACTTTTGCAGCAGCAATTGTAAAGTCATTTCTGGACTCCATTATTTTTCCTGTTATTTTTCAAACCAAATTCCATGATTTCTTTTCCAGATCTTACATGCTATTTCTGTCAAGAACTCTTTTTCCAAGTGTGAATAGATTTCAGTATATAGACAGAATCTAAGGAAATATAACCACACAGATTTTATTTTAATTATAAGCACAAGGTCACACACTGTGTTTTGTTATACTTGAAATTTCAACCAACTGCTAAGCTACATTGCTGTTACCAAAAGGCACCTCAGAGTCTACCGTGGAAGGTCATCAGCTTCATCTACTATCATCACTGAAATGTAGTCTCTGTAATGAACTGCATTTGTTTCTGGATCTAGAGCACTGGAGAGCATCTCTTCCATTTCTTCTTCAGTAAACGGTTCACCTGAAAAAGAAAGGAAAGTAACACTTTGTCTTGGTAATTATTCTTTTCAGGGCTGACAAATCACCACTTCTCTCTTGTAAGGATATTTTTTCAGTGTTTATGCGGAGGTAAAAAGAATCCAATTCCTTCACTTCTGCAAATGCAGAAGTCCTGCATGCCAAGCCAGCTAGTTTAAGAAAGAAGACAGAGAGCTTGGATCTTCTGATCCACATTTAATTCACAAGCTCCAAAACACCCAGTCTTGCACAAGGCATGCTTGTCATTTTGTATTTGAGGCAGGCAGGCATGAATCAGCCATGCAAGAAAAGCAGGCTCTTCAAGGGATATTGAGAATTACATGATATACAATTTAAATCTGGTCTTTGAATCTCTTTGTTTGCATAGGGCACTAGAATTAAGATCAAGATAATGCAGGAATGAATAAGTACTGAAATTACCTGAAACACTTGGAAATCTAAAATGAAGTTTTAGAGGGAGGAAAAAAGGAGTCACATCTTTAGGAAGCACAAAAATGTGCACAAAATCACAAAATATTCACACAAGACTAAATTATGACTCTATAACAATAAGATCTTATAATAACTGCAAAAAGGCAGATATATGTTCTTTCCCTGCATTATTCACCAGGGAAATGTTCTAGTCTGTAGGCACTCATAAAGGCAACAGGATTGCTTGAAGATGGTGTACCTACTCCTGCAAGTTTTGGCTTGAAGAGTTAGGACCACAAGGTGCCATATACACGTGTAATGTTTATTTACTTAAACAGTGATATTATAAAAATCATATTACCTTCTTCAGTCATATGTTTTACCAGCTCCTCTTTAGTAATGTATCCACTTTTATTCTCATCTAAAGCCTTTAAATAAAAGGGATAAAACTGTTGTGCTTTTAATCATATTATATCAAGAATCAGCTACTTTTTTCCAGCAATTAAGTACCTGAGTATTTAGTTACAGACCTCAAACGCATGTAGAAGAACATCTTCCGGAATAGGCCTGTAGCTGAAACCATTGAATCAGAAAAGTTAAGAGTTAAAGTTTGTAAGGCTGCTGTACCATTCTGAAATAAAAAAATACGAGTACTAGAAAGGAAAAAACTACTTCATAGTTTGTCTATCAAACATTTAATTCCAGTTAGACTTTATGGAACTTTCCATATCTTCACCCCCTGTGCCTTTTCATTGTATTCCTGTTTCATTCTCCTTGTGCTAAGAAGCCAGATGAATTGCTTTTGCATGTCTGAGCTGGCTGAGTGAGTTAGTAGGAATCAATAGTTGCTGAATCACTCCACATAGCAAATGCAGGGAACAGAAAATTGCCAAACCAAGAAAACAAAGTTTTGTCCAGGTAGGCTGGTAGTTAAGCAACTGATCACCTAGTGGGACTTTGACAGTCTACTGAGCTGACAATAGGCAACAGTTTCACAGAGAAAGCAGCACTGGGCGCATGTGTGTGCCAATAAGTGCACCTGATTTCACAGCTTTCATTTTAAAATGCTTGGTTGTTTCATCCAGACCTACTTCACTCTTTCACTATCTAAAAACCAAATTGCTCTTTATGATTCAGATCTCACGTGCCCTTGGATAAGTGAACTATAGACATGGCACCAAAAGATAAACGTGAGTCTCAACAAGCCTGAGCGAGCCTGGAAAAGTGTGTGTTCTTGTGTGTGTGTTTGTGTTGATGGGGTGAAGGAGGAGGAGGAGAGAGCCCAGGGCAGCAAGGCATCACTTTGCGAAGGGCTGAACATCAGTGTGAAGCCAGAAACAGGCCATGAAGGCCAGAGAAGGCAAAGGTGCAGAAGTGCAGAAGACTGGGAAGGCAAATGCACTTGTGCCAGCATGCTGGAACCAAACACCACTGATTGGTCCCTGTCCAGGCACGGACTCAACACAGCCCCAGGGAGTGCCCTGTACCTCAGGATGCTGTGAGACAGTTAAGGGAAATCCCATAGCTGTTTCATGTGTAGAACACCAAAAGAGCTCCATGTACAAAATAGCTTCTGAGTTTTGGACAAGACTAAGTCTCCCCAAACCCCTAGTTACTACCTTTAAAAAGATAAACTCCCCGTAGGTAAGATTGTTTTTTAGTGCAAAATATCAAAATAGCACAAGTTCCTGTGTACATCTAAAGATTTGAATGTACCTTTCAGTAATGAACAGCACTCTTTTTCCAGACTTGTAGATCAGTAAATATTTTAGATCAGCATAGTGCTGGTTGTGTATATTCAACAGTACCTGGCAGTCACTTTGAGACATGAACATGAAGCAGATTTATCCAACTTATTAAAAATACACTTTAACAGACTGTGCTTCTCAGCAACTGTAACTCAGATAAAGTAATGGCTGTGACCTTATTTGTATATAAAATATTTTCAGAGTTGAAATAGCAAAGTAATTCTGATTCACATTAAAAATACAATAGCTAGACGTTATCACAATTCATTATTATAAGCTGATATTATTTGTACCAATAGTACAACACAATTTTATGTAGACCACATCATTTTGAAATAAAATCTCACTACCTGCCTTAATTTTTAAAAAAATCTGTATTCCTTCGAGTTACATAAAATTACTGCAGATACATTCATTCAGAATCAACTATGGAATAAATTAAAGACCCAGTTTACATTACCTTCTGTCAAGTAATACTTTTGTCATCACTGGAAGAAATTTTTCTAGATGAACATATCCAGTTGGTTCTTCTTCTTCTACCTAAAAAGAAGACTTAAGCGTGGTAGGTTATATGAATCATTAGCAAACTAATAGAACAATTAGAAAATTGAGGTCATCTGAGTCCTGCAATAAAATTACAGATTTAGACTTCAAGTATTTATATGAAGTTTTATAATGTCATATGGCACCCTAACATATGCCTGAAATACTTGTGCTCAAATAGAAAGAAATTAAAGGAAGAAATAATCTCCCAGACAAAACACATGCCTGCTATTTCAGAAACTTTCAACAACTCAATATTGCCCTCTTGTGCTTAGAAACCATTCGTGCAAAAGAACTGGACGCCTAACTGATCTTCCACAATAACTCAGCAGAGGTTTAAAAATTCAGACCGCAATTACATTAGTGAAGGCAGGTATGACCTGGAGCATCCCCAGGATGTGCAACATGATCATCCATCACAGCACACTGTCAGCACATTCCCCAGCGTGGTTTTGGCCTATGCCATCAAAACTTTGCCCAACAGCTACCAGGTCCAGTTTGGGCGTTGGGTCTGTGGGCACTTCTCCCCAGCAGCCATTTTGTACAGCCGCCCAGCATAAAACATTTACTAGCATACACATGGGCTGCTCTCTGCCAGTTGGCTTCAGTACCCGAGGATATTTCTGGGCACGTTTAATGTGCTAATTTGGACATAGCCCCAGTCTAGTACATCTCAAGGATGGAATTTGTTGCCTCCACATGTTTTGTAGCCAGAGAGAGTCATGAAGAGAAGGTCCAGAAAAGCAGACAGATGGAGTCAGGGCAGTCTGAAACAGTCATAAGGCAGTCCATAAATTACTGCATGAAGAAAAGCATCCCTTTGCCTCTCAAATAAATTAACAGATTAGTCCCAAAACATCATGGACTTCTAGTAGCATTCTGATGGCATTCCTACATGGTAAAAGACTGCTCCCTACAACTCGGATGCACCTCTTCCCTAAAAGTGGGAAGTTTTATCTCCAAACAGAGCTCTTAATGGAGCTAGTTTGCTTCTGTCTGTGTTGAAACTGGATGCTTGAACTGTAGTTTCGCAGTCACACAGCTCAGGTTGAAAGCAGACTCAAATAGGCACTGATTTGAATCTCCTAACTGAGTCAGGGAGATACAAAGCTATAGATCTTCCTCCTGGGAGCTGGGTCAGAGCGTAGGGTGTTGTCTAACAGATTAAGTTGCTTAAATGTAGAACTGCATAAGAACTTTGAGAGCTATCTGTACACAGAATGTATTAGGGAACATCTGTGCTTAAACTTGTATTAGTTCAAAAGTCCACAGACTGAAAATGAGATATAATAGCTATGTATAAGAAATATATATGTCTTACATTAAACAGAACAACAAAAAACAAGGACCCAGAACATCCATGAAGATGGTAAGTATATAAACTATATTTAAGAGCCAAAAACCATTCACTCTGCTCATCCAAAAAGTTCAATATTATCATAATTTTCATAAAAGAAGAACTCACCAACAATGAACTCTCAACATAACAAATACCTGTGAAAGTGTCAACTCTCACTGACAAATGTCATCCAGATTTGTCTTTTTTTTTTTGGTGTGCTGTTTGTACTTTGCATCCAGAATGCAGTTTGTGAAGAACTTCCTGACAACAGACCTAGACCTCTGAGGTAGTAAGAAACCTCAACTCCCTCTGACCTTCTAGAAAAGCTGCCATTCCAGTGGCTGTACAGGCCCAGCAATGTCTTCAACTGCTAAAATTAATCCTATTTCTAATATTAAATAGATATGAGAGTAAACTGAATGTATTAACTTCACCTAAGTCTGTAAGTACCTAGATTTAATTTTTTTCACAGTGGCTGTTAAAATAACAGCACTTGCTTGCTCAAATTCCACGGGTGTTGCTCTGTTCCCTTTTTTGGGTACATCCACAGCTCCCATAACAGATGTACTGTAGCATTCATTCTGTCTCATTATCTCCATCACCTCCCTGGGCAACCTGTTTCAATATCTCATCACACTTTCTGAGAAGAAATTCTTCTTAATATCCAACCTGAACCTCCTCTGGCACAGCATGAGGCCAATCGCTCTCATGCTATCGCTGTTACCTGGGAAAAGAGGCTGACACCCATCTCGCTACAAACTCCTGTCAGGGAGTTGTGGAGAGGTAGTGAAAAACAGAAATGATCCACAGCTTAAAAAGGGCAAAAATACTGGAGAAGTAGCTTGATGAGAAACTGGCCACCAGAGGATTTTTTTACTTTATCTAGATTAAGTTAAAGTGGTATTACCATAGTCAGTGGTAATTGTACCTTATATAAATTCAGATAACTTGATATTAGTGATTAGCATAATATACTGAGGATTACACAGGAAGACAGTCTTCTTCTGGTACTGAACCTACGTCAGGGTTTCATTTACAAACGCTATGAAAACTTTAATTTCCTACCTGTACAAACAATCAAACAAATTGCATATGTTATGTCATTGCATTTCAAGAACTTTCCTTCTCATAGCTGCATTGCACTGTACATTGTTACATTACTTATCTCAAATTTTCAGTTATGCTAAAAACTGGGGGGAAAAAAGTTGGTAGAAAGAGGCAAGACTTTAACTGTCCAGGTTCCTCTGGACTGGAGGGGAGATGTTCACTGCAGAGGAGTTGGACTTCATGACCATCAAAGGTTCCCTCCAGCTTCCCTCCAGATTCTGTAATTCTATATCAAAGCATCCCCTTCTTAAATCTGTATCCTGAGTCAGTTACATTGTCCATTTACTGTAAACAAAAATCTCTGTTGGACAGTAAAAATATCTTTACTAAGCACCACAGTCTTTCCCCTTTATCTTGTTTGTCAATGGAAGCTAAAATAATCTACTACTGACAGTAGAGAACGACAGCAGACAGAATGCAGCATCACGTTAAAAGATCTTTCCCCTCCAACTGTTACTTGCACTTCATTATCTAAAGCAGTTAGCACTGCTAGACCTAAGACTTTGCACAAGATCTCTCTCATTAAATTCTGATCTACATGAGATGGAACAAATACTGAGAAGAGACAGGCACATAATCATACGAAGAAAAGAGAGAGACTCTCAGCATCCTGACTGTCCTGGTTTTACCTGGGCTAGAGTTAATTTGATGCCATGTTTTGTCTTTAGGAGAAAAACAAAGTTGATAACACACCAGTGTTGTACTTGATGCTGAGCAGTACTGCATATAGCCAAGGATGTTGCAGCTTCTTCAATGATGGGGCTTTGAGTGTACAAGGAGCTGTGAGGGGACAGAATCAGGACAGCAGACTTAAACTGGCCACTGGGATATTCCATATCATATGATGACATGCTAAACAATAAAAGTGGGGAAGTTGGCCAGACGATCAGTGTCCAGCTGGGGACTGGCTGGGCATCAGTTGGTAAGTGTGAACAACTGCTTGTGCATTACTTGTTTTGTAAGTATTGATAGATATTATTATCATTACTATTATTTTTCCCCTCCTTTTCTGTATTAGTTTTTATCTCAACCCACAAATTCTACTTTTTTATTATTCTCTCCCCCATCCCACTGGACAGCTGAGTGGTGCTTAGCTGCCTGCTGGGTTAAACCATGACACTGGTACATACACGAAAAAAGAGAAGATTCCTCTCCTACTTTTCAGCTCCAGAACCGTCCATTCCTTAAGGAATACTACTTTTCAAAAACCATGCAAGGTCTTTTTCCCAGTTCTTTGCCCCATGCATTAACCCCACCCTGCCGTGGCACTGTAACTCCAGCCTTTCCATTACAAGCATGTGTTGAGGAGATAAAAATTACAGCGCAGGAAAAAAGCGTAGAGAAAGACAGTAGAAGTTCCTTACCTCTCCACATCACTGGGAGGACCTCTACGTCCTGAGAGTCTTTATGTTTGAATTCTGACTTGCAGACTTAAGTAATCAAGAAAGAAAAGATTACTTAACCAAGAAATCTCAAGACTGGGATAGGCCTCAGAAGGACAGAAAATTGAGCAGGCTGGCTATAACATGCAGTGGTGGCAGAATCTATTGGAGAAAAACTGCCATGTCTTTTCTCCGCATATTTTTGGATTTTTATGTATAATTTCAATATCCGTTCAAGAATAATTTTTGTTATTTAGTCTTCCAGCATTTGTCTGTGGCATGTCCAGAGCAGCTAGATAGTTAGGGTTTGGATATCCAATCTTGTTGCAGTTGAGGGCAATCTTTTTCATCAGTCAAAAACATTCCATCCCTCCATTTTCTACAGACAGTCCTCCACCATGGCTCAGTGTCACAGTGGCCTTCTGTGGTAAACGACAGTCAGACTCCTCATTTTAAGTCACCAGTGTTGTTCTCTCAACAGCATAAAGGTTTGTTTCACAGCAACCTGAAAGACTGCCTAGTTCACTTCCATGACACATGACAATTCCTCTTTTCACCTGTGGAGAAGAACTTAGCTCTCCCATACAGCAAAAGGGTCAAACTTGTGCAAGTTCGAGATAAAAGATAATAGAAAATATGTAAATCGTTTACCTTTGCAAGCAGTTCGTGTAGCTCTGCCTCAGTTGGGAAGCAGCCCAGTGATCTGACAATTGAACCAATCTCTCTGAAAGAAAGTAAAACATCTATGCCAATGATTCTGCAAAACAAGAGATGCTGTGGAGAATACAGCCATCAGTTCAGAGCTTGCATATAGGAGCATTCATAAGCATATCTACATGGACTTTTAAGATAATGTCTCAGTAAGCGATGCCTACTTTTACAGACATTAAATATCTTGAAGCTTCCGTAAGGGTATAATTGCACCTGTGGGTTTCCCCAAAAATTCCTTATTACTCTTGTGTTCATTACTGTGTGCAAGTTAATTTTCAATTGATTTCCTGTAATTATTAGGCTTAACTGCAATAAAGTCTACATTTACATAGTTAATAAAACAGTTTGAAATCTATTGAGATGAAAGGTGACAACAATTTAAAAAGTGAGGTGGCTCTGCTGTTTTCCTGCTGCACAGATAGATAATTCTATTTGCCTCCTGACTGTCATTTAGTTCAGCAGCTTCAGTTTCTGCTGTGTAGTTTCCGGCAACAAAAATGACAGTTCAGATTAGCTTATGTTCATATAGGTTTTGTAGATCAGACAGAATGACAATTTTGTGTCATAGTTTTCATCTTAGATATCATATTCTCAATGGCAATATTTGCAAAATCATGGATGCCACTGACATAGCATATATTCTAAGCAGAATGAAACACTATCCTCCTCAGGTTTAATTACTTACTAATTCTTGTATTTGCATTAGGAGTTACCCAGCACTCATGTTATTCTGTCAAGCCAGTGTAGCTTTCCATATTCTTCACATACATCTGATATTTCAGGAAATAACACTCATACTTCTACAATCATGGCTAAGAATTGTGCTGTGCTGCCACCTTCTGATATAAGATAATCAGACATTAATAGTCACATTACTGTGACACAGCCCTGCAATACAAACATAGGGCAATAAACAAGGCAATAAATTATTTTTCACTGTCATAACTGTTCTTTGACTAAAATTAGTTGTGAAATAGTGCATTTACAGTGTTACAGACTTTGAATGTTCCTTCTCACATGTTATAACTTACAGGCTGAATGAAAACATTAAAAAGAAAATAATATTTGAATCATTTAATTGTTGTAACATTTTTCTCAAGCCCTATATCCACTGCAGAGTGTAGAAACTTTACATCTATGCAGACAAGACTGCAGACGTAAATTACAAACAAATAAACAAGTATGACATGGTACAGTGAGGGGCAGGGGTTCCTTGGTGCCACCAACCCAGACAGGAGCAGGCAGCTGAAGGGACACCAGGGCAGCTCCAGCTCTGGGCACTGAGCACCTCCTTCAGGATGGAGATAAATCAATAGATTTGAGGAAATAATCTTTAAAAAACAAACAAACAAACAAACAAAAACTTGAGGGAGGATGGAACAGAATTGAACCAAATGTGGAGACTTGTCCTGAAATTCCCCCTACCAACTAAAACTGAAAAGTCATTTCACACATGAGTTCCTCACACGTCCTGTCTAATGACAAAATAATTTCATCAGCTCTCCCCCTCCTTTGTAGAGTTTAACTAATTGAACTAATTGAATTATAATTAAAAGATCTGGTGAAATTCTTGTGAAAACAGTAGTTTGAAATACGCAAAATTCCTTCAGTAATCTTCAATGACAACGGCTTGTAAAAAATTCAAGGAGACATAGGCGTGTTTAATTTTTTATGACAAAAGTAATGTTGTTACATGTCATGAATATTTATGTTAAAATGAAATTGAAGTAGCATTGTCAAATATTCAACCTTCAAATATATCAGTGTTAACATTGAGAACTTTTAAATTTGATGTCCATTAGCAATGTATTGTGTATCCTGTTATAACTTGATGAGTCTAATAGTCCATGACCTTTTTACTCCCTCAGATGTATATTTTGTTTCTATTTCCACGACATTGCAGACTAAAGCCATAGCACATGCAGCTCCTGACTCTCTTGGCTATCCCATTCCCCCAGTTCTGGTCACACCATTTCAAAAAAAAAGAGACAGCCCTATAAGAAGCATCACAAAAATGAATGACTAGAGCAATGGAACAGTTTCTCATTAAAGATTAAACATATCTAGACTCTTCAGCACTGAACTTCAGTGGTGGAGGGGGGATGTGACAGAAAGCTATGAAATCATCAATGGTGTTCAGAAGATGAATAGAGAACAATTATTCACTATCTAACATAAAGTACAACATCAGGAGTCACTCAAATCCATATGACAGATGTACAGTAAAGAAGAAATACTGTATATTTGCTCAATTCCTTATTCCTTCCCCAAATAACAACTGCTAGCTCAGATGAAGATACTTGACTACATGGACTCTTAGTACAACTGAGTGTGTTCACCCTTATGTTCATTATTACGTACTGTTATTGTATGGTTATACAATACACCTACATGCAAGTTACATGTGAGCTTCCTAAAATGCCTCCTCATGAGAGCAATATCCACATGTCACAGTACCCCAGAGAAGGAGTGATGTGTGCACTGCATTGAAGTAGGGATGACCTACTGAGAGCACATAATCGTGGCAGAGACTGGCAGGGACACTCCTTGATGTGCTGAAATTATTTTGAAAGTGAAGGTATCCATTCAGTACCCAGGACATAAAGCCAAATGAGCTATTAGAGCAGAGATTTGCTAGCAGTGACTGTAGCCTTAGACTTCCTGACTGGATTCACCCTGCTCTTGCCTCTTGGCCCCACCAGTCCCGGCATTTCTTTCTCAAGTCAGTCTCAGTCTCCAACCACTGAACAGTGCAAAATGTTTATTAAACAAAAAAATACTTGTCTGATCAGTGTCAAAAGGATTGTTTAAATTACATTTTCTGGTAAGGTAGATGCAAGTTTGGGGAGTTACTTATCTCAGTACTACAGCCTGTAATAACTCTATGTGAAATTATTTACAAACCTGACATCCACAGTTTCATTTCCTTCGTGATCAAATACCTCAAAAGCTTCTGTAATCTTTTTCTCAATTTCAGCTACCACGCCATCTGCAAAAAGAAACGCAGGTATAACATACCACTTCCTTTTTTATTCTGACAAACTCCTTCAGATACTTGTCAGGTGTTTTGGTTTTTTGCATTTTTTCATTCTCATTTATTTTTCTATCACATGAGGTATGAGAATAATAAATGTCTTAAAAGCTGTCCTTTAGAAACATTAACTGAAAATTGTATTCAGCATCAGTTTCTTTCACCGTACTACCCGTTTCTACTTTTCCCAGTTCTAGCATGAACTAGATACAGCCCTAAGCACTGCCAGTTACATAAGACTGGCAGGGAGTTGGGCTTAAGTCTTCTGCTTCTTTCAGAACAATTATTTCCTATTCAGCTTATCCAGACTGTTCACCAGCATTTGATGCTCATCTGAAGACAGCCTGTAAGCAGCACACCTGTCCCAGCTGTGACATTTCTTCTTCACAGACCGCAGTTTCAGTCTCTGTATGGAACAGAAGCAATTAAATAGATGTGGCTCTGCTAGACTCTTGAGCAATGAGCATTAAAAAAAGCGATTTCCAGTTAATACAATTTGCTAGATGCTACCATTCATTTAACTATATGAGCTTCCTTTTCTTCCCTGGGGCCAATTGCTCTGATAGTTCAAAAAGTCCTTTCACGGAAGAGAAATTATATGCAGAAAAAAGCCAGCATCAAAAGAATACAACCTTAAACAACCACTTTAAATGCTAGGGAGCAGTATTTGCTGCTTACCAGGAAAGATTTAGTTCCAATGCAGCCTGATTAACCCATTTACACAATGTGATAGCCTGAAACTCTTTTAAAGCTAATGTAAAGACTAAGATTAAGGTTTTATTGATGGACACACCGATGGACTTCATTTTATTATTTGATGTTACTGCTTAACACACCTGAAACATCAGTCTTTATAAACATTAGTCCAGGTATATTTCAATAAATATGGTCAATTTTATATTTAAATTCCTACATGCATGTAGGCATCTCATTAATTACTCTATCCTCTCTTTGTGGTACCATACTATGGTTAAAAGCAGGTGTAATGAAACCCTGAGGTCTCTGGTGACCTCTGGTGAACCTTTTCTCACATGGGGCTGCCTCTGACTGAATAGGTCAGTCCAAAAGGACAAGAGATACAGCTTCTATCCAGTGATAGCCAGATCTGGAGTCATTTACATCTTGTTCTGTTTTTAGATGAACAGGTTCTTATCAACAGCTCTTTTGTAGATCTCTCCATCCACTTATCATGGCTCACCAGCAGAAAGTACTGAATCCTATCAATAACTACACTTAGAACCCCTGGCTACTCTAGTATCATTTAATCTCTGTCCTACCTGCCATTATTTCAACCAAAAAGATAGGAAGTCACTTTGGTCCCATAGGTTGAAATATTCAGAATCAGATGCCCCCTGCCATCTCCATTCAACTTCAGCGAACCTCCTCCTCCTGCTTACGGATCCAAGCTATAGGATTGATAATCACCCTGCTAAGACCACTCCAACACTTTTCTGTAAGACCCCTACAACTAACCTTTACAAATCCCAGCTCTCCCCATCATCCCCACAATCACAAGTAGTACTCTCTGTCTCACCATGCAATGCCAAGCAAACAGGAGAGGTGAGAAGGTGGTTGGACTATTGGGAATATCTGAGCCAGCTGGAGATGAAAAAGGTACAAAAAAAGTAAGTGTGAAGTCTCTGCTTAAGATATGAGCCTACTGCATGCTCCAGAAAAGGGTTTGACCAACAAGCAGAAATAGCTAATGAAGTTCCTACTCCTCTGACAATCAACAGCTTTAATACGGAGTTAAAATCCTATAAGTGTGTCCAGATGCAGTAACAGTTCTCCAATGGAACAGGAGAGTGGTACTGTTCATAAAGATGTGAAGCCTGTACCACGTTCCTCTCAACAGCAATTCCCAATTTATTAGGTAGGTGTACAAGACAAAAGAATGAAAGAAATGAACTAAAAGGCAAAAACAACTGGTCTTTGATGTTTGCAGCCATTCTTCCATTTGAACTCTTCCAAAGTACTTCACAACACTTTTAAGGGAAATTAGAGCATAAAAATTATATATATAAATCTCTCTATGTACGGCTGTAGTTCTAATTAAAAGAAATTTATAATATTTATTTCCTTAAATATGTGGCAAGAATAAGCAGCTTCACAACCGCAACTCATGGGAGGTCGTCAATTAGCTCTTACAAGATCTAATCAGGCTTTTAAGCAACTGTTTATTGAATCACTACCTAGCTCAAGATACTAAAAAGCAGTCATAATACTAAGCACAGGTGAAATCTCAGACTCTGAACTGAGCATGTCACTTTTATTAAGATATTTTGTTTTCAGAGCAGAAAGGGAAAGCCAGTTTAGTTTCCTAAGATTAATTATTGGTGATCCGATAGCAAGGTGTTGTCATGCTATTTCTCTTTCCTAACTCTAAAGCAAAGTATACCACTCCTTAAATTATTTCATCACGAATGTTTGGATTGCCCTTGTGAAGTTTGTTCAGGAACCTGACTGACTTCAAAGCAATGCAGAAAGCTCTCCCCACTCCAAAGAAGAAAGCCTTACAGTATTTAACTTATTGTATTTTAAAGAAATTACTAACGGAAAGGAATACGGAGAAAATCTTGAAGCCACTTGAATCTGACTTATTGGCAAAACCTTTCTGCTCTATAGTAGAAAACGCATGCATTAGATTTTGTCTAGTGACCTCAATTCCAGAGGAAGTGTAAAGTACAGTCAATTCAGTATGCTGAAACATTAACTTTATGTTAAGCTCTAGAAATAATTGGACAAGAGAAATATTTTCTTCTCTACTCTGAACATCTAATAGCATGCAAAATACAAATATAGCAGATATCAGAAAAGGAAAGAACAATACGATTAAGCTGTAGGCTTGTGGAATACGAAATGATTGAGCTGAAGTCTTTGCAGACAGTGGTACCTAGTCCTATTAGGGGTCCAAGCTATAGTCTGCAGAGCTAGGAAAGGGATAATGCTCTCTGTCCTAGATGTTATCACTGATTAATCTGTAGGCAAACTGAATTTTAGCCTTTCTCTTAGAAGAAGAAAGGAGTTTAACTGGTTTCTGTAGAAGACACTTTCAAGCATTCACAAAGAAGTAAAAATTAAGTCCTACTGAGATTCAGCCCTTCACGATTAGACTCATTTTGCGCTAAGAAGGTGATTAGTTTCTCCCCTTCACTATAGGCAAGAAAATCTTTCCTTCCTGCTGTTCAAAACAGCTCCTGAGCGGCAGCTGATTGCTGATGACAAGCTAGCTCTGGGACATACAGGGGAATGATGCCAAAGTTCTTTGGTGTGCCAGAGAAAACTCTGCTCCCTGGCAGGCAGATAGTCTGAGTGGTGAATACAGGCATGTATCAATCCACACAAAAAAGCACTTCATGCAACTCAGGAAATGCATAAAAAATATACCCTGATGCTTTTACTGTGTGCAATCTGTGCACCTATGTTATATCTACATAGATATCTATATATATCGAAGCACCAATCTTCATAAGCATCAGCAGAGAAGCCTATAATCCTGGGAAATGATCATGGAATATTACTTAGAATTGAACTCAGCTGGAGTTCAATTTTCTCAAATCTGAAGCACCTGCTGAAGTTTGATGAGTGATTAGTTTTTATACACCTATATATTTTTTGTTGTTGTTGTTGTAGGATAGTGTGGGAGGAACCCTCCCCACTTTCACTTTACAAAACAAATTTGTGACTACATCTACACCAGAGGAGAAATGGAGATGGAGAGGCTGGTTTGTATGACAGGGCTGCATGTTGGGAAGTAGAGCGCACCACATTCCCAGCCAAAGCAATTTAAAGCAAGACTGACTCTGGAGGAAAGAAGGCATTCCTCATCTAGGGCGAACCCTGACAGCAGCCCATTGCAGAATCCAGCCAACAGCAGCAAGTGTGGGCCTTGGAAATGCAGATGTGCAGACTGGAGCCAGGACTTGGCTACTGCACTGGATCCTCCTGCTGATGAAGTGTTCTGGACCTAGCAGTACACCCAGAAAAGAAGAAGAAAATCACAAGATCAACTAATCCAGGTTAAAATTGCAAGAGATTCAGGCATTTTCTAATTAGTAATTTGTAACCTATACTACAGCCTTCCTTTTATACCTGCTAGGAGAACGGCCCAGTGGAAGCTGTCAACCTCTGCCACACTGGTGTCAGTAGGCAGCAGCTCTTCCCTTCAGAAATAATGATGCAAGCTGGATTCCCCCATACGCAGCACAGGAGGCAGGTTTTCTTCTTCCTGCTTTGACCAGTCAGAATGATACTGTGCAGCAGGACTACTACCTCTAAACAGCAGGAAAGTGCACAAGCAAATGAACATTTGGCCCCCAGCCCTCTCCAAGGTCTAGTCTATTGCTGTGAGGCTGCTGCTCTGCAGACTGTGCGCAGCTCCACCACAGCCCTGGCTGCCTCTGCCATCTCCTGCTACACCACTGGCTGCTGGGGTGCTGCAGTCAGGTGTGTAGAGTAGTGCTCTGCCTGGCTCCTTGCCCTGGAGCTACAGCTTACAGATTTTCACCATCCTAGTACTAAGTCCCTCTGGGCTCTGAAATGGTCAACAGTGAGAGCTAATGCCCTGACCTGGCCTTCGTAAGCACCTTACTCCTTCTATCTTAACCCATCATTGACCCTGTATTAAGGAGTTCAGGGCTGTGAGCAGTAACACAGAGCTTACTGCCTGTCTTCTGGAGAAAGCACAGTACTGGGAAAAAAAAGAAACACATGATGGATATGTTCCACGTATGCCCAAACCTCTAGACAAAAAGTAGCGATAATCTCTTAGAGTTTCAAAGAATCTGGAGTCATCATTATGTACAGCAGAAATGCCTGAGCATCTTTCAAAACACAACAGCACCTGCCATGACCTTAATGGTTTCTCCAGCTTTTACGCAAGTCTGTTCTCTCACACTTTGTTGTTGCAGCCTTTGCAAAAAAGCCACTTTCTTTTTCTTCCTCATATTTTGTCATGTGTTAATACTGTATTACCTCATCACTATTTTGTCTTTCTGCATTTCTTGAGGGGAAGGGTTGAGCCAGACAGTTCGCCAAACTCTGAAGTGAGACACAGTGACCTTACATCACACAAAAGGTTTCTAAGTCCTGGATCATGATGACACGCATTTTCATTTGATAAGCTGTCAAGTGGTTTATGTCAGGAGCAGCTGTGTCATTTTTAGAATGGCTATCAGAACACAGCATGAAATATTCAGCTACAGTTCCCAGAATTTGGCCTCACCTGTCTCCTCCAGCAGTCAGCCTTGTTTGTTACCTTCTGCTCCCAAACCTTCAGCTGGATGTTCCCAACAGTTGTACATTATTATTTTGGAAGTAGCACCAATAAGAATTCTCAGGAAGGAACACATGTCCAAATTGGACTTAACAGGTCTTAATTCCGATCTGGATTTCAGCCAGCCAGGCTCGTCATCTATTCTGCAGCTACTCAAGTGGTAGTTCAGTTTGCCTTCACAAAGACAAGCGCTCTGTGAGTCAAAAATGCAAGCTCTGAGTAATACTGCTCATCCTAACCATTTGCACAGGTCTAGCTCTAGGAGTAAAGCATTCCTTCTGCTATTTGGTGTTTGCAGACAAGTTGCCAAATACCTGTCACTGTATACAAGCGGCACTGAGGGCAATGAAATAACACACTTTGCCACAGTGACCTGCACAACGACTGGGGAAAATCTTTCCCTTTTAATATAAAAATCTTCCTTGTCTGCTGAGCAGAGTATATGGAGATAGCTTCCAGACACTGAAAGAGAGCAAAAAAGACCCTCGCATAGATGTGGACTGCCTCCTGTATATGTGATTCGTAGGTAATATACAGTTACTATCTTCTACTTCTCTTGAGGAAAATCTTAACATTATCCTTCCTAGAGAGAACTGAAAGAAATGACAGCACTTGAGGTTTGTTAGCCTGCAAAAAATAATTGCTATACTTTCTTTGAAGTCAATACCAGCTCCGTGCAGTCTCCCTTTTCATCAGGCAGAGATAAGCTCAGTATAAATCTCCATTAGCGGTGTCCTGTGCATCCCTAAATTCCCAACTCTGGCAGTTGTACCAGGCAGCACTCCTGTTGCAGCTCAGAGCTGGCAAAAACTCTAATCTCCACTGCTGCAATTTGTTCCATATCTTTCATCCCAGCTACACCTGGGAGCTAATGAAAGAGTTATGTCTAGCCCATACTTATATTTTCTTTCATCACCAGTGGCAAACTGCCCTGCAAGGATATATAGCTCTCCTGGCAACGCTTTCAGCTGCTGCTGAAAGGTAAGAGCCAACACAGTCTGCCACAGGGCCAGAAAGCAGCCTGTGCTGTTGTAATGCGTGCTCTCCGAAGGCAGAGCATCCATTCCTCCCTGACTCTACACAGCCACAAGGGACAACTCCAGCACTCACAGCCTTACGCACTCCCCCAAGCTGCCCAAAAGGCAGTGTGCTGTGGTGCACCCTGAGACACGGGTTGTGCTGCTGAGCACTGAGGATGATGGCCCTGGTGGGGCACACTGACCTGTCACCAACAGCACACACGTTCACCTGCCTGAACATGTGTCAGTACAGAGTGTCTCATAAATGTGGTATGCTCACTAAACTGCCACTGGGTGATGAAGTCGTCAATCAGAGATCAGCATAAAGTGCATATTAAAGCTCTTAGAAGTAATTTATTACAAACATAAAGTAGCATGAAGTTTAAGTTCAGCAGTGCAGCAGCCACAATAGAATACAGCAATTAAACTTCCTTCATTTAAAAGACATATAATTGTCTAGAATATCATGGGAGAAGGAGAGCTTTTCAGTATGATTTCTAATACACACTGCCACTGTATAACATATCACAAGTTGCCTGAAAGGGTCTTAAATGGGCTTACAAAAATACAGCTTCTGTACTGGTTGCCATTCTACCTGCACTGCTCTGGCCTGAGGACTTGGACCAACCAAAGCAGCTTCAAAGAGAAATAAAACAGCAAGGGATTAGAGGGGGCTTGTTGCAGCTACGTGCTTCTTAAGGAGCTGTCTTGAAAGCATCACATGCTAAACCCATTTCTTTACACATTATGAATGCATATGAACCTCCAATTATCTTTTTGTTTGCGTAAGGATCATAGTCGGAATTTGAACAGTATTTTAGCTGACAAATTTAAGACATTTACATTTATTGTCAATATGGGATAAGACATTTCTATAACCATTTGAAGCAGAAAAAAGAACACATGCTGCTCATGGATAAATTTCACAACTCACGTCTCATTGTAATCTAATCACCAACAAGGTCCAGAACTTCCTGCCAAGTTAAACCAGCAGCACAAAAATCCTTACCATACTGAAGATGGAACTTCTTCAAAAAACTTCAAATCTGATAAGCTTTTGAAAGCAATGGCTGTATGCAGCAGCAGGCTGGACTCAAGGAAATTCTGTCCAATCTCACATCTGCAGGACTTCTGCATAGTACCCACAGCTATGTGACATTGGGCAGGAAATATTTCATATTTCCAAAGAGCTGAAATCTGTATTTAATTTTAAAGACTGACATTAAATGTCAATTATAAAAACATCCCATGGGACCAACAGGCAGTGCAACCTCAAAACCCTTGCTGGCCAGGTTTGGGTTTGGAAAGCCCCTGCCTTTCACACTGCAGCAGGTCCCTCCAGGCTAAACAGGTAAACAGGTAGCCACAGTTACTGCCCCTCACCCTCACCCTGCCAAATCCCACCGTCAATAGCAACAAAGCAGTATCTGCTCACACAAATTAAGGTGGCTTGAAAATAAAGAAATAAAGAAATAAATCCTCAGATATCAGAACAATTAGTATGTAGACATGGAAATTCTTAATAACATGTTAACTAATGCTAGAGAGAGAATTTGTGGGAGTTCTCCAGCTCCCTGTCAGCGCTGTGTATCTGCTGGTTGGCATTGTTTAAAAGACAAAAAAAGTTTAAAGCCTTTCTGCAAACCAGCTAATTTTGTACTCAGTAAGTCAGTTAGAATTACAGCCAAACTGAATAACTTCTGCTATTTTATGTGCCATGGAAACAAGAAATCTGCCAATCTGCAACTACCTCTTCGACATGCATTTGAGATATCTTCTAGTGCAGGACTATAGCCAAGAGGATCAGATGTCTACAGCCTGTGCTGATCTATAAAAGATGGGCACAATTTATTCTTTGTTTCAGTCTCAAGTACAAATATTAAAACATAACTCAAAGTGATGTCAAGGCGCATGTTAAACCGCATTACGACCTAATAAAAGATATCAACTTTCCTCCTCAAACAATTTCTCACAGCGATGTCAACAAGAGGAAGTAGTATTTATCTCTAAATCCTCCAGTGGTAAGACTACACACTGATTTTTTAAGGGATCTCATATATTCAGGTTTTCTTCTACAGCTGAAATAGTCCTTGCTTGAGCCCTATGAAAGCTATTTGTTTCAACAACTATGCTAATGTTGTATTCTTTTCCTCAAAAGAAACACTGCTTCTTTTACAATTAGAGATAATTCACCTGAAGAAATACTTCAGCCTGAAGGTCTACTGCAAGTGTTTAGTCTATAGCTTTTGTACTTCGTATGCTGATGCTTAACCCCTGAAAACCCCCAAAACCAATTTAAAATCCTCAGTACAGCAAGATTTTAAGTGGACTTGCGTACTTAACATTATATGCATCATATATACTTAACATCATAATATGCATCATATTATCACCCTCAATGGGATTCTCCAAAGCCGTACACAACTAAAGCACTTTGCTGCGTCAGGTTTGAAACTCTCCTGGTAGTTAAGTGAGCTGTGAGCACAATTAATGGTTACACATGCCTACAGCA
>JAOWBP010001760.1:24908673-24930422 GCA_028571105.1 Tragopan temminckii
CTTAACAGAAGTAAACTGCAGTGCATCTCTAATTTCACCAGCACACCAGGTGGCAAAGCAGGGCAGCTAAAGAGCAGATGTGTGTACGGCTCAACACATTGGTACTATATTTACATAAGGCTTTAAAACAGAGGTAAAAACTCTTTCCCATCTCCAGAAACAACCTCAATGTGAGTTTTCCACAAGTTGGGAAAAGGATCTGTGAGGACTAATTACATATTGCAGCAGTAAATTGAATTCCCCAGAACTACTACTATTTACTAGAGAAAATCATCATCAGAGAATGGCTATTGTCCACCTCCTTAAGTCTTCACATCAGAATCAGGTATGTTTCTGGAAGACCTTTGTTACCCAGAATCAGTTGTCCAGTTCCATACGGGTGTAAAGGTGTGCAACAGGAGCTCAGAATATTTGATCTACTTCCTTTTGGATTCCAATTCATGACTTATTAATTGCATTTTAAATATGCGCTAACTAGCACAAAGAATATGGTGTGTGTAAAACCCTCATACTGATCACATACACAACATTACCATAATGATAAAGTCACACTGAACGTTCTTTTATGTACATCCATGTAATTTCTTAAATCCCAGCTGGAGAAAAATATGTCTTGTCTTCCATCTAGTTTTACTTCAGGCACTACCGGTCTGACACTTTACCTTCAGGTTCTAGTAACATCAGCATTGAGATCAGAGATACGAAAACTTAGAAAATCTGACATGTTCTGTCAAATTATAAAGAAAGTACCTGAGAACAAACGGAAGGACAGATTGAATTAAGTAGCAAAAAAGGGGAAAGAAACAGAATGATGGGAAGAAAGATACGGACAAATATGGAAAAGAGGAAGATGAAGCAGTCTAATGTAATCAGATGGGCATGAAGAAAAAAAAACATTAAACAACATTGAAAGCACAAATCTAAGAATATAAATTCATGCATAAAACATACAGCTCCATATATTGTGAGCATGATATTAACACTCACACACATGCAAGATTTTATTCACAATTATGTAAGCTAGAGGGTAACACGTTAGCAATGTCATGTAAAAGAGGCTGCAGGCCTTGGCCTTGCACTGTTTTTTCTTGTGTACATCCAGTGTATCTGTTAAACATTAAAGTAAGCATTTTAACTTTGAAGAAGACAAACTCGAAAATAATAGGACCTAAGGGAAACTTTTACCACAAAAGCAGGTGGAACTACAGTTCTACCAAGAACCAAGGGGAATACCCTAAAGACTAATTATTTGACAATACAACTAATGCTTTTCTTCTGTTTGAGACACAATAAAGTAAAAGCTGCAGTTTGTGTTTGTGTAGAATGTGTGTCAGAAGCATGATTGCTGCAGGAATCCAGGATTCAAGAATTCTAATTAACCCCCTAACTGCTATCTGCAGGAGGCCTAAGAGCAACTCTGACATGGAGATAAGCCACCTCCTCTTATGGGATGCTTCTGCACTTCAGTGAGACACTGACTATTAGTTTACCTCAGTGATAAGACACCTCTATGAGGCAATAAGCAACTCATCTGCTCAGTAAGAGCATGTGATCCTCATGAGTGACCAAAGGGAAGCTAGATGCCTTGTCTTCACACTATCCATGAGATACAAGTCATTGTCTTCTTCCTACAGGCAGGAAACCAAAACCCAGCTTGCCACCTTCCTGCAATCTGTCAGGAATGGCCAGGAATGGAATTCTTGACAGCACAGTTTTCCTCTAGAAGATAACATGTGGTGGTCTCCTGGGAACAGTTCTTTACAGGATGATAAAATACCTGAAGTAGTTAAAAAATAATCAACAAAAGGTGCATCTTCAGGAATACAGTGCTTCAACTTCTTTAAAACTACGTTAGAACTAAAAAAATGCATTAGAAGCTATTAACCAAGCAATCAAAAAACAACAAAATCCACCACTACTACCAAAGCTTCCTTCTCCAATAGTTTCTGCCAACGGATTAACAAATTGGTGCAAAAGCTCAGTATCATAAGAGTGGCTGCCCAAAATATACATGGAGCCAGAGCTTCCCAGTACACCAGACTATCTCTTCTCCAAACATTCAGATTTCCAAACCCTTATCCTTCAACCTCCAGCTACCTCTGCCAGCACAGTGCCTCAGCTTCTGAGGCAAAAATGGAATGCTGAAGGAACACACCTTTTCAAGACTAAACATAAATGAGAAACAACTCAGATGGTCAGAACAGACCTCGCTGCTGCGACATTGGTCCTAACTCTGAACTTACGCAATGCATCCAAATGGCTCTTACAATACTACCAATATCAAACTCCTCACTCAGCATTACCCACAACTATTGATACTTTTCCACAGAAAATACTGCTTTTACTCATTCATACGAAACAACCTATTCTTTGCATGATTTCTATTACAGCGTTCACAATCCCCGATGCACTACCACGTCCGTGTGTTTGTTTACACAAAAGATGGCATTCAGAAGTGACACTGTGGCAAGCTGCACAGAAAGTACAACCTTCTGGAAACGACACTCGGACACCCTTGCGGGAGGAACTGCCTTTCGCCTTTAAATCACACTTTGTGGCAGCGCTTCCCGAAGCAGAACACGCCTGCCTCTAAAAATAAGCGCCGGTGCCCCCAGCGGCACGGATCACTTTCCCCTGGCGGAGGGCTGGCACCCTCCTTGGGTGTCACCCAAGTCTGGGCCCCTCGTTCCCCGAGCCCAGGCCCGCTGCGTCCCGCAGGCAGCAGCACGCCGCTGGTGACGCCCCGCCCGCCTCGGGCGCCTGGCCCCGCAGTGTGAATGGTCCTGCCGGCCTTACCCTCGCTGCTCCCCTCCTCCGCCATGGCCGGGCCCCGAGCCGTCGCCGTGGCGACGCGGGGCGCAGCGGCCCGGCGGGCAATCCCCTCCCTCCGCCCGTTCCGCCGCCGCCACCGCGGCTTCCCCGGGCCCCCAGCGCCATGCCGACGTGACAGAACCCACCGCTGAAGTCACACCTGGCACATGTGGCAGCGGCAGGCACAGGCACCGCTGTCCTGGCAGGGAGACTTGGACGAGTCCCAGAAATCTGCCGTTTCACAATGTTCCTTTTTTTTCCTAAACAGTCTTCCCAGCAATTTGCAGAGATTTCTACATCTCAGCTTTAGAAAGTGAAAGAACATTTTATCCTAAATATCGTCACTCTGAAACAGCTAAAATATTCTCAGTGATATTAAATAAAACACAGTTTAAATATAGCTGTGTATTTTAGCAGACGTACTTGCAATGTGCAGTTCTTCTGACCAAATGATTGTGGAAGTGAGAAAAATACAAATATGAATGTTCCAACAAGATGCAACCATATATATATTCATAGGAACTAATTTTTTAAGGAAATTCCTAGAACCAAAGCATTGTCTTCCCCACAGTAGGTATTATTTGTCAAATGTTAAAATACTGCAAAGCTTATTTGGATAATGCCTCTTCAAATGCTCATACATACTTCCTGAACAAACATGAGGTGTTTCCTATTCATGGAAGCCTGGAATACAAAGAAAATCCTACCAGTATTGAACAGAAATAGGGCTTCTTTGCTCTAGAAAATCACTTACTTAGAACATTTGCTATTTGCAGGCAATAGCAATCAACAATGCCTTTCAACCACATATTTCTGTTTTTATTGAACGTAGCTCAGAATAAAGAGGGTATAATATATACCCAAGAGAACGTACAGTGTTAGTCTGTTGGGAAGACAGCTGATTATGTTCTCTAACAAAGCTGATCCCTCCGAATGGTTACCTATAGATTTGAACACTTTATTAAAGTAACCGAATACTTCAAAGTACGTGTTTTGACTACATGAGTAACATGGATTTGTTTCCTCTCAAGCAGATAACAGAAGTTTCAGTGAGAACAGTGCAAAAGCCAGATTTAGAGAATGTAGCAGGAACAGAAGGAAAGGCCATTATCTTTCAGTGTGATGCAGTCCCATTTCTTGTTCCCTCAATGTCTCCAAATACAAAACCTTTGCTGGTTGTTGATCTGTTGTGGTAGATCAGCCGTGTGTTTGAAACTGAAGAGCAAAATACATTGTTTGACGAGCACAGAGCTTTCTTATTACTTCTCTCATCTTCTGAGTGTGAAATTTCTTGTTCTTAAGTATTGTGTCTAAGGATTAGATTTCCTATGTCATTTTCCAGATCACCTGATTCATCACAGGATGTTCAGAGCCATTTTACAAATGCTGAGTTAATTCAAAGTGTTTACCAGATACCCCTAATGAATGCTTTAAAAAATGCTTTTCCAGTCATTCGGATTTTCATGCCCAGCCCATGCCCAAAATACAGACAACATTCATCTTTTAAATACATATTGCTTGCTGTGGAAATCTAAGAATCTTGTGTTTCTACAGCAGTTTTTGTGTAGATCTGAGCCATTGTGAACATGAAGTGGTAAGACAGTCATTCCACTCAGGCCACTTTATTTTCACATCTTCCCAGCAATCTCAGCAGTATTTGGGCTTGGCTTTCCTCACACACTGTATTTGACACACACTTATCCAGTTTCCTCCAAGAGTTATGGTAACTAAACAATAATGTGTAAAATCCAGAAAGAAAGGGGAAATTGTGGAGTCTGCAACAGATAATACATGTTGTGTTTGCCACGCTTAGACCAACTGTAGCAGCTGACTCAGGCCCTCATTAGCTGCCACAATAGCTCCTTTGGGAGAGCATTATTCCAGGTGAAATCCTGGATATTTTTTCTGTAAGTTTGGCACCCTAGCCTCTTTTGTCAACTACAGCTATTATTAATTTCAGCAAACAATCTCTTGCCCATGTTGTTGAGATTCCACTCAGGACAGTTACTGTAAGTTTGCATCTCCTGCTCCAGCCTGAAGTTTCTTTTTACTTTGAACAGTTTGCAGCCAAATGTCAGCACCTGTTTCCCTTTCTTCCCCCAGTTCCTGACATACAGGGCTTTGGTGTCTTGTCTGTCTCCAGGAACAGAATAAAATACAGAATGAGAAAGCACTTCAAAATGAGAACTCACCACTTTAAAATCTCCTGGCAACATGTAGGAAAGAAATGTTAACAATTATAATGCAGATCAAATATTGGACCTGAAGCACATGACTATTTCCCTTCTAACTTAATGCACAGACATCTCAAACGAAGGGTATGAGTGGGCTGAAACAACTAATCGCATTTTGGCACAGGCAAGTACAAAAGGAAACCCAGAACTACTAATTCAACAGCTTGAAATATCAGCTGCTGCATGCAAGATCTTTAAAGAGCTCCTCTGAAGAGAACATACCCTTTTAAGCTTGTAATTTTTCTTTTTAAAAATGTCAAAAAATATCTCAGGGAAAAAATATGTACAGAACAAGTGTTGATTTATAGCCTGAATCCACTGACGTCTAATAGAGGTAAGGCACCTTTGCCTCTCTCAGTATTTCAATTACATATATTCCTCTCAGTTATCACAGACTTATCCCACGTTTTGTATATTTTCCATGAGTACGTTCAGAAATTTTGCTCAGTATAAAAGCATCTCTAAAATGGGAGAAGTGACATAGAAAATAGAGAAATTGAAGGAGTGATGGTAATATCCCACAAATCACTGCCTTCATGGTTTCAGGACTGTAGCATTTGGGCACATCTTTGCTTTGACCACTTGCTGAAGACCTTCACTGTGGAACTCCCTCTGTGGGTCCATTGGACCATGAAAATGAAGACATAAGTAAGTGTATTTGTTTGCCCTTTACAGGTAAAGTAATTAATAACTATGATTCCATGACAGGAGTCTGCTTTTAACTCCTTTGTAGCTAAAAGTGTACAGCCCTACCAATCAGAAGGTGTTTCTGTGTTGCAGAACCATTTTTCACCCATGCAGTATGAATGACCCAACCTCATTTGGCTTTGCCATTCTTCTCTTTCTCTGGGATCAACCGCTGATTTGAGTGATTTGGAAACAGCTTCTTCAAAAGTATTATCTAAGCACATCTGCTCACCCAAACTATTCACAGCAAGCCAATAAAAATGAGAAAAAACTCCACCACGCCTTGCCTAAGCTGTATCTCTTTTCAGATTTTGGGTAAATGATACTAAGAGCAGCTACCTTGTTCCTTGCAGTTTCTCTTCTGTCTTCTTTACTCAAAGGTTTGCCCAAAATCTGATCTTTTAAATACTACATCAGAATATATGATTCCATGGGACATGGAGAGTTCATTGATGATGAAAAGGGGGAGGATCCAGCTGTTTCTTCAGTTTTTGTCCTTCTTTCTTTACTGCTGGCTACACAACCTCCTACCTCATGCTGGCTGTGCCATTCCTTGAGAGTAGGTATGAGTCGCTGAAGTAGTAGAAAAACATCAAAAAGTGAATAGGCTTCTGCCAAGTTAAGAAATTTGGCACAGGGTCTGTCAAGCGTCTGAACTGGTACAAGCAGGAAGTTGAATCATGGAATTAGAAATGAGAGAGAAATAGGGATGAGGGCAGCAAGGGTAAACTGTTGTTTTAGAGGTAGTAAGTTCCATTTTTTGCTAAGTCTGTAAGTAAAACTTGGAAGGAAGGGAAATAGAGGTTCAAAATCTGCTTGCAATGGCAGCATCTGAAATCATTTTCATTCCACTGGATGGCGTCATCATCAACTGTCCTGGCAAATACCACTTGCTGCTTACATACAGCTATGATCCTGTGGATTGTTAGATGTTCCTGTACAGTATCTGGAAAGCTGCATTTGGGGAAAAGTGGCTGAATGTGCATTTTTCAGCAATATTCCTCAATGGCAAGAAACTACTGACAGTGCTTAGCCCCTGGGACTATGCCTGAGGAGTTGCAGCAGGAAAAAACTCTCAGTTTTATATGCAAGTGCAAGGTTGCTGTTCCCCATCCCATTCAGGAGCAGAAATGGCCCTGGAGATCCATATATTTTAACCTTCAGACTTTATTACCATTGATTCTATCTAGAAATGGAGCCAGGATCTCTGAGAACACTGTGGCAGGAACAAAACACAATAAATAATCCATCTGCCTAGCAACACAGGTTGCCATGAGTACTTCTCCCCATGCTCTATGCTCATCAGTGGCTTGCCACTGAACACTGAGACAAGTTCAAGGGCCTTATACTGCTGAAGTAAACTGTCTTCCTCCACTGGAGACCCTGCAAGACAGCTGCATTCCCCTGGAGCCTAGAAGGTGCCAGCCAGCAGAATGAGGAGACTTTCAAAGCAGCAAGATTTGGTCAGTGGAACTGTGGGAGACAAAAGTAAGGGCAGCGGCAATCCCAAATGAAGACAAACACCGATTTTCATTTCTTTGTTTCTTTTGACAGACTCCTTCACGTTTCAGTGCTCTACCAAAACATCCTCAGATAAAAGACTATTAAATCAATAAATTAACTTTCTTAGGAAGAAAAAAATAAATTAATATATGAATATATTAATATGTTAATATACCCATAGCTCAGGACGTCTGTGAGCCACTCATAGGAGGCTGAGAAAGATTATTCAAGTTAGCCATTTGCCTTGTTCACTACGTAGAGAGAAATACTCAAAGATAAGGTCCTTTGATCTGACCTAGGAAGCTTGGTTTCCTGTTCTTATAGGAGAGAGACATTCTTCGATTATAATGTAATATTTAAGGGAGGCCATCTAATAATGCATTCTTCTAGAAGCTGTGTAAAAACAGAAATACATGAGAAAAAGAGAAAATCACAGGTTTCTGACTGACATTTGAACGATCATAATCGAATGAGCATATTGAACACTGGAGTCATGATTACGTTATCAATACTTTGAATACAGTCTTTTTAAAAAGTTCTGATTTCAGTGTTTGTTACATGATAACATTCAATTTAAGGATGTAAAGGCCATTGCTTGTGTAAATAGGCCCAATGTATATTTTGCAACGCCATCAGCCACAACACAGCTTTCAGAGAAAGAACTTAGGTTACACATCTAAATGAGCATACATTGCACTTGATTGAGATGAGACATGATTGTAATACTCAGCAAAATCTTCCAAGTGTATAGGTAGTAGAACTACTGTTTTTTAGATCTTTTACTAAGATTATGTAGGCAGAGAGATACTCACTAGGCTAGTAGTAATAAAAATTAATATAAGAAAGCCCATCAATTTAAGCACTTAACATTTTTCTGTTTTCTTCAGAATGCAAGTTTTCATTTAAAAAAAGAAAAATCTAGCCCATCTGCTTGTGAAGATAATGTATTGAGAACTGATGTAGCATTATTCGTTTAAGTCCACAGCAGGAGAGTAAGGGAGAAAATTGTAACAAGTGGCAGTAACTTAATGTGTTTAGGATTTCACTTCATAAATCTGCCCCTCTACCTGCTCATGCCAACTTCAGAATTTGGGAATAAGGCTAAGGTCTCTGGGATTGTTTTTAATTTGATTCACAATTTATTCATCTCCACCGACATAAATGGCACAGGATTAAGTCTAATTTCATAGAATAAGCATCATCTCAATGCTCATTCATCTCAGCAATTGTCTTTTTTTTTTAATTCAGAGAACTAATTGCATGGTTAGCTCAATTGTTCCAGATTCCTGACATTTTCTTATTACTTAAAAATAAGCCTTCACTTTGCAGGGATTAACTTCATTTCCATATTTAAATAACGTTAACTCCAACCTAACTAGAAGTACTTACTGCACAGAATATGTTTTGTAAACTTTTCTGTATAGACTTACAATTGTAAGATATAAGTCAGTTCAAAATAAAAATACACTTTTTTCCTGTTTTACAGGAGGGAAAAAATAGAGCAGAACTAAGACACTTCTAATGAATATTATCTCTACCTTTAGAATAAGAAAGAAATTGAACTCCTATTTGATTCCCTTGTGAGTAACAGGGGTTTGATGCGCTGTGGCCAAGAAATATATAACTATATTAATGAAAATCTAATCTGTGCTCAGAGACTTTGCGTGCTGGCTATGAATGTAAAATAGTCATACCACAATAGACTGCAATACTGTCAAAAGATGAAGTTCAGCCAATCTTAGCAGGAAGAGTTGACATTTTGCTGTATTCTTCATTCTAGGGAACAGGAAAACTGTTCTTCCACTTTTTATTCTTGTCATTGTAACTATTTAGATATACCATTAATCTAGAAATAAAAAGCCCTTGTCTACTGAGCCGCTTAAACACAGTAGCTCAAGCTGAGAGAAATAACAGATGCTTAGGGTTGGCCAGGAACTTTCAGTGGCACCGTGGTAGGGCAAGCAGAGGCATCATCTGCTTTGGACTGTGCAGTCTGCTATGCCCCAGGGCATGGCCATCAAAGGGCCATCATAGGGCCTGAGTAGGAAACTGATTCAGCTAAAAAAATACCATTTTCTACTGTGGTAGCCTGACCACAGAAGCAGAAGGGGTAGTGTAAGAACAACTGACTGAGGCTGAGGTATTTCATACCTGCCACCAAGCACTGTCCTGGGCCTTTGGACTCAATCACTTATCAGTTGGTGGGAGGAGCTTTTGATCCATCACTGGCTTTCTTCTAAATCAGGTGCCTAACATCCTGAGCTTGCATCAGTCATGCTGTGTTCATAGAGATCCACAGAGGAAGAAAATGCAGGGCTTGAAAGGTGAGCCATGATCATTTATTAGACTAGGAGAAAAAAATAAAGCTGCTTTTGAGCATATGAATCTTTTTGAGCTCTGAAACATAGTGTGGCAATTGCTTTCAAACAAATTAATTATGTTATTATGTTAAAACATTTGGACCATTGCAGTGAAATGGCTAGTTGGTACCTGCAAGGTAGAGGTGCATGATTGCAAAGGAAGACACAATAAGGGCATTAACCTTTAGGGACAGTATGACAAGTAGTTATTACCCTCAGAGCCCTGAGGAGCAAGAGAAACTGCAACAGATTAAACTGATTCTACGAAATACATCAGATAGATGCAAATAATGGAGAGTTAACAGTAAGAGACACTTAAATATCCTGATAAAGCCATTTAAATTTTCTTAGGATTGGACATTCAGTGCTGCATCACTTCAGCATTTATGGGGCAGTGCAGTAAACCACATCAGGGAAATTGGAAACAACCTGAAAAATAACCCAGGAAAAACAATAGACAACAAAATACTAATGGGTTATTTCTCCATGAGATGAGTTCTCATTTGCTGAATAGCCACATAAATACTTGCACAGAATGCAGGGCAAGACAACTGCGTAAGCCACTGTTGCTAAACAGGCATAGTGACTATCAGTGTGTATGATTACTCCAAAATGTAAAGATTTGCAACATTAGGATAGCTGTGATCAATCACCTGCTCACATAAGGAAGTTATGCCTAAGATCATGCAGGTCAGTGCAAATGAGCTACTAATATATGCACAAGTTTTAACTTTAAGTTCAGCTGCTAACTGAAATTTATGAAGTGGAAAGTTTAATAATCCACCTGAAACTGAGGATCAATAAGCCCTACACTGGTGACCTCTTCCCAGTTTTATGTCATTAGCACCATGGTTTCCATCAGGAATAGGTTAAAATGTAAATAAAGCTAAAAGTGGTATCATATGCAGTGTGAGTGTATTCACTGAATAATGAATTTTCTTAGAATTGCTCACTGAAGTCCATAATCAAAACATATATTTTCTCTGTTTTATATATACTCCTGTGATACAGCAATTTTTATTGATTTTATTGGAGTGTCCATCATCACCACCTTGAGACGTATAGTTACTGCCAGCGTAAGTTCAGCCAAGCATAGAACCTGAGAGGGAGCGTAGTTCTTTAACTAAACCACACATCTGGAAGCCTGAGGACCAAACTTTGAAGCAATGCTTGGTAACCTTACTTCCCACTGCCAGCTGCCATCTCTCCCTCTGTATTAGAAGAATCAGGTTGGAATGGCTGTGGATGCCCCAGGTACACCTCCTTCTACCTTTTTTTACTTCACCCTGGCTGTTCTGCAAAGCACAGCATAGTTGATCCTTTAGATTGATAAACTAATCTGTGACCCAGGAGTGATCACACCTCTCATTTTGTCACTTCTCAAGTACTGCAGCTGCTGGAACAATAAGCTCTTCTACTACTGTAGCTAAAGTAGACAGAATTTGTTAGTTAAATTATTAAGTGCTATCTCTGTTACTAGACCTCAGCTGCAACCCCAGGTAAGTCTTTTAACCCCCATTTTTCTAACACTAACACATGTAAGTGACTTTCCATCTGTAACTATTTACAGGACTAAGATCAAACCTCAAAAAATTAAATTTCTCACCTTAAAATATATATATATTAGTATTGCAAGTGGGCTGGATAAGTAGTGTTAGCACTGTATATTGTATAATACATAGCATCTGTTAGCATTTGTACCTCTCTGCACCCTCTTTGCAAGTATTATGTCTCTTTAGACATAGTGTGGAACATCGAAGACATGTTGAATACATGATTGAAAAGAGAAATAAAATTAATTATTCAATAAGTGAAGCTGAAGTTAATTTGTAGCCACAGAAACAAGAAAACGTAGAGCACATAGCACAAAGGAGGCATATGTGAGGAATGTGGGATCTGGGGCAGACAATGCACCCAAGTGCTGAGCCTTTTGAAGAGCTTATCATTTTGTGCCCTCTGTGCTTCCACACAGATTCAAAGATGACCCTGAAAGCAGACACATCCTTGGTGCCTGCCCTTTGATGGCACTGCTCCACTTCCCCGTACTGAAACAGTTGCATGCTAGAAGTCCATATTGCACGAAGATGTAGACAAGGCCATGATTGCCAGGTCACAAGACACTAATGGGCCATCTTGATGATCTTTAACTCTGCCACCAGCAAGTTCAACAAGGTGAAAGAACAAGGTGATGCAGTAACATGTCCTCCCTTTTGACTGATGGTCACATATATTCAGCCTGGGTCTCACAGGCAAACCAGCATGGCTGTGCAGTTTACATATGAAACTTTCCAAAATGGCTACCAAAAACCTTCCAGGATGCTCTCAGACTGATCTGGTAGCCATGGAGATCCACATAATTCTTCTGATCTAAAATTTTAGAAGTCTGAGAATCTCTTGTTCTCCTAAACAACTCTAGCAGCCAAAATTTTCAGCATGTTTTCAGTAATCTTGTTTCCAGAGTGACTGAAGACCTCTTCAGTAAATAGTACAGTCCCAGACAGGTCAACAGAAGGTTTTCTGTCTTTGTGGCATTACTTTGCTTCAACAATAGAAGGAATGAGCTGGTTTCTAGAGCTCTGTTTTTATCCCTTTCCAACTTACATTCATTGTCATAAAATATGAATGCATAGAGTTATCAGCCTAGAGCTATTGTCTTCCCCATAGACTTGAGAAATGAGAAACACAGAAGAGAATCTGATTCCAGACTTTAGAAGAAGTAAATACTCATCTCATTTTTCTCAGCAGGGATGATCTTCAATAATATCAAATTTGCAATGGGGAAAACAAATAAACAAACAAACAAAAAACCCCCGATCTTCTCCATAAACTCACAGATCACTCAAAGCCCCAAGCCTGGCATTTCAATCTGCATAAGACGTGACCGGTTATGAAAGAGCTAGTGCCACCAACAGCAACTCTATGGTTCTTGATTTTGGGAAGATGCATTCTGTTTTTATGACAGTTATCTCCATATTCTTTCCTCCATCCTCCCAACAACATCTTTCAATAATCTAGTAGATTGCAGCAGATAAGAGATAATTTTGTTAAGCACAAGTTTTCAGAGACAATCCTTTCTTGTAAGGCTCCTTTTTGTCAACTTGGTGATCACAAATAATTGCACGAAATTAATCACTTCTATTGTCACTTGAAAATCAAGAATAAATGTGCTAATATCTGGAACCTGGAGAGAGAGAATATATGTTACCCATTGAGAAATACAGATGATATGCACTGGGAAGAGAAAAGATCTGTGAGTTAACTGTTAGAAGAAGAATTAGAATGAAACCTACACAAGAGGATTTCAAAATAGAACAAAAATGAAGAACAGAAGTGAGAAAGCAGTCAAATGCTTGAACAGAGAAGCAGCAAAAACCAAAAGGATGAAAGAAAAATTGATTATAGATAATTAGAAAAGTTGTATTTATTAGCATCATATAAAAAGGAGCTTTATGTTTTGGGGGAAAAAAAAAGGGGAGGGGGTGGGGAGGGAAACACCTGAAGAGTGATAGAAAATACTAGCAGACCTAAATGGCTAATGGAAAAATCCCAGTCTTGGGGCATATACTCATATTCAGTCCTAGCCATGAGGCATATATGTAAGCTTAGCTTCACCTCACACAAGTAATACCAGTGAATTCAGCAGCAAGCTCCACCAGTGTAAATGGCACTTCTCCCTCTCTCCACCCCCAGTTTCAGCAGATGCAGCCACAGTGAAGACTTAGAAAAGGGAGGGAAAAAATGGAAAAGAAGACAGAAATCAGATGCAATTTCCAATTCAGATAAAACATCAGACTGTGAAAAAACTGAAATAAAATACTTTTCCTTTAAAATTACAAATGTGGAACTAGATGATCTTTAAGGTCCCTTCCAACCTGAGGCATCGTACAGTTCTATGGTTCTATGATGCTGTGATTCTGTGATTTTCAGTGTTATACAATTTTCATCTCTGTATATCCAAATTGTCTTCTGTGGATGTTACCTGTTTACAGCCCCCCCAAAAAAGTGGAAAGAGAATTAGGACCCACTTTCACTTTATCCTCTGGCTGTCAGTTTGGGGGTTACGTGGAGTAACGTTCTCCAAAGCAGCCCTTGTTAACTTGGAAGAAGACTGAGATCTACAACTCACTTCATTCAAGTGGTCTGCCACACTCTGTGATCCACAATGTGTGTGTGTCAGGTTCAAGTCAAGCATTTCAGCAGAGTGAAACTCTGTGGGATTATTATAAACTTGAAATATTTGAAGTATATGGAAGTATTTTAAATGGGGGTAGGAATGTAGAGAAAGTTATAACCAGTAAACAAAAAGTGCAGAGTGGAAAAAAAAATAGGGAGTGGGGAGAGAGTGGAAAGGAAAGTGAAAGAAAAAAAGAATAATAAAAGTAAATGTTAACAGAAACATCTCCTCATAATAAGGGCTGTTCAAATAAACAATAGACCAAATTTCCTAAAGCTACTTTCTGATTTATTCCTGGTTGCTAAAGCATGGCATTAAGCACAAGCACTGGTATTGTCTAGCCCAGGAATTTGGACAGGGATCGCTAGGGCTGGTTACTATGGAGTTAAAAAACCTGTTGGCTTTTGTGATGAGTCCAGCTTCTCCCTACCGTGAGAGAAATAGAGGATTAGGGGAAACAGTTGATTTTAAACATTCATCTAAAGACTCGCCATCTGAACATTGGGCATTTGTATCATTTAAAGCTGATAAGTTATGACACTAATTATTTCCTCGTGTAATTGCTTTTTTTTTCCAAGACTTTCATGTGAGTTTTCTATATATTGCTTTTAACTGCCTTTTTTGTGTCATACATTCGAATGTCACAGTGCTGTCCATAGCTAAACTAGCTGAACCTTTTCTATGTGAAATACAACGGCAATTAAAAAAATATATATCTAGAATATTTGTGGACATCCAGATTTTTTTTTTCTGTTTTGAAGGTGCAAGAGCTGCATATGTGCTTTTTTTCCTTTCTATTTTTCCTTTCAATTTTAAGTTTTGAGTTTGTAAATGTTAGGATAGGCAAGCACGTTGTTGTCACTTAGCAACCAGCCCTTATTTTATTGCAGAAACACTGTCCTGTCTATGCTAATAGGAATGCTAAGGCAATTCCTTCCAACAACCAGCACGCTGTGCTCACCTTGCTTGGTATTTACTAGGTTTTGTGTTAATTTTGGCTGTTGGTGAGTGGAGGGGAGGGGACAGGAGGACCAAGCACAGATGCTGTGTCTCGCAGAGCAATTGCCAGGCAGTTCTGTTCTCTTTCATACAAAAAACAATTCATACAATCCAGAATCTCATTTAGGCCCTGACCCTCTGATGAACTCAGAAGAGTCGCAGGGGTCCCAGGACATAGGAAAAGCTGCCTGATAGAAAGCCTTGAATTGTAAACACTAGTAATTTGGATGCTGCACAAAGGATGTTGGTCTGATGCTATTAAAAAAGCTGCTTTGCTTTATTGATTGACATCAGAAAATTTTAACTGGAGTTCAGGTGCTTGTTAACTGTTGGATTAGCTAGTTTACGGAGAACAAAGAAACAAACAAATGAGGAAAAATAAAAGAAAAGAAAAGAAAAAAAAAAAAAACAACAAGGCCACCAAGAAGCCTTCTTCCTTCCCTTCACAGCTCTGCTCCTTTAAAGCATCTGCTGAGGGGCCAGCTGGCCCTAGGCTATAACACCTGCGGCAGGGCTGCCCTGCAGGTGTGGAGTGCCATTCAGGGCTGCCGTGGGCAATGGCTGAGGAGCAGCAAGGTCAGGGCAGTGCCTTCCTTCTTTCTGTGGATGGGGGAGTGCTCCTTGGTCTGATGGGGCTCACAGGGGGTTGGGTACCTTCCTAGGAAATATCCTGGATCTGTTTGCTAGCAGGCACTGTTATCGTTTGGTCAGAAGGGGCTCTGTTGCTGCCAGTCTGTTACGTGGAGTAATGCCATTTTTCCTTATCTTGAAAATAAAGGAAAGCAGAACAGGTTTGCTCTAGCAGAATAAGTCAGAGAGCAGTCTGTGAAAAGTTGTCCTGATCCAAACTGGCTTTTCTTTCCAGGTAGCATTTTTCAATGAGGTAAACTGAGGTAATCCTTTTAAAAAAACAAATTCTAATATCTTACTTCCTTATACTTCTTTTCTTGAAGATAATATAGTGATGCTTGTGTGCTGCTTACTAATACATAATGTGATGTTTGTTTTGCTTTCTGAGTCAATACATTTGCGATGGGAGATGAGAGGGTGGGAAGGAGAAGGTTGCTTTCATCTTTCACGAATTATGCTGAGTGTTCTTTTCTGTTCTTTTGTGCTGGCTGGTTCTGGGCTGTAACAGACAAGCAGCCAGGCTTCAGGATGCTGCTTCCAAAGGTATGAGTGGAGAGATGTGAGGCCGAGATGCTGGAAAAAGGCAGTTTTGCACTTTCTCAGTTGATTTCTAGTGCTTTTTTACTTCAGCAGACATCAGAACTTTGTAACATCAACCTTGTAGGAATGCCAGATGAGTGCCTGGAGAGGAGAAACCTCCCTAGCATCTATTTACTTAATTCTTTTTCTTTTTTTTTCTCCTTCTCTCTCGCCCAGTCAGGCAAGTTTCCTATGTAGGAAACACCTCTGGGGAGAAGTCTGGGGGAACTGCCTCTGTCCGCCCATATGTCTCCTGAGGCTGTTCAACTTAAAAGCAGAGAAATCAACAGCTTCAGGAAGAAGAAAACAGAGCTTCCTGTTGCTGAGGCATTGAAAGCCTGAAAACGTGGGTTAATGAATATTCAAAAATAGGCTGCTTACTGTTCTTTGCCTGTTGCAGATTTAATGTATGTGACCAGACCTTAGTAGTATCCTTTGACAGCACCCAATATTCTTTTAAGATTTAGGGTTTTCATGCGGGTTTGTTTAGCAGCATCTGTTTAAAAAAATATGTATATATATATCTGAAATGGTGTGTTGGAAATAGAGTAGATAACCGAACACTTCACAGTGCTCAGGTGCCACAAAAGGTGTTTGGCTGGTTTGCCTTTTGGGGAGGGAGGAAGGTGTATTAAAAGAAGAAAAAATCACACAAGGAATGGAGAGAAGAAAGGAAGAAAAACCCAATAAGAAAGTCACTGGAATGTTCAGTGTGGGTTGTTTCTCCTGTTTGAAAAATAGGTTGAAGAGAAAAGTGGCATTAGGCAAGAGGTGGTCTGTTGGCTGCCAGCTGAATTGGTCCACTTAGGGTTGTTGCTCCTGAGATCCTGTAGTTTCAGTTGTGTACATTGACCATTTATTTCTTCAGGTACGTGAGTAGGAAGGTACAGTGGAGCTGACCTCAACTACCTCCTGTTTCGCTGTCTGACCTCTGTTCAGAGTGGCTTAGTTGATCAAATTTTCCCAAATTCATAGCTGCTCTGCAGTAAATGTCTGTATGGGGCAGGTTACAAGCAGACCCTAAAAAACCTGTAGATGTCTTTTCCTGAGTTGAGTACCTGATGAATTAGTTCATATGTAACACTTGGTATGCGTGTGGTCAGTAAGTTTTGGAATGATTCCAAATAGAGCCAAAATGACTTCTTTATGTTGGAAGATGCAGCCTTTTTTCTAAGGCTTGGAAACTGTGTTTATTAAAATGCTCTAAATTGAGAAGCTGTTTATCAGACTCCTGATGTTTTGTTGGTCTATTATTTTTATTTATTTATTTTTTAACCAAGAGAAGCTATCCCTGAAAATGGGAAGGGGGAGTCTTGTCTCTGCAGGGTATATGGGTTCTTGAACACTGAAAGGTGACAGACATGGGCTGGGGTTAACCTATGCCATGAAATTCAGGTTCTTTAGTCAACGTGAAGCATTCCTGCTGACACCGAGGAGTACTTCCTCATTATTTATTACAAACACAGCCTTATTCCTTGTTTTGCATCACTACTAACTTTCTTCCATCTTTCATCTTTTTTTTGCTCTTTGTTGATTCATGCTGCGGAAGGTGAGTGTAGACAGCCAATATGTGGAAAGACTGAGGGGTAACTGGTGGTCCTAGCACAATTCTGCAGCACCTCATTGTGCTCAGTGGGACTGCTGGAGTATTACACAAACAGATCCTCATTTAAGCCTCATTAGCACAGGTGAAACACAATCACGTTAGGATCTTAAAAAGTAATTGTGAATTGAACCTTAACTGTGAAACTACCTGGAGGCCCAAAGAGTATTGTGGCAGAATAGGAGCATTATGCAGAAGTGTAATGGGAGAGATGCTTCCAAGGAGGAAATGACTAACCAAGCCAATGGCAGAAACTTCCATTTTGGTCTCCTGAATGCTGCTAGTTGTAATTGGGCATTAAACATCCTTAGGTATGAAATAAGGATCTAGTTCCTGTGCAATTAATAGGTCTTATTATGGCAGATGACCTTTTTGTTTCCAAGATGACTGGGTCCTCATTGGGTATTAAAATATCATGAAGAGATTAGAGATAGTACAAGCTGAGACAAGTCCAGCATCCTGATTCTGACAGTGGTAGTGAATGTCAAAGGAAAAGGAGAACAGGGCAAGTATATAGTGGTATTTCTCAAAGCAGGCTCCTGTCCTCCTGGTAGTGTCTATAGATATGTATCTATATAAATAGAGCCTAGGATTTTATGGCTGAGAAATCATCAGAACTGATTCTTTATCAAGCAACCCTGCTTGTGACAAATTAGTGCTTAAAAAAGTCTGAATTTATAGCTGGCTGTAATAATGATTAATGAGGATTTCATGAGAGGAGATTAAAAGGGAGAAAGCAAGGAGCATGTGGAGCAAGTCTTTCTATCATAGAAGGCAGCAGAGTATTTTGAGAATGATATTCTCCTTTAAAGTAATGGTGCATTGAATGCAGAACTCTGAAGGCAGTGTTAATTGAGGGTAGATGGGTTGAGGACATACAGAAGAAACCAGAAGCATATTGTGATAGTCAGAAGTAGGGTAAAGCATGAGAAGAACAACCAGAGAAGGACAAGGAAAGGCAGTAAGAGATATAGCTAGGCAACAAAAAGTGTGTGGGTCTTCCTGCAATACTGAAGATGCAAGGAAAGGTACAAATGCCTCTCTCATTGATGGGGAATTATCATTGTTTTAAGAGTAGTGTGATCTGTACAATGCAGTCTTGCATGGGAAATTATCTCCAATATAGGACCAGCCTAAACATGACTGGCCCTCACTGCAGCTGGTACAGCTGCAGTAGATATCCCTCAGAACACAAAACTTCTCTCAGCAAGGAACAGGTCCTATGTAATGCATTCTTAAAATCAAGTGTAGAAAAGTCCAGATGGGTAGGAATCCCAAGACTGTCAGATCATATTTAGAAGCCTGCTCTTCTTTTTTTCACTCGTTGGGAAGACTGATGTTCCTTTGTCTGTGCTCTTAGCAAGTAGGAGAAGAGGGATTTTGAAGGACTAAGGGTAAATAATGGAATGAACACTGGAAAGGGGCATAGGATACAATCTAATTAATATTTGAAGAAGTACAGAAACTAGATCAATTAGAATAACCAATCTGTTGAAGGACAGAGCTGTAGGATGGAAATCTCAAATTGAACTTGAGAGGGAGAAAATTATTTGGAGAAAAAACCTTCTAACCCTCCAAACTTAAGAGGTAACACAGTTGCAAAGAAAATGTTTTATGATGAATAAATGAAGTGCAAGGAATTGTGTCTCTTATTTATGGGTGGATGTCACGTATCATTTTTCTCTTAAATAAAGGAAAAATTTGATTTTTATATTTTGAGACCGATTCCTCTAATGGCAGAATATTTGTGGTTATCAGCATTAATATGACATTTTTCATGTGACTATCACTATCATGTAAGTAGCAGTGCTTTTCTCTAGAAACTTGTTTCAGGAATTTGCATTATCAAACACTAATTGTTGATGTAGGTGGTATCTGAATGATCTGGGAAATGCTGAGTTAAAGGATCTACTCTCTGAAATGAGAGAGGGTCCAATAATGAGGAGATGGTCACCCCTTAACTTTTTTACTCCTCTAACTTTGGGTAGGAAAGAGGCAAACTTCTTAGCCCACATGTCCTCTTTGAGTTCTCTGAATATCTTAGCGGTTTTCCCAGAGGCAGATGTGTAAGAAAAATATGTAAAGAGAAAAAAAATTAATTTCTATTTTAGATTGTGAGGTAGTTATAAAGTACATAAAACTGAAAACCCTATGTACTTAGCTTTATACTTTGCTCCTCTTACCACAACTAAACCACCTGGCATCTGAAATATCAGCTGAGATTTCTTACTTTTATAATGATGTGTAGCAACATACTCTAGTCAGAAAACATGGTACTGCTATGCATGGCTCACTGTTTGACAGTGTAATTGTCATTAGATGGTACCTTTGCTACTGTTGTATGGATTAATCTACATTTTAAAAAAGTTCAGCCTTATTTGTGGTTTAATAAAGAGTTAGCAGCCTTAGAAGCAACAAAACCACCACTTTTAAGGCTGGTGTTATTTTTAGTTTATGTACTTGAACCTCTATGTACAGGTTTGAATGCTTTAGGGTAAGTTATCTCTTGATGTGCCTCAAAGCTGTTAGCTGTTTTGTTTCTCCATGGTAACAGAAGTATAAAGCTGTACAAGTGTGTTACTGAAGCAGGCAGACATGACATTGTTTAGGAATGGGATCACATGTGAAGGCTGCAACTCTGATATGATTCTGAATAAGGCTGTTTTTTAACAGGTGCTGTGAATGTGCGCAGATGCACTAATTTAAGGCATTTTTCAAGGCTCTAAAATTGGCTTAAAGGAATCTACCAATCCATAAAGTTTTCTGTGGGTGAGAGGGATTATCAGACTATTCTAATGGAGCTTTTCTAGAAACATCACTCAACACGTGACAAGGGCTGGGCCAGATCAAGGTTTCAACGTAAGGCTCTGAGATATAGATAAAAAAAGCCATAAAGATTTGGCAATGTATGTTCTTAAATTCTTTTTTTCTGTTCAAAACTTGAAAAAGAAAACTTTATGTTGGACAGGCAGATGACATCTAAATTTAATGCAGTTTTCTATATTCTGTAAGTTTCAGTAGTAAATTATCTTGCAACAGTAACCAGTTAGACTCATTATTTTTGCTCCCACCTTGGCAGAATTGTCACTCAGACAAGTTTAGATAGCCCTTTCACAAGGAAAGGAACAAGGGTAATGATTTATATCTGTTCAGCTTGATTGTGCACCGATCTTTCTGGTATTCATGCACACTATTCTTTTCTTCCCCTGCTTAAAAGGCTCTAACCTAGCAGAGGGCAATAGAACCTACTAACTTGCGTTCATACTAGGGAAAACTTATAATCTGGACATATTGCATGAGGCAACTCTTCCTGTCTCTGTTCCAGCAAGACTTTGTGTAGTTGGGTTGAGCTAACCTTGCAGAGTGAGTCACGTTTCCTCCAAAAGCGATCAATCCAGCCTGACTGAAAACAGAGCTGTGTGTGTGTGAGCACTTTCCTTTTACAGTTAGAACAGAAACTTCCTCATCTCTTCTCCCTTTTGCTAGCCGTAAGTAATGTGTTGTTCTTCAGAAGGCCATGTGACTTGTACCTGTACAAGACACTCGCATGCCTTCAGTAGGACTTCTTCGTACTACACTTAATTGTTTGGCTTGCCCCTTTTGTGAACTTTTTAAATGCAAGTGAAAACTAGCTTTTTCTTCATCCTCCAGATGAATGTGCAGAATTGCACATTCTGTTCATCTGTAGCCCTCTCAAGTGTGATTGTATTTTTTAAGTAGCTTTTGGTCAAATGTGTATATTGATAAATTATTAAATCCCCACCGTACAACTTGGTGGCTGAGGAGAGATCCAAGTAGTGTTGTGCAGAGGGAAAGATGGGCATGTGTAAGCTGTTTAGCTCTGTGCTGAGCTCCAGATTGGTACTTGTTGTGTGTGGAAGAGTTAACGCACTTGAAGTGCTTTTGTTGGCTCCGTGGCTCGCTGAAAACATCGTCTAAAGATCAGGTCAATGCACGCCTCTTACTGCTGCAGCCCGTAGGGAGATGGATGCTTGGCCCTACTGCTGTCCTTATGTAACTTTTCAGCGGGTTGTGTCTAGCAGGGCAGCTATTTCGAGGCGCAATCTTTGCTGTCGAACCTTCGACGGGCCTGAGCGTGAGGGGAGGGGGCAGCTGTCCCGCGCCGCGGCCTACTCGCAGGCCCGGGATCCCTCCAGCCGGGCTGAGGC
>JAOWBP010001760.1:24932324-24994421 GCA_028571105.1 Tragopan temminckii
GTGCGACCTGGTGTAGGGAACCTGCTTTGGCAGGGGGGTTGGACTCGATGATCTCTGGAGGTCCCTTCCAACCCCTAAGATTCTGTGATGTCTGCATCTGCTCACAAAAGGAAACTTAGTCTCATATCCTGCTGAAGATCTCTCATAGCACAGGATCTCTGAAGGCATTACATCGCTGCTGATCAAGGAATACCATTGCGCACATCCCAGTACTACCTTTCATCTTACTTCTACTCCTCCAGCTCCCTGTTATGTTGAGACTATCTTTGTTGGCATGCTTCAATTTTGGGTCTACATCAGTAAACATAATTTAGGTTGATCTTGGCTCAGATTACGAGCAGTGAGGCATCAAGATTCCTGTAATTCAGACCTACACTGAGTACCTAGAACAGTAGAAGCATTAGACACAGAATAGCATATATATTCTGCTAAATCCCCTAAAAAGCCAGCTCTTCAGTATGATAAAAATGGACCTGAAATGTTTCTTTCTTGTCACTTTTTTAAAACATGACGAAGAGACAAAGCAGTGCCTGCTCCAACAGCCCAGATTTCTTCAGTGTGCAGTTTAAGATGGTTACCACCGAGAAACACTAAGTAGCCCCATTCAACTTCCTGTTCTTCAGAAGTGGATCGCTCAGTACAACAGAATAGCAGGGCTTTACTAAAAGTGGTATTAAATGCACAAGTCTCTCTTTTTGGTTCCCAGTCAAGAACTTTCCTGTCAATAGATAAATGAAAATCCAGATATAATTAGACAAATTTAAGACATTAAATTGTTGCGTTTTTTGTGCTGCATGCTAGTGGGGGTGTTGTACATACTTCCAATGCATCTGCCCTTACTAAATAATCAGATGAAGGACTGTGTAAAAGTATTCCCACTACTACAGAACAAAAATCCTAAAGAAACAATTTGTTCATATCATACATCACTTGCTTATAACAGATCCAATATAACATCCAGACAAAGTCATCTGTTACCAGGCTTGTGCTGAAGACTTCAGGGATCACCTTCATCACAGCAGTTAACAGCTCAAATAAATCTTGTGGTGAAATCCATGGATTTTTTTTTTTAAACCTCCATGTCATAAGAAACAAAATTCAGCAGTTCAGTGTCCAGAAAGGCTTTCACCAGACAGTTCATGGCTTACCAGAAGAATCATGAGGGCAGAAGCCCTACAAGTTCCCACTGTACAAAGTCTCACTCTCCAAGTCACAATTTTCTAACAGTCCAGCGATGATGGGATCCAGAAACTGAAATTAGGCAAGTGTGTCCTGTTTGTGGCTTTCTCTTAATGTGAATAGCTGGAGACAGTCAGTGCCACAGAATTGTACTGCCCCCCCCTCAAACCACTAACAAGCATGCTATAAGTCCACAGTTTAGGAACCACTGTCAAATTTCGAGCTAAGAAAAGCAAAGACATAAAAGAATGTATTAAGATTACCCTGTCACATTAAGCATATTCCATATGTTTAAGACCTCCTGTGATCTTATGACAGTGAACGAATGCATTACATAGACCTGAATAAAAATAATCAACTCAGTTTAGAACTAATTTGTGTGTGTACATTTGGCTGAAATCTAGTCACAGGATACGCAAAATAAAAAAATCGGGCAGCCACTTCTTCTAAACATTTCTTTGGCTACCTTATTTTGTTCCCACATCTCTTGATATTACTGCTGCCTTCATTCTCACTAGCCCTAGTGCAGCTCTTAATTAGCGCTGCCAAACTACCACAAGTAAACTCAAAGCTAAAAGAAACTAAAATGCAGAGACAAAGGTAAACTATAGAACAAAACCAGCTTTGCTCAAGACGTTTTAGTTCCACTGTGAGTCCAAAGTAAAAGTCATCCTCTTTTGAGTATGACTTAATATTGAGATTTTTAATGTCACTTCACTTTTATCACAAACCCAAACAGTTTGTGAACACTTGAGACACGGACATTTACCAGTTCTCCATCTGTCTTTACTTGAAGCTTTGGCCACAGTAAACAGAGTTGTCTTAATACAAAAAAATAATAATAATACAGAATGCTATTAAAAGAACAAAAAAAGCACGAAACCTAGATCTACTTTCCCTCCAGAGAAAAATTTTGTTTCCCAGTTTCACAGGCTCTCCTGCCTGATACCCTACTGCCAAGTTACAGAAGTAGAACACACACTTCAACATCCAGTTTCCATTTCAGAAGAAACCAGAAAGCCTCAGACACACATGCATGAACACAGAGGCTATTTTACTTGAGTCTTAGCTTTGTACTGTGGATTTATAAACAGTGGGCAAGATCCCACAGAGATGGTACACTATCCGCATGGAGTTTTATGCAGTTTTAAAATGATAATCTGTTACCTGAAGAAAACAAAAGACACTTGTCCCTTTAAGGTAAATTATATGCAAGGTTTGCCTTAAATGCAATTTATTATTATTATTTTTTTTAACATTCTACTTTAGCTTTAAAAACTAAAAACATTACAATCCAATTTTCAATCTATAATGGGCAAATTCTCTTCTAACACACAAAATGTCAAAACCTCATGACTGGCATTTTTTAACCAAAACAGTTACCTTCATTCTTCTTACTAATGATTCAAGATCTAAACCTATCACATCCATCTCTTTTCCTGGCCCTAACTGAAGTCAGAACTAAAACTGTTATCAGTATAGCAAAGATTGTCAGTTATCACTATGGACAATTCAAAGGTATTTTGACAATATATCTTGCTCAGAACTTCCCTCTCAAAAAGGAGTAATGAAATCAGAGATATGACTCTTAAATTGCAGTGCTAATAATCATTTGCTATTTGTGATTATGTCCTGTTCCTTTGGAAATGTCATGGCTTAGAGAATACCTCCACAGAAAGATGCCACAAGCTAGAAATCAGGACGCAGTAAGCCACACGCAAGCTTACTCTTGATCTAAGCTCTTAGATCAAACTTCTTCACAACACCTCCCACCAACTCACAGCTTCACAGAAGGCTCTTTGCTTCTCATTTCATGCCGTTCAAGCTGGCCATCAGGGTTATGAGTAATAGCCACACATTAAAACACCAACTACATAGTTATGCAGAGACTTCTCAGAAAGATGAGCTGGCTCAGTTGATAATGTAATACAAAAGGTAAAAACAAACAAAACAAAACCTTAGAGGTAAGCAGATAAATCAGTGCTACTTCAGACAGCTGCAGGATACACAGAATGGCATTGTTATCTCCATCTTATAGCAAAGGACAGGACAAAAACTGAAATAAATTGTGACTAAAGCTATGGTGTTGTGGTTTCATTACAAGATCAGTTGATATAAACAAACACTTAAAACAGATATCTTAAATGAAATATGGACTTATCACTGCCTTATTTAATTTGCTGCAAGATAGAGCTATCTTTGCTCATGTCCCTAACCTCAATCTCCCCACATCCACCCAGTATTGAGTCAGGATTGAACTGGAGGCTCTTCTCACTGGCATGTTTCCAAACACTATTGCTCTTAGTCAGATGCAATTTCCAGTTATACAGTCTAATAGCTAACCACAAAAGTATACATAAGCTGTAAAGTCACGCTCTCATTTTTGCAACATTTGCTCTTTTACAGTAAGAAGCAACGTTTGGTCCTTGGAATTTCAGATAATTGTTTTTCAAGCTAGAAAAATAAGAAACATTTAACTAGTGCTGATGAGCAATAAGTGCACTTTTATAATGAAAAAGGTATTTAATAGACTAAATTTGACATTGCATCAACAAGTGTCATCCAACTAATAGTTTCTAGATAATTTTCTCTTATTAATTCAAGACAAGATACCAATTCATAATAGGTGTAATTTGACAAATCTACTTTGTATTTTTCTACAGCAAATTGACTAGGATTTTCTTTTCAGATTTATTCCATAGTGCTTTATCAGGATTTTTACTCCACCAAGTAATCAGTGTGCTGACCTGTATTTGCCATTCACAGATTCAAATTCTGACCTACGCTGGTTAACAAAGACTGGTAGAAAAGTAACTTGAAAAAGTGTCTTGTACCTGACTGCACTGATTTTTAAGCATTTTCAGAAAGAACAATCATGCTTAGAAATTCCACACAGGATTTCTGAAAACTGATACAGATGCTATTCTGAAATTGAAGTTACACTTAAGCACTGAGAACTTTTACTGAATTATTTCAGCATCCAGAGACAACACCACTCTAGTATTATGAAAACAGGACCAAGTTTAAGTTTTGTGTGTAATAGTGGGAAGAAATTCAGCGAAGGAATGGAGGAGATTTCCATATATTCATCTGACTGTTTTTGAATGGGGTCTGCTTTATCAGAACTCTGGGAGAGAGAGGCATTTCCCACAGAGACTCCAAATTCATTCAGGTGTTGTTGTTTTTCTTAAAAACTATTTACATGAAGAAACATCCTGAGGTAAGACAGTTGAAGAAGATTGTGAGGAAATATTGAAGATAGAGAGAAACAGCAAAATAAAAGTTTATCCAATATTATGAAAATGTAAATGTCAGTAAAGCAACCAAAGAGAACAGTTTAGCAAATGAGTCAGTGTTACTCCAAAGTGCTGAAAAAAGAAGGAATAACCACCTCATTCAGGGACACCTCCCAGCAATATCTGCAGGAGCAGAAAAACATTAAGTCTAAAACTGCAGAGCAAGGAACTATCATTGTCACTGCTACTTTAAAATAATGTTTTTTGAACCACTGCATTCAACTATTTCTGAGAAATCCATTTGCAGCTGGAAAACTCCCATAAAAGACTGGTAGAAATGACAGGGCTACACTGCCCTTCCCAAGCCATAGACATTTGTGAGAAATCTCCTTTGCCTCAAATTTCATTGCTCTTCTACCTTCTAAATTTGACAGTCTTGCTCCCTTCTGGTGGGACAGCCAGAGGCAGTTATGTGTCAGCGCTAGAGAACACAGCCAAAGGAAAAGGTACAAAAGCAGTAAACAGCAGCTCCACACCCTGCCCCTCTCCCCCACTGAAGTCACTCCAAAAAACAACCATTTGGTTCTCTAGGGATAGGCCCAAACACAAAAGGCTTTCTTATTTTTCCACTATCTCTATTTGGGCATCTAACTGTAACCTACTGTCAGATTTGTTACAAGCCCATATCAAAAGTATAATATAGTCCTGTCCCCTGTAATTCATCAAATCTTAAGATTTTAGCAGGACTGTTACAATCGCAGTCCAACACAAGAGCCACTCTCTGTGCTGCAGCAGCCTTTAGCACAGCAGCTATACTATGAGAGAAAGAGTTCTTGAATGTTTCTATAGAAATAGCTGAATGGAGCAGACCTACATGTAGAGGCCATCCAGGCAGATGATGTATTACTCTGCAAAAAGCCCCAAAAGGCGCAGACAAAGTAGAAGGAATAAAATAAACAAGATTTTCTGTGACCCTAAGGATGAGATTATAACATTTTTATTTATTTATTTATTAAAGCTTGAGCAGGAAGCCTTTCTAAATTGCATTTCTTGGATTTTATCATATTATCTTCATGGCACAGTTATTACACATTAAAGGTAATGACTCTCTTCTGCGAGTAACCTAATATTGAACATGATTGATAACCCCTATCTGGGCTTTGGAGAACACCAAATTTCCTAAATGGAAGGAGGGAACAGAGTCAGCTGAGAACAGGGAACAGCTTGAGTGAATTATGTGCATGCATATGGAAAAACAACTGCTAAGATTTCACTAGAACATGGCATTCTTTTGAAAGCACCCATTAATAGCAAACCAATTGAAAAAAATCCCCAGCTCTTCCATTTTTAAGTAATATTGCTGAAACTACAATCAATGTTTTTTGTAGTTTTTAGACACATGGTACGTAGACATAGACACATCAGTGATCAGGAGTTTATGGAAGAAAATGCATATTCCAACTTTACATCCCAAGGGAAGCGTGGCTATTACAATTCAAATTACCCGTATGGGTGGAACTCGCTGAACAAACTACTGCTGTCCAGTTATCTTGGGCCACTCTAGAGCATATTTTATTCAGGCACAGAAGAAAACATGGTGAGACAGCCCAACCAGTGTGTGGAACCACAATGGAAATTTCAACTAGTTCCCAGAAACTGTGACAGAATCTGATCCACCCGCCTCGAACAAAGTGCCCACATTAAAATCAAAATGAATTTCCTTCAGATATTCAATAGAAACATGACCAGTATGGAAAAATAAAACGTATTCCAGCAATATTTTCTGTAGAAGAAAAAATTCAGAACATCTACTGGAAAATCTCACTGGGTAGCTCCAGCAAATGCCAGCACCACTCCTTTTTAAAAAACTCTCACTCTAAAAACTGTAGTGTGATAGGGAAATCCATAGCATCCTACAATCGTTTCTTGATGATTCAGAAGATCGTCCATTTCCTCTTTGTGGACTTGCATAAAACTGGCTTATACTTTTGACTTTGCTGGGTCTGATGACTTCTGCCCTCTTAAGACAGGGATAAGCATTACCTCCAGAAAATAAAAACAAACCCTAGTTCTAGGCCTAGAAAGGATCTGCTCTTTTAGATATAGGTTTTCCTCTCAATTGCTATTAATAAACCAGGATTTATCTTTGTATTCATGTACTTGTTCATTCCCCCTGTAATTTACTAACTCTCCAGTCCATCACCTTGTTAATTAATTATCACACTGCTTAAGCAAGCCTAGCTACCATTGCTGTTTCTTTGGAACTGCAGAAGTGAAATCAATGAGCAAGAAAATGATTTTTAAAAGCAACATTTGATTTTAGCAAATTGTCCCTAATAGAACAGATGCATTGATTGTAGAAGAGAAAAAGTGTTTTTATTTTGGGGTGTTTTTCTCAAACATGAGTTTGAGCAGAGACCAAATAACTCTCAAAAAGCACTAACCTATCATCCAGTAGCTTCTAATCATATAACTAGAGAAAGCCATAGACAAGGAACAGTCTCTGACATACCTGTAAAGCAAAATACAGTGTTTATTGACAGACTTATCTGGCACAGTTGTACAGTAATTCAGTCATTCATATTGTTAAAAAAATAAGTCCCCTAAACACATTAAGCCAACAGAAACACAAATCCAGCAGAACAATTTGATTGCTTGTCAAACTTTTGGGAAGTGCATTTGTCCCTTCTTGCAGGCAGGAAGAACGTGCTCTCCTTCTCTGCCCAGTGGAGCAGGCCTGGTGAAGCAGAACAACAGAAAAATCACTGGAGATGATTCTCCTCATCCCCACCATTTGCCAAAGAAGGAGCTGTCAGTAGCTGCTTGCCCCACCTGAGAAGGTCCAAACAAGCTGGGGAGCAGTGGACAACAGCATTTGTTAGAGCTTGCGTGGGGCCCAGTGTGGTGATACCAACAGTTGGACATCAGGAGGTGGCAAGAAGTATTTCAGAATTACTGTACCAAAATTCCAGAAGAGTAAAGCACTATTCCCACCCCTCCTCCTCTTACACATGCACTACCACACACTAGTAAGCTTCAAAATTTTAAGAGATTTGAAAAGAGATTTAAAAGGAGTCATATTATGAATGGCATCGTGTCAGCCATTTGATTTTTGATGACAAGACAACTTTAATCACCATCATTACATCAATTTGTGAAAGAATTTTGTCAATTTATACACTCCTTCCAGTAATTATTTCCTAAAATAAGCAATCATCAATAGTAGCCCATAACATTTCTCTAATTACAAAACCCAAGGAATTACTTCTCCTTTACTCTTAAATTTTTGTCAGCAACAAATACAGGCGACTAAACTACGACACAGGATATTTTCCAAATTCAACCGTTTATCAATGGAACAAGTTCATGTATTCAAATACTAAAAAAAGGCAACAATGAAAAATAAAAACAAACACAAAAGCAACTGCTTGGAACTATGGAGAAGGAAATAATGTCAGAAGCTGCTGCAACAATTACTTATTTGTTCTCTCATTAATGTTACAAGATAGGATACTGCAAAAGGGGTTAAACAACAACCTATGAACTTCAGTTTGACAGCCAGAGAAGTTTTGTCCCATGCAAGCTCTGTTGCTTGTCCATTTTCACAGATACTGACTCCTATCTCCTGACAGAAGTTTGAGCTTTTAATTATGACTGTTCCAACAGTCTCTTCAAGCGTATTTGATCTTCTAAAATAGAGCAGTTCATTTTATTACTTTGAATAAGAAAACTGCAAGCTGCTTCTCAAACCCAGGAGTAGGTGCTTCCATTTTTATTTTAAAAATATATAAATACACACACACACACACTCAGTATGCTTATTCACTTCATTATTTTTGTCCCATTTAGTACATCAGAGAAAGTCCCAGGTCTGAAATTAGAAATTCTGAGTACTCTGGGCTTACCTACAGCAGTAGGTACAAGTAATGTGCAAGTCAATTCAATGAAATCAGTATAGCATGAAGCGTGCAAGAGATATCATGAACCATACAGTTTGCTGTTTATCTGTAAGGCAGTGTGGAACTCTGTGAGTATTTGAGAGCAGGTGAAATGAACTGAGAATGTTATCCCATGATAATGAAATCAACTTGGGTAACAGAAAAGCTGTCTAAGGTAAATGATACGAAGAATGTGCCACTAAAATTTATGCACAAAGACTGAAACGTGGTCCATGATAGTAGGCTAAAAAATTACTACAATTTCTTCTTTTTTTTTTTTCCCCTTTGGAACTGCTCCTACAATCATTTTACCAAATACTATCTTCCATTTTCAGACTTAAATAATCTCACTTTTCTTATGAACTGCCTTTCCAGGCGTCCTTTCTGACATATAAAAAGAGCAGTGCATGAGCACAGCAAGAGTTTGTCCACACCATGCTCTCATCACTCAAGTTAGAAACAAATACACTCATGCTAAATTTCTGAGACATGATTTTCTTCTTATGCTGGATTTAATGCGGCAAAAACTTTCCACATACTTAAGCACTGTTATTTTCAGCTTCCTTGTGTATTAGCTGAGAAACAATAAAAGAAACAGGGAAGAACAAAGCATCTCCTGACTTGCCTCCTTACCAGAGGAGCAAGAGCATAGAACTGCACCTTCATACACATGCACTGTTGAAATGTAAAGAGTAAGAAGCAGCCCATAATAAGAGGGAGATCTCAACTAATACTCTGCTGGAAATTAATCTGAAGGACTAAGTTTATGCAGTATTCAAAAAAAAAAAAAAAAAAAAACACCACACCACACTAAAACATGTCATAATAAAGAAAAAAAGAAAACAAAAAAGAAAGCCACCTGCACCCACTCCTCGTTCACAAGAAACCTAAGCAGTACAAAGTCCCTAAAAAAAAAAAAGAGCCATTCTTGAATGCAACACATTTCCAATAAAACTGAAGGAGTGGAAATAGGAACAGTTACATACAGTGGAATTGTTTTCACTCTACTTCAGTCACAAACTACATTAACAAGAGCCTGCAGTTACCAATCATGGACACTCAACCAGCTATGGAACTTAACAAGGTATTTCCATTACTAGGTCTATTATTAGCCTTAGGGTGTGCAGGAATATAATATGGAATTGCAATATCCAAAGAGTAAATTTAATTTTGCTTGACATATAATGAATTCAGGTTAAGAACTACTGTAACATTTTAGTAAATTGAGATATTGTAAATATCTTGTAAATTTGAGTAAAAAGACTCAGTTTTAAAGCTAACTAAAAGACTATCAAAAGTAATTTTAATCTTTTAGCTTTCATTTCCACAATGATTTAGCAAATGCTTCCTTATCATACGCAGGCAGAATGTTTGAAGGTAACAGAGTGAGCTGTTGAGCTCTCAGACCAAACCAGAAGTGATAAATGATAAAGATTTTGGAAAGGGGTAAATCTGTCTTTTTGACAGCTGAGTTAAGATAGGGGTCACTGAAGTCTCTCTCAATCCTACAAATTATTTTTATGTTCTCAGACACAAAAATTCAAGGTTAATTCTAGTAAAGCCATTGTAATAATGGCTCCACAGAATCCTTTATTGAGGTTTAAGTATATTTTCTGCAGAGCTCACTGACTAATAAGAATAGTTTTGACTGGATTCTCATGGTAGTGTAACCTCTTCCAAGCTTTGCTGTCCCAACTGGGGGACTTTCAACACGCCCGCTTCAACCCAATTTATTTCCTATGGATCTTCACTTCTGAAAATCAGCTTGGAAATTCAGTCAAGCTGCCCATATTAACGCTGAACTAAACATTAAAATTCAAACAAAAGCTCAAAACAGAAATTGCCTGGTACACACAATCAGGGATTCAGAGCTTGGAAGCAGAAATCACAGCAACCTGAAAAACAGGCCAGGAGATAACCGTCCCTGCAATAAATAGTCACTTGGAGATCGACTTGTTTGGGACAAAAAACTAACAAGTTGTTCAAAAACTTTGAAACACCAAAGAAGAAACAACAAAAATCCAAACATTTGCAGCTATGGTCAGAGAACTAAAAACCAAAATCTGAAACAATCATTTAAGTAACTTGGCTTTCTCAAGTTTAAAATTTTGTTGTATCCAGACTTTTTCCTACATAAAAGACATCACAAATTACTGGAGACAGGGAGGAATACTGCTAAAGGATAGGACTGGAGTGGCCAGAAATCAAGTCTCCAATAATCTCTCTTCATAAGAGTATTCTCACCTTACACTTCTAGATTTAATTTACCCCCTACCTGCACTCTTTGTAAGACAGATGCATGGGTAAAAGCATTTGCAAAATCACTGCAGAGTATGTGACATGTAGTAACTTACTAATGAATCAAACACTTGGTAACTGGAATTGTTGATGTTAAGATATGGCACCAAAAGAAAAAGGATTTCTACAAAAAAGAAAGGAATCTTAACTAGTACATTCGAGATTTAATCTAGAGGACAGTTTTCTCCAGTACAGTGTTCACATGATTTATTGAGTGGATCAGGAGCTATATGTAATGAATCGTAATGTAGAAGAAAACTTATTTCTACACTAAAAACTCTGTATTAGTTTGTTTTCTCTCCTCAAATGAAGGTTTTACTATGGTAATAAACACGGCACCTGTAGTTCAAAGCAAAGCTCCAGAAGACTTTGAGTGATTAAAGAAACTACAAGATCCACTTTCTTGTATGTGATCTTTAGACAACATACACCTCCCTTCTCACTATGCTGCTGCTAGCAGCTCCTTGCCAGTTAAATGAAAAGAATACAAGCCATAAGGGTAGGTTTGAAACCCAAACTCTGCTCAGACCACCAATACACGTTCAGCCAAGATCCGAGAGTTTGTTGGGAAATAAATGCCTAAAAATCTCTAAGAATCCATCACAGCAAGCTTGAGCAGACTTAACTTTTTAATTAGAGGAGACCATCCCTTGCACAAACTTAGCTCATTACATGAAAGGTTATCATTCTGTAGAGAAAACGCACGCTCTCAGATTTCACTTCTACTATTTCTTAGAGGAATGCCTTTTCTGAAGAGTGTTGAAAGTAAGCAAACAGGACATTTAAATATACATCCAGTAGAAATGCATCCTTTTACTGTGTGACCAGAGCTTACCATAAGTTTCTTTTGAATAACTGAATGTTTTCCACGCTCCTTGCTATCCTTCCTTCTGCTCCACGTTGTTACTTACAGTAATCAGTACAGCATTGTAACAGCATACTATGTCCAGTATACCTTACTCGCATTAAATTTATCTCAAGAATATTCTGAGCTCCTGAATCCTATGGAAAGAATGCAATTTAAATAACTGGCTTCAAAATAACTTATTACCCTTTTTTTTTTTTTTTGTCATCCCAGCAGTTACGTTGAAGAGAGTCAGCAATGACAAGTACAAAACTGTACTTTAAAATCAAACAGATCTAACTGAAAGCTCCATGCAAGTAGGCATGTGCTGTAAATAGCATAATTCCTTCAGTGTACTCTGATTTAAAAAAAAAAAAAAAGAGATAAACAGTATCTCACACACATAAGTTAATCAAAACATCAGACCTCCAGGATATTTTCTTTTACTTCCTTCTCTCTCAAAGTTTCTAAACAAATAGCAATCCATAAAATATTCACATAAGTCATATTTTTAATTGGCTATTTCTTTTCCGTGTAAGGCATTGCCACCAGTAGGTAAGTATCTCTGAACAACTGTGAGCTCACTTAAAACTTGCAAAGCCCAAGTATTTCATGGTTGTCCTGTAAATCAGCCTTCAGATCGCTACGCTTTCCTTCAGAAAACCAAATCTATCTTCAGGATTTGTTTGAATCACAGAATACACATGTAAGGAAATACAAGATCCATCAGTGGCATTTCCCACTGGATTACAATCTAGTAGTTACGTCTGAGGCATATACCTCTTTTCTCCTCTCTCTCACTTCTACACTCTGAAAACTAGTGTAGAAGTGTACGAGTGAAAGAAAATCCACTCAAAGCCATCTCTTCCTGTTATGACCTTACCCATATCTGCTAATCAAGGCCAAAATATCTTATTTACTTTAGAACAGGGTGCTCTAGAGGTTTGATAACTGCTGCAGAGTGGTTTCCTTTTTCAGATGACAGCAGGCAAGCTTTTGGGATACTAACTAGGTTCCTGATGCTCCCCAGTAACAGAGGATGAATTGGCTAAAGAAGATGAAATAGTTTAGCTAAGTTAAAAAAAAAAAATCTTTGCATTAAAATAATATTTTGTGCTTAGTGTCAACACTAGTGTTTCTAATGCAGGAGGGACTAATTTTTTTCCTATATAATCAAAGATCAACTGAACATTAGAATCTATATTTAGTGTCTACAGGTTACAATATCACTGCAGAAAAAAGAAACCTATAGCCTGGACTTATACAAGATGTATAGATTCCTCAAAGGTAGAAGGCATGCCAAGTTTGCCTCAGAAAAAGGGCCAACAAGACCATACATGTCTTTGTTTGGCATTTCTTTCCCTCTGTAATTTTAAGGAAAAAAAAGCAGAGTGGATAAAAACCACCATGAAAGTACAGATCTTCAAATCAGTGCTCTAGTGGTTCTAGGGTTTGACTGGAAGAAGTGTAGGCTAATGCCAGAACAAGCTTGGAGAGCCCACAAAAACACTATCATGACCACAGAAGGAACTCCACAACAGAGCTGCTTTATGGAGTTTAACCTGTGACATGTACTATTTCTTTTTAAGAGGAAAACAGAAGTCAGCGCATGAAGCTTTACCTGCAGGTTTCACACATTACCACAGGTCATCATCCTGGTTTCAGTGCTGTGTGTCTTTATCCAGAGGCTTGCTATAGGTGCTGTGTGACTTTCACAACTTCCATCCTGCTGACAGCCTTGTCCTAAGATTCAGCAGTGGGAGGCTGCGCTGCAGATCTGTACTGAACAGATACCTTAGATCAAGGCAGTTTGCAAACAGGGAAAATGTCTTCTGTTAGCAGCCACAGAGGCAGAAGTCTCCACTCACACAGGAAAAAATTCCTCACTGGTTTGCTGCACCCAAGTATGTGCCGTTACCATTTATTCTGTAGCAGGTGGAAGACTACAGGAAAGCTCTTTCCACATTGCAAAACGTGCTGGTCAATTCAGACCATGCAAGGCCTACAGTTGTCATCTGTTCAAATTCCTCAGCATACAAACAAAGTAGTGAATGGATTGCAAGCAATTTCTTATTTCTACTTCTAGAAACAATGTCAGGAAAATTTCCCAGAAGAAACTAAAACATTGACTAAGAAGTAAAATATCTTGCATCAGCGGTCAGCCAAGAGACAAAGAGAAGGCAGAAATAAAGTTAGTTCCTCAGTGCAGCAAAAAATCACCTGGGAGTTTTGAACAAGTACTTTGACTTATTTTAAGGTATATTTTCATTCAAATGAATCCCTAGAATAACATTTGCTGAATAGTCTTTTGCTTTCCTAAAAACTCAGCTGCAGAGCCTGCAGGCCCTACAGTTTGGTGGCTCCACATAAAAGAGGTCAAGTCTGGAAAGAGGACTGCTGCTAGTCACACAGACATGAAATGACTAAAATGAATGTTAATCTCTAGTCACTGACCTGTTCATTCTTTAGCCATTTAAAATGCAGAAAAAAAAAGCTTTGATCCATATCCAACTCAAATACTCCTATTTACATATAGTGTAATAGTGCTCACAATATGCTGAACATTGATCTGGAATTATTTCAGAGATTGACCGCATATTTTGCAACTCTTCTTATTAGCACACAAGACTCTCCTGGTTCAGAAATGCTGGACTTCATTTCTCACAGATAAACATTTATTTACCTGTAAGAAAAAGCGTACTTTAACAGTTGCTGTCACGTCTACTGAAACCACTTGTAAGAATAACCTCTCCAGAGACATAAAGAGTGCAAAGACAGGACTGGCATCAGTGACTTTTAGAAAGTATTTCAGTATCACAGATTAAAAAAAAAAAAGGAGTGGTCTTGGTGCCTACTGTTTGTAAAGCTGTATTGGAACAGTTGTGTGGTTTTCTTTCATCCAATGAAACATACAATTAACTTTGATGAAAATATAGATTTTAAAGGCAAAAGTAGCTATGTCTTAAAGCACAGCTGGAAGGAGGTAAATATTTTACTATGTAGTTGTTGACTTGGTGTGCCAGCTTTGAACATACCTTTACTTTGGATAGGAACCACATGAAGGCTCAATGTCTACTATCAACAGCTGTTTTCTTTTTAGCCAGAACATAACATTTTTAACACGGGCAATGAGATTCCCCTTGTATATTTAATCTAAACCAAAACAGATTTCATATAGTACTTGCTAAAGAGGGAAAAGTACTTTCCAAAAGTTTTGGTCAAATACAATTCTTACTTGCTCCAGGTGACAGATGAAAAACTAATAGCAAGAGGACAAGCAAAACCTGCTCCTTAAAGAGAGGCTGTTTTCAGATACAGTAATTAGCTATTGAGGGAAGAGCAAGGAATATTTTAGAAGACTTCTGAGACTAGAAAAGGTATCATGAAATAAACTAAGTTGAAGTAATAAGAAAATAAGACAAATGGTGCTTAAAGAATAAAAGGCACTTGTAATAAGAGTCCAAACTGTGTATGGTAGAGAGAGAGAAAAAAACTACAGGAATTATAAAGTTCTCAGTACATTTAACATATGTTACTGATTTTACAAGTGAGACAGTGGATAGCACTGCAACTGATACCACTGAGGGAGTCTTAAATAAGATCAAAAGAGAGAGAAACAAGTAGAAGTTTTTCAAGAAAGCCAAAATGTTCACCAAATGCAAGTGCACTTTATTTACTTTCCATTATTCATTCCAGAAAGGAAGGACTGATGTCTGCTATCTTCACAGAAGTTCAGTGGCTTGGATCCATAATTTGCAAAATCACCTAGAGGCCGTTCCAATACCCTGACAAGACATAAGTTTGCCACTGCAGCCACTGTCATTTATTCATATGAAAGACAGTCTTCATTCCCCATCAGAAATGCATGTAGAAGGGGTTTTTGTGTACTTTTGTTGTTGTTTTTTTTTTTCTTCCTTAAAAAATCCCCATAACCGCAGTGTGAATTGAAGCAGAGATCCTGTGCAGAACAGTCTTCACCCAGAAATGCCCTCAAGGACAAACAAGCCTAATGTCAGTACTGGGTGCACCAGCACTACAGTTGATCACTGTACAGCCATGCAGCTTTACAGCCTACAGACCAGCAACACCACTTCCGATTCCCTAAAACAATCTTTAAGCCTCTTTCTAGACAATTAAATGCAGCAGATATTTCAGAGAACAAAGTTCCCAGGTTGGGTGATAAAATTTACTTTGATTAGCTAGAACAATCTTGTGTGCCAGAAGACTGCATACTCCACAAAGAGATCAGACATAAGCTGATAAAACCTAGCCTTTCCATATCTAAAGAACCTCTTGAGGAGCTGACCATTACAGCAACACGGACACAACAGCAGCTTCAGACAGCAGAGGTTTCCAGCAAGGGTGCCCCTCTGGAAAGGGACCTGCACTTTTCCAGGACTTGTCAGTCAGATCCCACAGCAACACAAATCTTCAATCTTGAGTCAGGCAACATCAGCCTTTTCTTTCCCTCACAACAGACACAAGCCCTGGCAACTGCACTGCTGGAGACAGACTTGCACTGGGGCAACTTGTCTGCAATGCATCTCTTCCCTGAAACACAGCTTCTGCACTCACCTCAGGCTTCAAGCGCCAGGCTTATAGCTAAACAGTATTTTTTTGCCTGCAGCCAAGTGAAGAAAAGGCTAAGAAAATTGTCCAGAACTCCCTATCTGACCACAAATTTTTCTTTTATAAAGCTTATTCGTAGTGGGAAGAAGCTCACAAGTTTCACTAGAACAAAACAAATCAGCAAAAATACCATTATTTGCCACCACTTATTTGCAGCTAGCACTTCACCTTCTCAAGTCCTCCATTAGAAATCTCTTCCTATTGCTTCTTATTTCACCACTAAAAAAAAAAAAATCATTACCACATTTTCCATCTCTGCTGTATGCCAAATTTGTATCTTGCCACCTATCCTGACAGCTGTAGATAACTGTTAGGAACAGAAGATGTTTTGAGTCAGAGTACTTTAGAAGACACTGTATTTTATTTACATTCATTTACTATGACTTCACAATTAAAATTGGAATAAATCACCTTCAGCCAGTATTAAATACCTTCACTAAAGGCAACCTGTTTCCACCCTGGGACATGCATTCTCGAGCTTCGCTTTGATAAGAAAGCTTTTAGGTTTCATAGAATAGCTTGGGTTGGAAAGGGACCTCAACGATCATCAGGCAGGGCCACCAACCTCTATATCTAATACTTCTGATACAACCTAAGAGTACAGACACAGCTGAGAATGGAGCAAACTTAAAAATTTGTACTTGAAAACAAATGAGTAAATAAATGGTACATGTTCAAACAAAAATCCATGCTTAGTGACATTCAGGCATGGTAAGGAAACATTCAGTACCCTCATTCTCAATGCCTGCGTCACCAAACTACTTAAGGTTTTAAGAAAAGCTGCTGAATTTGCGAGTTTAACTTTTCAGTTAATTCCTAAGAGGATGGAGGTCAATGAGAATTTAAACGTTTAGGAAAACAAAAGGCCATGCCAACTTCTTATACTTCCCCAACCAAACACAGAATGTCTGTTAGATTAGCTAAGAGGCACGATGCTTGTTAAGTACACACTATTTTAACACAACATGTTTTTATTCTGTTGTAAACACTTAATAGCAAGTGTGCATCACAAGACACAGTGGAAGAGCTCCCCTACTGGGCTGATTGCTCACCATTCAAAAGCTTACAAACCACTTGAATTAACTGCCAAATAAATCAGCCTAGCTCCCCTTTCTCTTGCCTCCCACAGTATTGTAACCCTCAGTTGCTGGCAGTAATCCAAGCCAGAGCTTGAATTGCTGCATAGCCCAAGAACCTCTTCAGTTCATACCCACTCACTCTCCTCTCCATTCCTTCACTTCAACTTACACCTGGGTCCTTTTGCTGGGGATGTTGGCTGTTGCTAACAAATGGTTGTGGTGGGTTTTTTTGTTTGTTTTGGGTGTTTTTTTTTTGTTTTGTTTTTTGTTTTTTTGCAGTTCCAGTCAAGAATTGGAGAGAGGGAGATATCTAGAACTGGAAAGCAGTGAGCATCAAGTGCATTTGGAAAGCCACAGCTGGGGAGCACTTCTTCAATTTCCTCTTGGAATTTTACTTAAACAGAGAGGTATCAAGAGGGTGTAATACAATGCAGAGAACTTTTTTCTTTTTTTTTGCAAAGCTGGTGCCATTTAATAGATCAAAACTATACTACGTATTGAAGCTGTGCAATATTTCCCCCTTGCACTGAATCAAAATCTCAGAAGTCCCACTGCTTTCCTTCAAATTAGTCATGGTACATGAAATAAACCATATGTTTCAGTATTTTCAGGACTGGAGGCTAAAACTTCTAATAATTTTGTCACTATCTGATGTCTACTTAGATCTTTCTCTTCCTTCTGCTTTCACACTAGCCCCCTGTAGCTTTACACAAGGCATACCTGGCAGCAGTTGAGGCCAAGTCACACTGCAACTTGTTGAGGAACATGAGGAGGATGGAAAAAAATTATCTGCTATGCCAGTCATCAAGTTTCCAGAAACATGCTCTAAACAAGAAGTGGCTCTTCTGAGGATGACATAAAACTCTTAAAATGCAGCCTGGTGTGTAGCATATGTAGCATACCACAAATGACTCTTCCCTTCCCTCCTCTAGTGACTGGTCTGACTCCTTAAAAAAAAAAAAAAAAAAAATCATTTGGCTGATCTGAGACCATTTCTATCCTGACTACTGCAAACACACTAGCAGTAGTTCAAGAAAGTATATCTTGAGAGATTGTTTCAGAACTATACCCTTATAGCACGTTTCATAAGTCATCTACATCTGGCTTTTTTTTTTTTTCTTTTTTTTTTTTTTTAAACTGCAGATTTCCTCTCACTTGTTCCCTTCACAGTTCAATGGTTTGGAAGCTCAAAAGGTAGGTTTTGCTACTGCATGCATTCAAAAAAATACCAGGAACACAGAATAAGGTAAGGATTAGGAATGTAGATGCAAGTCAATAGTCAGAAACAGTACCACTTTGTTCTTTACTTTTTTTCCCCATAAAAATAAGAATACTGGGAGATTCCCTGTTTCTGCAAGGCTCCTGCTCATCAACTCTTCAGGACACAAAAACATTGCTGAGACTTCTAGCTGCAACCAAATTGGAAAAGCTCAAGGAGGCCGTAAGAACAATACAGGCAAGGTTAGCTCCCTTACAAATCAAATTCCATCTTACTATCTAAAATCCCCAGCAAGTGAGGACATTCAGGTTCAGAACACTGGCCAGTTTCCACACTTTGCAGTCAGTAATAATTACGATTTGTATGACACAAAGCTCTAACAGGAACAAATACAATTCTTGTCTGTGAATCCCAATTTATAACACAAAAATTCGAGCACCACAAAATCATGAATTTTATCAAAAGCCACGTCAAGTTTTACCTCTCTTTACTTACAGCACAAGACAACTGATACCAGTGGAAAGAATCTTCCTAATGTCCTCAGATGATATGGATTTAGTCCATATTACATGTATGGTGGCAATGTGCCAGAACAGATCATCAGCAGATGGCAGAGTTGACTGCAATCTATTTTGAACTTAAACCAAATGGCAGTGTCTGCATCTTCTGAGGGAATAAGACTTTTGAAAGAAAAAAGATTGGATTCAGAAGGCTCTAGAGATCATTGCTTCTCCCCTCCTTCAAAGAAGCAAAGCAAAGATAAATTACGTGTAGGCTACAGAGAAGCTTCCTGGATGGGAAGCTTAAATGTAGAGAACTATTCAATAAGAAGTTTGTTCCTGATTTCTACGCAACTAGTGTAGACATATTCCTGGCCAACCAGGAATTCATGCTTTATCTCTATTTGCTCAGGTGTCTAGAGGTGATTACAGAACAAGACACCCAGCAAAGACAGGGTCAGAATTAACAAATTCCCACATACAGCATAGTCATCGCATCAACTTTGGACCAGAAATTAGAAATATCTGTTAACAATATTTGAGGTGGCTAGATTACCAGTGACTTCTAAATCTAAAACTTCCCCCTAGGTGATCCTTGTTTCTTGGTAGCTATCCACCATCATTTGGTTATGGTTTAGAGAAATCAACTTAAGTCAAGTGCACATGCACTGTGTGCTGTTCAAGTGCCCTGCTAAAGACCAAGCATTCCCTGAGCACCTTGCAATCCCTGAAAAACAAGGCAGCTATCACTCTTATAATTTATTCCACTCTTTTTTCCGCTTTTCAAAGACAGAGAAAGTGAGGCTGATCACTGTAACTTTCTTAGCTTCAAAGCCTGTCAGAGGTTTTACTTCCAAATCTCACTCTCATAACTGAGTCAGAAAGCCATGCTAAAGCAAACTCAAAAAGTCCAGAGGACCAAGCTCAAGTTGACAGAACAGAATGAAAAATTATCAGTTTGAGTGAGCTAAAAACTACAGTGTGCATAAAAGTGCACGTAACAGAGGAGAATTAAGTGAAAAAGAGGAAGAATAAGGGGAGCGGGAAGGAGAAATAATTAGCAACATTACTGCTGGCTTTCCTTAAACCATTTCCCAAAAGCCTTAGACATGATTGTCTGAGTTGATGTTTTTCAGATGAGGTAACAAAACTTTGCAAAGCTAGGGATCATAAACAGTCTACCACTATACCACTAGCCAGCTAATTTATATCATTATTTGCAGTTTTTAAGCTTAATCAGCACCATGTGTCCCCATGAGATGACTGAGTAGCACTGCACAAGGTAGACCATCTGGTTCTGGGTTTTACTTTCTTTTGATTTTAACTGTTACCGCTAATTCTTGCCTGCCCACTGTCTCCCTGAACTTTAGTCTCTTCTTTTGCCAGATCAAGATCCCAGGTGTGGCTGTAAATGCAGACACGGAACATTTTTGCCTACCACTTCCACACTCATGCACAAGCACACAATTTCTTAAACACTTCCATGCCTTATACAGAATTTCTTTGCTTTGTTACATTCACCTACTTACCCTTTATTTCTTCTGTCCTCTCAGTGAAGGAACTGATACCACTCCGTGGAAATGAATGCCATGTTGTCTAATGACAGTCCGTGTTGACCACATGACCCTTACTGAGAGTAAATAAGCAGAATATAGCTTAGAAGTTCAACACGACCAGGTCTGTCTTTTTTCCCCAGAAGAAAATCCAGTGCCTATTTAAGAATACCAAGTATTTTCCTACTTAGTTTAAGAGCTGGAATGGAGGTGATATGTGCATAGTGCTCATCTCTCTTGCTTACTCCCTTCAAGCATCTGTGTTCAGAATCTCTCATTAACTACCACCACAATTTTATAAGAGAAAGAGTGTAAAAACAATGCATCACATATTACAGAGCAGGACAGGATTCTTCATCCCACTGCTTCCGTCAAAATATTAAAACTAAGTCTAAAACTAATTTCACTAGACATAAAGCATCCACTACCAAATAGCGGTGATAAATCCTTTTTCCCTGTGTGCTTTGCAATCTGGATTTAGCCACTTAGTTCATATTAATAAACAAGTTACTCATTCAAAGGAAAATAAATGAAATGCTTTGCCTTGAGGGACAGTTTTACTTAATAGTTCGGTGTTATGACAAAACATATGATCTGTCCATATGAACATCTTTTGTTCTCTGGAACATTTTGAAAATGGGTGGACTGTTTCCCTCGCAGTAAGACTGTATTTAAAGAGCACAACATCCCTTCCTCCACAGAAATGCCCTTAAAAACATGGAAAAAAACATTTTGTTAATTGGTAAGGAAATCAGACAAATCCCAGAACAAACAAAGCGCTCCTGGGGAAAGCAATTTCCTAGTTTCTGAAGCCCAATGTGCACTATATACCAAGTGATAGACTATTAAAAAAAATTAAAAACACTCAAAGTGTTGAGACAAAGCATGTTAAAGGAACGTGATTTAAGCAATATTAAAAACAAAAGCAGCTGAAGGACTGCTAGTACTTTTTAAGCAGAACTTCAGAGTGATATTATGGATGAAGTCTCCATTGCTGTTTGCCATGCTCTTGACTAACACAGACACAACACCAGTATAGGAGGCTGAGTTTCTGTGCTCCAAGTAGTCGAGCACCTGAAGGTGTCCATGGCAAGAATACAACTGAATGGACAATAAGCATGAAGCCAGTGGTGATGGCTAACACTGAAGGAACGTGCCACATACCAACTATGATGTTAGAACTACAGCTTCTTTAATTATCTTTAGAGAATCTACCCCTGTGCCTGCATATGTACGCATATTCTAGAAACAGCTGTATAAGTTAGTCACTCCAAAAGTAATGCCTCCTATTTATTTCCACGGAAACCAGAACAGATGCAACGAGTGCAGTAACACTATTTAATACAGCAAATTCTCAGCAACAAAACACTATTTTTAAACAGTCACCACCAGTAGCTGTGCATTTTCCCCAGCAGTGACCAAGAGCCTGCATGCTGCACTCCTAACCGTGTGCACCAGTGGAGGTAACTAATTGCCACTCTTGCCACTGCTGAAACACACCACCTTGCTGTGCCCACATGCACTGTTTGGGCTTCAGAAACATTCAGCAAGCATCGATGAACATCAGTGGGAGCCGTTTTTTCTGCATGGAGGAATTCAGTCCCACACCTTTTCTTCATACACACTTTCATGTCAGACATCATTTTGTCAGACTGTCCCTGTTGCACAGCAACAACATGCAATGGAACATTGGTGTGGGGGTTGAGCCTCTGCTGCCATACCACCAAAATTTACCTCTGACATTGTGGGCCAGCATAATAAAATAGGAGGCATTACTTTCAAAGTAACCCTCATTTTTATTTCATTTATAAACAAATTAATTGCTATAAGAGTAGATTTAAAGCAATTCCACCAGCCCTGAAAGAAATTCCTCTGGATGGAGACCACCATTAGATATACTGGCATCTAATCCCATATATAGCTCACACATACACAGACAAAATAATTTCCTACTGCAGCCAGTAGCAACGTTGATGTTTATTATGATTATTTAATCTTTATCCAGAAACGCACACATTGACAGGCACTGGAAACAGCAGTTGTTTTCACCCTTCTTTCTGACAGCCCATACAGCAATCTTCTACCCCTCAGGTTATCAGCAAAGCACAGAAATAGCTATATCTGATCACAGTAATGGTCCATCCATCTCTTATACCAGTTCATTTAGGGGTTCATTTATGCCCTGATACATGAGAGTGTCTCCCCTTCTAGATATTTAATCTGATTGTGAGTAACATGAGCCCTTCCGGATTCAAGCTTCTCTCAGCTTCCAGTCACTCTAGTTTGTCAATTATATCAAAATTAGTGATTGCACTTGTAACACTCTTTGCCCCAGATGCCACTAGTTGCCAGACTCCAGGCATAAAAGGTATTTTAGATTTAAGACTGGAGTGATGCAGAAACAATGAGCAAGAAAGGGTGAGGGGGAGGTAGGCGAGTTTGTCTTCCCATAGGAAGCAAATCAGAAGGGAAAGTGAAAAGCAACTCTTTTCTATAGGAGGGTAACATTAAAAGCTCCAAAAGCAAAAAATTCTTCTGGGAATGAAAGTCAAGACACATAACAAGAGCTCAAAGCTTCATCAAGAGCTCTTTCAGAATGTTAAAAGTCAAAAAAGGAGTGGTACAAAAATGCAAACAAAGATACATTGATAAGGGCGAATATAAAGAGGCTAGTACAAGCATGGAGAAATGAAAGTCAGAAAGGCTAAGGCTATGAATTGCAATTACCAAGGGAAATTAAGAAGTGACTACAAGGAACTTAGCTTAATATTTAGAATTAAATTAAAGAGTGCAGAATACACTGATCCATTAGTGTAGGAAAATCTTTTGTTAACCAACAGAGAAGGTGGAGAAATACCTGAAGGCACAAGCACAGTCTTGGATTTCATTACTTTTGCCTTAGTCTAGTATTTTCTTTTTTAAATCAGAATTAAGAACTAGGGGAAAAAAAAAAGAGAGAGAAAAAAAGAAAATACAGGTAGATACACAGAATGTATTTAGGCTGACATGGTTTAATGAGAAGTACCATGAACACAAAGAATAAAGTAGTTTTTTTTTTTTTCTAAATCCCTGCAGGAAAGGTGGAAATCCCCAAAGGACAAACCTTACCAGACAAGACTAACATGCAATACCATTTGTCCATTTCCAAATAAAGATATTTAATTGTTTCTCCAAGCAACAGTGATTAATCCAGTAAATGGAGAAGGAAAACCCTCAAATTCAGGAAGGAGCACAAGCGCTTGAGCAGTAGCCTTGCAACATTCTGAAAGAAAGGAATCTAAGGTTTTCTAGCACTTCTTCATCCTGCGAGTTTGAGGCTATTTCTAAAGCTCCTCTCGCTGAGAAACACAACATTTGATAGACTCTGCAAGCACATAAAAGAATGCTTTAAAAAAAAATTCTTATCCGTTTTCCCACAAACAGCACTGACCTTGGGCAGAGAGGATTACATCACAGACCACTTGAAGTTGATGTCAAAGCTTCATTTGAAGCATCAACTATATCTAGATAACAGTTAGGGATCCAGAAATGCCTCATTTTTCAGACACAAGCAGCAACTGTATGCACTCCCATACCTCATGAAACACATCACTGATCATACAGCTACAGGAGAGGAAGTAGAATAACAGGATAGGTTTTGGAAAGAAGGTTGCTGCAACACTCAGAGCTCAAGATTGTAAGCTGTCAAACCAGCTGCAACCATACAAAAGAGCCCAGCATGAAACGTCAGTTTATGGAAAGGTTTTGGAAAGGCTTCTTTCCTATTACTGTGTCTTCCACATCACTTACTGTTCCTGAAATGAAACAGCAGAAACAAAAACTTTAAGCTCCCTTCAGATAAAGCAGTAGTTGAGAGCAAGTGTTTTGCCTAAGCAAGATTTGCACATCTCTCTCACCCAGTATATGCTTAAACCATTATCCTCCCTCCCTAGAATTGCAGAAGCTACAACCTCTGAAGGTCAGTTTCTCCTTCAGTCTTGTAATCAAATCTTGTATTTCAAGGCCCCATGGTTCCCTTGGGGAAGCAAATCAAACAGAGGAAGAAGGGAGAGGAGATGCTCTTTGTTTGCAATATCATGGCTGTAAGACAAACACGTAACACTATTTCTAAAGAGGGAACTACCTATTCCACCCCAGATTCAGGCTCTTAAAAAAAAAAAACTTGTGATTTAAAATCTTAGGGAAGAAGCACATTACTTCATGATAGCAATCCCAATCCTTTACAGAACCTGCAGTTTGAAGGAAAAAAAAAAAAAACAAAAAAACCTGTAGAATAAAAAAAGTATAGAATGTATGGCACACAAAATGACTAAAGTTTTTGAAGTTCAACTCCACTACTTTATACTGTTCAAACAGAGGAATCAGAAGACATGCACCAGATAGCATGGTAGGCGTCTTACTGCTCGTTCTACAGATTTCTAGGTTCTTGGGACAAGTCCATCTTTGGAACAGCCAACTTCAACAGAGCTTCTATCCAGTGCTGTTCATTTGGATTCAATATGTATTTCCTGCCCAGTACCAACACTCTTAAAATTTACAGAGCATATAATTGTCACAATAAAAATAATAATTGGAATAATCAGCACACCAGTATTTGTAAACAAGTTATCAATCTCTCCCCGAAACAAAACGGGAAACAGAATTATCTGAGAGAAAGCCTGGCCTTGTGTGGATGTGTAAGACAGTAAAAAGATTAAGTACAACATATTCTCTCAGTCCCCTACTCACTCTCCTGCTTCACTCCTACTTAAATCCAAGCACACCCCATATGCACATAAAAAAAAAAAAGATGTGTATTGCAAAATGAACAGTGCATAACTGTCTAAGAGGAATTAAACTCCACTTTATTTCTGGTTTTTCCTCACATTCCTATTCAACCACTATAGAAGCTGAACCATCTTGCAAATAAAAAGATGTTTCTTTCTTTGATAATGGAAATACTTCTCAACTTTGACAAGGAGATGTCACACCAAATGACTGAAAATCTTATTTTTGGAAAGAGGAAAGAATTAATGATTTTCTATGAAAAAGCACAGACTTATGTTTTGCCTGCTAGTTGACTCTTGTTTGACACAAGCCGTTTTGTTGTATGCAGGCCTCCTGAGGATATGCATAATAAAGATTATTTTTAAAATAAGTATACATCCATGACTACAGATTGAAAGGCTCTGGCCCATCCACCCCGCGCTTCACAGGAAAATCAGAGCAAAGAGGTACCTCTGCACAAGACAACCATTTTCTCCTGCAAGTAACACTACCTGTGCATTTATTATATATATATAGCCTTTGATGTTTGTTAACAAAAATATTTAAGGGCCTGCTTGATAGACAGATATTTCTTCTGTGAATGAGTCATCTGGGCGCAATCCTCACATCAAAAATTTTAAGAGTACTTCAAAATATCAAAGGCAGACCTACACAGAAAATAAAAATGAGAATTCTACAGTAAGCATGGAGAGAAAAAAAATACAACGGTTTGTATTTTGTTATTGTTTTGTTTTTAAATAGGGGTTAATCACTCTGCTCTCCCGTCCTTTTCTACATAAGATCTCATCTCCAGCCATCACAAAAGGTGTGTTTTAGCTACAGGGTTCAATTAGATATTCCCTGTGCCTGAAAGAGACCATAATTTCTCACCCAGTGATTACTATTGTGATTACTATTTGCAGGTCTGTGTTGATTATACACCTGTTTAATAGCACTTCCTTCAAAGCTAACCCAACAAATCTGCAAAATTGAAAACCATTCATTTTTATGATTGCGCATATATGATTATTATGATATATGCAGCCTTCTAGAAAAACTGAAGGAAACTCTGATTAAGTCAATAAGTTCAATTTAATCAACTGTTCCCAACTGTCATATCTACAAGCTTTTTGTGCTTTAGTCCATTCTTACCACCAGTTCAGTCTCCTGCAAGAGCTATGTTTTTTGCTCACACAGGATCTACTTGTTCCTCTAGTCCTCTTCAAAGATGAAGGGAAGAGTCAAGAGGTGTTAAAACTCACTGTTGGGAGACATTGCAAGCAAGAAATTCAAAGAATCACAGCTGTGTTTAGGTCAGCAGGGATCGCCAGTCATCATTTGGTTCAGGACATTGCTCAAGCATGGCCACGTAGAGCAGATTGTACAGCACCACAACCGGGTGACTTCTGAAGATCCCTAAGGAGAAAGACTCCACAACCTCTATGAGCTAATAAGAGATGCTCCAGTCTCTTTGTCATGCCAGTAGCCCTCTGTTTGACTCTTTCCAGTACATCCATGTCACTCTTGTATTGGGAGCCTAAAGCTGGACACAGTACTTTAGGTGAGGCCTCACAAATGCACACTAGAGAGAAAGGATCAGCATCTTCAGCTTGCTGGAAACACTGCAGCCCAAGGACACCTTGTTGTCTCATGGTCATCTTGGTGCCTACCAGGAAATCAAATTTCTTCTCTGCAAAACTACTACCCAGCTGGCCAGCCCCCAGCATGTACTGGTACATGGGATCATTTCTTTTCCTCACGTGCAAGACTTTGCACTTCTCACTGTTGAACTTCATGCCTACTCCCAAGAAATTATTCATAAATTTGCAAGCAAAACAAGTCATAGCAAATATTTTTTCATCAGCTTCACAGATGTAACAGCTGTATGAAATGCTTTCATTTTGAGCATACATTTGTGTCCCGTATTTCTGTTTCTCTTGAGCAAGCCAGCACAAAGGCAGAGCTACCAACAGTAAACTGAGAGTGGAGAAAATAGAGGGAAGATGTACCCTCCATATTTAATTGCATTAGTTAGCTTCTGTAAGTCAGAAGGTAAGAAAGAATTTCAATTGTCTGCATAGCTGTTTTCCAGAACTGCACAGTGACATCTTATTTATACCTCTTTTTAGAAAGTGAGGACACTTTCCCTTAGCCTACACTCCCAGCTTACAAATACACAGAGTGAAAAAGATACCGGTTCCTGCAACAGAGGCTGAGAAATTAGAAGATCATAGCATTCCTGCTAAAAACAAACAAAAAAAAACCCAAAAACTTTGATTAATATAGACAAGATTTATAGAAACACACACAATTTTATTTACCTAAAGACACAGAAGTCTGACAAAGACTCAGCAATTGAGATAGGTCTATGTCAGAAATTTGCAGAATTCTCTTTCCTGTAGAAGGTAGTATTAAGATGTGGATGGAGTTCCTGTAGAACCAGTTAGGTGAAAACCTGAAGTTGACTGATACAACTGAAAAACTCATGCAATTTCTCTCCGTCTTCCCCTGTAGTTGGATAAATCATCTTTATACAACACTTAACACCACCTACAGGAAACCAGCAGTAATTCCTCTCAGAGTAGATAATTTGGGATAAAAAAAAAAAAAGAAAAAAATGAATCAGAAGTCTCTCAGCTGTATGTACTTCTATAGAACCCGACAAGTGGGGGAGAAACGGAAAGTGTAGGTTTGTTTCAGCATTTCCCCTATCATGTAACAGAGTGCTGATGATCAAAACCAAAAATTAAATGAAAATATGAAAAAATAATCTGTAACAGAAAAATTAAAGGAATAGACACGTTAAAATATTCCTGAACATTTATTGGAAGAGCTGATGCACGTGAAAGTGTACTTCATTGAGAGGAGGCCTCTGACCCTAAAGAAGGGCCCACTTGTAGGAATACACTCAGCTGAACTGATTTCATTATGGCTGATTAGCATTGCCTGTACCAGTTTGGTAGCTACTATTCCCAGGATGTAAGGAAACAGATGCATTGTAAAATCTTCTATTTACACTCTGGATAAGATTGATCAATACTACAACTCTAAATTATGTGTTTATATCCACTTCTTTTATGGGAAACAGCAACTAAAAAGCAACAACTTGCATCTGAAAGATGGGTAATTAGGGACAGCAAGTGTCATTTCAATATAAATAGGGAAAATAAACGCAAATTACACAACACTTAACTCTTTACGAATTGGCTGTTAAATGAGACAATAGTCTACAAGATGTTGTTTGGAGTATCTCATTAATAAAATAAAAAATTGTTTTCAGCAATTATGTGCAATCATTGTCATTTTATCACTAGCCAAAAATAGTCCCTCACTGCATGATTCAACATAATTGTATCAGAGATTGCCAAGAAAATCATCCTGTCTATAGGGAAAGAATTAGACCCATGCCACGCTGACAGAGGAACATCACACTAGCAAGAGGAAATAAATGTTTGTTTGGAGATGACTTACTGCTAGAAAAAAAAAAGGTGTTCAACAGAAGACCAAGTACAGCACTTTACATCAACAGTGCCTGCTCCATCTGAGGCCACCCGAAGCCTGAGTGGAATAATGTAGGTGCCTACACCTGGCAAACCTGATGAATGTTTACTTCAGACCCAATTTTGCCTAACATTTTTTTCATGTTTTGCTGAATCTTTTATTCCTTGCAACGTAATCTGCCCCTCTCTATGCAGCTCAGAACTGAAACTTCGTGTCACTGAATTAAACATATGCATTTTATTTTCAGGAAAAAGCATTTTGCTTTTCAGATGGTAAGCGTAATTTCCAGGCAAATAGGCGCACAAAATATACCTGTAATAGAATGGTAAAGCTCTCGAGTTTGTGAGTGATTTCCTAGAACATTCAGTGCACGCTGTCTGTGATCGCTACTTTCTGCATCCACTTTTTTCCATCAGCAGTACAACCCTCACAGATTTCACCATCCATGTAGGTACAATCTGACACATGAAAGAATAGGAGCAGTCTTTGTCAACTGTCACTTGCTAATTTTGTGAGGAAAAATTTGATCTTATAAAATAAATGAGAATGTCTTTGCAAGCATGAGTTTAAATACTAAAAAAAGCACATTAAAAATCCCCTACATTCAAGAATATTTCCTAATCAGACCAAAAGCATTAACACGTTTTGATTGTTTTTGTTTTTTTTTTTTTAAACAAGAGCATAAAGTGCTTTTACAAAAGAATGGAAAAAAAGTTAGAATTAAAAGAATAAAAAGATTCAAAGGGACATACGAAATAAATGGAGAGGTTCATCTCCCATCTTAATTAACTCAAAGTTAATAGAATTGTTCAAGAAAAAAAAGCAAGCTTCGTCAGCATTCTTCCATGGGTTCAAGAACACTTCTCCCAGCACTACAAACACTCCCATCAAAAGTCAATCGATGCATTTTGGAAGGGACAATTTTAGGCAACGGTTGCTACTGAAATCCAAGTCAGCTGCGCTGTGCTTCCCTAGGCAAAGAGAGCGGACCAGAGCAGAAACAGTCAAAATATCTGCCATACAGCAGGGATAATGACAGGTAGTTTGACAAGCACCATACTGACTTTATAGAACGTTTCACACACAGGAATTATGCAACGCAGCTAATAATGTGGCGGGGGTGGAATGAGGCTGGAAAAGCAGAACATTGCTCATTCATTCTGATGCCATGTTGTTCATACATTACAGAAACGTCTGTCTGTGTTTTGACAACCTGCCAGTCCATCATTACCTAAAGCACAAGACTTGCTGTAGGCAACGTGACCCTTTTCTTCCTTTCCTACGCCCTCTTGCTTATTCTAAAGAATATAGGCTCTCCAGTAATAGTATTTGATGTTTTTAAAGGCAGGCTATAGGTTAGGGTTATTTTGCATGTTGAGCAGAGCCTTAAGGCACAAAGTATTTTCCATGCAATTGCAACTAGCTCTCTTTTACAAGGAAGAATGCCAATTACAAGTCATTATTCAGACATTTTTCAAACTTAGGACTCAGATGAGAGTGGGTCCAGAACTTCATCAAAAACTTGATATCTTTAAGTAGCTTGAGGTAAGTAGATTAACTGCATGTGGACTTTGGCCTTATTTTTTCCACTTCTACTGGCTTGTGTTTTGGGGGATAAAAAAATTTCCTCCAAATATAAGTGTGGTATGCATTATTTTTTCCACAAGCAGTAGCATCCAAGCAGACTGACAGATAAAGATGCGTATCTGTACCAAGACTTTCAGTTGACATTCTACAGCAAGGATTAGAAATATGAGCGAGCTACATGAGTTACAAGATCTAAAATAAAGAAGGAGTAAATCTCTTAATCTAATATTTGAAAGGGGAAAGGAGAAGAAAGGGGAAATATGCTTTCTCCCTCTACCTCGTGTATGAGATATCTATAGTATGCAGCCACAGCTAATTCCAAATAAAATACACTACAGAAAACAAAAACAAACAGCAAAAAAAAAAAAAAAACAAACCCATACACAGAGCCTTGCATCCTTTCCTCTCCATCTCTTAGATCTGTTTGGGTATTTAGTATATAAAGTCCTCTCTGTTTTGCTAATTTAAAGAAAAACATAGCCACACAGAAAGAAAATGTAGAAGGAAGTGTACTTTGGACAGCTCGGCAATCTTTACTATTGAGGTTTCTTCTCTTCTTTCCTCCCAAGGTTAAGTCTCAGCTAAACCATCAAGTTACTGCACTATGAAATCCAGCATTTACCCTGTTACTCTCACAGCGAGACTGTACTGAGTTTGCCCAAGATGGAGATAATTTTCTTCATAGATGCACACAAAGTGCTGTGTTTTAGCTTGCTACTCAAAAGTGTTAACAAGACGCCAGTGTTATTGCTATTACTGACCAGCACCAAGGCCTTCGGTGCCTCACATTGCTGCCCCAGTGAGCAGGCTGGGGATGGACAGGAGGCTGGGAGCAGACAGCTAGGACAGATGAGGTACCATCCAAAAGGACATCCTATACCATACATTGTCATGCTTGGCAATGCGGGATAAACAGACCAGCATGGCAGTTGTTCAGGGTCTGGTAACTCATTGCTTTTTTTTACCATTTGATTGTTGTAGGGGTTTTTTGGTTTCCATCCCCCCCCCCCCCATCGCCTTTATCTCCCCTATGTTGTTTTTATCTCTCTGTGCTCTGATTCCCTTCCTCATTCCACTGGGGTGGGGAAAGAATGAGCAAGTACACAGGGCTAGGGTCAGCCCAGCACAAATGGCCTTGCAGCTCTGCTGAATCTTTTCTGGATGCTTGATGAAAACGAATAGGTAATTACATTGCCCATCCATCCTACTTCCAAACTTCCCTGAACCAGCCAAGTCAAAGTTCTCTTCCAGTAGGTCTGTGATTTCTTTCTACTACTGCCCATGCAATAGCACCAACAAAGCACTCAATGCTTTCAACACAGATAATGCGTTAAATCTGAAACTCTCTTTTAAACAGCACATATGGCAACATATCTCCTACTGATGTGACCTCCCCTCCAAAACATTTTATAGCCATATCCATCAGACTAAACTCTGATATCATCATCCAAACTGAACTTATTTTGAAGTTATGAGAATTTCTTCAGACATTATTTGAACAGCAGACTAGGCATTAAGCTCAGTACAATGCTGATTATAATCAAGAAATTCTGTAGGTTTTTTAAGAAAGAAGAGAGCACAGAAAAGCCTGCAGGTACTAGTATTCAGATGTGCATTCATTTTCCTCTAGCCCAAGTGACCGCAGAGAATTAAGGACCAATGTGTGTCTGCATCCAGACAAACTGTTGTGATTCACTAATCAAGGATTTCCTCCTGCAGTCACCATACTGTGGCTTATTAAAGACTACAGAGTCAAATTCGTGCAAGCATGGAATATATGATTTTATCTGAGACTTCCTGCACTAGATCATGTGATGGCAAGGAGCAGGAAAGGGGGCTTGTGCATTAACATCACAGAAATAACATGAGCCATTTACCTTACTGATGTACCGAGCAACAAAACAGATGCCATAATGCTATGCAGCCTTTGAACACAGGTTACCAATTCGGAATATATAAGTGAAATACAGATCAGCACCACAGTTCTGGGGAGCCTGTTACAGGCAGCTATGAGACGGCTGTAACAGAACCACACTGCACTAATTGTGTAAGCTCCAGGTCCCAACTACCCCAACTACCATCGCAACAGAGAGAGAGAGGGCTGGCCAGGTAAGTGCTTGCCAATGTATCTGGCTGAGCTGCACTCACAGCAGAACTTCTCACACCCAGGCACCATTACTGACATCTATGGACACACTGACACAGAACCACACAACAAGTTTAAGCACTTGCAGATCAGAGCTCTGGCCATACGCACAGACCCTTGTTGAAGAACAATCCCCACAAAAAGGCTGTCATGATGCGAACACAAGGGTTTCATTGTGTTGCTGTTTTGAGGTAATCTGAAAGTACAGTAACAATCTGTGAGAGTATTTCACTGCTTTTGATTTCTCAGTCTAATGGCTTCCCCACATCCATAGGCACAGTGGAAAGCAACAACACAGGGCAAGGTGAAAGAGCTAAGACCTCAAATTATAGACCATTTACCAAAGTTATCTCCTTTTGCCTCTGGGTAGAAACATCCTAGAGGTTACAGCATTATAATAATCCAGGTGGTGAACAACTCTTGCACAGTAGTTTCCCTACAGTCGTAAAAACAGCTGCCCAGAGGAGGAGAAAAAGGATTTGAGAGATTTGAGAAAATGTTTTCTTTCCCTTCACTATCAAAGCCAATCAAAAGTTCAGGGACTTTGGCAGAAGTTTATATCAATACAACAACATTTCCTCTTATTTGCTTCTGCAATAAAAGCAGAACAAGCAGCTGTGTTTACAGTTTGCAACCTAAAATTGATATTTTTTTTAATTAACATCAAATTCGTCATGGTGACTTAATCATCAAATCCATTTAAACTATTACAATTATAGTGATAGGTTAGAGAAATAACACTGTTAAACCACAGAGTGTTGAAGCTTCCCAACACCTTTCACCTGAAGATTTCTATAGAAAACATTACTGATACTGAAATTTCCTGTGGCCCCTGTATAATGGGCCCTTTACTTGCAATACTTTGGATAGAGAAACTCAGGCACTGGTATTTGCAGAGTGTTACATATAGTAAGTATGTTGAAATTCCATCTTCTCAGTTCATGACCTGAAATCTTTTACAGGTCTTGCTGCCTTCTCTGGAAATGCTGGGAGACTATAGCTTGGGCTTGATAACCCCATTCTCTGGGACTACATAGTATTTCAGGTTGGATATTAGGAAAAATAATTTCTGAGAAAGAGTGGTGGATGCATTGGAAAAGGCTGCCCAGGGAGGTGGTGAAGTCCCTAATCCTGGAGGCTTTCAAGAAATGTAGAGATGTTGCACTCAGGAACATAGGTTAGAAGGCATGGTGGTGATAAGTCAATTGTTGGACTACATGATCTTTGTGACCTTTTCCAGCTTTAATGATTCTATGATTTACAGGTGTTAAAAATGCAATCTTAACCTACCACAATACAAAGCTTTCTGTATTAGATAACTACAGCTTTAAAGTGATTAATCAGTATTCTCGTGTCACAAGCAGAAGAATAAATCCTGGCAGCTACACCCTCAGACTTAACTGAAAAGCTGTTGCTATTGACAGTACTCCCTTTTGTGTACAAAGTACACAAAATAGAACTCTGCTTCCACAGGCACCTAGGTTTTACTGTAAGACAAAAACAATAAGGTGCAACAGCCAACATGATAGAGGCAGAGAGACATGCAACAGCAAAACAAAGCAGAAGACAACTCAGCTAGTGCTAATGAAGCAAGAAAGAACATGACATTGTGTACAAACAGTAAACAATTTCACTGAGCTGTATTTTTTGCACTCCTAACCTGCCTTATTATGAATATGACAATCGAATATAACAAACTAGAAAATGTTAGGATTGGCCTTGAAAAAATGCATTGTTAAGGAGTCCATCATTTCCCTTTAATTAATGCCCTACTGTGTCTGACAGGCAGCAAGTGTTCATAGCTCACATCAGTGAACTTCAGCTTTGAATGCCAAGTAGGTGTTAACAAACACTGATTTTTAATGGCAAACAAATCAAAGGAGAAACTTTAAGTGAATCAAAGAGGCTTGAAAGCTCAGCAATGGCTACAGATTAGAAAACACGTAGTGGAAATCTAAATGTACATCAGAAAAGATAACAATTCTGTCAGCTATTCCACTTAAAGATTTCAGAAGAAGGTAGGTCTAAACAGCGTGAACATCACTCCAATGTGCAACCAGCACAAGGTTGAGTCCTGTCAAGCACAGGCCTCAGGATTGTGCAGTATTTCACCTTCTGCCACGGAAGACTTCTCACTTGCCCACTTTCACTTTGAGGCCAGAAAGGGAGCAAACTGCCATTAGCCCAAGGAAAATGCAGTTACAGCCCAAACCTTTTTTGTTAATAGTCAAAACGCAATTTGAAATGCAACTGGTGATTGAATCACAGCAGCAGAAAGCAGTATGTTCTCTGCAATAGCAGGTCCTCCTAATGCCACAGGACAGCAGCAGCTGTCGAACAGTGGATATGACACTCATGCAGTCTGTTGATGCCAAATTATTATTTCATGTTTCAGTATTACAAATAACACGTAGCAATCATAACATGGATGCCTTAGAACCATTTAATCAGAGAATCTCAGTGGTGACTGGGAGTCTGCTATCCACTCAAAAGCCAAAGAAAATTCTCCATTTGCAGTTAACAAAACACCTTAATATCTATCCAAGATACCTAATTATTGTAGTTTTTCTCCAGTCAGCATTATTCTCTACATCAAGGTTAAAAGAATTTAAGCAAAGATATGCTGCATTCTATATGGTATGTTTGTGCAACGTGTAGCAGATTTGAATCACAAGGTTGACTACAGAGAAACAGAACAAGATTGGAAAAACCTACCTTGCTAGCTACAAGTCCTGAATTTTGCTGGTTGTTCTGCTCTAAGAAACTTGGTACTCAGCCACATTTGTAGCTAAATACCTTGCTGGTAGCACAAATATGTTATTAACTCCCAGGACGTAGCAACATATTAGAGCACACAAAAAGGTACAACTAACCCTAAGATGATGAACAATGATCCACTAGCCTTTCATAGCCTGCAATACAACATTATGATTTTCCCAGAAGTATCTTGACTCTTGTTTAGTGAAAAGGATCTGGAATTAATGCATCAGAATACACTGTAGGTCCATCACATTAGGGATGGCTCGTCAGGTAGAACTGTTTATTTGATTATCATTTCTCACAAGCAACGGGACTCCTATATCACTAGACTGAGTTAAACAGTAGAGACTCGAGAGGCAGCAGTAGGTGTTCTTTTTTCAATGTACTTCACTGAAATGTTGCCCATCCCTCCCCCACTCTGCATGCTTCTGATACATCTTGTTAGGGGTACAGGCAATAGCAGAGTGCTGAAAGATCATAAACAGATTTGGACTGGGCTACAGACGGGCCTGCTGGAATTAATATTTCTCTGCAAGGTACATAATTTGCAGGAGGCTGGATGGTTTAGGAGACAGGCAGGCCTGCAGAGAGTTTTCCACACCTCTTATAAAAAGCAATAGAGACATTTCCAAGTTTTTAAAGTAACATACAAAGAAACATTGTTTCTAATGTATACAGAAAGCCTACTCATTAGTTGTGTTTATTAGTTATTCTTCAAATGGTTTGAAGTTCAAACTTGGATCAAGTCCCATTATTGTAATTAAGTACTAGAGAACAGCTCTGCTCAAAATGGCATGAATAGGTAAGCACTGCTCTGTTGCTTTAAGGTTCACATAATTTTAAAGTGTTTAGAATTGTCATCAAAACCAATTATAACTGGGGGGGCAGGGAAGAAAAATAACTATTCACTGCTTCCTGTACTGCCCTTTCATTTACAGAGCTCATTTTTCAGTCAGGTGTGGCAGACAATGCAAAAAGACCAGCGACCTCACTGTTATTCGTGTCCACATACCATCTAGTTCCCTCAGATCTGTTCAACCCATGCACAGAAAAAAGTTATATGGCTCTGAGATAAAACAAGAAATGTTTCAAGTGTCATTACAACAAATACAGTAGCTTGCATATTAAAGATCTGTGTTTTAAACATTGCTTAATAATGATCTTTTCCCTGCACAGAGAAGAATCTCACATTCTGACTTAAAACTCCCAAATAAAAATATCATGGATAAAGAGTTATATGAGTAGTTCACTACACCAATGAATAACTGCAGTTTCTCTGAAAATAAAAGCATCAACTCATTTATGTTTACGGGCAAAATATGTTTATTCTCTGTCTCCTATACACACAGCTCTCACACTATTAAACAAGCAGTCCAGTATGTGCTCCAAAGACCGCCGGCACAAGGGGATGGCTCTGCCTCACCATCCTGATATCAGGCCTACACTAAAGTCTCAGGTTAGCCCTTCAAAAATGTGCTGATACATGTTATACACCCACCATTCCCGAAGACCATGAAAATACCTGACTAGCTTATACTTCTAAAATCTTATCGTATAGTTGAAGTAACAACGATGAAAAAAAAAAAGTGATACAATTGCAAGGGTTCAGAATCAAATCCTCTATGGTGCTGTTAGCTCTTTGTCATACTGTCATTTGCTGCCAACATTTCTCTCTTTTCTTCCCCTATGCCCAGCAATAGATCTTTTATATATATAAAAGTATATTTAAAAACTCTTTCTGTTCCTTTTCTAAAAACTCATTACACTCCATTATCAAACAGTTCCTTCTCAACACAAAATTCAGGTAATTCATTGTATGAAGGCTGCTCCAAAAGTAATACTTCCTACTTTATTATGTTAGCCCACAACATCAGAAGCAGATGGTGGTGGCACAGCAGTAGAAATTGAATCTTCCCACCAATATTCCATTACACGTTGTTGTTGTGTGAGAGATGGCAGCAGAGAGACAGCGTGACAAAATGGTGTCTGACATGAAAGCATGTATGAAAGCAAAGGGGCATCCCTGAATTCCTCTACGTGGAAAAAAATGGCACCCACTGACATTTATCAAAGCTTGTTGAGTGTTTCTAGAGCCCAAACAGTGGGCATGAGCACAGTGAGGCAGTGAGTGGTACATTTCAGCAGTGGCAACAGCAAGAGTAGATCATCTTCACCAGTGCAGATTATTATGCGTGCAGCCTGCAGGCTCTTGTTCATTGCCAGCAAAAATGTACACAACTACTGGTTGTGACTATGTTTAAAAATAGTGTTTCAAAGCTGAGAACTCACTCTATGAAATAATGCTATTGTGCTCTTTGTTTCTGTTGTAGTCTCCATGAAAATAAAGATGAAGCATTACTAGAATCAACCTACAAATTTCTCACTATTATACAGAGAGTTACAGCAGATAGTAAAATATCACATGGGGCAGGAAAGTTTCCACAGAAGTACAACAATCTGATGCTCAAAATACATTTCTCTTCAAAGTTACCGAAGACTGCATGAGGATTTCTTTTCTACATTTGAGATGTCCTGCAGCATCCTTTTATATAGAAATTACAGAAGCATTGCTTACTTAGCCTTAGTTAACATCTAAAACATCTTGCACAGTTCAAGCTAACAGATAGTTAATGCACTTATAGAACAACTCTTAATGGTCTGTAGGATTTTTTGCCTCCTACTCCTGTGGTAACTGCCACAATTTGCCATAAGGTTGCAAGGATGCAGAAAGTAGCTTTTCATTTCTTGATCACAAATGCATGCTGTTTAAATTATTCAGAGGGAGTTCCTTCTAATCTCATGAAGGAAAACCCATGACACTCAAATGTATGTTAATGAATTTGTCCTTAATGTTGTTACTAAAATGAAATTGTTAGTGAGCCAAAGCCATCCTCTGCATCCAAAAGAACCGTTTCCCTTATTTGTTCCTCCTAAGACGAGTTATGACTTTATGAACTCCAAGAAGCAGGGCCAATACACCGCCCAGGAGGCAAATGTCTCCCCTGACAATCAGGCATGCAAAACAAAGCCTCTAATTAAAATAAACAAATGTTTAAAAGTGTGAGAAGAGAGCAGTAGAGGCCTCAGTGTTCTTTTAGCATACCATCTCTTTTAAAAAAAGAATATCAACATCATGAAAGAAGTGAGATTATTAGGAAAAAGAAGAAAAGAGTATGAAGCTATAGCAGTCATAGTTAGTGGATGCCTCTAACCATCTCTGGTTTGAACCCCAGAGCAAAGCAAAACACTAAACATGGGCTGAGATACTGCTATCATAGCTAGGGCAACATGGAGCAAGGCACAGGGCAGTTATAAAGAACACTAGTCCAATTAGGGAAGTTTGAGTGTCAGGCTGTTGAGTTCCCTATCATTTCCTGGCACCACTGCCTTTAATTAGGCCTTAGATTGATTACTGCCTTTGTTCTCCACTGACCCACCACTGGCTCTGACTGGGGTTGTATTTTCCCCTGCTACAATTAGAAGGCAAAGTTCTGAGTGTCAGCAAGCATTACACAGGCAACCAGCCGGCTTGAAACTGCTGAGCTTTTAGAGAAGATATGTGTTTGTGACATTAGCATGCACACTTTTTTCTTTAAAGAATACCAAAGGCTAAAGTCAGTCTTGGTCCAGCATTAAATTACATTCAAAGTTAAAGCTTGGTGCTGTCATTGCAGGCAGTATATTACAAGAAACACAGAGCACGACAGCATTACGGAACTCAACGTGGTTTCTGTAATCCAACAATGTGGAGAAGGTAAGACTGGAAGAATAAAAGCATACTTTCAGACTGCTCCTTGAGCATTTAGTTTGTAAACAGCAGCAAGACTAGAAAAAACATCATTCTGTGCGCAGGCTATAAAACTTCATGGCAATCTAGATCACTAGCGACTTCTGCAGAGCTGAAGAAAAGCAAGAATACATTGAAGAAATGAAGCTTGGAAGAGTGTGACTCGTGGTAAATCTCTTTCCACATTCCCTGTGTTCATATTGTGGTAGCACTGATGAGCAACAGCTAGTTTTTTTTAATTTAACAAAAAAAACACATAAGAACTCTTATGCCACACCCTGTATGAAGACAGCTTTTTCCCCCAAATGAAAATGTACAGTCTTAACAGAGAGGGAAAGTAATCAGTGTAAATAAACAAAGGTAAAAATAGCAGATAGGTAGCCTCATTTGTTCAAGGCCATATAGCTTGTCTGTGCTACCACAGGAAAGAGAATTCCTATTTCCACATACAAGGTTAACAAATATACACTGTGCCACAGTGCTTCTTGTCCTTGAAACAGGTTCTGGGAATCAAACTATCAAGACCCTTTTGACTGTGATGAGTCATTTTGCTCCTTCATACTTTTGATCTCTAGTCATGCATTTCCCCAGCATAGACAAAAGGCTGGAAGATGATACATTAATATCTGTGAATATTTTGGTGGATTTACAAAACTGAGCTTCTGTAGTTATTACTAGAACTGAGTCCAGATACTAAAAGATGTCTTAATGTATTTTGACTAATTAAACTGTCTGAACACGAGAAGGCTCCTATTAAGGATGATTTCTTTGTTACAAGCAGAAACCTCAGAAAACATGAGCTACAGAGGGCAACAAAAAAAGTGAATTGCAGTTTAGTTTTATTTTGCTGTTGTGATTTTTCTTTCCTTCTCATCATTCACGCTTGGCAAGCTCTCACAAAGCAGTACAACAGCCACTTGTGGAACCAAAACAGTGTTGGTCATTTCTGCCAGCCAACTTACATTACCAGCCTGTAGAGGATTTTCCCAGTTAACATACTGGCATATAGCACCCACGTTCCCCTGCTACATCACTGCAAGCATACACATCTTCTTTCAGAGGGGGAAAGCCATTGTCAGGACTCACTTCTGATTTGCCAGTCTATAGTAACTATTTTGGCCTTAGACATAATTGTAATTAAGTGAGCCTGAAAAGCTTTCTAGGTGACACAAGAGAAAAAGAACAACGTTTACTCATTGGATTCCCTGAACTTGAAGCGTCTCTAGCAGATAGAAACAGCCATACATTTTTTTATTAAACCCAAAAGTATGAACAGCAGTTACAGCCAGGGAACTCGCAATTGGTTCTCTCCACCCGCACCCCCAACACAAAGGAAATGAAAGTGAATCAACAGCACAAGCCACAGAGACAAATTCTGTCTCTCTTCCTGTCTATCCCCTGCATCATTGGACACCACGAGCTTCAGCAGAGATATCTTTGCCTACAGGACCATAAGATCAGGTTAAGGTTTGTGGCTACTGGAAAGCTATAACAAAACTGAGTTTTTGCAGCACTATAAACTGCCCAGGATATAATTTTGAGAAGTGCAGCGGTAACCCACAGTAAACTCACAAACCAAGGAGAAACTGGTATTACAAGGAGGTTGTACTTTGTGGCTAAAAGGCTGGGGCTTTGTTTGTTTTCCAGTAAAACCCTGTAATCAAATTGCAGATGAGTTAAATACATCTCATTGTGCTTTAGGAAGAGTCCTTGTCTTCTATAATACATGTCCGTCCATATTTTGAACATAAATTGTTCCATCACTGACACTTTCCACTTAATAATCCAGATCTTGCAGATCTGCTGAGCATCAGGTATCTTTCAGTGACTATAGATTATTAAGTGATGCTGAATTTGTTATAATTGCAAGAGCTTAGTGAAATATGAATTCACTCTATTGCAACACAGATGCAGTATTTGATCCGTCATACGGATACTCCTCTTTGCTGATAGGTACAGCATGAGGCAATTGAAGGAGAACAAGGCACATATCTCAAAGGAGCTGAGGGGGCTCATTGTTCATACTGACCAAAAGTACAGAATCAAGAGCTCCATGCACTGGTGTCACAGCTCCTTTCAAAAGGGGTGAATGCTGCAGCAGATTGTTTTAGCCACTTTTACTAAGTGACAAAGTAGAAGGTCTTCATGTTCTACAGCTGCAGAAAAGAAGCCTGCAACTTGCTAGTTGTTAAGGAGACACTGGGACAGCTCAGCACAAACATCTCAGTATCAGCAGAGTTAAATCAGATCTTTTCATAGTTTGCCTCCTTCCATTAGGTGGTATTTAATTTGCTATTTGTAACTCATTTGTGGACACACCGGGAGACCACAGAACACTATATTTAGACTTACTACCATCAATATAATACTGGTCTGTCTCACACTGCCATACTACACTCACATACCTTCAGACCAATTCTAAGTATAAGCATTATGATAAACAGATTGGCATCTCTGCCCATTTTTCTACCACCTACCAAAGGAAAAAAAAAATGTGAAAAGGCTAACAAAAGGGTAATAAGGCTGCTGTCTGAAATGTCTGATTTATTTTTCCCTCTACTTACAAGTACATTTTTTCATGATGTAGTCAAACTAAGGGTAAAAATTCCTTTGCCTGTAGCTATGTGTAGTCACACTGTTTACAAATACTCTGATGTCAGATGAGCAGTTAATGTCTTCATCACTCAGCTAGGAGTACATATTTGACTCTAGGAAACAACTGTCTTCAGACTGAAAGAGAGCGAAGGTGAAATAAAGTCTAATTTACTGAGTAACACCATAGGCACTGATCCTCCTTTTTGCTAGTACTAGGGAATTGGGGTGGGGGTGCTGGTTTTGTAGTGTCATCTCACCAGCAAGTTGACCATGAGATCACACAGGTAAGCATTAGCAGAAGCATACACTTAGACAGACTGCAGAGGCAAGGCAACAACGGGCCAGAGAGGTTGCACAATCTCTTTCCTTGGGGATGCTCATAATTTGGCTGCATAAGCCCACAAGCAAGCTGATTCCGGGAGTACAAAAAATACATTGCAGCTTTACCACCACTCTGCTGGTTCACTGGCTGCATGAGATAGTAAGTCTGCCTATTCTGGAGGCTGCTGTTAGCCCAATAAAGTTTTAATTGTGCCACATAGCCCCAGTTCAGACCACTTGTTTGCATTATCACCTCTGATGTTAGTTGAGAGGGTCTCACTGAAATCACCTGGTACCAAGTGCAAGGCTTGCTCTGAGATACCTATATATGCACTGCTTACTTTCATTTTGTTCAACATTCAGAGCTTTTAATTACATGCCTGCTTTCACTTAAGTATGAGCAAGCTTTCTAAAACTAGTAATATTCTCTGAAGGCCTTAATTTCATTTTAAGTTGTATTTTAATTTCTCTACTATCAAATGAGGGCACCTGGTGTAGGGAACCTGCTTTGGCAGGGGGGTTGGACTCGATCTCTGGAGGTTCCTTCCAACCCCTACAGTTCTGTGATTCTACTAACACTTGACAAAATCAAAGCAAAATCAAGTCCAACATGCAGAAGAGATCGTCACAGCAGTGATTCTGGTTGTAGCTCTCAATTCCATTACAACAGGCTTAGAAAGACCCTACCAGAGCCCTTGAGTTTTGCTACAAACTGTAAGGAATTCACAGCAACTCTAGAAAAAGAAAGGCAACAGATTTTGCAATAATCTTAGCCAGTATGAAAATTGATGAAATCCTCCATAAGTTACTTTCCATGCTAATTATCAGAAAAATTAAAATGAAGAAAACATGAAATCCGATGTATTATCAGCTCCTGTAGAATCTGGTTGCCAAGAAACACAACAAGCTCTTTTCTTAGGGTTAGAGTTAGTTGCTAAAATCAGGGCCAGCAGCAACCCTCTCCAAGTAAGCCATTAGTTAGAGGAAATAAAACTATCAGAAGCAAAAAATGGGGCAGAGAATAGAAGTTTTTGTTTTAAAGGGAAGGGATATATGCAGGGTGTTTGGTGGTTACAGGAAGAGAAACAGCAGTGTGTAAAGAAAGCACGGGATTGTAGCCAATTAGCAACTCCATGTTTTGAGTGATCTAACAAGCCTCAGACTGCCTGACAGGATCTTTCAACGCAATAACAAAGGAAAACAAACTCCGTTACTCCTTCAACAAACACATGGGAAGCTTCTAACAAACACCAAAGCACCAACGTAATTTTTACCTTTTTTACACCCTGCAACTTTACAGGAGTCCCTACAGTTCCCAGAATAAAAACTGAGTGTGGTTCAGGATGTACAATTTATAGTGAACACAATGATTTTCTAATTAATTGTACATCCACTGCAATATGTTGCTAGTGTTGCTTTTTTTTTTTTTTTAAACCTTAATTCTCATGCCGGTCTCCAGATTATTCACAGCATGCTGCTGAAAGTCTGACATAAAAGCAGTATTGTAACAGAGCACACAGGTCACCACAGATGGTTCAAATTAAAGGCAGCCTAATAAGCCATTCCACAGACAAAGAAAAAGTACATCCAGTGCTGCCCATAGTGAACAGCATCTCCAAACATGCCTGCTTTGAGACACATTGCAGAGCATGAAGCATAGGTGACATCCAGTCTCAAAATCCACATTTCTTCCCATGGCTTGCATCTAGGAATGAGAGCTAGAAGACTGGACTCTCCAGGCATCAGCATCTCAAAACAAGCACATACATGTAAATCCAGCCATCCAGCAACAGAGCGGTCAGCCTTATATGAAGTTACTCATCTACTTTAGGTCTGCTTCCTAACAGACAGGTAACGAGTAGATATCAGGGCAAATACATGACTGTGAGACAGCAGCTCTTGCCAAGCAAAGAGGTCAAAGGCACCTACAAACCTCCTTTCTTCACCCTTGCACTTACAGAAACAAGATACTGCCCTGTAACATCTTGCTTTTAGTAGATATGCCCCTGATAATTTCTCATCTCAGGAGCCATTAACTTGCACTTCCCTCCTTGAGTTCCTCCAAGGCAGCAGTTGGAGCTTTCCTCATAGAAGGAGAGGTCAGCCAGCGAGATCTGACGAAGGGAATGTACGGACTCGTGCCTCCCTCTCCTGCATGAGCCCAGCAATCTTGTTGCAACAGCTGCTCCTCACCAGCCATTTCTGGTTTGAGTTAAACATCTACTCTGTAAGAGAATGATTGCCACAAGGATTTCTGCAAGGTTGAGGTGACATACAGAAACCCAGTTACATAGATTTGGCAGAAGTCAGCCACTGCACATTCAGCTTCAGAAGCGCTTTGCATAGCCCTGCATTCAGCAGAGGGTCTTGCAACAGTTTTATGAAGTCTAGAAATACATAATGGGCTCTGGTAGCCTACAAGAAACAAGGGAATAAACAGCAGCTGAAAAACTACTCTCAGCTCAGAGACTTTGAGCAGCTTTGTCAATAGATCTACAGAAATGTAGATTGTAAGAGCAGCAGCATGCACTTAAATACAATGAGAGAATCAGGGACAATGAAAAACACCAGTGTTACCTCCTTTAAGAAGTTACTACTAACGTAACACCTGCTTTCTCGCTAGCCATTAAGTGATTTACCCACAAGGGCAAATCATTTCTTTTTCTTAACGTGATGCATCTGAAGGATGAAACTTTCTTAGAAGGGATATTCGTGACCGAGATCACTCTCTAGAGAAGCACAGTAAAGCATTAGCCTGGTTTCTCATTCACCTGGCAATACTGCAGGCAACGGGCTAGCTTGGGGTGTTTTCTGCCTACTTATCTCAGAGTCTCAGCCTAAGCATCACAAGAACTACAAACAGGGTCTAAACAAGCGTTTGGAATACTAGTAGAGACGCTTATGTTTGAATCAGAAAGGATATAATAAGAAAAATATTTAAATGGTTCTGGGTAAGCAAAGAAGACCGTAACAAGAAATACTAGAGCAGAACAATACCCAATGAAAAATTAAAAAAAAAAAATAGAAGACAGGTATTTCTGCTATTTCAACCTTATGAAAAAATATAAACAAAGAATGTTTAGGGCTAGGAAGCCAAGGGAATACATCTGAGGTATCTTATAAGCCAGTACAATTTATTACATGACAATGACATTCAAAACAAACTTTTTATAAAGTAGAAAAATGCATTTAAATAGTTATTTCACCACTAGAGAAAAAATTAACAGTGAACAACCTGTACCAATTAACACTGTAATTAATGAAATGACAAAGGCGCCCCTTTTCTGTGCTCTCAAATACAGTTTAACAGCATTTACATGTTGGGAAGTCTTGCATCATGCATTTGATCTCAGCAAAGGCAGAGAGGCAGACAGAATACAAAACAAACGTTAACAAACACCACATGAATACAGAATGCTTAACAGCATCCCATTCACAACAGCAGACAACAAAGGACAATGAAATTATTCATAGATATGAACTGTCCAAGGTAGGAGAAAAAAGGAAGAGAATAAACACTCTAAAAAAAAAGCTATGCTACAAAACACCCAATCCCATGAGCAATTTTTTTTCCTTTGTTGAACTAGGAGGTAGCTTCTCTTAGCAATTATAGAATCAGAAATCAAGGTCTTTTAAAAAAGCTTTCTCATCATAAATTAATTACTACATATTTAGCTGCCACATTCCAAGCCCTTCAAGGCTGACAGCTTTTAGATACAAACTCCCTTCTTCCCCTCTGCACAGAGTTAAAAGATCCAATGCATAGCCAACATACAAGAGCTGCTGCAGAACAGGATGTCAATATTAGAGAGAGGAAAAAAATTCATTTTATCTACAGCATAAGCATGTAAGAATCAGACTTGGTTTTATACAACTAGTTCATCAAATTGTTCTGCATCTCTCCTCCTCAGCTGTAAAAACAGGAGCTGCCCTGACATTAATTAGATGATATCTACAGGTGTACTCCAGTAATAGGTACATCAACATGAGTATTTGCAGCTGTGTAGAGTCTTGTGACTTCCATGAGCATTACAAAAGACCTGAATTTAGCAGAAGACAATGTGTTCTAGATAAGTGAAGAAAAAAAGTCTCTTACTATGAAAAGTTCAATCCCACATCACAAACAAACACTAAAAGATTTTTACAAAAAGCCAGCAAAGCAGATGAGAACAGCCTGAACTGCACGCAGACTCCCTCCTTGAATTATCGTGCCACTGAAGGCAAGCTTCAACTAAGGTGCTTGTTACTGAAATCTGGTAACTAAATTACATCTACATGATGTGCTTTTCTGTCCTGACACAGTGCTACCTTTCCGATTCTCTGTCAGAGGTACTATCTTACATACTTGGCAGCTAAATGTAGAGAAGTTAATTTCTCAAAGGCTTGAGGTCTGATGCATTAGCTACAACTAAGAGGAGCAAGAAAGTTACCTTTTTAATATTTTCCAAATAGCAAGTAGCGTCAGCTTGTTTTCTAGGTTAGTCAGAAATTCCTGATCCCAGAAACCTTTCCATCAAAGCTTAAGTTATCTGAGTTTTAGTTTCAACAAGTTATTCTAGAAAACCACCCTAAGGTTTCAAGTCCAAAGAACATACGTAGAAGCAATGCAAAGAGCAACTCCAACTCTTCTCATGCATCAGTGGTATGAAGCAATGGAAAGCAATGATAGTGCCTTCTACCAGAATAGGAGCATGCTTGTAAAGGTATTCATCAAGATTTAGTTCAGAAAGCAACACAGGAAAACTGGCTCACCTTTTCCACAGGCCAGTGGAGTCTTAAGAAGGGCACAATCTTCAAATGGAGGTGCTGCTCTCTCAGCTGCTAACCCTTAAATAAGGGTGAGGAAGGGCAGACCCTGGGTCCCTTTTAGTCACTCGGGTACATTGCTTGCACCTGAGCTCCCTGGATTATCCATGCCTCCTCACCTGGTGCTCAATCACTGGTTCTGGCTGTGATATAGCAATTCCCATGCAAGAGGTAACACAGAAAAAAAATGAGAGGCTTCAATGCAAAAAGAAGATCTCTAGACTATCTCCCTGCCTTTTGAAGAGAGCAATCAGGATTCTTAAAAAAAAAAAAAAAAAATCCAAATTTCCTTTTTCTCCCCCAGCAACCACACACTTTATCAAAATCACAATAACAATAAATCATCTTTGTTACTTGCCTTAATTATGCACGTGTTTGATCAAAGAACAGAATATGTAGAAGTTATTTCATTTTTAGCTTCTAGAAATAAAAGACCTGTTCTTTACTCTGAAAGTAACTTTGCCCTATTTCTAAGAGCTGCACAGCTTGTCAGTAGAAGGATATTGGAAGTTCTGCAGCCATCATTGCCAAAAATGCAGCAGAAAAAAAAAAAGAATATATACAAACATAGACATGTGCGTAAAGAGAGCAGAATTGCATGAAAACTGCACTGAAGTAATGAATCCTACCCTCTCATTTCACATGGAGGTGGGTAAGTAATGGCACAACAGAGATTTCATTCATACAGAGGTTCAGGGTATGCTGGGAAGTCTCAGTCTGGCAATTTGCTGCAGATACTTGCTTAGAGGAGCCATTTATCAGTGTCACCCATGCACATTACTATACACTGCTTCCTCAGCAGCATGACTCCACACAAGCTTCCCACATAGCACACTCTGGTCCCTGATATTTCAGGCACCAAAATAATCCTTATCTGGGCCTTACCACTGTGTGCTTATTGAAACGATTCTTATTATCCAGTGTGTGTGCATTTGGAGTGGAAACAGGAAAGAATTTATTTCCATTGCTGATAAAAGGAACAGCAAATTAGGAGAAGTCACAACACTTTCCCTTCTATTCCCCCTTCTCTTTATATCCATGTTTAGCTCATTGCTTATAAACAGCTAACATAAGTATTCACATCAGTAGAGCTGACTCCTGGACGATACAGGTATCTTGGATGTTTCATCTCTTATTATACTTAAGTGGAATATTAAACAGGCAAGATAGAGGCAGGCCTACCTAGAAAGAACTAAGTAACTAACTAGGAGTGACAAAGAAAGCTAGCAGTTTAAAGCACTCCGATCTGCAAAACACTTCATTTAGAGCCATCCCTGACAGTGCACTCAGTCCTCAAGAATAAAGCACTCCCTTTCTTCAATCCTCCTTTCACACCTTAAGTCTTTTATATTCTGCTTGTAAAGTATTTGGAACTATTACTATTTAATAGCATGCCCTTAGAGTGTCTGCTATAATATTACTATAAAATTTGTGAACTCAATACCTTAAGAATTCAAATTAATGTGAAAGTCAAACCTTCTTTCCTTCAGAGAGTGTTAAAAGGAAAGGAGAAAAAACTGAATTCCTAATGACACCTTGGAACGTCCTATCCTAATACTGATGCAGCGAGACATACCAGTTATTTGTTACATTGGGCAAATCTGTTAATGCAACGGGTCAAGTCCCTATTTTATAGCGAGCCTCGTATTGAGAGTATGGAATGCATGAGTCTTTGAGACTGGAAAGCAGAAGAGAAAAGGATGAATTAGATGGAAGAAAATCCAGTTATATCTTTAGATCACAGGATGCACCAGTACCTTAGCCTTTGAAAAAGCCAGTTCAGAATTAAAATACTGAAGTGCATTAAACCAAAGGCAGCTCCCTCAAATTGCTCTCAGCTCCTCCAGCTGCTTGCTGACTCCTGAACTGTTTAGTAGCTCAAAGAATAAGAGGAAAAGCGATAAAGAAAACAAAACCTTTATATGCACTTCTTCTGTAAAGCTTTAAAAGACACCTGGAAAGTACCCTGGTGATGAGCTCAGCTTTTTAAAGTATCTGTGTTTGTCATCCATTACTCCTCGTTTCCTCAGTGGGAAACTTTCCCGTGCAAACACTGCTCCTTTGCTGCTTGTCCCTTCCAAGGTACAGTTTGTTTCCCACCGTCTTCATAATCTGACTTCTTCCTCTCAAAATCCTGCACTTCTCGCAGCATGCCTTTCCTATTCTCACCTCAGCTACTCCTCACACCAGAGGAACAGATTCCACAGCTTCAAAGGCCAGGCCTTGGCCCATGTGAGCAGTTGTACCCACCACCATTATCGGGCCTGCTGTTGCATGGTTGCTACTCCTTTAGTCTGTTTTAGTTTTCCCTTCTGCTTTCTCTGTTGGGTAATTAGCTGTTTCAGGCTGTAAAATATCCAGAAGAATCATGAGAAGCCACCATCTGCTATTTCTGTCCTGCGGTACGTGTATTTGCCATGCATTTCCATCATCAATAGTTACAAGCTTTCATTCTGCAACTATCACGGCTAGAAGAGAAACCCAAATGAAAACAACATCAGAATTCCTTTAGGATGCCAAAATGTTTTGCACCATTTGCTGCAAGTGCTTATCTTTACCCTTTGGAGCTTTTAAAATTATTCATGTTAAAGCCAAAAACCCAACAATACTCCAGGCAGAAAAAGGACAGATAAGAGGTGTGATCAGATACTTCTAACAACTAAAAATGATTGCACTGGGCAAAGAAATTCTGAAGACTTTTTCAGAATACCAATATCATAACTCTTATCAGAAATTTATAAGAATCAAATACCAACTGTTCATTTAAAAAGAAAAGGCATTTTTAATAAGCTGCTTGTCCCCTCATATATCGTATTCCACATCAAATTCTTTGTAGGAATACCAATCAATGACTTTCCAAAGAGCCAGTCTTGTTTTCATGGTTGTGGGAAAACATATTCAAAACCTCCCTTAAGCCAGCTTCCTCTCCTTTTTTCCCCACCTAAAACTTTTCACCCACCTCAAAACCTGAACCAAAATCCACACAATTTGTCAAATCCATTATTCAAAACGGATTTGACACAGGAAAAATAAGCAGTCTTATTAGGCATGCTAAAAGAGCAGCTCTGGATTTAGGTTTACCACCCATGCTGCAAAACTGCTTACAAAGCCATCAGTAATGGCCTTCCAGCTACCCATCATTTCCCCAGGTTCAGCCTGCCCAGACAGCTAGCTATTCCTTTCTAACAAATACCATTTTAATTGCATCTCCCACTTTGTTAGCCTTCTCGACCTCCAGCAAAAGCCATCTACAGTCTAACAATCTCTTAAATCTGACACTTGCACCAACGAGCACACCAGCACACTTGTATGCCTTCCTGCTAGGTTCACGTGTATGCAGGCTTATTGTCAAGAATTTCTATTAAAAATCTAATGTATATGGACTGAAATGACAGCTTTAGGACTACTAGGGAGAGAATGGGGAAGGGAGAGAAAAGGAAAGAACACATATGTGTATTGCAAACGTCCCTTGTCACCAAAGACTTCATTGTGCCTTTATAGCATCAGGGCTTTCCCAGTTTCAACACTTCCCCCCCAACCAGCAAATGCAAGGCACCAGCCCCAGCAAACTCTTAACTCTTCCTGTGGGAATGCCGCCAGCAATTTCAGCAATATTAACACTGGGAATACCAACATGATTTAGGTGACTTGTTAAATTTTAATGATACCCATTAGAAAAGAGGAAAACACACAAGTCACAACTCCCAGTTTGGTGCATTTGGCTGCTGAATAGGATATTAATGTTTTTCTTTGGCCAGCACTATTAAATGAGCAGTGAAGCTAATAGAGAAATGAAGAATAATGACTTCTCTTCTTGCTGATCAGAGCCTGCTTAAAGCCAAGACAGCCTTATTGCCCACTGGGCTTTCTGCTGGAATCCATCAGGTAGATGGAGTCAGAGGATAATTCTTTCAGCATTTGGCACTTAGCAGGTCAGAAGTTCATTTAGCTACGAGGCACAGAAAAATAAAACTGTCCAATCAAAATAATAGCATACAAACGCTGGCTAGGAGGCAAAAGCCCACAGTCCAAAGAAGTCCAATGTAATCAAGTCTGAATTTGCCTTTAGTAAGACAGAATTTTGCCCAAGTGATTCTTACAAAGAAAGAAAGAAAATTCTGCTTACAAAGCCATCAGTAATGGCCTTCCAGATACCCATCATTTCCCCAGGTTCAGCCTGCCCAGACAGCCTGCCCAGGACAGAAAGAGGCAAAGGCTAAGTTCCGCCCCACTTTTAGTAAAGGTCTGCAGAACAGCCATTCTCTTCAGCGCTGCAGGAACCTCTTTTTCATCTTGAAGTACACCTGTGGTGATCAAAGGAATAAGCGCTTCCCAACAGAACCACACAGGGGCCCACAGAAATAGAACAGCTCTATTCCTGAATCCTTATTTATCTTCAGTTAACCATGAGGTTGAGGGAGAGAGAGGGAATGAAACATAACTTTGGGAAAATAAATTCCATTGTTGGGGAGATATGCTCAGACAATTATGAACAAAGCTGAACACTCAAAATGCCAAATTTTCATTTTTTTCTTCAGAAAAAAAAATATTTACTGTGGTGGATGTCAAAACCTCCTTTCATTTTCTTCTCCCCTGACATTCATATGAGCAGAATTTTCTTCCTGTGAAAGTCCATGGCATGGAGAAGCTGTTGTTAATACTCTAGCACAAATAAATGATCGTGTCAAAGTACTCATGATTTGGGGGGCATGGCAAAATACAAACTACAGTAGAGATGTCCTATTAACAGAACACAAAATCTGCAGGTTGAAACATTTGTAAATGGCAAATGTATATAAAGCTAATTCCACTTGAAATTACTTTGAAAATTATATGCTTAAGTAATTCTATCCCTAATGAAAGATTTTCCTACAGATATTAGATCTAGATTGCTTCACATCAGTTGTCTGTGCCCAGCACTACCTACCTCCAAAGGACATGGTCCCTCTGATACAGACCACCATTTAAGATGTTCTCCAGAGCCACTCTCACAGCAGGTTAGTATTGTTTGTCTGGTTTGGTGTTTTATTTACTAGGAAAAAAAATCATTTTAAAAAAGGCATTTGATGCCCTTTCTGAAACACCAAATCCATTGACTAAGATCATTCATTAGCCCCTAACAAAACATACACTGTACAGTCTTTAAGTAAAATTATCAACTTGCAGGGCAGCAAAGTGAGGAGACAAGCCTTCTTTGTTGGAGAAGGGTGCTACAAGTTTAAATATGCAATATAGAAGTATTCTACCAATTCTGGATTCTTGTATGTAAATCCTGAAGTGTCCAATTCCTTCTTAAAAGAGGGTTGTCTTCTGTTTTTCTCATGAATTGTAAACCAAGATCAATTTAAGACCCTATTAACTCCCTCAGGTCTCTCAAACTTCCTTTGCATTTTCTTTCCCTTCTACAAAGAGTACTACTGAATACTGCTTCAAGGGAATGCTAAGAAGAAACAGCCTGAAGGGTTCTCAGATCAAAATCTGTTTTTCTTCCCTTTCAGAAAATATAAAATATTTGATAACTAAAGAAATGCAAGATCAACCATTGAACAGAACAGCAGGTCCAATATGGAAACAGAATTTAAACTCAGTAACGTTGGAACAGTACGTAGCTCTTAGCCTTACTATACTATATTTAGTACACAGGAAAACCAGCAAGTTTAACTTACATCCAAGGTGCAAACGAATACACCATTTTCTTATAACTGACGCCTTTACATAGGTAGCATCACATTTTCCTCTAATTTCTCTTCTGTAAAGTAGTTACAAAATACTCCCATATTCTGTATTGGTTACAGCTGAAGTTAAGCACTGTGCTGCTCTCATCACTACCCTTCTCAGAGATCACGGCCTCCTCTCATCTGCTGTAATAACAGCATTCTCTGACCTTTCAATAGAAAGGATCTGAGTTGAGAAAGTAGCATTATTGATGATGTTTGGATTCTCTATCATTTTGATAAGAACCAAGACAGGGAGCAACCACCATGTGTTCACAGAGGAGATCTGCAGGGATGGCTAACTTGTGACCTGCATGTGGAAAGGAAAAATAAAGCAGTTAGGAAGCCCACACGGGGCCAGGACCTCTTGGTCCTGCTCAGCCTGAGCATCACATTTGACTGCTACTTTCAGGGCATGCAAATATTTCCTGATAAGGTATGCAGTAGATAGAGCTGTGGCCTAAATGAAATCTTGTTGATTTCAGCAAAGACAAAATCCACTCGCTAGTGCCAATTTCATAGGAGCCAAAAGATGAGGTTCAGATGTCAACCATTGTTTCCTTCTTCTCTCCCCCCCACCAGCTTCTTTGCTCTTACAGTAAGTACTCAGAGCTCATATTTTTAAAAGCTAGTTTACAGTATTCAACATTCCTTGGATGATCTTCTAAAAAGCTGTCATCCGAAGCTCAGAACAGACCAGTCAACTTTATGAAAACATCATGGGTTTGTGCTTTTACTTGGAGGAACCTAAAAAATTGCCCTCAAAGCATCACTAAACTATACTGTGGAATCAGCTAAAAGGGGGAGAGGGAGGAAATAAACATAAGCACTACATGTTCTGGTTGAAGACATTACCTTCTTGGTTCAACCGATATCTGAAATATGTAATCAGACATAAGATATTATAAAACAAGAAATCCAAAAACAGTTCTTGGTCTAATTATGCTCACTTATTTCTTAAACCCTGCTTTAATGTAGAAAGGTTGCATAGAATGCCATTGAAAATGAAAGTAGGTAAAGAGCCACTGAGGATTTGAGTCCTACAAACCCATAAATTAGGATGCAGCTGTAGTATGATCATCTAAAACTTAACATTGCTGCAACAAGCAAGCTCTTGTTAAGAAACTGCTAAATGAAACTGCCATTCCTTTCAAGGCTGTAAGCTAAAGCTTTCGAAGAAAAGAAGCTTTTCAGCATGTGACCACAGCGGACAGTTTGCAGTCACTGCCATGCCACTGTTTTCTAGAAGCGCTTTATTAATACCTTAATTAATGGTTGTGGCTTCAGTGGGTGTCACAGCGCAACCAAAGTCTGGACCAGTAATAGAAAAGATTTTGGAAGACGCTTTTCAAACTTCTCACACTTGGGTTATCATTCTGCTTACAGGTCGTTGTTGCACACTACAGCTCGCTTAACACAAAGTAAACTTGTAAACTGCTTTTCTACAGTTAGGGATAGGCTCCTGAATTGCAGCTTCAGCAACAAATGACGTAGACCAGGAATTACTCATCCAGTCGCAGAGGGGAAGCCCACCAACACTTCACTAACACACATACCTCCCAAGCTACAGCATGACATTTCACTAAGTTCTAAGCTAGTATTTTAAGTCAGAACATCCCTCACACTTTTGACATGCAGACCACACATCACAAGATGCCGCAGTTCCTACTACATCATTACATAGATCATGATGGTCAAGTTTATTACAGAGGCAGGCTGCAAGTTCAGTGCTTGGAAGCACCCCAATGGAATGATGTCAAAGCCTATGTACCGCTGATGTGGCAAAACTGCAGATGTCTTTCAACCCTATATAAACAGCATTGCAGCTTTCTAATAATCTGCTGGCATCAGCATGAATCCCCCATTAAATGCCAATGGCTGTACCAGTGACATGTGACGCTTTCTCTAATGCTGTCTGGGGAATTCAGAATGGACTGTCTTATCACCTTCCCCTTCCCTTCTAAAGCTATACACAAAAAATCCTAAACTCACTATACAAGATTGCTACCAATGTTGTAACTTACACTTCCAGGGAAATAAAGCTATCTACAAATAAAAGATTATTTCAGGTATCAGCACAGCTTTATTAGCATGTATAAAGCACCTCAAAGGACCTTTAATAGCGTGCCATTACACACTAAGTACTGACTATTGGTTAATGTAATGTCTTTATATGTACAGACAAGTGGAGAAAGAGACATCTGACCAAAATTTTCCTCCTTCTTTCATATTTACTTGAGGAAAAAATTGATTTTTTTTTTTTTGTCCTAATAGCTCAGTCTGTGATCTCTTGAAAGTATTTTGTCTTCTGATAGGAAAAACACCAAAGTCACAATTCACTAGATACAATCATGAGAGTCTATCCCTAAATTCAAGAGCACCCTGTAAGAGCCTTTATGAGCCCACAGAGAAAGCTGCAGAGCTAACAGCTCCCTAGAAAACAGTCTTTAACATTCAGCATCTTCACCTTCACCTCAAAGACATTTGCAAAGAAACATTTACATCATTTCACACATTGACAGTAAGACAGGTGACCTCCAGCTGCTTCTAGAGAAGAGTTTACATTCATTTCTCAGAGGTGAACGCATACCTCTGTCTCCTTTGGACCTCCTTAAGCAGCTGTAATTCCAGGGCAAACAAAGTAGCCTATGTTTTTCCAACTTGCCAGCAAACATTCAATTGCAAAAAAAAGATTCACAGATGAGTTATGCTAAATGATTGGTACTGTGACCTGTGATGTAACACAAAAGAATGGTTGTTGTTGCCTAAACGTTAATGGAGTTAATCCTTCCAAATGCTGACAAATTACTGCCTCGGGCCATTTAAAATCACATTTCTAATGCAATAATCCTATCTGCATTGCAATGAGTTGGGATGAAATGATTAGGTGCCTGAGATTTTTGCACAGTGAATTAAGTCACCATACAGCCTAGCTGTGCTTGTTCACAAATTAAAGGTCTGGACAGAACTGAAATTCTGTTATTCTGTCACTTGTACAGCTTTGAGAAAGGGTTCATTACTGTCCTGTCTACTGAGACTGCTTCTGAAGCAGCTATGAGCTAGCAAAAAATATTAGCAATTAGACCAGCTTCAGGGCTTTCTTCATTATTAATAATTATTGGTCAAGTCTTTGACTACCAAACAGCCCTTAAACAGAAAAGGCTAATTCAACAACATGCATTCAAAAAAGCATGAGATAGAGTTTCAGTAAACTGTGGGGAAAAAAGGACCAACCTGTATCCCTGAACACAATTCCTCCCCCATTCACAGCCAGACTGCTAAACCAGAGTTCAGCCATTCCTTATACTCCAAAACATAGGCTTTTTAGCTAGGAGAGGGTCCAGAATACATCACCTAACAACATCAACCTAACACTTACATTAGTATCCTTACTTTTGGACCCCATCACAGCACACCAAAGCAGATATTCACATCTACACAACCAAATTATCTTTTGCTTTAAAGGCTGCATTCATTATTTTTTTCAATCCTACACTAACAAAGTATAACCACCAGCTTGGGACTGCTCATTCTTAATTTTCAATTGATTGGCTGCAAATGAAATAATTTGATATGCATAAACATAACTACTTTTTGATTAAACTTATGATCACTTCTTTGTTGGACAGCCACAAGGTCAGTGTTTCAATGAAGAAAGAAGATATCACAAGTTGAAATTCAAGGCAAACAGATTTTGCTCAAATTCTAATAAGCATGGAGTGTGATGCCATCAGCTTCCACGCTAAAACTCTGAGGGATGCTCTTCTGAAAATATAGCTTGAGAAAAAGCTTAAGACAGTAATTTAAGACAGCTCTTATTACCATACAAATACTTGTAACAAAAAGACACAATGGTCACCAAATACTAAGATTCTTTCAGTTACCAACTACAATGTGCATCTATGACAGCTTTTTGTGTCTGTCATTCCCCACGGGAGTGCTTCATATGGGGTTTACAACAAGATTTAATTCTCATAATACAACCCCTTGTATGCAGATGATTGCTGCACATCAGTTAGGCACAACTGTATCACAGATGAGGAAAAAGGAACAAGATTTCACCTTTTTTTTTTTCCTTTGTGTTTTTAGCTTTTTTTCCCTTTGTTAAGGAATGTTGTATTTTAAACAGTTAAAATAAAGAAGCACAATTATTATTATATATTCCTCATCCTTTTGCCAATCCCCCATATTCTTCTTAAAAAAAAAAAACCAACAACAACAACAAAAAACACAACACAATGTTTTCATTCTGCTGCTGTATTAGGAGAAAATGCTTCTATTTAAAACTGAAAAGCTCCACACCTGGACACTAACAATGAGCTACTCAGCAGCAGTTTGCTACAGGTTAAGAGATGTTTTTCTATATGAAATGAAAAGCTTCAGTACATAACTTCATGCATAAAGCGTGGTCTGTTTACGCAGCACTGAAGTGTACTGTTGCACTCTGCAGGTATATACAAACCTTTACGTGGTAACACACTGTAGAAAGCATCAATTTAAGTTCACAGTAAGATAAGCCTACTGCATATTCCAGTGTTTGCTACGAGACATGTCAAAACTCAGATGCCCTCATACTCTGCTTGTTCTGCAATACACAGTTCCCAGAGTTATGTGCCATTCTAAATACAATGTAAATGTGAAACAGGTGCCACTGACTATATTTATTATGCTAATGACACCCCTAGGTTGTCTTCTACAACATCAAGAATTGCCATGTAAATCAGCTAGATCTGGCAGACCAGAAGATGACTGATAAATGTTAAATATCCCATTAGAAATAATAAAGATTGATACATGTAATCAATAATACTGCTGGACACCACAGTCTTGAACTGTAAAATGCTTTGCAAGTTTGGAGGGAATAGCCTGACTCCGGAACAGGATCAGTTTCCTTTTCCATTCCACTCAATGGCTGGATCAAACCGACTCCTAAAACCTATTTCCGCAGCAGCAATCAAGAACATACTTCACAGTACCCTGAAGAAAATGCCAGCCTCCAGCCTCAAGCCAAACAGGAATAATTTTTTCCCAAGATACATGACCATTTCCATTTCTATAAGAGGCTTTATATCCTCCACCCTCAGAGAGAAACCCCTGTGTGTTACTGCACTTGGCACCCACAGAGGCAGCGCACAGACCCTGGCTGGGCTGGCAGAGCCCACACCGACATCCCACTGTCACCTCAGATACAGTTAAGGCTTCCAAGTGCACGCCAGTAACAACAAACTTGAATATCTGATCCTAAGAAGTCAACGATACTAGCCACAATATTTGTATCCTACGTTCCCTAAACTAAAGCCTCACTGTCTTGGGCTGTGTTTGCTGAAGGCAAAATTCACAAGCCCAAAAAGTTTGTAAGAGTTGTAAAGACAGAAAGGAACGTTTCCACAAGTAGACACAGCCAGGTAGCAATCAGAATGGAGCTGCACAAGAAAGACTGCAGAACCAGAACAGGATTGAACCTGCAAGCACTGTTAAGTACAAGAGCAAGGGAGAGGGTCTCCGCAACCCTCAAAGACCTCCTTCCTTGTGCCTCTCTTCTCCCTCTAACTCTACATCTACACATCAGATAGCAACAGTTTTGTAACTAGCAACCCTACAGAACTGGAAGGTTCAGAAAGGAGGTGTCAGAAAAGGAAAAAAGCATAAGGTAAGGGAGGCTGAAAATGAATTAGTACTGTTGTGAATAAAGATTGGCCTGGACAGTACCATCAGCTAAACTCTGAGCAGAACAACTGACAACAGGAACAGGATGGGAACATCTCTGAAAGGCTAAGACAGGCCATGACTATCACTAAGAGAATACTTCACAAATCTTTGTCACTGCAAAAGTGTCTTGCAAGACTTACATCTCCAATCTGTTATTCTGGTGGCTCTCATATCTGTACCCATAATTTATCATCTATATCCACAGCTGGTAAGAACCACCAAATCACACAGCCTGAAATTTGTTTTGGGTACAGAGCTGCTTTTCAGAAAACCAATTGTGTGTTAACAACCAATTAAACCATACTAACTTTTGTGGTTCCACCTTTTCCTTTTCATGAATAATTCAATTAAGCCAGCCCTTGAGAACCTACCTTTTGTTCAAGATAGCACCAATTCCCTGGCAAACAGCACATAAATAAATAATGGAGAGCGCAACACAACAGTGATACCAGGGACCTTTTCTGAGCAGTCGGCTCTTTTTCACGATACCTCCTTATCGTAACTGCTAATGAAAACTCTTTGAAGTGGAAGAGTAAATATTATCACTTGATAGTACCTGAGCCAACAGGGCAAATGAAATTGCATTGTATCACATTCTGGGAGCTGTAGACCAATTCACAATACAACACTCACCAGGTTGCTATGGAGGAGCTCACTGCTCACTATTTTGGTAGCACGGGGTCAGCCAAGGGCTGCTGGGGACTCTTGGAGGGCCCTTAGTCTTAATCTTTACATGCAAATCAAACAAGAAAGAAAAAAAAAAAAAAAAACAACCCATGCAAAACGAAATAAAAGCAGGGAATTCCAGAGTATGCCAGCTTTCTGCCACTGGTGAGAACCTGGTCCTTCCAAAGACCTCCAGCCTCTACTCACGATCACTTAGCTCCAAGGCCAGATTTCAGAAGTGCTTGCATGCTTTGGATTATTCAACAACAGCTCTGAGTTTTTTTAGATCTCCTTCAATAAAAAGGAAATCTAGCACTTCTTTGTAAGAGAACACCACCACCACCAAGTTGTCCTGATGCTAACAACACCCTGAATTCAATGCAAAGGTCTGTCACAGCCTCCTGTGTGACCTTCAGGCTCATGCTGCATTTCAGTGCCTCATCTTGGAAGCGCGGGAGGATCTCTGCCACGCTTGGCCTCTCAATGGAAACACAAGGCACAGACATGAGACCGCAGTACCTTATGCCTAAAGTTGGCTGCCGAATCTCGGGCCATTTTGTAAAGTCACGCTGTAGGATCAAAGAGAGCAAAAGTGGATGGGACCACCGACTCCTGCGTGGCATTGCCACCCTTTCCTGCCCTTCACCAGGCTCAGGAACAAGAACACGGGAAATCACAACGCAAAGCCACCACAGTCATAAGGAAAGAGGGAGGCAAGGAGCAAGCTGAAGGTGCTGTCACAGACACCCCGGAAGCCCAGCAGCCCTCCAGAAATGGAAGCAAGAGGAAGAGACAGAAAACAATACCAAGAAGGAACCAACAAACAAACCCTAAAAACGCCAGCGGAGGCACCGGCAAAGGCGAGTACCAGCCAAAGCCGCCCCAAGCCGGCGCGGCTGCGGCACACGGCGCGCCCCGACCCCCGGCGCGGCCCCCGGCTCACCTTGCTGCTGACGGGCCCGGGGATGAGCAGCTTCAGCGCCTGCCTCTTCAGCTCCGCCAGGCGGGCGTTGCAGTGCTCGCACCAGACGCCGCGGTCGGAGCCCGGCGAGGAGCCGCCGCCGCTACCGGAGCCCGGCGAGCCGGTGCCGAAGCCCGGCGAGCCGCCCAGAGAGCCGGGGGAGCTGGTGCCGATGCCGGGCGAGGCGGGCCCCGGGGAGCCCGTGAAGGAGCCCGGCGACGAGGTGCCGGAGCCGGGCGACGGGGTGCCGGAGGAGCCGAGCGCCGAGCCGGCTCCCTCCGGGACCGGGCGACTCCCGGCGCGGGACTCCTCGTAAGCCTTGCGGTACCAGCTCTCGGGGGAGAAGGGCGCGGCGGGCTTGGTGGGCGAGCAGGGCTCGGTCACCTGCAGCGGGAGGAGCAGCGGTCAGGGCAGCCCGCACCCGGACACCCCGCAACCCCAGCGCTCCCCGCTCCCGTCGCCCGCACTCACCCCGTATTTTCTGCTCCGCGCCGTGACCGCGACCCTGTCCTTATTCCCGGCCACCGAATTCATGGTGGCTCCGCGCGTGGGCTCCCCCCGGTCAGCAGCCGAAGGGAACCGTCGGTCCCGGCAAGCCCCCGCGCCGGGCGCTGCCGCCGCCGCCTCAACGCCGAGCGCCGAACGCCGTCAGTCCTCGGGAGAATGCCGGGGAGCGGAGCGCTCGGCCGGCCGGCTTTCCCTCATTGTCTTCCCGCCCGGTCCCTTCCAGCCGACGCTTTCACAGAATCAGCCACATCCAGAGCGGGAGCGCTCCCTCCGGCAGCAGCCCTCCTCCGCGAGCGAAGCATCCGAGGCGGCTGCGGGGAGGTGCACGCGCGCCGTAGCCTCCGCTACGACGGCAACTTGTTTCCCTCAGCCGGGTTTGGAAGTGAGTTACAAGAAATCCTCCCAAAATCTCGGCGGCCGGGCTCTGGGAGGAGCCTCCGCGCCCTCGCAGCCAATATCCTCCCGCCCGGCCGCGCCTGGCAGCCCCGCGGCCCCCCGTCTCCCGTCGGCGCGGGGCTCTGCCCGCTCCCGGGGCCGCGCCGGCTGCGGGGAGGGCCCCGCTGTTTTGCGGTGCTCCTGATTGACACCGCCGATTTTCCCCTTTTTCTTGAAGCTGGCAGGCGGGGCTGGGGGGAACCGTGTTGCTTCCACCGCAGTTATTGGTTAGTTGCTTCCGTTCAGGGCTTTAATGGACATGACTTCACAAGGGTCCTAACTGGGAGAGGAAAGCGAGCTGCGTCTCCGATTGTCACAAGCGTCTCTTCTCCGCGTTGTAATTTTACGTGTATTAATTTAAGTTTGCAATCAAGGGCGTTGTAAATTGATCTCTTAACAATAACAACCCGCAGACTTGTTTCCCCGTTGATCTTTCCCTTCCAACTGCGATTTTTGCTTTCCAGCTGTGGCTTACGCGCACCTGGTTACAGCTCCTTTCTGATGTCTAGCCCTGCAGATAGCACTCTCATTCCTGACAAATCCTTCTCAAATCAAATCGGCGACGTTCTCAGAAAAGGCTGCGGTAAGGAGCTGGGTGCCAGCTCCCCCGACACAAAATGCAAAGGCGAGGAGGATGCAGCCGGGAGGGCAGCACGGACAGGGGTTGCACCCACCTTCCCGCTCTCCCCTTGTGACCTCCATTGCACCCCCGCTGTGCCGGGGCCGTGCGGGCCACGGGCACCCAGAGCAGCCTTGGACAAACTGAGAGATTCCTGCCGGCAGCGAAGGTGTGCGCGATGCCGTGCTGTGCTTTAACTTCACCAGGCTGTTGCTCCGATAGCAGAGCAGCCATTCCTGACGAGAAAGCTTTCTTTTCGGCCGACACCAGGTAGCCGGGCTGCATCAGCTGCGCCCTGCGCACCCACCTCCGTGCCCCGACACCTGGCACACAAAGGCTCCCGCCGCACACCGCTCTGCCCCGCGCTCCGTTCCGTAGGCAGACGTGACCGGGATGCCAACGCGCTGCTCGACGCGCCGAGCGGCGTGGGATGCCCCGCGGGCGCCTAACTTCTGCCTTTCCGCGCTCAGCGATTCTGGCGGCGAACGGGCAGGCTGCTTTGTTGCTCGGCAGACCCGTTCCTACCAAGCGGCCGCCGTCACAGCCCGCACCTCGGGGCCGGTGCACGCGCTGGGGCACGGGGCAGCCGCGAGCGGACAACTTTGAGAGCGGGAGAGCCCTGCGCGGGCACGGCGCCCGCTCTCCCTCAGCCCCCGTCGGGCGGTAGCGGCTGCCGGAGGCGGGGGGCACGGCGCTGCGGGACGGAGAGGCCGCTCCCCCGCAGCCCAGCGCGGGCGCTGTGGGGCGGCGGCGGGGTCGCGG